>OX589588.1:8111200-9311200 GCA_951329385.1 Polia nebulosa | reverse complement strand
AAGAATTTTGCAAATCCGTATGACGAATAACTTCGTCATACATAAAACAATATATATATATAATAATGATCATCCGAAATGATAATCTCCTTCTTTTTGAAGTCGGTTAAAAATTGGCGGCATTTTTTCCGCTAGATTTTTAAGATTCAAAAGATACTATACTTACGTTAAGGGCTTGTAAACAGGAAAAAAAACAACGTTCACATTTAAAAACGAAAATTAAAACAGTTTGTGAAACTAATTAGATTTATCTCTATCGTTGATTTTTCAACGAACTTTTGCGAGCTCGGAATTTTAGTCAAATAGTATTTTCACGGAAGTAATTTCGCTGTATGGAGTCCTGAAATCAACACCCAATTCTAAGAAGAATTCTAGAGAATCAGAATCCGAGTTAAGACTTGTGGATAGCATTTAATAGCCGTACTTACCTACTTTAAGTACTCAGTTCGTAAAATGATAAATCATCATCTATATTAGACATTTGCGATCACTGGTAGTTGTTTGTGCTTCGGAAACCTTGAGTATATGACTAAGGCAAGCTCAATGAAACGTAAATCCTTACGTTTGTCCAGTGAATGAAGTCTACAATAGTGTAATTGATTTCCTAGTGTAACCAGTGACCCCTAGGCTCTTGCTGTTTCATTCTATAGAACCCACAGTTAGCAAATGTATTGCTTTGAGTCCTACGTTTGCTCGAAGACAATGTAACTACTGGAGAGTGTATTAAGTGGTTTTGTTTTGTTTTTAAGTGGTTTGACTAGTTTATAACAATTTCTTTATACTATACATAATAACATTTACCAGGGCCTGCCTGAGTAACGGGTAGCTCGCCATCCGATCAGCAGTAGGCCCGAGAGTCAACGGCACGTAGTGTTCCACGCGAGCCTCAATGAGTTGTCAGGAATAGTGAAATGGCCCGTCATGGGCGATGCCTGCCCAGGGGTTGTGGATAAATTAAAAACCGCGCCCCTGGGCATTCAGGGCAGGGAGGAACAGGGGTGGGTTTTAGTCAGTAAGAGTCTGACACCCTTCGCCTCGACCCTAGAGCGGGAGATGTCATTGGATGATTACCCATCTCACAAAAAAAAATACAAAATAATTTTTATAAAAAACTTTACCTACTATATTTATATTATATACACCAAAATAAAGAAGGTACCCATAATTAATTAAAAACAATCTAAAATATGCAAATAATTCCTCCACGTCGCTGTCGACTGGTAATGTGCCCAAAAAACTGGCGGCATTGCCACGTTGTATGGCAATGCTTATCCTCTGTACGAGTTTAAAGCCAACGTAAAGAAAAACCAACGTAAAGTCCTAGCGCGAAGAGTCAATAAGGCGTTTCGAGAGATCTTCATACAATTTGTGAGCACTTAGGCCCCACGATCCGAGAGTTTTAACCCCAAACGGCTCAAAAATATAAACCACCAACAAGCTTATTCTGTTTCCGCCACTTGATGCTCTCCGAAGCCATAGGAAGCTTCAGCACAGCACGATGAGCTAGGAAGATGGGATGGCGCAAGTGTAAAGACACAAGTAGCTACTAGTAGAGTATGTAACAGTATGTAAAAACTAGCTTACCAGCAAATTTTAAGTAACTAACATATAAAACGAAGTTTGGAAAAGGTGTGGCGGAATCCACACTGGATGTGTGGATTCCGCCATTAAATGAATATTTATATAATGTAGACCTGTTTAGTCATCATTCTCCTGCTCTTATCCCAATTTATTTGGGGTTGGCGCAACATGTCATGTGTGTAGACCTGTTTAGTAATAACATAATATAATTATTAGTGTTATTTCGCAGCAGCGAGCATCTATCCAATTATGTATTAAAATTCCAACAAACAGCCAGGCGCTCATTATATTTTACTACGAGTATTAGCCCTGCCCGGGGGTGGAGGATAAATTCGAAAGAGTTACCTCGCCCCCGGGCGCGTAGGGCAGGGAGGAACAGGGGTGGGTTTTAGTCAGTAAGAGTCTGACACGCCCTTCCGCTCCACCCCAGAGCGGAAAGAGTCATTAGATGATTTCCCACCCCCCAAAAAAAAAAAAAAAAACGAGTATTAGCCATCTAGCTAGTGCGCTAACAACATCAACAAAAATGTATTTGAATAAATTGACCTTTTCGTTACGCGAAACTGATTTGCGAAAATCTCGAATAAATCTAAAGAACGGAAAATGTTAAATATAAAAATCAGAGTACGCACAACACCTCATCATTTACATACGGTAACACGTCTTGGTTACGTAACGTTGTTTACGATACTATGAGTAGTCATCGTAAATTCTGTCTGTTTAATGGGTGCCAGTATTAATGGTAGCAAACAGTTTTATATGAGCTTCGGTTGCAACTTTGCTTGATTAGTCACCAGGTAGCGGGTAGGCAGTAGGCAGCTCTTGATAAATCTGCGAGAGCATTTTTGACTTCATGTACGAAAGAATCAGGGCGCCATTTGGCCGGTAGTACGGCCTTAATGATCAAGCACTGTGGTATTGTAACTCGTAGGTCTTTCAATATCATCGATCCATCACTCCATCTGTGGTGACCAGGACCACACCATTAATAAAAATTATCAGTGTAACTTTTTTCATATCAAAAATAAAATTACTACTAACATTCCTAAATTTTGTTTTACTCGAATATCAAATATAACATTTGCCTAATGCGACATTTCATGACATAATCTCAAGGTAGTTTCCATTGTGATATAGTGTGCTTGACAATGCTTCCAAAATGACTCCTGTTACATAGGACATAAATAAATTTAATTACGTTTAAGACGAGTCTCTTGATAGGCAGTACATTTAATTGATAACCCCACAACTATAGGAACATATTGTGTGCCACGGATAAAGTGGGTCAAAAGCATAACTAGACTAGAAAACTTTTATAAGTTTGCAAATAGTAATTTTATTACAAATGTAGGTTAAATGTACGTTGCTTATGTGCGGTCAGGTGTCTATTATATTATACTAGTAAAACTTTAATAATGATTTAACTTTAAGTGTTATTTCCATTTTAATTAGAATTGTCTAAGTTAGTTAGGCCCATATTATTTGTTTGTTTGTTCTATTGCATGATGTGGTCTCCTATAATTGAGGGAACACATAGATTTTTGTTCTAGTCCTTTACAATATAGCATGTAAGGTGTATTCTTTGTTAGAGATCCTAATAAAATAAATAAATTATGCAAAAAGTTGATGATGTGACAACTCCGTACCTCGGAAATCACGTAAATCCGGTAAAAAAAAATTGGTCCTACGTTGATTTCTCCCCAGTCGTATCGTATTGCCGTCCACTTGTGCACTATAATATCTCTTGTATATTTGGTTAATCTCCGTTGACCACCGTGATTGAAATTTCGTTCGGGAAGATTGTATACAAAAAAAATATAGAAATTTTCCAGAAAAAAAAACTACTGAAAAATGAACTTAGTAATTCAAAAGTTAGGTAAATCACTTACTAAGTCAATCAGGTAGTTGTATCTTTCGAACGGGTGTGACGACATGGGTAATTAAATAAAGAAAAAGCTCTAAGAAGAAGAAGAATTTTTCAATTAAGGTGAAAGCTCCAGGGTAGCCCGCGAAATTCAAAATTCGAGTATGATTCACGGCTGTAGCAAGTACGCGAATCAAATTTAGACCAAGATACAACCTGACACTGACCTGCAAATCGCAAAAAACGTAAGAAAATTTTAATTTCGCGGGCTACCCTGGCGCTTCCACCTTAAACCAATTATAAGTAATTTAATTTAACACCAGAAGAGACTCCCACTTTGCTATAAATAGCCTGATCTAAGAATAGGTCTCACCGGGACCTCCCGTGGGTGTTGCAAGTGACTCAGAGATCTTAATCAGAAGGATCGACAGGCATCCACCTGTTTCAAGAACATGTCGCTACATTCAACACGCTTGCCAAGACAAATGGATGACAAATCACTTAGGCATAATTCTGAGAAGGAATTAGTGTTTGTGTTTTTGAGAAGGTGCATGGTCAATATCATCTAATAATGACCATGCAACTTAAACCGCGAAATTGCCGTTTAATTCAATTTGTTTCATTGACAGAGACAACACACAAACACAATTATATTGCTCACAGAACAGATATACCATAGTACCGTATGTTACCGACATAGCCCGAAGAATCGCCAAACTTAGTAACAGTGGGCAAGGCACATTGCCCTTAGAACAGATGGTTTATGGAGCCAAAAAGTTCTGGAGTGACGACCGCAAACCAGAAGATGCAGAGTTGGAAGGTCTCCCATTAGGTGGACCGGTGACCTGGTGAGGGTCGCGGGTAGCTGATGGATACGAGACGCATTGGACCGGTCGTTGTAGCGGCACTTGGGGGATGCCTGTGTGATGATGATGATGACTGAGACAAAGATTGAACTAAACGGCTGGTTCAGTCATTTAAATTTTGCTACAGAGACAATATAATAATTTTGGTTGCAGTATTTGCACTGTAATTACTTATGTCCGAGTAGATTACTAATTACATAAATCTTAAAAGGAATGTGGAGCAGTGGTGGTAGTGACTTACAAGTTGTAGGTCATGAGTTCAAACCCAGGCAGGCGCTTTACTTTGTGTAAATTATTTCATCACCACTGCTCTCAAAACGGTGAAGCAAAACATCGTGAGGAAACCGGCATGTCCTAGAACGACAAAATTGAAGACATGTGACATCCACCAACTCGCACTGGGCCCGCGTGGTGGTAATTCACCACGTGGGCCCAGTGCGTTAGTGGATTACGGCCCACATCCTCTCACAGAGAGGAGGCCTGTGCCCTGTGCCCTGTGCCGCAGTGGGAACATTATAGACTGATCCATCCAAAAATCCAAACTAATTGACGCAATGTAGGTTTTGGCAACTTATATTTGCTTTCGGGACTGGTTTGGCGGCTGGCTGGATTGTGCCTACGGGTAGCGGATAAATTCTGAAAATGAGTGACCGCACCCTTGGGCACTCAGGCAGGGAAGGAACAGGGGTGGATTTTAGTCAGTATAAGTCTGACACGCCCTCCCGCTCCACCCAGAGCGGGAGAAGTCATTTGATGATTTCTCACCCCCCGGGGGGGGGGGGGGGATTTTTTTCATTGTATCCTTGTGGTGGATTATGGCCCATACCCTCTCACAGAGAGAAAGCCTGTGGACCACTGGGGATATTAAAAGGCTGATGATAATGATGATGAAATCTTAAAAATGCAGTACAACGTAGTCCGAATCGAAAACTTTTACTGCAACACGAACAAAGAGCTTCAAATCCCGACCGAATTTTATAACGGTGGCCAATCATAATGGAAATTATAGTGCCAAAGTGTGTGCGGAAACACAGGTGCACTATCTGTTCCTTGTACTCTCAAAGTCAGATGGGGCAGCAATTCGACACGACCGGGGAGAGATCAGCTACAGGACCAACTGCTTAACGTGTTTTCCGAGGCACGGGGGTGTCACACCACCAATTCCTAATGGAAAAACCCAATAGCACTTTACCACACGTTCGTACCCTGGCCTGCGGACGGCGAGCAGTGGGTAGCTCACAGTCCGTTCAGCACCAGGCCCGTGAGTCGACGGCGCGTAGTGTTCCACGCGCGCCTCAAAGAGATTAGTGTCAGCCACCACTGACGGGGCCCAGCGTGGCCGGTGCGTGCATGCCTAGGGGTTTTTTTTTTTTTTTTTTTGGGGGGTGGGAAATCATCTTATGACTCTTTCCGCTCTGGGGTGGAGCGGAAGGGCGTGTCAGACTCTTACTGACTAAAACCCACCCCTGTTCCTCCCTGCCCTACGCGCCCGGGGGCGAGGTAACTCTTTCGAATTTATCCTCCACCCCCGGGCAGTATCCTCCACCGCGGATAAATTCGTAACAGAGTTACCGCTCCCCTGGGCACTCAGGCAGGGATGGAACAGGGGTGGATTTTAGTCAGTAAGAGTCTGACACGTCCTCCCGCTCCACCCATAGCGGGAGATGTCATTGGGTGATTGCCCAGCCCACAAAAAAAAACCACACGCTAGTGGCTCTTTCGTTCGTAAGTTCTAGTGTATCTACAAAGATCAGATTGATTTAAAATTTCCTGTATTCCCCCAAGGTTCAAGTCTAGGAGGTGTATATAGTATATAGGTGTATATAGTATATACGTATGCATTTCCCATTATGGGTGCATGTTTAAGAGGGCAAGCACATTGCCACCAACCAGGCAATAATCAAGACTCTGGCCTGCATCTCATCTCTCGCTGCTGTCATAATGTTAGTGACTGGAATAAAATTTTTACCTACTGCAAAACTTTTACTAATAAGTTTGTTAAATATTTGTGATTGTTTGTACTCAAACAATGGTCTTAAAAAAGTTTTTAAAACAATGGCTTGAATAAATAAGAAATTAAACTGTATGTACTACATCTCCAAGGTTTACACAAAGCAGCTGTCGCAAACGTGAGAGTACCCACGACAGCTGCGCTTGCGCATAGAACTCGTAAATTCACTTCAAGTGAGGAACCGTAACTTTAGTTTTACGGGATTTATCTAATGGTGTTACGTCTATGAGTAGTTTTGTTTTTTTTCTTTGCAGTATAGTCTCGAGACAAGGCGAGGTTTGGTGAGGTTGCTGAGAAGTGCATTTTATCATTTTGTATTGTTGTTTTGTAAATGCAGGAAAATAAAACAGCCGTCAATGACTCAACTGCTTTTGAAAAAGCATATATTATAAATTAGTTACTGAGAAGGTACTTAAAATACAAAAAGCTGTCGTTTTGTTGAAAGAGTCACTCACTATATATACCGAATGTTCTTTTAATAAAACATAGTCTTGAAAATTGCAGTACCTCATTAAAAAACAATCCGTTAAAAAACAGCAATTCTTTATAAACAAATAATTGGCTCTCAATTCCTAGAGGCCTCACAGCAGCCACGGAAGAGGCACCCTTTTCATTTTGGCATAGCGACTGAATTGGCTTATGCAACGAATGTGACATGTGTCGTTTTTGATAGAGGTGTTAGGGCGACACGTGCGCCGTGCGCAAAGTAAACTGAGATCCTTTGGCAGCTGCGGCTCAATTGTGACGCTTGGCTTTTCGTGACTCACACGCAAATGGGCCATTCTGTAACATTGTTTTAATTACTTCAAAACAAAAGTTGATGTATAAGCTAGTTGCAACGACTTTGTCCACGGCTGACCTGAAATACGGCAGCGATTTGTAAGTATACCAATATTATAAATTACTGAAAAAGTAACTCTGTTTGTCTGTCCATTACGTAATCACTCCTAAACGCTGAACCAATTTTAATGAATTTTTGTAAAGAGATTGATTGAATCTGGTGGGTTAGTTCAATTGGAATAATCTCCTGGTAGAAGCAACATGTCTTTAAGTTCGATAGTTGGCTTTCTGATCTCGATAATCTTGATCGATTGCGTGAATTGCTCTACAAAGCCAATTACCTAAAAACTCCGGCAAATATGTAAATAACCTAAAGAAATATAGTGCTGAAATTCCTATACCACGTAATTTCACATTAGTCTTTAAAACAATGAAGCAGCTTTCAGAATTGCTCCATGAAATTGTGTTAATGGCACAAAGAGGTAACTCAAGTGAACATTAGCAAACGTCATTGAAAAAATACTCCTATTCCTATTTCTTTGTAAGAAATAGAGAGCTAATGATGTCATGATGGTTTGCGTCATTAATGTGATTCATGTAATAAAATATTAGTCTTCTTCCTATGTTTTATTATTCAACATTTTCTTTCATGTCTACGATTATGCAGTCTGAATTAATTTTCAATGTTTTTATCATGTGACGGACTTGCGTAATAGGTATGTTTTATTTCAGTACGTTAGTTTTGATTTCAGAATTTATCTACAAATATGACTGAGTTATAAATAGCACCTGGTTTAAAGTGGGCTGGATAAATCAAACTTGAATTAAAAATAAAATATGCATTTTTTCATCTGTGCCTCTGACGATTTTGCAGTTCGTTTGAAAACAGTACCCACAATAAACGAACATTTAGGATTCCGTAACAAATGTATTTTTGACTGTATGTCTTTAGGTCAACAAGATGCTCATACTGTGAAAATTTGAAGACGTTCCAACCGTTTGGCTGTAAATCCGGTGTGACAGACGACGGACAGATAGACAGACGGACAGACGGAAACGTGAGTGCTAGCAGTAGGGCTCAGTTTGGATCCTTCGGGTACGGAACCCTAAAAACAGAATTATATGTTTGACTCTTTTTCTTAAATTTTCTCAGAGTTGAAAAAGAGCGTTGCAAATAACACAATTACATTAATATTCTACTAACTTTAAATTCACAAAAAAAGGAAAATCTGCAAGAATCTTGAAATCTAGATTTTCCATATTTTTAACCGACGAAAAAAAAGGAGGAGGTTCTCAATTCGACCGTATATATGTTTTTTTTTTTTTTTTTTTTTACATTATTCGCTATAAAAAAACATACTGCCCTATCAAAGCCCCTTAGAAACTATACAGAAAAAAAAATAACAGACACCCAAAGCCAAAACACTTCAGTAACTAAGTGGATGTTCCATTGAGTTCACCCAAATGAAACGCAATAAATCTGTTATGATAGCAGCCAACCTCTGCTTGTTGAATCGACTCGGTTTCAATCGTAAAGTCTACACCAATAAGCTAGGAATGCGTTTCAACTATGTCCTTAGGTTGTTGATCGCGTAAGCTTCGGTTGTTAACGGGAGGTGAAATGAGATTCGATTTTCGAATTGAATCGAAAACGAATACCTATTCCAATTTTAAAATTCGATCAATTTGAAAACGATCGTCGTTTTTTTTTCTCGTTTTATTATTTCGGCTATTTGAAATTCATCCATATTTATTGGTAAAGTACCCCCTGCAAAGTATTTATCTGTCATCGAGTTTGTTTAAAATGAGGGTAATATCGCACGTGTCCCTCGTTTACGTTAAGTTCGCGCTTCAATATTATTGGACATCTGGACTTTATCTCGTACACATGTAAGTACCGTAATTATGTTAATTATTTAGTAGCAGTTCGCACTTTCTTTTGTTACAGCTTAGAATGCTGTTTCTTTGAAGCTAAGAAAAAGATCTCAATCTATACAAAGACAAAAACATAAAAAAGTGTTGGTCGAATATTTTTCAGTAATCGACAAATTTTCGCCATCACTATCGAAAGCTCTCCCGCTAAGCGTCAAGAGGGGGTGATTTGGTGTGTTGGCCGAACGCCAGGCGGCGTCTTTGGCTGCGAGCCAAATCCGGAGCACACAGTGGAAAAGAAATGGCGTCGCGCATCTTTGATATGCGTCAGAGGCGTACGCGCAGCCCGCCTCGCCGGTAACATGTTTTACACGATGTATAAAAGAGGTTTTATTGCGGTTGGACCGTGAAACTGATTGCCGTTGTGTGTAAGATAGATGGTAGGACGTTGTTAATGACTCGGGGGGTGGAGGGAGGGGGGGGGAGGGGTGGAAGGGCATGGTATCGTATATTCAGATTGACTACTGTAGGTAAAACTATGATCGTTTTACGTCGGTGTACGTTAGGCTACGTGCATAATTTCTATTGATTGAATTTTGAAGTATGTGAAGCTAGTATCCCTATGCCCAGCAAATAATGAATAGGTACATCAAATTCTTACTCAAATTAAACACTCATAAAAAAGGTAGGTTTATATAAAAATAGTTCTAAGTCACGAAATGGTATTCGGAACATTTGATAGCGTCAATCGGCGTTAACGCATCCATATAAAATGTTTTGAAAACCACAAAGTAATAAATCTTTGATTGCGGTTGTACCAGTTTATAACTAAGAAGATTTTCATGTATACCTTTAATATGTAGTCATAATAGTTATCTTTTCATGAAAAACGTATGTCATAACTTTTGTATGGAATGCTGGAAATCGGCCAGACACTAAATGCTTGTGAATGGAGAAATGAAAGAGGAAAATGTGTTACGTATCATTGAGTTACCCGAGGTTGCCTGCTTCTAGAGCAGGTCAATATTAGGCACAAATTGTAGTGTCATGCGATGTTTCAGGGAATTTTGTACCTGTGTAGTGCGGCTTTGGACTTTCACGATGTTCTACCCTATAATTTCTTTGCGGAGCCTAATGAATTGTTATCGTAATCATGCTCATTCAACAATAGGGTAGTTGCCTGATAAAATCTAATTAGTCGGTTAGTGTGAAAACTAGATTTACATATTTATAACATACTTAACTAACTATATCTACACTAAAAAACATAGATGACGTTGGTGCCGTGGAAGGTGCGTAGGCCTTTCGTGTGGGATGCAACCTGTGTCGACACCCTTGCGCCATTTCATGTTCCAACTACGGCGGGCTGTGCCGGTGCTGCCGCTGCAGCTGCCGAAGCCCTCAAGCGGCGCAAATACTGTAACCTTATTGGGAATTAGTCCGAGTGCGCGTCTCCTTTTCAAGGATATTTCTCGCCGACTGATCGAGGTAGCCAGAGGGCTGGCTCGTTCTTTGCTCAAAGAATTAGCATTGCCATTCAACGTGGCAATACTGCCAGTCTTCTGGGCATGTTTCCAGATGACAGCGATGTGGAGGAGTACTTCGACGCCTAAACGTAATTTGTTTTTGTATATATATACGTAGTTAGGTAAAGTTTCTTTTTTTGGTTTTAGTCCGTTAGTTAGATTACCAAAAAATATAGGACAGTATTTTTTCTTTTGCCACGTTAACAAAAAATGAGGACGATACAGTACGTTGAAATTTTGTGCGACGTCCCGGTGTGCGACACTTTTTAACACAAAGTGATGTAACGAGCCCCTACTCCTGTACTTTGATGCGATCTTTGCCATTTTTTATTGGTTTAGTAAAGCAAAAAATACTTGTCCAATATTTTTTGATAATCTAACTTACGGACTAAATAGAATTATTATTTTCATATCCAGGAAACTATCCTATTGACAATCTGTCGTGGAAATTGGCTGTCATGGTACGTCTGTTTTATGAGGATAATGTCGTGAGAAAAGTTTGGACTATGAATGGGAATGGCTATAAGAGTAGAAGGACAAAAACAATAAAACCGGCCCAATGTGTGTCTGATTTAGCATGTTTAGGGTTCCGTATGAAATATATTTTTCATCCGGGTACATGAAGCAGTTTCCCTAGGATGACAACAGTATAGCATAGTCAGCCCTTTTAATGTTTGCCTAGGGGTAGCGGATTGCCTAGGGGTAGGATAAATTCTCAACATGAGTTACCGCACCCCTCGACACACAGGCAAGGAAGGAATAGGGGTGGGTTTTAGTCAGTAGTCAGTAAGAGTATAAACACGCCCTCCCGCTCCACCCAGAGCGGGAGTTGTCAATTGATGATATCCAAACCACAAAAAAAAGCCTTTTAATGTTACAACTGTGAGGACACAGGCCTCCTTTCTGTGAGAAATCTGGGCCACAATCCATCACGCCAGCCCTATGCGTTTCATGGATGTCACATGTCTTCGAAGTTTTTGTTTCTAGGACAAACCTGTATCCTCACGATGTTTTCCTTCACCGTTTTGAGAGCAGTGGTGATAAAATAGTTTACACAAAGAAAAGCGCCTGCCTGGGTTCGAACTCACGATCTACAACTTGTAAGTTGCGGTCATTACCACTGGGCCACCACTTTGATGACAACAGCTGTAGGATAAAATGTAATTGAAGGCTCTAAAACCTACATTAATTTAGAAGCGTCTACAAACAACGCAGATTCGTCTCAATAGTTTTGTAATTAACAATCACTACATTTGTTTGAATTCGAACTGGGGCAAAACCAAAGTTCAATCATTAAGTATATTTGTATATAAAGTTGTTAATGATGTAGCTGTTGATAGGCCAGGCTATCTAATCCTGGCCTGAGGAAAACTGAGTTGAGTTGTAGCGTATCTTGGTGAGATGCTGTTAGGAAGATTAAGTTGTGTATGTGTCGTGGCCAGATCTTAGAATTGATTACTTCATTTGATCAATTTTAAGATCTGGTCGAGACATTATGTACTACCCTTTTTCTGTTTTTATTTTTGGGGTGGGGAAATCATCCTATGACTTCTCCCGCTCTAGGTGGAGCGGGAGGGCGTGTCAGACTCTTACTAACTGAAACCCACCCCTGTTCCTTCCTTGCCCAGGGGCGCGGTAACTCTGTTACGAATTTATCCGTGACCCCTTGGCATGCATGCCTTGAATTATGTGCTACCCTAAGCTAATTCTAAAATTATTTTATCTAACCTACCTAGGTATTCATCATTTCAGCCGAAAGACGTCCACTGCTGGACATAGGCCTCCCCCAAGTGTCGCCACAACAATCAGCCCTGTGCGTCTCTCATCTATGGGGCCACCGTGACCCTCATCACCTGGTGCTGATGGATGCGAGACGGCGGTGAGCCGATGATGGGTGGACGGATGACCTCATCCGTCCACCTTATGGAAGGCCCGCGTCCAACGCAGTAACGCTGCACAACTCTTTGGAAGTAAAGAATCAATGAAGATTTTCATTCATAATGAATATACCTAAAAAAACAAAGATAACAAAAGCATTGATATCCTAACAAAAGCTTTGTAAACTCCCACGTAAAATAATACTTCAAATACTCACATTGAATTACTCGTAGTTAATCAACAATATGATAATGCCACACAAAAGGCAGCCATACATCACTTGGAGTACTCAACCGTAGGTGATTGATGTACTTACCGACAAGTTCAACGTTCACACCTGACTTACTTGTTTATTTAAGGAACAAGTACCAAGGTTGAATATTTTATTATTTGGACTACCCCAATAGGTGCGTAGCCTTGACGGGGCCCATCGTGGCCGGTGCCTGCATGCCTAGGGGTAGCGGATAAATTCTGAAAATGAGTTACCGCACCCCTGGGCACTCAGGCATGGAAGGAACAGGGGTGGGTTTTAGTCAGTAGGAGCCTGACACGCCCTCCCACTCCACCCAGAGCGGAAGAAGTCATAGGATCATTTACCACCGCCCGAAAAAAAAAAATAGGTGGATATAGCCTGTCTCTTAATCTGTACATGTGGGTGTTGTCAGAGACTCATCATCTGCCTAGCCTTTTCTCAACAATCTTGGGGTCGGATTCCAGTCTAACCGGATGCAGATGAATGTCAGTATTTTACATGGAGCGACTGCCTATCTGACCTCCACAACCCAGTTACTACGTAATACGATACCCTTTTGACTGGTTGTCAGACTTTTCGGGCTTCTGACGACCCGTAACGACTGTCAAAGATCCACGATTGACGGCCGGGACCAACGGCTTAACGTGCTTTCCGAGGCACGGAGGAGTCTCGGTATGTAAAGATGGTCACCCATCCATGGACCAACCCCGGCAAGTGTAGCTTAACCTGATGGATCGACCAGTGTGCCTGTTATTACTTTAGCCACGAGCTCCTCCTTTAGCCACGTGCTCCTCGTCAGAGACTGGCTATAATTAGAGTTAAACTTTGGGCTGTGTTTATAGTGATAAAACAAACTGGTGATCGATGGTCTTTTGTTTTCAGTAAGGCAGGATTCATGGATCCCTGTATATTTTCCGATTGCAAGAAAAAGGTCCTTGCAATCGGCAAATATAGGGTGATGATGGAAAGATCATTCTGTAATGACAAATCTCTATAGTGCCCACTGCTAGCCGTTGCTTGAAACTGCCCTCATTCGAGCCTAGAAATTGGTCTAGAAAAAGGGGACAAATCAGGATCAGGAAAAAGAAATAAACACAGGATCCAAGCCTCATAATCCAGGCGGTCTAAAACACACCGCATGGAACCTATAATTTTACACAGACTGTGTTAACCTTAATCAACCTTCGGAAAATAGTTTTTACTCGATTATTAAAGGGTCTGTGACTTATTTAAGCCCACTACCATTTATAATTATTAAGCCTGCAAGCTACGAGTATGTCAAAGTTCCTTGGCTGGTTTAGCGAAGTGATATCTACTAAAAATATGTTTACAAAATCATTAGCCATTGAAGTGATATGAAGTGGTCTACGGTAACTAAAATGTTTTTTTATGAAGTAGATACCAAGGACGTGTACGTATATAGCAGGGAGGTTGATGATTATTATTTTAACTAAGGTCATACTAATTATAGTATGGAGTATTGAATATAAATAGCCCTATCAATATTATGTGGGTGTCCGAAAAGTCAATGAATTATAATTTTCAGTACCTAGGTGTTTTAAAGCATTGACATTGACCAACCAATAAAGATTATCTAAGTATTGAAAGCAAATTAAAGGACCTTTTAGTATAATCTTCAATCTTTCCGAAAATATTAAAAGGAAAAATTGTTGGAAATAGAAGAAAAAAGACACAATTTCTAAACATACTGGCTTCAATCACTTCACTATTACATATTTTTAAGGTCTACATAGACCTAGGTCTATTTGGCTGTTTGTGTTGTTAGTGTTATTCATCATCTTCATCATTTCAGCAGAAAGACGTCCACTGCTGGACATAGGCCTCCCCCAAGTGTCGCCAGAACGACCAGTCCTGAGCGTCTGGCATCCATCGGATTCCCGCGATACTTACCAGCAGGCGTATTCGCTAACTCAGTTGACATCAATTTGATAGGCAATTTTCCGTACATTGCTGCTTTGACGTATAGGAAAACCGTATTTCCCATTGTAGTGCCTATTATAATCGATGTCCACCGAGCAATGTACTGCAAAGTGCCTATCAAATTGATGTCAACTGAGTTAGTGAATACACCTGCAGGTCATCGGTCCACCTAGTAGGAGGCCTTCCAACGCTGCATCTTGCGTTTATCAGAACTTTTTGGACCCACCGACCATCTGTACGGCGAGCAATGTGTCCTGCCCACAATTTAGTGTTGTTAGTTTCTGTCAGTACGCTTATAATCAGAAAACTATAAATCGAGAACCTTAATATCAAGAAACTAAACCATCACATTACACCACACGCACTTAGAAACCAGTGGCTACAAGTCTCTACAGAAGATTTAAACTCAGTATAACATGTCCAAAA
Organism: Polia nebulosa; assembly: GCA_951329385.1. Classification (NCBI taxonomy): domain Eukaryota; kingdom Metazoa; phylum Arthropoda; class Insecta; order Lepidoptera; family Noctuidae; genus Polia; species Polia nebulosa. The sequence continues at coordinate 9,296,202 of OX589588.1, read as the reverse complement.
TTTTATAGACGACATTATCTAGTTGAACAAGCTGTCGTGAAAAACCGCACGGTTCTGTTGGCAATGCGCCAGGAGCAACAGGCGGCCTGTACTACTACGATTTTCGTGTCACGGCGAGATGGAAAAAATATTGTTTTAACGGCATGTTACTCGTAACATGGCATGGTCGGAGATTTAGGTCGTTATGGTTCATCATGTCGATTACGTATAGCAGTGGTCAGGTACCAGTCATCTTAGGTTCTTTATCTTTAACTCAACGTTCTTCTTTTTCTTTTTGTGTCGATTTTGACTCAAATTTGGTCCGACCAGTATGTAGCCACCTCGACAGATTTGTCATTGGATTTGTTTAAATCATCCAAGGTACACGTGGATGTGCATGCTGGGCAGGCAAGGAGTTCTGTGAACATGTTATGTGAAGGGGCTCCACACTGGCACTGAGTTTGAGACAGGTCAAGGATACCTTTGCATACATTTGGCTTGATTATTTCTTGAGCAACCAATAAGTACACAGAAAGGAAGCGTAATCAATTTTTTTCGTGTGAGAAGAGGTCAACGATTTTTTGAAGTGAAAACTCCTTTAGGCGCGTTGGGCATTTTTGAGATGGGAAAAAACAATTGACCTCGCCACCGACACCGACACCGATACCGACACCGACACCGAAACCAACACCGACACTGTTACCGCTATATATTTGTTTGTCTGTTTGTCAACCCTAGGAATGGAAATGAAGAATCTTGCCATCATCACCGGAAAATCCGAGGACCATTGGCGCAGTGGTTGAGCGTTCGTCTGCTGTGCTGCGTGACGCGATTTCGATTCCCGCACGGAAAAAAAAAATTGTATGGTCTACAGAAATAGTTGTTCCGGGTCTGGGTGTCTTGTGTATGTCAGTTTACATGTTTTTGATCGCACCCACGATGCAGGAGTAATTCCTAGTGTGGGGCAACGTTTAAATTTTTTATTTCAAAATTATTCAGTTAGAATGTGATTTGAATGGCAGTCGTTTGAGCTGAATGAGTGCCTATATTTTTCTTAGTCTCACACAGGTGGTTTGCATTTGAAGCTGCCTCGATTTTTTTGCAGTTTTTTCTGCACTCTAACGTTACGGCAGTATGTACTTATATGTGAATTTAGAATTCGAGTTAATTTTAAAATTTGTAATAACAAACTCAATTTCATACAAGACAATTTTCAAATTCCACTGCAAACTGCAACCCATACTTTTTATGGACTTTAAAAAAGAAATAAAATCTTAAAAGTCAATGTAAAATACACAATGCTAAGATTCGGTTAGGGCGATGATTCAAATTATCTTGAAATTTCAAGTAGGTATACTTTCGTTACATCTAAGAGAAATGTTCAAGGTTGTTCTTATCGAAACTCAAAAGTGTTATTTAGTGATGTTTAACTTTTTTTTTAACTCTTAAATCAATGATGTTCTAAGCACGGAAGAGTTATGGAGTCTCTTTTACATAAAAAGCAACGTCTTAAATTTTAAATCACTGCATCTTAGCACTCATACTTTCACGCTGCCACCCAAACATTTCAGAGTATCGCAAACAATTCAAGGAACGCTTGGGATTTTAAACATTCTCATTTGGGACGTATTTTCTTCGAAAGCTATGTAGCTTGAGTTGCGAGTATTTTTCTAAGATTTATTCTCAAAAGACCACAATGCATTTTGATTCTACGTAAAAATATGTACAGTCACGAGCAAAAATATGTATACAAGCAAACTTTATTTGTAAGCTCGAGTATCTTAAATGGACGGTTTTAAGATAGGTACTGAGCTTACAAGTAAACTTTGCTTTTGTAAACATTTTTGCTCGTGACTGTACGGAAAAATCTTTACAATGATATATTTAATAGGCAGTTTATCATCTTTCTGCCCTTATCCCATGTTACTTGTGGTCGGCGCAACACGTGTTTTTCTTCCATTCTGTCCTGTCAGCCGTCACGCTATCACTAACTCCCTTTTCTTTCATATCTCTCTTCACACAATCCATCCATCCTTTCTTTGGTCTCCCTCTCCCTCTCCATCCATTCACATTTATATTCCTAACTCTTTTAGTTACATGTGTGTTACACGCAGCTGCATAAGGGGAATCGCCAATTCAGCACCCAATACTTTTATTATAGAAACATACGCTGCAAATAATCGAACGACGGAAACGACGAGCTGAGATAGCACTTTGTGACGCACGGACCTAGATTTGCCAATTATTGTAACTCCGTAAATTTGGATTCCATATTCATACTTTGAATAGGCACCTAGGCTAATTTAAGATATAATTAATGTAATTCTTTTATTTAAAATAAATTAAGTAAAATCATTTTTGGTTTTTTTTTAAATCCTCCGCTTGCAGCTAACGTAATTTGTGTTTAATCCCTCCTCTTTACATGACCATACCAAGATAAGCGGTTCCCTTTCAACTTTTCTGTGACTGGCGCCACTTTTAAACTACCTCTAATGTACTCATTTCTCACTTTATTCATTCTCGTTACTCCACACATCCATCTCAACATTCTCATCTCCGCCACATGCAGTCTTTTTTCATCCGTCTTTTTCACACCCCAACATTCTGACCCATACAGTACGACAGGTCTAATCACGGACTTATAGATTTCCCCTTTAACTTAAGGGGCATCCGTCGGTCGCAAGTAGTTCCAGTGACCTGTCGCCATTTCATCCATCCTGAGTTGATCCTGTGCGTTACGTCTCGGTATATATCGCCATCCCCCTGAACATATTTAATAGGCAGTTGTTACTTAATAATAACAAGAGAGAATGAGAAACTGTTGTTTCGAGATTTCTGTATTACAAATGATTTTTAACCGACTTCTAAAAGGAGGAGGTTATCAATTCGGATGTTTGTATTTTTTTTTATGTATGTTGGGGCATAACTCCGTCATATATAGGGATTTGCAAAATTCTTTTTTTGTTCGAAAGGGCTTTATTTCGAAATGGTCCCATTTTTATTTCATATAGATCTGATGATGAATTTCGGAGACAGACAACGGAACTCTTCAAAAAATAACAGCAAATCAACTGCGATTGCTGCGATCGTATGTCTACAGGGTGTAACGGAAACGTGTGGTAAAATTTTAAGAACTGCATCTACTCATTTACATGTATTCATGTAAATGAGTAGATGCAGTTCTTAAAATTTTATCAAAAACCTGAAGATCTCAAAAAAATTTTTTTGCCTCCATACAAATATTGATCAGGTGATGATAACTTTGTACGGAAAGTCAAATTTTTTTTTTGGGGATTTTCTTTTTTTTCTTAGAGAAAGTTGTTCATTTCCATGGCCAGAATCGTTTCTTAAAATATGACCACACCTTTCCGTTACATCCTGTATACAGGGTGTAACGGATAGGTGTGGTCATATTTTAAGAACTGCATCTGCCCATCGATATGAACAACTTTCTTCAAGAAAACCTGAGCAAATTCACAAAATTTTTTTTGACCACCCATACAAATATTAATCAGCTGATGATAACTTTGTATGGAAAGTCCAATTTTTTTTTGGGAATTTTCAGTTTTTTCTTTGAGAAAGTTGTTCATATCCATGGGCAGAACCGGTTGCTAAAATATGACCCACACCTTTCCGTTACACCCTGTATAGTGTTAACAAAATTTAATGGGGAACCACATCTAAAAAGTGAAAAATAAAAACTTTTTTACAAAAAATAATAGAACCGACTTCCAAAAAAAACTTTTTTACAAAAAAATAGATCCGACTTCCAAAAAAAGTGCAAAATAACTTTAATTTCGGAAGTCGGTGTTCCTGTTTTGTGTCTTTGTTTTTTGACACCGACTTCCGAAATTAAAGTTATTTTGCACTTTTTTTGGAAGTCGGTTCTATTTTTTTGTAAAAAAGTTTTTTATTTTTCACTTTTTAGTTGTGGCTCCCCATTAAACTGTGTTAACAATTCATAGACATACGATAGCAGCAATCGCGGTTGATTTGCTGTCAATTTTTGAAGAGTTCCGTTGTCTGTCTCCGAAACCCATCATCAGATCTTTTTGAAATTTAAATGGGACCATTTCGGAATAAACCCCTTTCGAACAAAAAAATTATTTTGCAAATCCGTCAATATATGACGGAGTTATGCCCGAACATACATAAAAAAAAAAAAAAAAAAAAAATACAAACATCCGAATTGATAACCTCCTCCTTTTTCGAAGTCGGTTAAAAAGTGCAAAATAACTTTAATTTCGGCAGTCGGTGTCAAAAAACGAAGACACAAAACCAGAAACACCGACTTCTGAATTAAATTATTTTGCACTTTTTTCGGAAGTCGGTTCTATTTTTTTTTTGTAAAAAAGTTTTTTTATTTAATTTCAGACTATCATATTTTCTCAGGCAGGCACTTTACTTTGTGTGAAATATTCATCACCACTGCTCTCAAAACGGTGAAGGAAAACATCGTGAGGAAACCGGAATGTCCTAGAACCAAACAAATTCGAAGACATATGTGACATCCACCAACCCGCACTGGGCCCGCGTAGTCGGTAATCCACTATCTCATTCCCTCTCACAGAGAGGAAGCCTATGCCCCAACAGCGGGAACTATAGTTGAAGGACAATGTTAATGCTATCATTTTTTTTTACAAAACCGTCTTCAGTAGAAGAATGAAGTCACTCTTAGTCACACAAAAATATAAATTGGTTAGGAACACCTCCCTAAAGAACCTACGGAAAACAAATAAACACCCATGGGAAAACCTCATGGGTTTATTTATGAATGTATATATTAAAATGTTACTGATTCTGAACATACGTTACGTTATAACATTAATTGCTTGAAAACGTCGAACACAATGATATATTTTTCTATAGAACTCGAATATAAGCGCGAATCACAGATAAGTACAGGAGTTTTTGGCTGAAAGCCAGGACTGAAAGTTGTAGTGGTGAAAATTTATATGTGTGTACCAAAGTAGTACAGTCGGCAAAAGAAATTTAGTTCAGCCTAGATTTTGTTGACGTCATCAGTTTATTGCCTGCGTTGGTGGTAAATTAGCGTGATTTGGTGATTTGAGTTGTTTAGATTTTAACTCACGGGAGTATGTAGTAGTAATCGTAATTGTATCCGAAGTTTGGCTGAGGTTTTTGTTAAAATGTTTAAAAAAAAATCCAAGGTATACATTTTTGATGATTGACGTGCCGTTTTAAACACGTTTTACAGCTATTCTTGACAGACTCGTGATACTTAGTTTTCTAATCAATATTATCAGTATCTTCCTGCCATCCCATGATACTTGGGATCGCCACCACACGTTTTTTCCTCCATTCTGTCCTGTCAACAGTGACGCTGTCACTGACTCCCTTGAATTTCATATCACGCTCATCCTCACACAATCCATCCACTTTGTTTTGGACTCTCTCTCCCTCTCCACCCATCTTCTAATGAATATATTTTTACTTGTCTTATTTTTGTTTGTTTGACAAGCTAAGCCCTCTGTCAGGTCGTTTGAGTATTTATTCAAAGAAAACTGTTTTCCCGACGCTACCCGCCAAGAGACGATGACCTCGAATGGTCGTCTAGCCAAATGTCGGCGTGCCGATCTTGCGTTACGTCCCTAACGGATAAACAAGAGCGAACGATTTATGCATAAAATATACACGCAACTGATTGCGTAGGTTACTGAAAAACTATGAAAAATATCCGTCTAATGTACCTAGCAAAGAGATGAGTGTCAGCCACCACTGACGGGGCCCATCTTGACCGGTGCATGCATGCCTAGGGGTAGCGAATAAATTCTGAAAATGAGTTACCGCACCCCTGGGCACAGGCAGGAAAGGAACAGGGGTGGGTTTTAGTCAGTAAGAGTCTGACACGCCCTCCCGCTCTACCCAGAGCGAGTGAAGTCATTAGATGATTTCTCATCCCCCATAACTGATGTTTTGTTCTCGTAAGAAATTGGAGGCAAAACGTGGTGAGTCGGTTCTTCTTTTGTTTTTTTTTGCCTTTGTAAGATTGCGAAGTCAAACTGAGGACGCTGAAAAAAAAAATTAAGGATGATGGGTACATAGGTTTGTATAACAGCTTTTGTGGAACATTGAAAAACAACATACCCACCAGCAAAGACGATGAAACAGCCAACTGCCAAGCTTATGGTTTGATAAAATGATAATAAAACCACCAAAAAATTATATATAATAGGTAAATTATTAGTAAATTATTTAGTTTATAGATCAAAAATACGACGACGTGAGTGAGCCCGGGAACAATTTAACAAGGTAAAAAATTACAGTTTCTTTATTTTATATTATAAATGCCAGTTTAAATACTATAGAACTAAACGTTTACCTTTTTTGAGGCTTATAAAAATACAATTAAAGTAAGAAGACTCGCCAGAAATTATTATAATAACTCCACTTTTCAACAGAAAAACCTCTTTTGTCCGTAAATAATACGAGAGACAATGGTGGCTGCGAATTTTACCAGTTTAAGCTGGTTAATTAATCAGTGTCAACACAATTGATATGGTTCAAAGGGTCTCTGACCAGACTGGAGTTGTTTCGAACACCAACTGGTTTTAATCATTCGAAAGTCTAACAGATTGCAACCAATCATTTGGGTGTAAGTTCCATGTGTCAATAAGATGGTTTATTGCGTGCAATAATTTGAGTTGACTTGAAGTTTGCAGTGCAATGCTTGAAGCATTAAATTTTATTAACTATTTTATAATTAGTTTCTACCAGCGTGTTTATCCGCGTGAAATTTATTATCTATCTTTTCTTCAACTTATAGATGTTTAGGCGAGAAAATACTCGTAGAAAAAAACCCAGATAATGCGAGTCGGACTCTACTTTCTATAAACGTGTTTTTGTTGCCGCTATGACAACAAATAATACAAATTAAAATAAAGGAGCCCCCTATAATTTTTCAACTGTCTACCTATTACGGATCGTGAGATTCAGCCCGCTGACAGCCAGACGGACAGTGGAGTCTTAGTAATAGGGTCCCATTGGTTACCCTTTGGGTACGGAACCCTAAAAACAGACAGCCAAGAGTTACTTTCTCTAAAATATTAGTGTGGTCTCTTTTAAATTTTGCGAAAATCTGATGAAGAACTTGGGAGATACACAAGGGTACAACTAAATGATAGCAAACCTTCCGGAATTGCTGCAATCGCATGTCTGTTTATTGTTTCCATCACTGCATAACATAATATCACGCTGATACGCTGTACTCAGCGTATCAGCGTGATATTATGTCATGCTATGATATGCTCCTTCACTCAGATTTGTACACCCTGATACGCCCTAATTTCACCATTTATGTTCAAATTCCATATTTTCGGGGCTATCAGTTCGGGCACTTTACTATTTAGTTTTAGTTATGGGGTACAACAACTAAAAAGTGAAAAATAATAATTTTTTTTACAAAAAATACAAACGATTTCCATAAAAAGAAAACTAAAAAATGCAAAATAACTTTAATGTCGGAAGTCGGAGTTTCTAGTTTTATTTCATCGTTATTTGGCACTAAAAAAGATTTTTTTGCGTGAGCTCATAGCGCTTATATCTAGGTATTCTTATATATTCTTCGACCATTTGAATAAAACATTGTTCGAATATAAAAATACGTCTCTTAAGGGGAAAGCGCCAGGGTAGCTTGCGAAATTCAATTTTTTTCACGTTTTTTGCAATTTGCAGTTCAGTGTCAGGTTGTATCTTGGTCAAAGTATGATTCACGGCCGTAGCAAGTATGTATTTATATAATAAACATCAATACAACTCTTTCAGTAAGAATTGATGTCGAATTTAGTATTTCAAAAAATCATGACATTTAGTATTTAGTTTCATACTTGCTACGGCCGCGAATCGTATTTAGACGAACATATAACCTGATACTGACCTGCAAATTGGAAAAAACGTAAGAAAATTTGAATTTCGCGGGCTACCCTGGCGCTTTCACCTTAAGGTTGCTGGAATAGTCTCATTTTAATACGACTATAAGTTTTATTATAATGTTGGAATTTACGCAAAGACGTTTCCCTTCAATAAAATGAAAACTTTTATTAATATAGTTGTTAATGTGTTTAAAAATTAGAGCTTTGAGATTTATGAGTAGTTTAGAAATTGTAAGATTTAATATAATTTGAATTATTATGAAGTAATAATCCAATACCTAATAAATCTTGATATTTAGGTTTATTAGGGATTAAACGAAAAAATAAAGTGAAGATAATTTGGAGTAAAAATTAATAAGCATAGGCAGTGAACTATGTAATCAACGCGTAGGTAATACTTAAAAATCTAATTAACCATTTATTAACTTTTTATTGTAGACCTACTTACGTAACATTTATTTGTCCAACCCCAGCCACAAAACAACTAAGCCCTGGATTATCTTCTGAAGATTTCTTCGTAACTACCTAAATTAAAATCTGTAACAGATGCGCAGTAATAAAGATTGACTGATTACAATGTAATTAATCGTTGTCAAAGTCAAAGTACACATTAATTTTGTAGAAAAAAAAACTGGTGCGAAAGGCACAATTTTTTTTTCCGAGTAATAAAAAAATAAGCCTATATTTCGATACTGGGGACCTAACGCAATTTTTACCGAGTTGCGTTAGGTCTCACGTTGGAAATGCAAACAAAAGTAGGTACCTAAGTTTAAAAAAACCGAAGATAAAATATTTCAGTTTCACGTCATTACCATCTAACAAACGCAATAAAAATCTAGAAAAAGTTTATTTATAAAACAAACGCAAGGAAAAATCGCAGTAGTGACAATATTCTGACACACCTATGACTGTTTCAGCAATATTTATGTTTCCTCAGCCAACTTCGAGTTATGTGGGCGTAGACTACGGACGCCATCTTTGAATTTTATCACGGACAGTCCCAATAAATTTTGTGTTTCGGAATCATGCTAGTGTCTGTGCTAATTTATCTTAGTAGTGATCTAATTGATTTTAAAGCTACATTATTCATAATTTTAATGATTACAGATGTGCTAGTTGTATTGATTTACTGAGGACATCCGTGATCGTTATATCAAGATATTCTCATAGGGCGTTTTCTCAAACCACTTTCTCGTATTTGTACGAGTATCATTTTATAACCAGTCTTTTGTCTGATTTCATGATACAGTAAACATAAATTTTAAAACTGCTAGACTGGGTATGGTTTCAAATTTCCAAGAATTTTACGGGGTGACAAAATTCAGATTGATGCTCGACACAATTATCCATAACTAGCTCTTCAGCCGCGACTACGTCCGCGTGGAGTTCAAAAACTTGTAGCCTAAAAACTCACAAATAACGTGGCTTTCTATTGGTAAAAGAATTTTCAAAATCGGTTCAGTAGATCCAGAGATTACCCCCTACAACCTCACAAAACCTCTTTATAATATTAGTAGATATATTACATAGCATAGATAAAAGCATTATCAGCATTATATAATATGTTCCGACTACTGCGACTCAGGCCTCCTCTCTAGGAGAGGGAATGGACCGTAATCCATCACGCGGGCTCAGTGCGGGTTGTCGGGATGCGACATGCCGGTTTCCTCACGATGTTTTCCTTCAAAGTTTGAAGAGCATCAACATTTATCCGGCTTTACTCAATAAGAAGTTGGCCCATCTACACTAGATGACGAAATAAAGATGGGCTAGTAAGCAAAACAAAATTAATGTAATTTTGAAAGTCACCATAACATAAATTAATGCGAGCAAAAAACATGCCATGGAAAAATATATTCTAAAGGTTGTTTTGATGAAATTAACTGATACCTTTCATAAAAGTACTCTTTTAAATCAATTAATTGAAACCTATAAAGGAAAAGAAAAAGCGAGGGACGGTATTTATGATGAAACGTAATAGAAAATTTGACATAGTCAAACGACTTCAATGAATGTGAAGCCATTGGAATTAAATTAAACTAAAGGAGGTCTTAGCAGATCTTTCTTATTTTACAGGTTTAATCAATCTGCCTACCTTTTTCCCAAGTATGTCATGGTCGGCTTCCAGTGTAATTAGCCGCAGCGGTATTACACGAGTGATTGCTCACCTATCTGATTATTCTGCTCCCTAACTCAGTATCTGGGTAACACGATACCCATTGGTTGTGCCTCTCCCCTTTGGATACTTACGCAATCTCTGAGATCAACACAACACGGTATGGGCTGACCATAGCGAGTGTAGGCAGGCCAAGGAGCCACTTCCCTCCATAAATGACCGCTTCACAAAGCAAGCCCTACGACTGACCAAACTACAGTTGCGGAAAGTCACGGCCGTTATAACTGGCCACGGGTCTTTTAATAAGCATCTCTCTGTCATAGGAGTCACAGACAGTCCACTCTGTAGAGCCTGCATGGAGGAGGACGAGACAGCAGCCCATCTGCTGCTAAGTTGCCCTTTAGTCGCTGCGTACAGGGCAAAACACTTCGGACACCCAGGTAACCTAAGCGAGATGATCAGTAATACCAGGGCGCTGCTGGCCTTCCTTGAGGAGCCGGGGTGGATCGAATGACAATGCTGTCCCACCTGTACGCAAAATATGTGCCTTGAGCGTGGAGTTGCGGAAACCAGCCCGACATACATACATACATACCCATTGGTAAGGCTTTTTTTTGTGGGGTGGGAAATCATCCAATGACATCTCCCGCTCTTGGGTGGAGCGGGAGGGCGTATCAGACTGTTACTGACTAAAACCCACCCCTTTTCCTTCCCTGCCCTGAGTGCCCAGGGGCGAGGTAAACTCTGTTTCGAATTTATCCTCAACCCCTGGGCAGACCCATTGGTAAGGCTGGTTCTCAGACTTAGTCTTCTGACTATTGCTGTAAAGACAGTCTCTCCAAATGACAGCCGCGACTAACAGCTTCATGTGTTTTCTAGCAACTTGACTGCCTCATTGGTCTCGTGGGCGTAAGTGTGACTGCAGAGCGTGAGGTTCTGTGTTCAATTCCCGTCGGCCAAAAAACATTGTGTTTTTCGATTAGGAATTATTCTGTAGCAGTCAGGAGTTTGGAAGTTGGTGGCGCGATACCCCCGTGAAAGTACGTAAAGCTATTGGTCCTATGTCTGATCTGTCCCCGGTCGTCTCGGATTGCCGTCCCATCGGACTGTGAGAGAAAAGGAACACAGAGTGCACCTATGTTTGCGCACACGCTTGTGGACTATAACATCTCCTGCGTACTTGGCAAATCTCCGTTGAAATTGACCATCGTGGTGAAATTCGGTCGGGAAGATTAATGTGATGTCCGAAGCATGGAGTGGTATCGATATGACAAAGATGGTCCATCCACGGACCGACCTCTAAACGTACTGCTACTTTAATGAACAACCATGCCTTTATAACAGACTTTCGAAAAAGGAGGAGGTTCTATGTTCGACTGTACCTATGTTTTTTTTTTTTTAATGTATGTCCGCCGATTTCTCCGTCAGTTGTAGACCGATTTTCAAAATTCTTTTTATCCGATAGAATATACTCTCGAGGTGGTCCCACATAAATTTTATTGAAATTGCTTCAGCGCTTTTTGAGAAACTGAAAAAAAAACGAAAAATACGTATACCTAGATGAGGTTTTGGTGATCTCCAATTAAGAGTATGTTTTAAATTCCACGTGCCATGTTATTGGGGGTTTTAGTTCTGGGGTAAGTATAGCAACTAAAAAGTGAAAAATAAAAAACTTTTTACAAAAAAAAAAAACAACCGACTTCCAACAAAAAATACACTAAAAATTTATTTTATTTCTTCGTTATTTGACACCGACTTCCGAAATTAAAGTTATTTTTCCATTTTTCGTGTATCTTTTTTTTGGAAGTCGGTTGTTTTTTTTTTTGTATAAAAGTTTTATTTCTTATCCACGAACACCTTGCTTAGATTACAGGTTTGTAATTACAAAATAGGTCAATGTTGAAACAGCATTTGTGTTTACGCAAAACAAAACAATGAAAACAGAGTTTAGATGTTGTTCATTAATACAAGCATTGATGTTGATAAATTAGTAGTCAATTCAATTCTGACTTGTTTTGTAAACGTTGGCCATCCATGGTGTTTGTGTGTTTTGGACCACGTGCAGTATAGTGGCCTGATTCCTTCATTTTAATTGACATTTAGTACTTTTGTGGTTGGGTTTGTAAATAGTGAATAGTGGAGCATATTGTGAAAGGGCGAAATGTCTTTCCTGTACTATTTCCTTCCCATTACCTTCTTTTTTTTAGGAGCTCGTGGTTAAAGTAATAACAGCCGCACGGGTCGATTCATCAGGTTAAGCTACACTTGTCGGGGTTGGTCCATGGATGAGGGAACCATCTTTACATACCGAGACTCCTCCGTGCCTCGGAAAGCACGTTAAGCCGTTGGTCCCGGCTGTCAATCGTGGATTTTTGATAGTCGTTACGGCTCGTCAGAAGCCCGAAAGTCTGGCAAGCAATCTTACCAAGGGGTATCGTATTAAAGAGAAACTGGGTTGTGGAGGTCAGATAGGCAGTCGCTCCATGTAAAATACTGGTATTCAGCTGCATCCGGTTAGACTAAAGGCCGACCCCAAGATAGTTGGGAAAAGGCTAGGCAGATTGACTTTTTTACCATCTTTATTTCTGCCAGGCATCATAAATTGAAATTGCAGACGTAGAGAGAGCGTGATTTTGAGTGTGTAATAATTCAAGTTTTTTCTATAATGAATACGTTAGTAAACTTTTTGGAATTGCTTCTTCTTCTCTTTTCATCATCCTTATCTTATCTGTAACTTATTTGAGGACGGTGAAACATGTCTTCTTCTACCATACATCTGTATTGGTCGTCATCTCAGTAGTCAACCCTTTTCGGTTTCATATCATGTTTTATACATTTTATAGACATATCTTATATACTTCTCTCGGCTCGGCGCCGTGTTTGATATCCTTATTCTCTGGTTCTAGCACGAAAAAAAAACTACAGTCAGCAGTTGCCACTTTCCCACCATTTTTGTTCGTTTTCTGTACACAGAAAAGGCGACTGACAAATGATAAATCTTGGTGGATGTATTGTGTTTAATAATTTTGCATGCCGTAAGGCAAAATGTATCGGGACTATCCTTAAAATTACCATCTTATCTGTTTACCTACGTTATTGGCAAATAAATGATTTATGATTATGACTAACTTGGTGAAAAATTGTAATTGAATACGATTCTTCAATGTGTAGACCACCTATTCCCACACACACTTACACCAGCAATGCATATTAAACGAACTTCTGAATTTATCAATTTTACTGCCACCCAACGGTGGAATGTCTTCGAGCTTCCTTTCAAGTTCCTAGATAAAATCTTCAACTTTCCTTTTTTAGGATTCCGTACCCGAAGGGTCCAAACGGAGCCTTATAGCTGTCGCTCACCTGTCCGTCTGTCCTTCACTCCGTCTGTCTGTCTGTCCGTCTGTCCATCGTCTGTCACAAAATTAGTTCCGAAGAATTTTTTAACTTACCATTGACCTATGAACTTGAAATTTGGTGATAATGTTATTATTACGTACATTTTACTAACAAATACCAATATATTGATAAATCATATTTTGTTCTTTGAAATTCCTTCATTTGGTACGGAACCCTAAATATGCGAACTCCGACACGCACTTAATAATAAAGCCCTTTAATCAGACCAACTTAGCATCTATTTACAAAGTATTAAAAACTATGAGTATGGATATACCAATATTTCTTTTTTTTTTTTTTGTAGCTTAACTAATCTTAATCTATTCTATTCTAATATTTGATTATATTCTGCAGGTCTGTTTGCCAGTCGGCAAAGGCCTCCTCCAACCTTTTCCATTCATGTCTATCTTGGGCCACTATTCCACGTTACTCCTGCTACTTGCCGTATATCATCGTCCCACCTTTTCTGTGGTCTGCCTCTTTTCCTTTTCCCTTCTCTAGGGTACCATAGCGTTACAATTTTGCTCCATTTCTCTTGGCCTCTTATCATGTGCCCTGCCCATTGCCATTATAGCCGACACGCACTTAGCTGGTTTTTATTTTATCTCCACAAACTTTCGTCCACTAACTTTCCTGCGTACGTACTTCTTCCCTCGACTAGTTCATTGATTTAATTTCTCGACCTAAAAATTTGTTTACTTTAATTTCCTTATTGAATTTCTTCTGAATGAAGCTTCTATTGGTCAACGTTTAAATCAGTTTAGTGGAAAACTAGGCGAGTTTTGTGATTTTGTGAGGCGAGATAAAAATTAAGCGGAATTGATGAAACCCGCGGGTTTCTTAATTTTACAATGGACCCAATCTCTACGAGATCAGCACATTTCTGAACACTGTTACCAATATTTCTACATAACTTTGGGATTTGTGATTTTGACTTTAATCTGGCTGTACTCTTGCAATTTTGTAAGCCTACAAAAATACAAAACTCTCTTTAGGCAGCTTAGATTATCTAGAATAATCTGCCTTATCCAGCAGGTGTATTGCTAACTCAGTTGACATCAATTTGATAATGTAAACTTTGCACTACATTGTTTGGTGGACATCGATTATAGTAGGCCCTACGTAGTATATTTTTGTTTTCCTATACGTCAAAGCAGTAATGTACTGCATATTGCCTATCAAATTGATGTCAACTGAGTTAGCGAATACACCTGCTGGTATGTCAGGTTTGACTTCAAATGTAACCAAATGCAGTATCCTCACAGGCAAATAAAAAGACTATTGTTTGCCTGCCATTCCATTTCTTTAGGTTTGATTTCTAATACCCATCAAATTGATAACCTAACCCTCCGCCCTCCGCCCTCCGCTAGCGGCGAGCCAGCCGGCCTCGGGCCAGCGGCAAACACGCTCGTTTGCCGCCGCCGCGGCTGCTGCGCCCAAGGGTGCGGCGGGACGGGCCGACCGCGGGGCAGTGCTGAAGCCCGCGGGGCCGGCCCCGTCTAAGGCGACGAAGGCGCCAAAGGCGCCGCCAAAGCCACCTGGGAGGGTCCCAGCAAAGGCGACAAAGGCGACAAGGCGGCCGCCCCAGACTGCCCCGCCTTCTGAACCTCCTGCGACCGGGGCTGCCGAATGGCAAGTGGTCGGGGAGAAGAAGAAGGCGGGCAAGGCGGCAAGGGCGGCCAAGCGAAGGGAGAGGCGCAAGCGGCAGAAGGAGCGAGCCGCCGCGGCTAGGCTCCGCGCCCCGAAGTCCGCAGCTGTAGTGATCACACTACAGCCGGAGGCGGTTAAGAGGGGCGTGACCTACCGCGCCGTGCTCGCTAAGACGAAGGCGGCGGTGAGCCTCGTAGAGGTGGGGTGCGCCGACGGCGTCCGGGTGAAGGTCACCAAGACCGGAGCCCGGATGCTGGAGGTCCCCGGTGCCTCCAGCGGCCCAGCCGCTGACGCCCTGGCCGAAAGGATCAGGGCGTTGCTGGTGGACGAGGCCCGGGTGTCCAGGCCCACGAAATGCGCTGACATCCGCATTATGGGCCTGGACGACTCCGTGACGGAGGGTGAGGTGGTGGCCGCTGTTGCCAGGACTGGAGGGTGCCCTGCTGAGCAGGTGAGGGCGGGCACCATCCATCCTGACACTGCGGGGCTGCAAACCATCACGGTGAGCTGCCCCGTGTCAGCGGCCCGAGCCATCACCGCGGGGGGCCGGAGGCTTTTGGTGGGCTGGGTTTCAGCGCAGGATAAGCTGCTGGAGCCCAGGCCTCTGAGGTGTTTCCGCTGCCATGTGGGCGACCATGTGGCGGCTAAGTGCACCTCGGAGGTGGACCGCAGTGACCACTGCTTCCGATGTGGTCAGCCCGGTCACAAGGCCGGCTCGTGTAACGCCGCGCCGCACTGCATGGTATGTGCGGCGGCAGGCAAGCCGGCCGATCACCGGGCTGGGAGCAACCACTGCGCTCCACCCGCCAAGGCCAAGGCCAAGACCAGAGGCAAGGCCAAGCCCTCCGCCACCGCCGTCACCGTCACCGCCGCAGCAGCCGTCACCGCCGCTTCCGCCGCTGCCGCCCCCATAGCCGTCGTCGTCGCCGCCGCAACCGCCGCGGCGGCGGGACCCTCACAGGGGGCTCAGGAGGAGGCTGTAATGGAATGCCAATAACGGCCCCATTACGCCTCCTCCAGACGAATCTCAACCACTGTGCCACTGCTCAGGACCTGTTGTTCCAGAGCATGGCGCAGTGGTCGATTAACGTCGCTGTGGTCGCCGAGCCGTACTATGTCCCGCCCAGGGATGACTGGGTGGAGGACCTGGACGGCTCGGTGGCCATCATTTCGTCGGCCGCCGCCGGTACCCCGACCCTTGAGGATGTCAAGAGAGGTCGGGGTTGCGTAGCAGCATGGTTCGGGGATATAGTAGTAGTAGGGGTGTACTTCTCCCCGAACCGATCTCTCGCCGAGTTCCAAATCTCTTACGCGGAGTTGAGAGACGTCGTCGTCGTCGGGTACCGTTCCCTCCCCGTGCTCGTCCTCGGGGACTTCAATGCCAAGAACTTGGCTTGGGGTTCCCGGTACACGGACGCGCGGGGCAGGATGGTGGAGGACTGGGCTCTGGAGACAGACCTGGTCGTCCTGAACCGGGGTTCTGTCCCCACGTGCGTGCGGTGGCAGGGCGAATCGGTGGTGGATATCTCATTCGCCAGCCCCGCCCTGTCACCGTGCGTAGTTGACTGGCACGTCATGGAGGAGGTGGAGACGCATTCCGATCATCGGTATATCCGGTTTGACGTCTCCGCCCAGACCTCCAGCGCGCCGGTCCGACAGACCCCGAGTGGTCCGCGTTGGTCGCTGAAGCAGCTGGACCGGGAGCTACTCCTGGAAGCCTCGATCGTGCAGGCCTGGGTGACATCACCGGACAGGCCTGCCGACATAAACGACGAGGCAGAGTGGTTCCAGGAGGCCATGTCCGAGATCTGTGACGTGGCAATGCCCCGGGTCCGGCCTTGTGCTCGGCGCCAAGTGTACTGGTGGTCGGCGGCGCTTACGGCTTTACGCCAAGCGTGTATTGCCGCGTGACGCCGGTACACCAGGTATCGCAGGCGGCTCCGTAACCGCACGCCGGAAACGGAAGCCGTCGAGGCGGAGCTATACGAGGGGTACAGAGCGGCGAGGACCGCCCTCCGAGCGGAGATCTTGCGGGCCAAGAAATCGGCCCGCGAGGAGTCGCTGGAGGCTCTCAACAGAGACCCGTGGGGGCGCCCGTACAAAGCGGTGCGGCAGAAACTCCGCCCATGGGCCCCCCCGCTGACGCAGAGTCTCCGGCCGCAGCTCGTGGAGGGCGTGGTGAGCGCTCTGTTCCCCTCGCGAGAGGAACATACCCCTCCGTCTATGGCTCCGCCTCCTGCGGTACCTGACGCGGACCAACCCGACGACGACGACGTTCCCGAAGTGACCGAGGTAGAGCTGAGAGCGGCGGTGCGTAGGCTGAACGCCAAAAGCACCGCCCCAGGACCCGACGGCTTTCATGGGAAAGCCTGGGTCCTGGCCTTGCAAGAGGCTCTCGGGCCTCGACTCAGAGGGCTTTTAAGCGCATGCTTGGAGAGGGGCCAGTTTCCACGTCGGTGGAAGACGGGGAAGCTGGTCCTGATCAAGAAGGTGGGGCGCCCTGCGGACTCTCCGTCCGCTTACCGGCCCATTGTGCTGCTCGACGAGGTGGGCAAGCTCTTTGAAAGAGTAATTGCAGACCGCCTCGTCGGGCAGATGGTGCGGGTGGGGCCGGATCTGGCGGAGAGCCAGTACGGCTTCCGCAGGGGGCGCTCCACGGTGGACGCCATCATGCGCGTACGAGCCCTCACGACGGGGGAGGCAGTTGCCCGGGGCAGGGTCGTCTTGGCGGTGTCTTTGGACATCTCCAATGCCTTCAACACCCTGCCCTGGAGTTGCATAGTGGAGGCACTCCGGTATCACCGGGTGCCGCCCTACCTCCGTCGCGTAGTCGAGGCGTACTTGACGGACAGAGCCGTCATCTACCCCGGTCATCAGGGAGAATGGAACCGGCGAGAGATGTCGTGCGGTGTTCCGCAGGGATCGGTCCTGGGGCCGCCTTTGTGGAACATCGGATACGACTGGGTGCTGCGCTGCGACCTCCCCATTGGTGTCAGCGTAGTGTGCTACGCTGACGACACGCTAGTCTTAGCGCAGGGGTGGTCGCACGAGGCGGCGGCCGACCGTATGACACGCGGGGTTGCGACAGTCATAGGGAGGATCCGGCAACTGGGACTTGAGGTGGCATTGCACAAGTCCGAGGCCATGTGCTTTCATGGCTATCGGAACGAGCCACCGGAGGGTTCCCAGATCACGGTAGGAGGGGTTCGCATCGGCGTCGAGGGTACGATGAAGTACCTGGGACTCGTCCTCGACAGCCGGTGGAACTTCGTCGAGCATTTTCGACGTTTGGCTCCCAGATTGGACAGGGCCGGGGCCGCCTTGAAGCGGCTCCTACCCAATCTGAAGGGGCCAAACGCCTCCTGCCGGAGGCTCTACGCGGGGATCGTGCGGTCCATGGCCCTCTACGGGGCACCGGTGTGGGCGCGTTCGTTGACGCAGCGGTCAACGCGTCAGATGAACGCGGCCCAGAGGGTCATGGCCATCCGCATCATCCGCGGATACTGCACGATCTCCCGTGAGGCGGCGAGCCTCCTTGCCGGACTGTCACCGTGGGATCTGGAGGCAAAAATCCTCGCGCACCTGTACGAGTGGCGCGAGGAGGCTAAACGCCGGGGCGAAACTCCGCTGCCGCGACAACTCGCGGCTCGGCGGACAGAGCTCCGGCAGGATCTCATGGTGACATGGAGAGAGCGACTGTCGCAACCCAGCGCTGGGCACGCCACCATCGAGGCGGTAGTGCCCCTCTTTGAGGAGTGGCTGGAGAGGCGCCATGGCGCCCTCACCTTCCGCCTGACGCAGGTGCTCACCGGACATGGCTGTTTCGGGAAGTACCTGTGTCGTATCAAGGCGGAGGTGACCCCTGCGTGTTTCCACTGCGAGGATCGCCCCGTGGACACGGTGGAGCATACGGTGGAGGTTTGCCCCGCCTGGGCAGAACACCGCCGTGTCCTCGTGGATGCGATAGGCGGCAGCGACCTCTCGCGCCGTGCCCTGGTTCAGGCCATGGTACGGAGTGAGAGGGAATGGGGGGCCGTCTCCAACTTCTGCGAAGCAGTAATGCTCGCGAAGAGGGAGGCGGCACACGTTAGGGAGACTCAACAGACACCGAGTCGCCCTAGCGCCCCCAGCAGCAGCCGTCGCAGGAGACGCCGGGGGCTGCGAGACGATCTCCGGCCACCGTAGACCCGGGCCTGCGGACGGCGAGTAGCGGGTAACTCGCCGTCCGATCAGCACCAGGCCCGAGAGTCGACGGCGCGTAGTGTTCCACGCGCGCCTCAAAGAGTTGTCAGCAAAGGACGGGGCCTGCCACGGCCGGTGCCTGCCCGGGGGTGGAGGATAAATTCGAAAGAGTTACCTCGCCCCCGGGCGCGTAGGGCAGGGAGGAACAGGGGTGGGTTTTAGTCAGTAAGAGTCTGACACGCCCTTCCGCTCCACCCCAGAGCGGAAAGAGTCATTAGATGATTTCCCACCCCCCCAAAAAAAAAAAAAAAAAAAACCTAACCCTAAATAAGTTGACTTATTCCTCAATAGCTTCTCGAATCCTTATGAAACTATAAAAAAATAATGTTTACCTCTAATTCCTCGAATCGAAGAATTGAACCATTCATAGTAAATACCACGTGGTAAATATTTAGCCGATCACTCGCGGAAAGCGTAACGTTGCCAATGAGAGACATACACCAGTCAGATTCACTGACCTCATTCAATATTTTAGACTATTTTATAGGTTTTAAGAGCAATCTTTAGGAAGTTTGTTTGGTGAATGGACTGTACAATTAGAACCTAATAGTGTTATGAAATTTAGCTAGACCACAGAGTGTGTGGTACACACTACCTATTATGAACGGACCTTTTCTAAGGGTTCTGTACCCCAAGAGTAACCAACAGGACCTTTACTAAGCCTCCGCTGTCCGTCCGTCCGGCTGTCTGTCAGCGGGCTGTATCTCGTGATCCGTAATAGGTAGATAGTTATAATTTTTACAGAATGTATATTTCTGTTGCGGCTATAACAATCCTACTTCCTACTAATATTAGAAATGTGAAAGTTTGTGAGTGTGTATGTTTGTTACTTCTTCACGCTCAAACGGCTGGACTGATTTCGATAAAATTTGGTATGTAGATAGCTTATAGCCTAGATTAACATATAGGTTACCTTTGATTCCGGTCTAGGCGCGTAAAACCGCGGGGCGCAGCTAGTAAACAATAAAAATAAAACTTAATTAAAAGTTGCTTCCCTATTATAAACGTGTTTTTTTGGCGTTTTTGCTCGTTCTTAATAATAGCAAAAAGTAGACGCATTTAATTTTATACGATGGTACGGAACCCTTTACGCGCGAGTCCGACTCTTTGGTGGTTTTTTTTTTGTTTTTGGGGGGAAACCTTCAAAAGGCGCCTGAACTTTTAGGGAACAAAGACCAGGAAGTGTGGGGTTCTTACCTCACTAAAACAACCCCGGTGATCACTATCAGCACATGGAAGGGGCCAATGAGACTTCTTAAAAGACCACTCCGGGACCCCCTACGTACAGACGCCAGCAAAAGTCGATAAGAATTCTCACAACGTATTAGTTTGACGTTTAGTTTGACTTACGACCTTCTATTTTCAAGTTTTCGCCAACAAATAAATGAAATTCACAATTTCATCAACTTAGCATAAGTCAAGATGGCCCAGTGGTATAGAGCACACAGATTGAAGCGCAAATCAGTGTGCCGCAAGTTCAAATCCCACGCAATTGTTGACTTTTTGTAAGTTCTTACCCGATTGGAAGTTTATTATATTGTGTTTACTTTCGTTTAAAACAGCTATATCTTTTAACTTGTGCCATCGACTTATCTTAAGAATGCAGTGAACTCGCTATAAATTTTTTTGACAATAATCATGATTCTATTTTGTTTTTTATTCTTCTACCCGCACTGTTCTAACATAATAGTTCAATTTATTTTTCTCATCTAATTGACGATTATCTTGTGAGAAATAAAGTTCTTTTAACAGAAATTGAGGTTTAGTTTCAATCTTCTTTTCGTCAAGAAAATGAACAATTAAGCTATAACCTCAATACATTCATTGTGACGTTACATAAAAATAAAATGTTTACAAAGTCTAAATCATATATCACTTTTCAATAAATAACTGGATATAAACAATTATATTTTATTTTATTAAAATTTTAATATCCTTTCATTGTTACGTTATTCATATTATGAATGGTCTAAGTGGGTATACTTCCAACAAACAATCTTACACGTAACATAGATAACGGTTAATAGACAACGGTTACAAGATAACTTTTTTGTCTAGGTACGAGTAACAATTCGACGTCACAATTCTCATAAATGTTTAATTTTTAAATATAAAGAATAAACATTTTTATTAAACACGTCTTTTTATTTCCACCTTACAACATCGAAAAGATGTAACAACTAAATAATTGCAAATTACGAATGTGATTCTTCTTGTGGTTAATAGATCATATTCGTAATTTGAAACTATTTAATGTTAAAAAATGCAATAGTATTTTTCATAGAAATATAAAAAACAACTATATTAATATAGATTGGAAATTTTCAAAGTAAGAAGTAACCGCAACGGACCGACCATGATTTGAACTCGGGCTACGTTATTTGCGAATCCAACACTTAGTTCATACGGCTACCAGCACATGACATATTTTTAAGCTCAGTGCGACGACAATTCCTTAGTGTGTGTTATCTGTGGAATGTGGATACATACTCATACACGCGCACACATACGCATGGAAGTATCGTGCTCGCTCGGTTCGTAGCAATGTAATCTTTAGCGTTCTTATGGACTTTTGAGGCCTCATTGTACAAACTACATAGGGGGTTCCGGACTACATTACTACATTCTTTAGTGTCTCTTGGGACTTTAGGCAATGAAATGAAAAAATGTGCCGCTAATATAATGACACTTTCATTATATTAGCGGCACATTTTGGCAGCGAGGAGTTCGTGGCTAAAGTAATAACAGCAGCATGGGTCGATCCATCAGGTTAAGCTACGCTTGCCGGTGTGGGTCCGTGGATGGGTGACCATCTTTACATACCGAGACTCCTCCGTGCCTCGGGAAACACGTTAAGCCGTTGGTCCCGGCTGTCAATCGCGGATCTTTGACAGTCGTTACGGGTCGTCAGAAGCCCGAAAGTCTGACATCCAGTCTTACCAAGGGGTATCGTATTACCCAGTAACTGGGTTGTGGAGGTCTAATAGGCAGTCGCTCCATGTAAAATACTGGTATTCAGCTGCATCCGGTTAGACTGGAAGCCGACCCCAAGATAGTTGGGAAAAGGCTAGGCAGATGATGATTATCGCTGATAAAATGTCCCTCAGTCTTGGACCTTAGGCCAATTTCTATATTAAAATTGATTTATTTTTTGTCAGATTACGAATAAAATACTTTTTGTTTTTTGGCGAAATTACTAGGCACGACTGAAAAAGACTGATGAAAAAGGATTGCATCCAGCGGTGATGACAATGTTGACATGAAATTTTAAATTGGCACGAATGGCAGAATAGTTGAAATTAAATCGCTGGTCCTGGTATAGCCATTTGAATGTGAATGGATGAAGAGGGAGGCCAAAGTAAAGATTGTTCGTTTTTAGTACTGTTGTTATCTTTGGGACGGATCTGCCAGATACCAGCTTGAGGCCCTTGAGTCAATTGAGAAACGAGCCAAGAGGATCATCGGCAATAGGCTCGTCGAGTTGAAGCTCCAAAGTCTTGAGAATAGACGCAGAGATGCTAGCCTGTCGGTTTTCTATCGGTTACATTTTGGGGAGTGTGCGACGGAAATGCATAATTTGATTCCGCCAAGTCCGATCCATCTTCGGACCACAACACATACGGCGATGTGCCACCGGTACATGGTGAATATCCTAACCACACGCACAAAACGTTCTCGGAACACATTCATTGTGCGTGCAGCTAGGGAGTGGAATTCCCTGCCGCAGTCTGTGTTTCCTGATAGCTACAACCTAGGAGTCTTTAAGTCAAAAGTGAATAGGTTACTTCTAGGCAAGCATGCTCCATCTTCGACCACATCATCGCTTACCATCAGGCGAGATAGTGGTCAAACGCGTGTCTATCAAGAATTAAAAAAGAAAAGAGAGTCAGTAAGAGCGTGATGGTTGACTGGACAGAAACGTAGAAATCAAAACTGGCCAGTGCGTGTTGGACTTTGCACATTTTGGGTGCCGTACCAAATGTATTTTTGACAATTTGTATGGCTTTTGGTCAACAAGATGCTTATACTGTGAAAATTTGAAGACTAGTTCCAACCGTTTGGCTGTAAAACCTGTGTTACAGACGATGGACAAACGGACACGCGAGTGACTGCAATAGTCCTCCGTTTGGACCTAAAAACGTATTAAGGGCAGGAAGATATAGGTATGACTATGAGAATTTGAATTTTATTCTTTGTAAAAATATTATTTGGTTTTAAACGCTTTCCACAACAAGCGTTCATTCGTAATAACGAATATTAAAATTGTTCAACCCCAAAAGAATTACATACCTACAAATTATTTCACCCGTTTTTCATACCGCAGGAAAAACAAAGATAATATATTTCATTTAAAAAAAAAACAAGGATATTGAAATATAACAAAAGCATGAAACAACGTTTTCCCACAAAACAATATTTTTACAAAATCATGGAAGTTATTAGATTTTAATCCGTGAATAACACAGAACTGTTTCTCTAAAGTACTGGATGTATACGTTATAATTCGGAATAAATTAGTGATGCCGTAGACTCTTAATCAACAGCTATTCACGTTGATTTACATGACTTGATTTAATTTCATTTTATCCGCTCCATATGCTAGTGCTAATTTATTATTTGGCTCGTTTCTCGCGGGTTAATGCGAAACTAAATTTTCTAGCCTAATGTACCTGTAATTAAGATAACTTTAACTTTTTTTAATCAAATAAGTATTTTACAGGGCCTGCTGTCTCGACATAGTTAACGATCGCGTAACAACTGAATTCGTTCACTAAGTAATTAATGTTACAAGGAGACAAACTTTTATGTCCTTTAATATTTTCGCAAAGGAATTTAATTTTTACAAGCGGTAAAAGTTATTCATTAAAATTTAAATAAATTATAATTTTCATAAAAAATAGTGCTTGCAAGCTAAAATTAACGCCCTCTCTGTATTTCAAGAAAATCAATTATTTTTTCAGGTTACATATAATTCTGCCTAGTCTTTTCCCAACTATCTTGGGGTCGGCTTCCAGTCTAACCGAATGCAGCTGAATACCAGTATTTTACATGGAGCGACTGCCTATCTGACCTCCACAACCCAGTTACTGGGTAATACCATACTCCTTGGTAAGACTGGATGTCAGACTTTCGGGCTTCTGGCGACTGTCAAAGATCTACGATTGACAGCCGGGACCAACGACTTAACGTGCTTTCCGAGGCACGGAGGAGTCTCGGTATGTAAAGATGGTCACCCATCCATGGGCCAATCCCGGCAAGCGAAGCTTAACCTGATAGATCGACCCGTGCGGCTGTTATTACTTTAGCCACGAGCTCCTCAACGAATTCTTTTTTCAGGTTATGATCTAAAATTTTTCCTTACAATGATGGGCAGTTTTTTTAACGGCTGGTAATTTAGCGATCGGTATCTAACTTAAGTTTCGCTATCAATGTCGAGACTGCAGGCCCTGGTAAAGGTTTTCATTTAATGGTTTACGTGAACTTCTTTCAGAAAGTCCTTGAAATGACGTTGGCTTTTCGGCCGAATGTACCTATACCAACTAACCTCTATATTATTTTCTTTTAGTCTTCTCACAATATGCTGGAACAGAATCAGTATTCCTGTAATATGTAACCATTTTCTTTAGAAATTAGAGTCAGAAGATGCTTAAGTTGCTTCGTAGTTTTGATGTAGGTATAATGTGATCATTAATTTCTCTGAGAAAATTCTGCCGAATTGATATTTGCCAGAATTTTCTCAGAAAATACCAAGTTTTTCTTATAATCAGAAACAAACAGCGATTCCACCTAACAGAACATGTAGAAACGTCAACAAAATGATGACCCATTCAGACCACCGCTCCACTGGAACAAGATTCACTACATAATCTCAAAAAACCCCGTCTCACGTATCAGAGTAACCTTTAACGCTATCGTCATGCGTTGGCTACACACTGGGTGACTAATTCCTTGGCAACGAGCCAGTAACTCGACCTATATACTCGCCTCAAGTCTTCCTACTAGTACCTACTCCCGGCCACCGGTCGAACTAATTAGGTTATAATTTTTGTTTCATCGCTTTATATGGGAAGGTAGGATGTTAGCCAGGGATGTGGTAGGTCTTGGTATAAAATTAAATTTTGCGGTAACCGGAAAATGGATATTGAATCAATTATTATGTACTCGTACGAGGCTAAGAGGAAAAGATAAAACTTAGTCAAGCCTGCCTGCCTAGCCTTTTCCCAACTATCTTGGGTTCGGCTTCCAGTCTAACCGGATGCAGTTGAATACCAGTATTTTACATGGAGCGACTGCCTATCTGACCTCCACAACCCAGTTACTGGGTAATACGATACCCCTTGGTAAGACTGGTTGTCAGACTTTCGGGCTTCTCACGACCCTTAATGACTGTCAAAGATCCACGATTGACAGCCGGGAACAACGGCTTATCGTGCTTACCGAGCCACGGAGAAGTCTCGGTATGTAAAGATGGTTACCCATCCATGGACTAACACCGGCAAGCGGAGCTTAACCTGATGGATCGACCCGTGCGGCTGCTATTACTTTAGCCACGAGCTCCTCCTTAAAACTTAGTCAAGCATTGAACCTTAAATCTCTGACTCTGTCAACAAAATAATCTTTCAAGGATAATGTATTTTGATTAGAACTCCAAATAATCATCAGACCCTCGAAGAGGTACACAATAAAGTATAAAACCTATCTTTAACAAACTACCCTAGGAATAAACTTTTGGTTTGTAAAGTTTGTCTTCTTCGACCTAACGAGTGTATAGCAACCTAAGAACGTTACCTATCCTGATATTGACAGCTGTCACAAAATTCTTCGAACAGTAATGAAAATAAATGAGCGTCGGTTTCAGAGAGTTCAATGACAATTCCAGGTCACACCTAGTGTTGCTGTGCCAGGTTAACTAGTGATGTATCTAGGTCATGACAGGAAGACGAAGAATTATTTGAAGTAAGTAAAAGTTTTGTCTATTTGTCTGAACAGGAGACGGGTGTTACTCATGAGACTTAGGAAGGCTACATACTACTCAGGGGTTACTACTAAGTTATAAGATGACATTGTACGCAAAATTGTGCAACTGCAAAAGTAACCTGATATTTTTTTTATTTATACTACCATTTTTTTACCTGTGTAGAAAAGCGATTATAGGCACTTCAAGTGTGAAGGATTTCACAGAATTTTCACAAATTTTGAAAATAACTCTATTTGTTTAGGATATCAGACTCTTAACCTAAATAAATAGAGTTATTTTCATGTAATAAAAACATTACCCTCCTTCTGTAGCAGTAGGGTAGAAAGGATTGGATTTATTTAATACCTTTTATTTTTTTGCTGAAAAAGAAAAATAATAATGTATAGGTATACACATTGTGTACATTCGAGTACACACAATGTTTTCAACATTGCAATGATCCATACTAAATTACTCATGTTTTTTCTTCCATCATGCAAACCGACAGAAAAACTTTCCTTCAAGCTAAAACCCCTAACAGGAAAACTTGTATTGAATTTCAGTAGTGTCAGAGTGCTAGTAGCTGAAGGAATGAGTCCGATGCGAGTGTGAAAGACTAGTCGGCGTCATAAGCACGCACACAAAGACGAGTGGGCGGGGCGTCGCGTCGCGCGCGCAGCCGACAACAGCCGGCGCCCCGGGGTACAGTTAAGGAGAATAGTGGTTTCGTAATGTCGGAAAGAAAATTTCGGAAGTGAACTGTCATGGCTTGTATTTTCAATGATCGTAATGATTTTAAGTAGTGTTGTTTGTGAGTTTGGTTGAAGCCATTTTTAAACGACTTTTTCAAAAATAAAAAAAGGATTTCTTGCCAGCATTGTACAATCATAACGCTATCTAGTTATAAAAAAAAATGTAATGTGAGTACTGTAGGATCCCAAGGCTCTAGTAAGGCCTGCAGGGTCTCAGGGATGTTGTATAATCTTCAGGGTAGTGGTCTCACTCGCTGGCAACGCGAGAGTGTGATGTATGAGAGTGACTGTCTAATATGTAGAGTGTAATAAAATAAAGAGGGATAGGGCATTCTTTAGAACTATATTAGTAATAACAGAAAAATACATGTGCCCATTTCGGTCAGGCCAGCAGAACTGATCCCTAAAACAAATGTGATGCCTACTCATTCAATATTCAAACGGCTCTTCAATAATCTCACCAGCCAACTGGTACAGACCCGCTGAGTTTAGGCTGTGTCTACAATCGCCACAGTACTGTAACTAACGTAAATAACTTTACTTAACTGCATTATAAAATTAGTTTAATTTAAATAGTCAAGCCGAACTGAATTTGTAGGCAAACATCACAGACGTGATGGATATCGATGTTAAATCATAATAATTTTCAAATATTTCATCTTCGATAAGGAAAGCGTTATACTAATCAATCTAATCGCATAAATATTTTAAGTAAAAAAATAAAACCGTCAACATTTCTCGTCTCTAACCAAATTAATCAAAATAATAACAATGAAACTTGCTACATGTTTTTGCTCGCCACTGTATAACAACTGCGCCAACGCACGCCATATACGGGGCGCCTCCCCCCTCCTTACCCTCCGCGCCGCCCGCCCTCCAACACCGTTTGGCTCACGTTTCGACATAGAGTGAACTGCAGAGGCGACACTGTCTTGACATTTTTTTTTAAATTAGGATTTGCTATGGGTCTGCTTGTTTGAGTGAACGAGGTTCAAAGCTTTTATCTCAGAAAGTCCTTAGCAAGACAAACTCTTATTCACTTTTTAACCGACTTCAAAAAAGAGGAGGTTCTCAATTCTTCTGTATGTTTTTTTTTGTATGTTTGTTACACGATATCTCCGCCATTTGTGAATAGATTTTGATGATTATTTTGTTTGGTAGGTCGTACTTCAGAGGTGGTCCCCTATAAATTTTATGGAAATTGATTTAGCACTTTTGAAAAAATCAACATAAACAAAAAATTTGTATACACAGATGACGTTTTGTTTGTCTCCAAATGTTCAAATTCCATGTTATTAGGGTTATCCATTCGGGCATAACTTTAATATTTAGGTTTACTTCTGGGGTATAACAACTAAAAGTGAAAAATATAAAACTTTATCAAAAAATACAACCGACTTCTAAAAATTGCAAAATAACTTTAATTTCGGAAGTCGCTGTCAAATAAAGAAGAAACAAAAAAATACAAACACCGACTGCCGAAATTAAAGTTATTTTGCAATTTTTAGAAGTCGGTTGTACTTTTTGTTCTTTCTTTGTTTCTTATTACCCATCATCATCATCATCATCATTTATTTTTCCACTCACATGCAGAAAACGTTTTGGGAACACATTCATTATGCGTACAGCTAAGGAGTGGAATTCCCTGTCAGAGTCTCGTTTCCTGATAGCTACAACTTGGGGCTCTATAGGTCAAAAGGGAATAAGTTCCTTCTAGGCAACCGTGCTCCATCGTCAACCACATCATCGCTTACCATCAGGTGAGATAGTTGTCAAGCGTGAGACAGTCAATGATAGAAAAAACTATACTAATATTTCCAGAGTTTTCATTTTCTATTCCGAACACTCCTGTCATTCAAATAAGTCCTCATCATCACGATTTTTTCGGTAAGTGCAGAATCAGTGAAGGAAACCGTCATGTACTAGAACGAAAAATTGGAAGACATGTAACATTCACGAAAAATTGGAAGACATGTAACATTCACGAAAAATTGGAAGACATGTAACATTCACGAAAAATTGGAAGACATGTAACATTCACGAAAAATTGGAAGACATGTAACATTCACGAAAAATTGGAAGACATGTAACATTCACGAAAATTTGGAAGTGTCAGGCTCGCGCGCAAACGCTTTCGAACGCATCGTATTTTTCTGACATGGTTTTTTAAACCATAGACTTCTTATAGATTTTTAACTGTAATCTCATCATCAATCTTTTAATGCCCCCACTGCTGGGGCACAGGCCTCCTCTGTGAGGGGGTGTGGGCCGTAATCAACCACGCAGTCCCAGTGCGGGTTGGTGGATGTCATTTGTCTTCAAATTTTTGGTTCTAGAACAGGTTTCCTCACGATGTTTTCCTTCACCATTTTGAGAGCAGTGGTGATGAAATTATATACACAAAATAAAGCGCCTGCCTGGGTTTGAACTCACGACCTACAACTTGTAAGTCGCGGCCGTAACTACTGGGCCACCACTGCTCAATCCTGTAATCTATAAGTAAATAACTACTTGTATATTTATTTAAAAAATACGCTACGCTTGCCGGGGTTGGTCCTTGGATGGGATTGATCTTTACATACCGAGACTCCTGCGTGCCTCGGAAAGCACGTTAAGCCGTTGTTCCCGGCTGTCAATAGTGGATCTTTGACAGTCGTTACGGGTCGTCAGAAGCCCGAAAGTCTGACAACCAGTCTTACCAAGGGGTATTGTATTACCCAGTAACTGGGTTGTGGAGGTCAGATAGGCAGTCGCTTCATGTAAAATACTGGTATTCCGCTGCATCCGGATAGACTGCAAGCCGACCCCAAGATAGTTGGGAAAAGGCTAGGCAGATAGATATTTATTTAAAAAATGTATCTCTGTAGTTTCAGAGATAAAGGGGCAGGAGGTATGGTAATTTTTCATGAATAATTACAATAAAATTTTGATTAAAAATTATGAATAATTGTATTTGAGGATCTTGCAGTAAATACTTTCATTTGATGTCGTAAGTTACAGTTGGAAAAACTTTATTTAAATTATTTTGAAGTTACACTTCCGTATTTTGGACATAGAAATTCATGTACCTACACACATTTTTAAATTTTAAACTGAATCTGTCCAGTAGATACAGGGAAAATTGGCTGTGACAGATTGACAGACAGACGCACGAGTGATCATATAAGGGTTCCGTTTTAACATTTGGATGTTCGGAACTCTAAAAACAACCAACCCTTTCCTGCCTACTGCCACATCTGCTACTCACTACTCAGAGCTGCGTCCGCGCATGTTTGTTTACGCGGCAGCCGCGGTGCATTTGTTTTTTCTCAACGCGGTGTAGTGACTTGGCTCGCATCGGATCATATACTTGAGTACATCTAGGTTTCCACACATTATTTTGAAGGACAACGTGTATTGAAGTTTCAGATATTTTTTTTTTTTTCTCGATGATTTATGACTTATGACCTAAGTCATTCTAAAAATCTAGATTGTTTTCGGACTGTTGCCAAGTTTTTAGTAAAATGAAACAGATGTCAGTGCATTCATTAATGAGTTTCTATTTAAAATTTTTGAAAGAAATGAAATCATTTTTATTTCGAATGTATGTAGAGTGCATTTTGTATGTATGTAGTCCATCAGGTTAAGCTACGTTTGCCGGGGTTGGTCCACGGATAAGTGACCATCTTCACATACCGAGACTCCTTCGTGCCTCGGAAAGCACGTTAAGCCATTGGTCCCGGCTCTCAACCGTGGATCTTTGACTGTCGTTACGAGTCGTCAGAAGCCCGAAAGTCTGACATCCAGTCTTACCAATGAGTATCGTATTACCCAGTAACTGGGTTGTGGAGGTCATATAGGCAGTCGCTCCATGTAAGATACTGGTATTCAGCTGCATCCGGTTAGACTGGAACCCGACCCCAAGATAGTTGAGAAAAGGCTAGGGTAAGGCTTTCCTAAATAAAAAAATAAAAAATAAAATAGAGTGCAGCAATACAGATTAAGATCTTTTTCTTTTCTATACTGTTCGAGAGTGACCGCGCTTTAGGTCATGTCACGCCCGTAACAAATGTATAAGACTTTCTCCTCTTTACTTCCTATTTACTTTACACTACCACTTCGCCGGCGACTTCGTCCGCGTGGATTTTAAAAAAAATACAGCTGTACACTGACAAATAACGTTGCTTTCTATTGATAAAAGAATTTTCAAAATTCGTTCAGTAGATCCAGAGATTACCCCCTACAACCTCACAAACTCACAAATTTTACCTCTTTATAATTTTAGTATAGATAATATTAGTATAGATATAGTACATAAGCATAGATATTGATTATACTAGCGAACCACCCCGGCTTCGCACAGGAGCAAATTGATTTGAAAGGCACATAGCGCCATCTAGCGTCCTTAAGCCTAATTAAATATCACTCAAGAATAATGTAGCTTACTACCGATGAAAGAATTTTCAAAATCGGTGCAGTAGTTCCAGTGGCGCCCTCATTGAATAAAAAATCGTAGCATAGCATTGAAAATAAATATTAAAGACTCCTACGTTGCGTTTGTTACAAAGAGGATAAAGTATTTTTACGTTGTTAAAACAAGACCCGAAATGTTTCGTATCCAAAGTAGTAAGCAAAAGTGTCAAAAACGGCCGTTTTTGACGACATTGTTTGTAACAAACGCAACGTAGGATTCTTTAATATTTATTTTCTATGCTATGCTACGATTTTTTATTCAATGAGGGGGCCAATTGGTGGGTAGTAGACCCTTAACAAAGGCTTTGGTAAAACAATGATTAACAATGCTATCCGTATTTCCAACTTTATGTCACAATTATTTAATGATAGCGAAACACTTCTGCATTCGCTATTTTCTTTGCAATACATTAACTTACTTCTTTGCCTCCTTTTAAACTTCTCTTTTTCATCATTACGTCAGACTAGTTTTTGCCAGCGGCTTCGCCTGCGTCAAAGTCGAAAATTATCTCGAAGGAACATATTCCCGGCATAAAAATTGTCCCCTGTCCTATTCCAGGACATGGTCTAACCGTGCGTCAAGTTTCATCCAAATCCATTGAGCCGTTAAGATGTGATGAGGTAACAGACAGACAGACCGACAGACAGACATACAGAGTTACTTTCCCATTTATAATATTACTAGCACTTCACCGGCGACTTCGTCCGCGTGGATTTCTAAAATTTATAGCCTATGACACTCACAAATAACGTGGCTTTCTATTGGTAAAAGAAAAATCGGTTCAGTAGATCCAGAGATTAGGTCCTTTAACCCCACAAACTCACAAACTTTACCTCTTTATAATATTAGTATAGATTAGCATAGAGAAGTAATAAATATAGATAACCTATGACGATTAGGTTATACGTGTTATTGAGTGAAGACCATGAATCGGTAAACGTAAAAACAGAAAGCCTCAGAATATTTACTAGCCCACCACACTATTCTCAAACCACTTTAACTCCTATAAGCCAGAATCAACAGTGGCGACCACTAGAAAAAACGCCGAGGCAATAAAGCTCAACGAGTCCCGGAGAAACGGTTAAACTGTCTTGGGTCCCGCAACGAAATTAACCAGAAAATAACAGCGGAGTAGTAAGAGAAACACAATTTCCACTTCCCTCCTAATCAAGCAGGAGACAGAACAAAGCTAGACACAAAGGGATATTTACAACTGGAGTAAGCCCAGTTGCCAAGCACCACGAATTAAAACACTCCTCCTCCTAAATTGTGAGCAGTGTTACATGGGATTCCAATAATAGGTATGGCAAAAACGCTTTAATTTACGGAAATTTGTTCTAGTTTTCACAAAGTTCGTGTATTAGACAACTCCTGAACAACTGAAGCCTCAGGGTAAGAGGAACGACCATCTTTGCATGGTGGCTGATAGCAACCAGCAGCTGCATACAAGTTGAAACGAAAGGCGTGCGAATGGAGAGGCCCAGGTATGTCCAGCAGTGAACTGTTATGATGATGATGTTTTTTCTATTTTTTGATACAGATTTTTCACAAACAATAAATTAAATTATTATTTATTTAATGAATTGAGAGTCGGCCTGTTTCAATGTCACATTTTCCAAAATCTGCAGCCACTAAAGAGAAACAGCGATCCATCCAAAACCCGACCTCAGCCATATCTCAACCGCCATCGTGGCCGGTGCCTGCATGCCTTGGGGTAGCGGATAAATTCTCAACATGAGTTACCACACCCCTGGGCACTCAGGCAGGGAAGGAAGAGGGGTGGGTTTCAGTCAGTAAGAGTCTGACATGCCCTCCCGCTCCACCCAAAGCGAGAG
Organism: Polia nebulosa; assembly: GCA_951329385.1. Lineage (NCBI taxonomy): Eukaryota > Metazoa > Arthropoda > Insecta > Lepidoptera > Noctuidae > Polia > Polia nebulosa. Next base: position 9,262,926 of record OX589588.1, on the reverse strand, counting down.
AAGTCATTGGATGAATAACCACCCCCGCCCAAAAAAAAAAAATCCATATCTCAACCGCAGTCATTCAACAAATATCTGGACATTGTTTAGTGTTAGGACCAATAACTTTGTTACTACCGTTCGTTGTACAGTAGACGTTAACTATAGAATCAGCAGTTAATGTTACGAGCTAGTTAACTAAGTTGTTAAGGTTAATTTGGTGTTAAAAAAAAACTTCATTACAATATAAAGACTTAGATAAGAACAATTTAGTTTTAAGTGGCTTAAACTATTGAGACCCTGCCTCCTAAACTGGGTGAAACCTGTAACATAGTAATTAACCCCCCCCCCCCCCCTCCCCCCTATGTAATGTTTTCCTCATATTTTTATTGTAATTTATATGGTGTACATAATAAAGAGTATTCTATTCTATTCTATTAGTGTTCTCATCCTGTTCAATTCTAATTTAAATAGTGAACCAGTTACAAAAAGTGGTCTCAAAGATTCTGTTTTCATCCTAAAATGATAGGACCTTACGAAAGAGGGGATTAAATTGAAGTTGGTAATTGCAAGGAAGCTCATGAGTAGGATACTCAATACGAAACTAATAGTGAAAAGTAGAACAGATGTAAGTTTGTATATCTATTAGGCCGCGGACACGATGATAGCGGGTGACAACGCAACGGGCTAGACTAGTGCGCATCGCTCGTACGCCGCTCCCCTCGGCGCTGCCTTTGAGGCCAGTTCCATATAAATCTATGCATTGAAACGCGCCGCTCCCCGCGCCGCCGCCGCTGCTGGCCCGCCGCCCGCTGACTTCGTGTCCGCGGCCTTAGGCATAGGCCACTTGTAAAAACTGGTAGTGACGGGAAAGGTCGAAGGTAATAGACCCAGAGGGGGAAGCTAGCACAGATGGTTGGACCAGATCTCCGAACTGCCGCAGTTATCTGGCAGCGCCGCCCTCCACCAGGTGACACACCAGATCAGTTGGATGCAGACAATATAGTATAGGTGGCTAAAATTGGTTAGTCCGTGAGTTAGATAACCAAAAAATATTGGATTCATAATTTCTCTTTTGTCACGTAAACAAAAAATGAAGACGATACAGTGCTTTGAAATTTCGCATGACGTCACTACTGAGTTAAATTTGTACCAATTTTTACTCAAAAGTAACGTAACATGGGCCCTCACTTCTGAACTTTGATACGTTTTATCTTTGTTATTTTTTATTAATTTGTTAAAGCAAAAAATACGTGTCCAATCTTTTATGATAATCTACGTTAATGATAAAGTAGATTTTTTTTTACCCTACAATTGTCCCTATTGATATTCAAAATATCTGGATAATAGATAATACTTAAACACTTAAAACCTTGTCAACGTCAAATATTGTCCTTTTCCAATCAAATAATGAGGTCTTGGATAGATGGCTTTTGTTAAGGCTTCTCTAATATCAAGTTGATTTCTGACTGAAGTTTGATATCACTAGTTGCTACCGAGTATCTCAGATTCACTTTGTTTACGAGTATCTCAGATTACAATCCTTCAAGCTCTTCGCTACGAAGAGAGGTGATAATTAATCCAGACGGAGAATATCCTTTTTACAAATTAATTAATAATAAGTATCTGGATGACCGAGCTTTGCTCGGTTTTCACACGGATAAAACGACGTTTTCTAAAAATGAAACCTCCTGCAGAGATTCAGATTATACCTATATACTCGTATATACATAATTATATACAAGAATTGCTCGTTTAGAGGTATTAGATAGATAATATAGATAGATATAGATACATATAAGATTTGCTCGTTTAAAGGCATTGGATAACTGAAGCAGATATCCGTTTCTAAAGGAAACATTGGCAGTAATTAGTGGGGTGTCAGATTTTTTTGATTTGACAAGACTATCAAAGCAAAAAATCTGACACCTCACTAATTCCACCTAAGTCCTTATCTAGGCTATGTGTCAACTGCTTCGGTCTACAGAATTTGGATAACTGAAGCAGATATCCGTTTCTAAAGGAAACATTGGCAGTAATTAGTGGGGTGTCAGATTTTTTTGATTTGACAAGACTATCAAAGCAAAAAATCTGACACCTCACTAATTCCACCTAAGTCCTTACCTAGGCTATGTGTCAACTGCTTCGGTCTACAGAATTTGATCTTAACTTATTGTGTGATTTTATGAGAAAATAATATGTTTTGTGTAATTGTTGTCTGTACTTAATGTAGTCAGCCTTTTGATGTTTCCACTGTTTGGACACAAGCCTCCTCTCTCTGCCAGGGTCACGGGAGTAATCGAAGGAGTCACCGTGGACCTCAACCAGTAAGAGTCTGACACGCCCTACCGCTCCACCCAGAGTGGGAGAAGTTATTTGATGGTTTTCCACAGAATAAAAAAGAAAGTCTTCCTTTCTGCGAGAGAGAGTTTTACAGTCCGTAAATCCAACACGCGGGCCCAGTACGGATTGGTACATTTCACATGTCTTCGAATATTTGGTTCTTGAACATACCTTTTCCTCACGAGTCACGATGCCATGCTTAATGTAATCATTCATTTTTTTTTTGTACTTCTATCGACCGGCTGGCTTCTAAAACTTGGCTGGAACAGGCTAGATTCAGTCAATCTTCCAAGACCACAAAAAGGGCCCAAGCTTAGGCAACAACAAAAGCTGAGTTAATTAATTTTTTTTCTTTATCAAAATGACGTGAAAAATTAAGAACCCCTGCCGAATTCTAATCAAGAAACCTTTTGTCCCCTTTAATAAACACTTTTACAAATATTTCTAACCCTCCTTTCCTCAAGAAACCTGCAGTTACATACCTTCACAGCTACCTACGCACGTTAAGCAACATGACGTGGGCCAACACCGAGTTGGAAGTTGTATACTTTTAAGGCAGACTTACAAAAAGTTGGAGAGAGTGTTGCGAAATTGTAAACAGGCGAGGAAACTTGGGGATTTGCGAAACGTGCGGTATCAATTTCACTTTCAATGTGACGCAGGATAAGTTCGTGTTTGTGGGCGTGACGCACGAGTGAAGACTTTGTTAATGATAACACGTGAACTGGGAATGAGAAGAAAAAATATGTTAGTGATTCTTCTTTTTATTTGATATTGCTGTAAAAAAAATAAAGGTATGTTGTATGAATATTAGGTAGCATAATAAGGGATGTTTTTTGTTTATAGGACGGCTCATACAATGTGACCAGTAAACTTCAAGGTCGGGATAAACAGACGAGGTTTTTTTATCGTTTATTGGCACGCGTTTGACCGCCATCTCGTCTCAGGTGATGTTATGTTATATCATTTCAATAAATCTGTAAGTTATCATTAGAAATCATGATTATTTTCATAATTTTCCACCCAGCACAAGAACGAATCTCTCGCAACAACTAGCCGCACCAATCCTATAAAATCTGCGTAAGCACAGATGTAACATGATACGCGCGCGCTTTCCCTATACGGACTGTAATGGCCGCCGCTGACCAATCACAGGCGTCGTCGTCTCGCCTACCACATTGTTGTGTAATGCTCATACTTTGCTCTATGTAATCGTTTCAGTTCTATTTTTAAATATGATTAGATATTGAGTATTGGTTTTGATAGTATGATCCTTTGGAGTTGGAATTATATGAGTGAGTTATGTATGTATGCGCTTTTTCAGGAGATGAGTAGGACGTTACAAACATAATTAATCATAGACATGGTTTATGTCACACTGCATAAATGATCATGTATGGTTGTACGTAAGAACTACAGTCGTTTGCTCTAATTGTTAACACTCTTTCTAAAATAGAATATATGTATCTATTATTGTGAGGGAGCAGGTACCTATACATCATAATCAGCCTTTTTAATGTCCCCACCGCTGGGGCACAGGCCTCCTGTCTGTGAGTGGGTGTGGGCCGTAATCCACCACGCGGGCCCAATGCGGGTTGGTGGATGTCACATGTCTTAGAATTTTTGGTTCAAGGACATGCCTGTTTCCTCACTATGTTTTCCTTCACCGTTTTGAGAGCACCTCTCCTCATACCTATCTAATTCGTATAATACCTTCATAGTTACTTTTTAGATTTATCCAAATTTTATCATTTTAGAATTGACTACAGAGAAAGATAAGGTCGTATTTAGAAAAATATTATTGTATTTTTGGGGTTCGCCGCAGTATTAGTAAAACAAAAAAAAATGCCAAGTGAAATCCCGGCAGGCCCTATCGGAGGTGGCAAGATGACCTAGAATCCACCGATAACCCTGGTGGAAAGAAAGAGATTGTGGGAACATTTGCCCAGCAGTGGGACACCACAGGCTTGACACCATATTATTAAAAAAAAAACCGGCCATGTGCGTGTTGGACTTCGCATATTTAGGGTTTCATACCAAATGAGGGAAATTATCAAAGAAAAAATTGATTCATCAACATATTGGTATTTGTTAGCAAAATATACATAATAAAAAATAGTATCACCAAATTTCAAGTTCATAGGTCAATAGAAAGTTAAAAAATTCTTCGGAACAAAATTTTGTGACAGACGACGGATACCCAGACGGACACGTGAGTGACAGCAATAGGGCTTCGTTTGGACCCTTCGGGTATGGAACATCACAAGCCCCCTTCTAAGTCCGCATGATATAACGAGCGGCTACGGAACCCTACCCTGTGCGTGGCCCGACACGCACTTGGCCGGTTTTCTAATTAAGGTTTGCCGGATTCACGAAATTGTAATAAAAATTAACGTTTGGATATATTTTTTGTGATTCACTTCCTGTTCCAGAACAAATCAAAATGCGTTTTATTACTTTCCAGGCATAACGCCTGATGGCCTGACCTACGAGCCTGACCTGAGATCTAGGACTATAAACCGTTAATGGTTTTTAACTGACTCTGAAAATATAACCACATTGGTTTATGGCTGACAGGCACCTAAGCTTCTTGCTACCTAAAAAAAACTAGCGAGCCTTACAGTAGTCGCACACTATGATGTGTACACATTTGACATCTCACCTTGGTCATAAGCAACATTAACATTTTATCCAGAAAAATTAAACTGAAACGTTTAGTTCCGATTTTGACCGCGCGCATACTTATCGTGCACGCGCTCTACCATCTGACGTCCAACTCCACCACCTTGCGCGCTCATTAGTCAAATCAAATAGCGCGCGCTTCTCCAGCTTCCTGATACACACTGTCGTCCCATTTCACGAAATCACTCCCACATGTTAAAGGAAAGCTAGAGGAAAGATGTTACACATCAAAAATGGTCTTTATTCACCGGCTGGCAACTTATACCATTGTGTTTCGATACCGCACTTGTTGCTCAAATGCTAACAATGTTAAGAGTGTTAATAATGCCTGACTAAGTACAATAGTACAGACCAATCAATCTTCAGTGGGAGGCGTGAAAAAGGCCACAAAAGCTATTGTTTTGTAATAAGATCGATGGACCCATATATATTTCAAAGAATAAGTTCTAGCTTCTAAAAGTCACAATATATTAAAGCCTATATTATGTTCCCGCTGCTGTGACCAAAGCCTCCTCTCTAGGAAAAGGAATGGGCCGTAATCACCCAAGTGGGGCCAGTACCTAATGATTTGAGGATGTCACAAATGTCTTCGAATTTATGGTTTTGGGACATGCTGCATTCCTCATGATGTTTTCCTTCACTGTTTTGAGAGCAGTGGTGATGAAATAAATGGCAAAAATAAAACGTCTGCTGGGGTTTGACCCCACGACGTTTAACTCCTCCGACACAGCCGTTTCCACTGGGCCACGCCTAGATGCAGCCACACGTCTTTTTTTGGGTTTCGTACACGAAGAGTCCAAATGAAGCCCTATTGCTGTCATTTACGTGTCTGTCTGTCTGTCTGTCCGTCGTCTGTCACAAAATTTTGTTCCGAAGAATTTTGTAACTTCCCATTGACCTATGAAATTATAAAAAACTTTTTTACAAAAAAAAAACAACTGACTTCCAAAAAAAAAATACACTAAAAATTTAAAAATAACTTTAATTTCGGAAGTCGGTGTTTGTATTTTATTTCTTCGATATTTGACACCGACTTCCGAAAATAAAGTTATTTTTAAATTTTTAGTGTATTTTTTTTTTTGGAAGTCGGTTGTTTTTTTTGTAAGTAAAAAAGTTTTTTATTTTTCGCTTTTTAGTTGTTATACCCCAGAACTAAAAATGGAATTTAAACATTTGGAGAACACCAAAACGTCATCGAGATATGCGTATTTTTCGTTTTTGTTCAGTTTCTCAAAAAGCGCTAAATCAATTTCGATAAAATTTATATGGGACCACCTCTGGAGTATATTCTTTCAGATAAAAAAGAAGATTTTGAAAATCGGTCCACAACTGACGGAGAATTGCGCGGACATACATTAAAAAAAAAAAAAAAAAAAAACACTCGAACGTAGAACCTCCTCCTTTTTCGAAAGTCGCCTAAAAATTTGGTGATAATGTTTAATATTACATATATTTTAGTAACAAATACCAATATATTGGTAAATCAGATTTTGTCTTTTATCATTTCCTCATTTGGTATGTGTTTGACACCCATTTTACATTGACAGCACCTTATAATACAGCAGTTCGGGCTGTTGTTAGGGCTGTTATCGTAGTTCCAAAGCAGACGTGCGCTTGTGGAGAATGTACGAGTAGAGTTTAACGTTCTCATTCCTTCTTTGTTTCAAAAGATGCCTATTTAAGATGATAAAAAACCAATAAGGTAATTTTCTGATTAGTTATTAGTATGATGGTTTATCCAAGACCTGAAAAAATTATGTTTATCTAGGTAATTTTTTATAAAAATATAATTATTTTTGCCATCTGCTTATACTGCCTTTCTCTTTTCAGATTGAATAACGTTTTATCTGTGAGTACCAATGTCATCTAAACAATAACCAAACTCCTCGCAACCAATCTATGTACCTATATTATAAAACGTATAGGAAATTTGGCACAGTTAAAGTTTGTATGGAGTGCAGAAAGCTAATATTTTTACATATAAACCATAAACCATGACCCAGCAATGGGCAGTACGGGCTAGTAGGTAATAATAATAATAAATAAGCATACGAAATATATGAAATTAATAAAAAAAAAATTACACACACTACCATTATGCATATTTTGACACGTATTTGTATATACTCTTTTTTTACGGTTGACAGTCATGTCATGCTTAGGGTTTTTGACAATTAATAAATCCTCCTCTAAAATAACGTTGAAACTTAAAATCATACTAATATTATTAAGGCGAAAGTTTGGTAGTGTGTGTGTTTATATGTTTGTTACTTCTTCACTCTCAAACGGCTGGACCGATTAGGATGAAATTTGGTATATAGATAGCTTATACCCTGGATTATAGGCTACTACCCGCGTAGACCTTCAATTACGGTCGCACTTCGATCACCGGGTGACCACTAGTTCTAATAAATACGTCCTCACAGAAAAAAAAAGCTTACTACACGAAAACACGATTTCAATAAAATCCAACATTAAGTACGTGACTTCGTCTGGTTACCTTGGAGTAGGGTGGCTGTGTTTTATCTTGTATCTTTGCGGTAATAACCTTGAAAATGTATGCTGAGTACGGACCAACTAGCGACTCGGGAGCATAATTTTATTATTAAATAAATAATTTTCTAGCTAAAAAGTTTTATTTGTCATAAATCATCAAATATCTTCTCTCGCTCAGGGTTTCTGTACCCCTTTTTTCGAGTGGTAAGATATCATCCAATGACTTCTCCCGCTCTGGATGAAGCGGGAGGACGTGTCAGACTTTTACTGACTAAAACCTACCCTCCTTCATATGCCAGGGCCGCGGTAACTCCGCGGACGCGGACAATGTATATGCAAAATTTATCCAACAATGTATATGCAAAATTTATCAGACAATGTATATGCAAAATTTATCCGACAATGTATATGCAAAATTTATCCGACAATGTATATGCAAAATTTATCCGACAATGTATATGCAAAATTTATCCGACAATGTATATGCAAAATTTCATGATGTATCAGTTTAATGGCTTGGGCGAGAAAAGGTAACAAACGAACTTACTTTTGCCTCTTCCTTAAGAACGCTATTTAGGAATTCTATGGGAGGGACATTGGTATTAAAGTTCTTTATTCAAGTGTCATGTAACTAAGTTTCGCTTAATTTCAGCTAAGGATGTCGTAATAAACTCATTTTCTTGTTTAATTTTTTTTGAACCACGTCATAGCAATTAATGATGCTAAAATCCTGAATTGAGTTAGTTTGACTGTTTTATGCGGAATAGTCCGAGAGTAACAAATACTACACTTTAACAGACTTTTAAAAACTCATTTAATTGGTCGTCATTTCAGACTAAAGATGTACCAATCAGAGATTTATTTATTACTAGCCTCCGCCCGCGGCTTCGCCCGCGTGAAAAGTATGATTATAAATATGAGTGGTATTTCCAGAGTGTAGCACGTTAAACAAACACTGTAGAAATCAAAATCCAGTCAGTTATTCAAATTACGAGTATGTTGCGAGCCAGAACTTTTTGAACGTCGTTCTACATAAAGACAGATCCTTCACCACTTCTTAGCTTCTTGCCCATGACTCCATCTGCGTAGACATCCGGATTGAGTCCAGAGAAAAATCAAACATTAGTGAAAGATTAAAAGTTAGTACGGGCTAGGATCATGATAAATTAGAATTTCCTACATTAGCAGGGCTTACCAAAGTTGGACGGCGAACATCTCTTTTCTATGGGCTACCAGTTTTTTTTTGTGTGGTGGGAAAGCGTTTGTATTATTTTATTGTTTATGTTAAATTAACTTTTTCATGATTTTGTCACCCTGGTAGTTTGCCTGCAGCTTCATCCGCGTGCGGGTCTGAAATTTCTCTTCTGCATGATTCTGTTTTCCTGGTAGTTTAAGAATCTATACCGCTCAGGATTCCAGCCCCGAAAATACTTCAAGATGCCTACCTCTTATGATCCCACCCTTGGAATACTTTTTGTGATTCTGATCTCCTGGTAGTGCGTGAATCTATACCGCTCGGTACTTCTTCACGATTTTGTTCTCCTGGTAATTTGTGATTTTTTCTCTACTGCGATTCCTGCCCCGGAATACTTGTGTTTCTGGTCTCCTGGTAGTTTGTTAGTCTTTATCGCTCATGATTGCAGTCCTCGAAATGCTTCTCCACATGTTTCTGGTCTCCTGGTAACTTGTAAATCTCTACGTTTCCTAATACCAGTTTCGGAATAAGTTTTGTACTTCTGATATCCTGGTAGGTTGTGAATCTATACCGCTCAGGATTCCAGCCCCGGAACACTCTTTTGTGTTTCTGGTATTTTGTGAATCTATACCGCTTAAGATTCTAGCCTCAAAAATACTGATTCACGACTCTGGTCTGCTGGTAGTTTTAGATATACCTCTTATGATTCCCTTCTTCTCGAAATCACTTCTTCATCATTCTGGTCTCCTGGTAATTTATGAATCTCTACCTCTCATAAGCCCAGCCTTAGTATACATTTGTAATTTTGATGTCCTGGTTGTTTGTGAATCTGTACTACTCGGAAATTTTATTTCTTCATGATTCTGTCCTCCTGGTAATTTGTGAATCTGTAACTCTCATAATACCAGCTTCAGAATATATTTTGTGATTCTGGTCTCCTGGTACTTTATGAGTCTTACCCGCTCATGATTTCAGCCCTGGAAATACTTCTCTTGTTTCTGGTCTACCGGTACTTTGTGAGCGTGTCCGCTCGTTAGCCCGTCTCTGGATTTCTACTTCCAACTCAGCCTTCGCTTAAGTCTTGTCATTTACCGGGATAAAAGTAGCCTATGTGTTAATCCAGGCTATGACCTACCTGTGTGCAAAATTTCATTCAAATTCGTTCAGCCGTTTTTGCGTTATGGACAGTCAAACATACAAAGTTTCGCATTTATAAAATTAGTAGGATTAAAAAGAGGAAAGATTTGTATTTTTGTATGTAACGAATAAACTTAAAAACGACTGGACCGTTTGAAAAATTCTTTCAGCAATGGATGAACTATATCAGCAAGTAGCATAACCTATATTTTATCCCCGTACTCCCACGGGAACGGAAACTACACGGGTAAAATCGCGTGACATCCGCTAGTTACTAATTAGAAAGATTGACTTCCTCTAACGAAGGTTAAAAATACACATTATATTTCTGCAAAATATTATCTGTTTATTCTCTAAGAGGATTAACATTTTCTTTCCACCCACATGCATCCTGTCTCTGTTACCAGAGACAGGATGCATGTGGGTGGGAAAAGCACCTCTAAATAACTTTCCCTATATGTGAAAAGGACATTTTGTTTATATTAGATGACAAGCATCTGCCAGCGGTTTCATAATTTCAGTCCTTGAAATACTTCTCGTTTCTAATCTCCTGGTAATTTGTAAATCTCTACCTCTCATAGTACCTGCTTCGGAATATATTTTGTGTTTCTGATCGCCTGGTAGCTTGTGATTCTTTCTTTACCTCTCAGGATTCAAGCCCCGGAAACACTTCTTCTTGATTCTGGTCTCCTGGTGGTTTGTGAAGCTATAATACCGGTTTTTTTTTTTTTAGAATTGTAGCCGTGAAAATACCTCTTCATGATTCTGGTCCCCTAGTACTTTGCGAGTCTTTACCGCTCCTGATTCCAAACCTTGGAAATACTTCTCATGTTTCTGGTCTCCTGGTACTTTGTGAGCGTATACCGCTCGTTCAGCCTGACTTTGGATTTCTACTTCCACCTCAACCTTCGCTAAGTCTTATCATTAACCGGGATAAAAAGGCAGGCTATGATCTACCTGTGTGCAAAATTTCATTGAAATCCATTGAGCCGTTTTTGCGTTACCTTCAGCCAAACATACAAACATACAAACTTTCGCATTTATAATATTAGTAGGATTTATTTATTTATTTATTACGAACTTAGGTAACGCTATCATTACAGATTGGGAAGCGATAGTGTAGAAAAACTAATAATTACAATAAAAATTACAATAATTTCACACAATTCAATTCAAATTATAACATTAATAAAACAAAAACAATACAATAAATTAATCAATGTAATACTTTTCAATCAATACACATTCAATTATTTTATTAAAATTTGCATATACTATGTATATCAAAATCCACACCGAATAAATTAAAAAACCATTGCAATAGAACGAAGATCAAATGTCCATAAATTCCCAACGAAACTCGAGCGACCCTACTCCGGAGGCTTAGTTGCGTAGCTACGGAGTGCACCCCCCCTTCATCCCGCACTTCCCCCTGGAACCAGCCAGAGCTCCATCCAGGGTAGCCACTTGTTGATCACCCGGGAAAATTAGCGGGAAAAAACAACTATTTTTTTTTCGAAACATTGATGAAAAATGTCTAGACTTGAAGATACTTTGCAATTTCTAAGTTTATTCTGAACTTGACATTCGGAAATTAAAGTGGAAATTAAGAGAGTAACTGTTGTTTGTCTTTTAAAGTAAAAGAATACGAATTGAAGAATAAAGTTTTTTTGTAATTTATTGTTGAAGACGATAAAGGGTTTCGTAGCATTTACAACAAGAAAAGCTTAACTGAATGCCTGAAAAAATCTGAGTTGTTGTTGTATGTAGATTTAACAAATAAAGTATCCATAAAATAATATACTTACTATTGATAGTGTTTATTTTTCTCCACCATACTCGTATAATGCAAAAATAACAAATTCATAAAACATAGTACATGCACAATAGGTATAATTATCATATGAATATTAATCACAGTATACAATCAATACTGTCTATGCAACGCGAAGGTCACGTCATGACGTAAAGACACCAAGGTCGAAAAATCCAATAATTGAGAAAATCTAACGTATTTTCTCTCGGCATCGCCTCTTCGGTTACGCCCCGGGGTTGATCAATGCTAAATCTTAAGCCGTGTCTAGTTCTTATTAGACGATATTTACAAATACGCCCACTACTGGGCAGGTAAGTGCGTCAAGACCGCATGCCAATCAATAAAATAGAACTAGTTCTTACAAGGGGCTGGCAGCTAACAAATCAAGGATCGTCTTTCAAATAATGGACTTGGATTTTCTGATTTTTAAGATACTCGTAAACTGTACCTAATAGGATAAGTATGGTGATACAGGGTGTAACGAAAATTGGTGGTCCTATGTAAAATACAGGTTCTACTCATAGAAATGATCTTTGAGAAAGTAACAGTAAATTCCCCAAAAAAAAAACATTCGACACCCATACTAATTTTGATCAGCTGATGAAAATTTTGTACGGCAAGTCTATTTTTAGGGTTCCGTACCCAAAGGGTAAGGGACTCTATTACTAAGACTCCGCTGTCCGTCTGTCTGTCCGTCTCTCACCAGGCTGTATCTCGTGAACCGTTATAGTAAGACAGTTGAAATTTTCACAGATGATGTATTTTTGTTGCCGCCATAACAACAAATAATAAAAATAATAAGCTCGCGAGGTTGTCGACATGTGGGATGTGGACTCAGCGATCATTGTACCGATAGTCGTGTCAGCCAATGGCTTAATAGCCACGAGCCTCGATCAACACCTCAGAAGGCTCTCGTTAGGCTGCTGGATCAAGGGCTTGATTCAGAAAGCAGTACTTCTGGACACGGCTCGCATTGTCAGGCGGTTCCTCTCTCTGGAGCCCTGACCGCCGGTAGCTTGGACCCTGTTCCCGATACCGGTGGGATACTATTTTTTATATTTTTAAATGTTCTTTATATATTCTTTTTTAAGAAATATTTAAAAATGTATCTAATATGTTAAAAAGATAAATAAACGAAAAAATAATAATAAATTAAAATTAAAGGGCGATACAAGAAACGTGGTTTTTTCAGATTACGGTACGGGGCCAATTGCGATTCGAACTCGCACACGAAGAGCTGCTTCGTGTGCGAGTTCGAATCGCAACTGGCCGGTTTTGTTTTTTGGTAATTGACTATATATAGCTACCTTGAAGAATGTTGTCTTTTTCCATGGGCATAAGCGGTATCTATAACATGACCTCGTATTTCCGTTACAGTCTGTATTATAGGTAAGGCATCACTAACTTTAATTGAACTGGCACGTAAAGGGTTCCGAACAATTCATGATTTTTTTTTCGGTTTTTTTATATTTTTTATAGGTTTTCCTGTAATCTTTAAGTAAAGAACTACCTTCTGTATTTTTTTTTTAATTTTAGGCGTTTTGGAGATAAAGGAGGAGTTTGATCATTTTTCATCTATTTTCTGAATTATCTTAAAAATTGTACATTTTAAAATTTAAAAAAAAAATATATTTGAGACCTTTACAGTAAGCCCTTTCATTTGATATGTAGCACGATACACTTTGTTTTTTTTTTTTTCCGATTTGCACTCCAAAAGTGACCCACATATTCCAAATTCATTCATTTACGTTACAGCTTCGTATTGGGTCACCAATATACTTGTGTGTACCAAATTTCAGCTTAAACAGTCCAGTAGATTTGGAGCAAATGGACTGTGACAGACAGACAGACACACGATTGATCCTATAAGGGTTCCGTTTTTCATTCGGACTCTTAATAACCAATGATAGAAAATGATTGTCTCATGCTTGAGATTTTGGTTCTCTCGAGTAATAACACAGTCAATACAAATCCCAACAGCTAGAACTATAGTCGTAAATTATTTATTAATGGATTTAAATGGAATAAAACCGCAGATTTAGAGAACACTGAAAGCCGACTGAAATGCATAACAAATCAAACAAACTGGTACCTACACAGGGTGTAAGTAACGGAAAGATGTGTGGTCATATTTTAAGAACTGCATCTGCCCATCGACATCATCATTCTCCTGCCCTTATCCCAATTTTATTTGGGGTCGGCGCAACATGTCTTTTTCTTCCATACTCCTCTATTAGTCGTCATCTCTGTAGTCACCCCCTTTTTACCCATATCCTCTTTCACACAGTCCAACCATCTGCCCATCGACATGAACTACTTTATTCAAGAAAACCTGACGAAATTAAAATGAAAAATTCACTCTTGCATTTTTTTTGGGAATTTTCTATTTTTTCTTAGAGAAAGTTGTTCATTTCCATGGACAGAACCGGTTCTTAAAATATGACCACACCTTTCCGTTACATCCTGTACATACTCACCAATTCAATCTCAAAATAAAACTACCATACGCCGAACAGCCTAACAAGATTGAAAGGAAAACTTTTGTTTTGTGCCAAAACTAAACAATTAAACAACAAAATATTCTACTACCCACATACGGAATAATCCTCAGAGAGTACCTGCGGCCCAAAAATTTAGATAAGTGTCCGTCCGGGCCCACGTAATCCCAAGTACTTACCCTGAAAACTCTAAAATATTCATCGCAAGGTCGAAACTCGTTGACTCGAACTTATTATATCGATTTTGTATGTGGCTGACTGGTGGGAAACGTTGTAGGTACATAAAATATTTTTGGGCTTTTTGGCGGGCTTTTTTCGAGTGAAGTTCAGTGGCTGTTATCGCAATGTGTTATCGTAATTAATCGCAAATGGTTTCCTAGTGGATATAGTGATGTAAAGTTGATGTAGTTTTGTGTCTCAAGCGTCTACGCTACTAGACAATATGTGAAATCATTGAAACAGGCGCGATCTCGGTAAAATAAAGCTTTCTATTTTGTCGTAGTATTGACTACCTCAGCGAAGCTTGCCGAGAAGGCTGACTCAACTCATTTGCTGCCAAATACTGCAAAAACATTAGAATGTGTTATATCTGCATTCTGATAGAAAAAAATACGACAGCTTTCTGTATCTAAAACTAAATACTTTCTAAACTGAACACTGGCTAAATGCAAATACCGTGCAAAGCCAAAAAAAAAAACTGAGTTTAAAAAAAGAAAATTACACGCCTTTTTTGTACAAGCTATGAAAGTGCATTTAATAATGACAATCGGCTTGTTCAGAACGCTACTAAACGCTGTCTATAATTTTATTTAAGGGTAATTAGGTAAGAAAAACCGAAACACTGCCTAATGGTAGGTGCAGGATTTTTGTACCGCTCTCTCCGCTCATGGAACAAATTATTTTGCTATCTCTAGTCTTTGTTCACGAATCATATCTCAATGAGTAAATCTGTGGTATTTTTTTATTGTACAGTTTTCCTACCAGCTTGGCAGTTCGTGTGCAATTGCAAAAGGACATCTTTGAAAAAAAAAATCTTGCTTTTTACAAATTCTTCTACGTTTTCAGGTATTTTTATTCGGAACGCTTCGGTGAGCTGAACTAGGATTTATCCGAGTTAAAGAAGCAATAGAGCGCCACGAGTTGGTATAAAGCGCTTCAGAAATTCTTAAGACGTTGTGTGGGAGTTCGAATAACATATTTATATGTCGTAAAGAAACAAATGGTTCTCAGATCTTATTTTTTCAGAAGTAAGTTAAAATATTGCCAAAGTTTTCTTTTAGTCAGTGTAAATATTATATTCGACTCGCATCTTACTTAGCTTCGACTAAAGACAATTTGTTTTTATGTGATCGAACTCCCGTCTAAAAATTTTATGTTTTGGAAAACTTAACCACGTAAATAGGTAACATACAGGAATGCATAGCTAAAAATGAAAAATGAAAAATTCAATACCAGTATTCCGCACAAAACCCGCTACAAAATAGGGCTGACACATAAATAATAAAGGCTACACAAACGACTAAGGCTGTCACTTTAATGAAGGCTTACAAGACAGTTCAAAGGGGTTTAATCGCAGTAATGACCCTATAATTTTCATAAAAAATTGAGTGACACGGTATCGGTGTCTTGCGTACAGTTAGCTTCATGCCATGCTAACAATAGGGTATTTGACTGGATTATTCTTATTGTATTTCTTAAAACCTAGAGAAAGGGTGATTTTCCACCAGAGATGTGTGAGGTAGCTAGGCGGTGCGAGTACGCGAAGCATCGCTGTGAAACAGTGAAAAAAGCACCCAAAAAAAAAGGTAAAAATATTTGTTTTAAAATCTCAAAATTGTAAGTAGTTTAAAATCAATGACAAAAAAGAGATAGTACTATGTATATTCGTCTGACATCAGCATCACACACCAATAACAACAGTTCAATAGAAGTTTTGCGTGACACGGTTAAAAGAATACATTTATAATGTAGGTAACTTTTCCATTTTCCACCGATTTTATTTATTGTTTCTTTTTTCGAAACAATTTTGCAGCATCTTTTAAATAATTATTCATTCATGACCATTTTATGGTACTCAAAATATCTTATTTGACAGTACTTTTTTTCGTAGCAATGAGGGCGATTTTTACAGCTAAAATGCGTTGAACTGTACTTCCTACATGTCACATTCTTAATGCCAATTACTGCATCAAGTGTGAATAGGTACTTAGTTCGTGGATTATTCATGAATGTATGGTATGGTGTTGCATTTTCACACGCTCTGTAACATGAAATATGGAACGTTTCTTTATTTCCGTACGGTTTCTTTTACTTACCAATTGATATTATTTAAACAGATGTAACATTGATTTCATTTACGTTAGATGTCTAGCTCGACAACGATACGACAATTTCTTCGATACATCATCCAAAGCCTGACTTCGCCCACTGTTGAGCATAGGCCTCGTGCCACCTCCACGCTCTTGTGCCAGTCTCATCCATGTCCTACCCGCGATGGTTACAATGTCATCCGCCCATCTCGCTCCTGGACGACTAACATTTCTCTTTCCAGTCCTTGGAGATGCCACTCGGTCACCGCCTTACTCCACCTATCATCACTGTTGTTTCGGGAGGATCCTGCATCAGATCAGGCAGGAGGAAACGCCCGGGTGTTGCCACTGCGCGGATCGCCCAGAGGACACGGTGGAGCATACGGTGGAGGTCTGCCCCGCTTGGGCGGAGCACCGCCTTGTCCTCGTAGATGTGATAGGTGGCGGCGACCTCTCGCGCCCGGCCCTGGTTCAGGCCATGGTACGGAGTCTCCGCCTTCTGCGAAGCAGTAATGCTCGCGAAGGCGCAGGCGGGACACGTGAGGGAAGCTACCACCGCAGGAGAGCTACTGGGCATAGGACGTCGCGACGACGATCTCTGGCCACCGTAGACCCGAGCCTGCGGACGGCGAGCAGTGGGTAGCTCGCCGTCCGATCAGCACCAGGCCCGTGAGTCGACGGCGCGTAGTGTTCCACGCGCGCCTCAAAGAGATGAGTGTCAGCCACCACTGACGGGGCCCATCGTGGCCGGTGCCTACATGTTTAGGGGTAGCGGATAAATTCTGAAAATGAGTTACCGCACCCCTGGGCACTCAGGCAGGGAAGGAATAGGGGTGGGTTTTAGTCAGTAAGAGTCTGACACGCCCTCCCGCTCCACCCAGAGCGGAAGAAGTCATTGGATGATTTCCAACCGAACAAAAAAAAAACCTTTTATCACTGCGCCTTGCCAGGTGTCCTGCCCATCTCCATTTTAGTTCCATAACGCATTTTCCGATGTCGAAAACCTTCGTACGTCTTCGGATCTCGAGGTTTGGAATTCGGTCTATTGGACGTATGCCATCAGCACTCCATAGCTCTCTGTGCAATTCTCAGATTGTGCAGAGCATCTAGCGTTAGCGTCCAGGTCTCAGCACCGTAACTCATGGTGGGAAGAATACACTGATTATAGAGGCAGGTATACAGACACTGAGGCATTTCGGCTGATTTCAGAATGTCGTCCAATTGGCTAAAAGCGGTCCACCCAAGCTGTATTCTTCTCGATAACTCCATTTGTTGATGTTCTTTGCTAAATGAAATTCAAATTTAAATTCAAATTCATAGCATTTATTTCAAATATACCATTTACAGGCACTTTTGAATTGTCAATAAGTAGGTCAGTCAGAAAGATGAAGCTAATTGCACATTCCAAGGCGTAGATCTCTATGGAGAAGAACGTCCAAGAAACTCCATGGACAGTTTTTTAAACCATGTTATGTATTACAATAATCCTTTTTAACCGACTTCAAAAAAAGGAGGAGGTTCTCAATTCGACTGTATTTTTTTTTTTTTTTTTTTTTTATGTGTGTTACCTCATAACTTTTCACTACGTGAACCGATTTTGAAGATTTTTTTTATTTGAAAGCTGTTGCTTCACATGTGGTCCCATTTTAATTTGGTGAAGATCGGATGAAGAACTTCGGAGATACACAATGGAACTCTTCAATAAATGATAGCAAACCTTCCAGAATTGCTGCAATCGCATGTCTGTATATTGTTTTCACCACGTCACAACATCACATCACGCTGATACGCTCTGAAGGGGTATACAGATTTGTACAGTTCACCCTGATACACCCTAATTTCACCAACTATGTTCAAATTCCCTATTTTTGGGGATATCAATTCGGGCATAACTTTACTATTAATTTAGTTTTAGAATGGGGTACAACAACTAAAAAGTGAAAAATAAAAAACTTTTTACAAAAAAAATACAATCGACTTCCATAAATAAAACTAAAAAATGCAAAATAACTTTAATTTCGGAAGTCGGTGTCAAATAACAAAGAAACCAAACTAGAAACACCGACTTCCGAAATTAAAGTTATTTTGCATTTTTTAGTTTTATTTATGGAAGTCGGTTGTATTTTTTTTTGTAAAAAGTTTTTTATTTTTTTTCTATTCATAAGCAATGAAAATAAATATTAAAATAAGCCAGTGGCAGTTGAGAGGTGACCAGTCTCAACTGACGGCGCCCGTTCACGAATATGACGCGTGGATCAGCACCACTCGGCGTATAAATTTAGGTCAACCATCTCCAACGCTTTATTCCCAACTTTATCAGGAGTAATTGAATCGCTGAAGATGTTTGCCATAACTTTATCAGGAGTAATTTATTCGCTGAAAATGTTTGCCATAACTTTATCAGGAGTAATTGAATCGCTGAAGATGTTTACCATAACTTTATCAGAGTAATTTATTCGCTGAAAATGTTCGCCATAACGTTATCAGGAGTAATTGAATCGCTGAAGATATTTGCCATAACTTTTTCAGGAGTAATTTATTCGCTGAAAATGTTTGCCATAACTTTATCAGGAGTAATTGAATCGCTGAAGATGTTTACCATAACTTTATCAGAGTAATTTATTCGCTGAAAATGTTTGCCATAACTTTATCGGAGTAATTGAATCGCTGAAGATGTATGCCATAACTTTATCAGGAGTAATTTAATCGCTGAAAATTTTTGCCATAACTTTATCAGGAATAATTGAATCGCTGAAGATGTTTGCCATAACTTTATCAGGAGTAATTTATTCGCTGAAAATGTTTGCCATAACTTTATCAGGAGTAATTGAATCGCTGAAGATGTATACCATAACTTTATCAGGAGTAATTTATTCGCTGAAAATGTTTGCCATAACTTTATCAGGAGTAATTGAATCGCTGAAGATGTATGCCGTAACTTTATCAGGAGTAATTTATTCGCTGAAAATGTTTGCCATAACGTTATCAGGAGTAATTGAATCGCTGAAGATATTTGCCATAACTTTTTCAGAAGTAATTTATTCGCTGAAAATTTTTGCCATAAATTTATCAGGAATAATTGAATCGCTGAAGATGTTTGCCATAACTTTATCAGGAGTAATTTCTTCGCTGAAAATGTTTGCCATAACTTTATCAGGAGTAATTGAATCGCTGAAGATGTATGCCATAACTTTATTAGGAGTAATTTATTCGCTGAAAATGTTTGCCATAACTTTATCGGAGTAATTGAATCGCTGAAGATATATGCCATAACTTTATCAGGAGTAATTTATTCGCTGAAAATTTTTGCCATAACTTTATCAGGAATAATTGAATCGCTGAAGATGTTTGCCATAACTTTATCAGGAGTAATTTATTCGCTGAAAATGTTTGCCATAACTTTATCAGGAGTAATTGAATCGCTGAAGATGTATGCCATAACTTTATCAGGAGTAATTTATTCGCTGAAAATGTTTGCCATAACTTTATCAGGAGTAATTGAATCGCTGAAGATGTATGCCGTAACTTTATCAGGAGTAATTTATTCGCTGAAAATGTTTGCCATAACTTTATCAGGAGTAATTGAATCGCTGAAGATATTTGCCATAACTTTTTCAGGAGTAATTTATTCGCTGAAAATGTTTGCCATAACTTTATCAGGAGTAATTGAATCGCTGAAGATGTTTACCATAACTTTATCATTAGTAATTTATTCGCTGAAAATGTTTGCCTTAAATTTATCAGGAGTAATTGAATCGCTAAAGATGTATGCCATAACTTTATCAGGAGTAATTTATTCGCTGAAAATGTTTGCCATAACTTTATCAGGAGTAATTGAATCGCTGAAGATGTATGCCATAACTTTCGTCTTGAGCATATTCATTTTAAATTCTACCTTAATAGAAGCATCATACAGATTTTGGAGCATTTTCTAGAGGTCATCGATGTTTTCAGCGAAAAGCACAAGGTCATCTGCAAATTTTAAGTGAGACAAGTCTCTTGGATGCGAGCCTCATCCAGGTCAACTCGTTCGTTAATCAGTAGAGGTACCGCGAGCAGGAGAGGTTGACTTGGGTGACTAGATATGATGTCACCCCCTTACCCACCTTTCTTCGATACACAAAGCTTTTATTGATGTAAGTTAGGCATGACCAAAATTGAGTTGTCAAATTCGGTTTTCCAAAATAGATCTGACAATTTCGGTTCCTCACCGATTTTTTTCGAACAGCTTTGCATCAGTAGGTAGTATCTCAACCCATAGTTAAAAATAATAAGTACTTAATAAATTTTTAAATTCCAGAATGTCTAGGTAGGTATATATTTTCTTCTTTTTTCTTGCCTAATAGCTATTTATTCGATCGGTCAAGCTAACAATTGATTGAACAACGCATTTTTCCAAAATTAAACAATTATTTAGGTACTATTTTTAACAATAATTGGTTGGCTTAACAAATCATAAAATTAACTTAACTGCATACACATTTACTATCCAAAAAACCGGCCAGGTGCGTGTCGGGCCATACGCAATGTGGGGTTCCGTATAGTCGCCCGATACAACATGCGAAAGGAGGGGGCTTTATGTTTATCCTACTATTAACATTTTAATTGAGTTCATGATGTATGTTCAAAACCGGGCTCACATAGGACCATGGTAACTGAAGAAGTATGAAGAATAAGTTGCGCGACCATTACTCTGGTCACGGACATTACGGACAGACGGACAGTAACTATAAGGGTTCCTTGTCCTTGACATTAGGACTGAACCCTAAAAATCAGGTAAATAAATACATTTTGTTTCGAAAGAGTCAAAAAAGTTTATTGATGTTATAACTTATAAAATAACATTTACACTTAGTGCTTAATTCTAGAATATAACAAATTTTATGTTTTATAGACTTTTTATAATGAAAACCAGGAATGCTGGGAACAATGCCGTCTATAGTAACGATCCTTCTATATTTATTGTAATCAATCTCGCTTTTTTATTTTTTATGGGATTACCTTCAAAAGTCCCCCTAGACTTTCTTGGGGAAAAAACCAGAGTGTGTGGGATTCATAGTTAACTTTAACTACCCGCACAATATTACCATCGTGATTACCATCCGCACATGAAAAGGGCTCCGTGAGACCTCTTAAAGACCATTCCGGAACCCCCTCCCTGGCTACCTTCCCTGCCCTGAGTGCCCATGGG
Organism: Polia nebulosa; assembly: GCA_951329385.1. Taxonomy (NCBI): domain Eukaryota; kingdom Metazoa; phylum Arthropoda; class Insecta; order Lepidoptera; family Noctuidae; genus Polia; species Polia nebulosa. The sequence continues at coordinate 9,241,280 of OX589588.1, read as the reverse complement.
CGCGATAACTCTGTTTCGAATTTATCCACGACCCCTGGACAGGCATCGGGAATGACGGGCCCCGTCATGAATTGCTGACAACTCTTTGAGGCGCGCGTGGAACACTACGCGTCGTCGACTCTCGAGCCTGATTCTGTTCGGACGGCGAGCTACCCACTGCTCGCCATCCGCAGGCGGACATCCCTGCGGTAAAAAAATTACCTAGCCGTTAACTTTTATGTTTGTTGTATTTGTGTCTAATATATAGTTACATTAAATTATATGAAAGAAGAATAACATGTCTAAGTAGGTCGATCTCGTTACACACCAGCAAACAACAGATACTGAAAAATATTAGGTGGCTCATGCATGTTTTTGAAATTTTTACTAAATTTCAATGGCTATGTAATACTATAAGTTGAGTTTCAAGAAACGAGGTGTGTAGACATATTGATGTATTGAAAAATATTTAATAAGCTGTGACATAAGTTTTAAAAATTAATTTAAAAATCCCAGCAGCAAAAAAAAGCAGAGTTCGTTGGAAAAAAAGTGTTGAAACTGAAACCTGACTTCATACTGAGCCAAGGCCTAGTTGGCATAATAATGTTAAAATTTTTTCTATGACCAAGTTTTTCATTTTTGTTTTAATTTAAAATTGAGTCAAGCATTTTTTTCTTTCTTTCTTTATAAGATTAAAAAAGTATTCCGAAGATTCGGACTACCTGGAATGCATCATCCCTAGTATATTCTCCGTGCTCACTGATATCTTCACCAGCTGGACACGATTTTCGAGGAAATACATTTACAGCAACAAAAACAATATCCAATACAAGTGCAACATAATAATGTGATGTTCCTGAAACATTCTCTCTTAGCATCAAAAACCAAGCACAATTACAAACAAACATGAAATTTAGAAGCACAAACATAAGATTGGTAATAAAATAGCAATGAAATTTACAATAATAATATTTACGGAAAAACATACAGTACAAAACTAAGTTACATAAAAATGGTAAAGCTGCACTACCTAAAATCATGAGAGCCATTATACTTAAATTGTTTGTTGCATTGCTAAAATATATCACAATCATCCACAATGGGGTAGTTATTGCAGCCACACCCCAACCAAGAATGCTACTCTTTAAATATTTTCTTTGGGTGTACCCTTTGTAAACTTTTAAAGTGTCTACGTAATGCATATTGAACAATATAAGCAATAACCAGTGGTTTTTCGCAGTTAATAAGTAAGTCAATACAATAAAACTTATCTTTAGTAGCAGAGAATCATTTATGTTTTTTGCGACACCATTTTCGTCGACATACTCGTAAAAAATGACAGTGGAAATTGAATAGACTAAGGAGTTTGCTAAAATAGTGTTAAGATACACAAAATTTGAGAAGTTACGGAACTTCTTGACGATGCACCATGATATCAGTCCGTAGACTAAAGTAGCTGTAGTCAGGGCGAACGAGATGTAGTGTGCACAGAAAAAGTAGGACCCTGGAAGCAGGATAACATTGGTGTTGTTGCCAGTCATGGTGAATGCCACTTGTTTCACTTCTCGTCAATAACTTAAAATATTCTGTTTACAACTTGCAGTTCAAACACATGCCGAATATCATTTGTTTCAATTTGATTCACTTCTCGTCAATAACTTAAAATGTTTTGTTAACAACCTGGAGTAAAGCACATGACGAATGTCACTTGTTTCACTTTGATTCACTTCTCGTCAATAACTTAAAACATTCTGTTTACAACTTGGAGTACAAGCATTGCCGATTATCACTTGTTTCAATTTGATTCACTTTTCGTCCATAACTTAAAATATTTCATCAATTTGGAATAAATCACTGTAATAACAGGTGTGGCTTCAAAAACACTCAACAGAATATTAGTTCTAGTTCAGGTAAAACCAACTGCAATTTACAAGGAAGGGACTATTTATGGGCATTATATTGTTAAGATTTAAGTATTGCGCACAAAACTAATTTGATTTATTTTACGTTACATTTTCCTGTTGTCCGATTAATCTTATCGTAGTCAAGAAGCACTTAATTGCTAGCGCTCTGCAGGGAAACTACACATATTCAATAGTCGTCAAAAGTTTTTGGACAAAAACACCTGGACTTTGAGCCCTACTGTGACATCTCAAAACCATCACAATGGTGTGAGAAAAGGACAGCGCTATATAGGATGAATCGCACTATCTTCTTCTTACGATGGAATCATGATGGCCCACAACTCTAATTTAATTTTACGTTTCAATCAGTTCTTAGAAAAAACTGCATGATCTATTTATGGTTTGCTCCCATTACGTTTTGCTATTCAATCTACATGTACCTATGTTCGTCTACCAGACAATCACTAGGCTGCACCCTCAGGATTACATACATTGCATAATTCCGTTTTGCTTTCAGGGCACGCCAAAATTCTGGCGGTAAAGCCCCTCTTTGAGGAGTGGCTGGAGAAGCGCCACGGCGTCCTCACCTTCCGCCTGACACAGGTCTTCATCGGACACGGATGTTTGTGTTTAGAATTAGGCAGGATGAAACCCCCGGGTGTCACCAATGTGTGGATCGCCCAGAGGACACGGTGGAGCATACGTTGAAGGTCTGCCCCGCTTGGGCGGAGCAACGCCGTGTCCTCGTGGAGGCCATCGGCGGCAGCGAACTCTCGCGCCGGTACGGAGCAAGAGGGAATGGGAAGCTGTCACCTCCTTCTGCGAAACAGTAATGCTCGCGAAGGAGGAGGCGGAACGCGTGAGGGAGACTCAACGGTGACGCCCTCACGCCCCTAGCAGCCACCGCAGGAGACGCCCTGGGCGTCGAGGGTCGCAAGCCGATCTCCGGACATCGTAGGCACGGGTTTGCAGACGGCGAGTAATGGGTAGCTCGCCGTCCGATAAGGACCAGTTGCTTGAGACAAATTACTTTTCTGAAATTCCTTTTAAAAAATGTATGGCAATGACATTACCAGCGAAGAGAACTGTCACGTGACTCACGTCCAGTAATGTCATTGCCATACATTTTGTACTAAGCGTTAGCGTCAACGTTAACAGAAAAGTAATGTCTCACCTCCCAGGCCCGAGAGACCACGGCACGTAGTGTTCCAAGAGCGCCTCAAAGAGATGTCAGCAGTAGGTACCTGACGGGACCCGTTAGGGCCGATCCTGCCTGGGGTCACGGATAAATTCGAAAGATAGCTACCGCAGCCCTTGGCACAGGCAACTAAAGGAGCAAGAGTGGGTTTTAGTCAGTCAAAGTCTGTGTTTTAGTCAGTAAAAGTCTGACACGCCCTCCATTTTGGTTTAGATATAGATTGAATCTTAGAGAAGAGCACAGGATACTTTTTATTCTGAAAGATCGGTCCCTTGTAATAATTTTCGACTCAAACGCGGAGAAAGGCGCTGGCATAAACTAGTATAAAATAAAAATAGCATCCACGTGGAGCGTCATTTATCCATCATATTACACTCCTACCTTTTCCTGGTAATAATAAACAGTTTTGCAGAATATCCCGTATTTAAGAGCTAAGTGACTTTTATTAAAACATTTTATACTTATTCCTTTTCATTTTGCTCGATCATTTTCGTGGTATTGTATAATAGTATTACTTTTGAAAAGCTGGAAATTCAGGTTAAATAAAACTTCAAATATTTTTCAAGAAACTCGTAACATGGCATAATCAGTTTTTAGGGTTCCGTACCCGAAGAGTCCAATTGGAGCCCTATTGTGACAACAACAACAACTCACGCGTCAGTCTGTCTGCCCGTCGTCGTCTGTCACTGAAAAAAAATTAGCATTCGTTTGTATTCGGAAATACGATGATTGCCGAGGGACATTAAGAAAATAGTTGTACGGTATGTAGTTACCTGCTTTTTACTATAAATACACTCGCGAGCAATAAACTGCAATCACTTCATCGCGTCTTGCGTTACACTAACAATTTCTATGCAATGAACTATGGATTGTGGTATATAATTTGGCAAACGTTTGTTCTGTACACTAGTTGTTATTAAGTCAACAACTATGAAATCCCTACATTGCTAACAGAGTTACTGAACAGTCCATAATGAAATAACTTTCAAACCATAGTCACCAACAGTCCGAACTACTTAATTTCCCTGTTGAATCGACCCTTTAACTTCAAATTGAAAAATTCGTCGAAATTAATGTTCCATTGTTTGTAAAACTTCCTTATTTTACTTCTCAGAATCGTTTTGATTTAATGATACTTAAATACTTTTCGGAAGTTTTATTTTTCCATTTTGGTCGATAATTATTTCTGAATAATTAATGCAAACTACCAAGTGGTCGCCCGGTGATCGAAATTCCACTATAATTAATTTAAATTATAAGTTTGAACGTAAGGTTTTATTGTCAAAGACCATAAACATAATATGACATGACATGACTGTGAGCCATAAATGAAAGAGTAAATACAAATACCTGTCCAACTCATGGTAATGTAATGTTTTTTTCATTTATTTAATTTATTTCTAATGCATAATATATATATAAAAATATTAGTTTTCTGCACTCCTTCTCCGTATAAACTATAACTGTGCTAAATTTCATAATCCTCCGTCCGCTAGATTTTCGTAAAAAGGGATGTAAATGTTTTTGCTTCACGTATTAATATATATATTTGTTACTAGTTACTGCCAGCCTTCACCCGTGGCGAAGTCGGTCCCGTAACTCTATACCAAAATTCATTATTATTGGCTCAGCGGTTTAGGTGTAAAACCGTAGAAGATATACATGGAGACAAACACTTACTTTGGTCTGTTCAACACATGTTTGATTGCGACAATTTTGAACTTTACTAACTATAATAAAAACAAAAACTTTTTAACAAAAAAATTAACCGACGAAAAAGAACTAAAAAGCAAAACATAAAAAAACCTTTTAAAGTCTTGAGTAATGAGCATATTTACCTACATAAAATATCTAATTTTATATAAACTAATTTTGAGTCGGCGCCAAACAACAATCTGATTATTAAATATCTAAATTTTATAAGTACTTACAAATGAAGAAGGCTGTAAGTAGGTAATTAATCATTTTAATAATTGGCGCCGACTCAAAATTAGTTTATATAAAATTAGATATTTTATGTAGGTAAATATGCTCATTACTCAAGACTTTAAAAGGTTTATTTATTTTTTGCTTTTTAGTTCTTTTTCGTCGGTTAATTTTTTTGTTAAAAAGTTTTTTTATTTTATGACTTTTTGTGGCTCGCATCATCTTTTAACACTCTGAGGCTAATTTCTAATCCTCCATAATTCCTCTTGCCACTGAGCTGATGATGTAACCATTATTCCATGAAGTTGCCAGGATATTGACCAGTTGAGGTTACCTCCAATATTGTAAAGACGTCTTTTCTTCAAAGCATATTATGTGGTATTTGTCACTAAAACCAGTTTTATATCTAACTTATATTGTGTAGGAATGGTATGGTTTCCATCATCAGCTCAGTTACAGGATGTGATGATTCCTAAATGCAAATACCTGATTTTTTTTTATTTTTTTTTTTGGAGGGTGGGAAATCATCTTATGACTTCTTCCGCTCTAGGGTGGAGCGGAAGGGCGTGTCAGACTCTTACTGACTAAAACCCACCCCTGTTCCTCCCTGCCCTACGTGCCCAGGGGCGAGCTAACTCTTTCGAATTTATCCTCAACCCCCGGGCAGGCATTGGCCGTGGCAGGCCCCGTCCTTTGCTGACAACTCTTTGAGGCGCGCGTGGAACACTACGCGCCGTCGACTCTCGGGCCTGGTGCTGATCGGGCGGCGAGTTACCCACTACTCGCCGTCCGCAGGCCCGGGTCTACGGTGGCCGGAGATCGTCTCGCGGCCCCTGGCGTCTCCTGCGGCGGCTGCGGCTGAGGGCGCTAGGGCGACTCGGCTGTTGTTAAGTCTCCCTAACGTATGCCGCCTCCCTCTTCGCGAGCATTACTGCTTCGCAGAAGGAGGAGACGGCTTCCCATTCCCTCTCGCTCCGTACCATGGCCTGAACCAGGGCACGGCGCGAGAGGTCGCTGCCGCCTATCGCATCCACGAGGACACGGCGGTGCTCTGCCCAAGCGGGGCAAACCTCCACCGTATGCTCCACCGTGTCCTCTGGGCGATCCTGGCAGTGGAAACACCTAGGGGTCACCTCCGCCTTGATCCGACACAGGTACCTCCCGAAACAGCCATGTCCGGTGAGGACCTGCGTCAGGCGGAAGGTGAGGGCGCCATGGCGCCTCTCCAGCCACTCCTCAAAGAGGGACACTACCGCCGCGATGGTGGCGTGCCCAGCGCTGGATTGCGACAGTCGCTCTCTCCATGTCACCATGAGATCCTGTCGGAGCTCTGTCCGCCGAGCCGCGAGGTGTCGCGGCAGATACCTGATTAAGTTATGAAAAGTAAACAGAAACAATATTCGTGCCCAATTTTAGAGGTTCTCTCTGAATTTTTTCAGGATCCCATGATCAGATCCTGATGTCCTTGACATGGGACCACCCTTGAGGTATACTCTTTCTAAGAAAAGTAGAATCATCAAAATCGGATCATAAATAACGGAGTGAGGGCCGAACATACATATAGAAACGCTAAACGTATCCACAATTTTCGAGGTTTTCTCTAAATTTTATCAGGATTCCAGTGTCACATCCTGACTTCCTTGACATGGGACCACCCTTGAGATATACCCTATCTAACAAAAAAAGAATAATCAAAATCGGTTCATAAATAACGGAGTGAGGACCGAACATACATACAGAAACGCTAAACGTGCCCACAATTTTCGAGGTTTTCTCTCAATTTTATCAGGTTTCCAGTGTCAGATCCTGACTTCCTTGATATGGGACCACCCTTGAGGTATACCCTATCTAACAAAAAAAGAATAATCAAAATCGGTTTATAAATGACGGAGTGAGGGCTGAACATACACAAAAAAATAAATAAATATATATATATATATATATAACGGTCGAATTGAGAACCTCCTCCTTTTTTTCGTCGGTTAAAAAACTCGTATAGAACCTCAAACATGGCGTCAAAAAATTCCTCCGCACACTTCCAGTAGACAGCGATACGGAGGAATTTTTTGACGGCATATTTTATGTTTTATTTAGTTAGGAGTTTATGTTTTAATTTAAATAAATTCCCGACATTTTACATAATGTTAAGATTGTTGCTTAGAATTATATAGATTCAAGTTCTTAAAACTTAACAGACAGATGTGTTGCTGGGGAGTTTGTTGGCCACTTCTTCTTCACAGCTAAAACACTAGGAAGTGGTGACGGGCGGGCGTTTTTTGGGGGACTGTCTTTATGTAGAACTTTGACGTTCAAAAAGTGCTGGTTCTCAGCCTAGTTTGAATAAATGACTTTTGAGTTTGATTTTTGATTTTAAACTCGTTTTTTAGGGTTCCGTACACGAAGGGTCCAAACGGAACCCGGGCCTGCGGACGGCGAGTAGTGGGTAACTCGCCGCCCGATCAGCACCAGGCCCGAGAGTCGACGGCGCGTAGTGTTCCACGCGCGTCTCAAAGAGTTGTCAGCAAACACGACGGGGCCCGTCGTGGCCGATGCCTGCCCGGGGGTTGAGGATAAATTCGAAAGAGTTACCTCGCCCCTGGGCATTCAGGGCAGGGAGGAACAGGGGTGGGTTTTAGTCAGTAAGAGTCTGATATGCCCTTCCGCTCCACCCTAGAGCGGAAGAAGTCATAGGATGATTTCACACCCCCAAAAAAAAAAAAAAATGGTCCAAACGGAAGCCCTATTGCTGTCACTCACGTGTCCGTCTGTCTTTCCGTTCATCGTCTGTCAGACATGTTTTATAGCCAAACGGTTGGAGCTACAGTCTTCAAATTTTCACTGTATCTTATCTTGTTGATCTAAGGCCATACAAATAGTCGAAAATACATTTGGTACGGAACCCTAAATGTGCAAAGCCCGACACGCACTATGCCGGTTTTTTTTCACCAGCAAAGCTTGATGGTTTTCAAGAAACAGATCATAAATATTTTGGTTACTGAATTTTATATTATGTCTATTAGGTTTACATATCTCAAAGTATTTAAGTATATATAAACACGAAGAGCTCAAAGATTTCTTATGATGGTAACAGAATACTTTTTGGATAAAATCCTAAGCCGTTTAAGGGCCGCCCACCCGCGCTTAGTTTGTTGTTTGACGTACTTAAGGCATAACTGGATCTTTATAATACCCTTCTTTCAATCTTTTTAAGAGATTAATAACAAAGAATTGTTTGTATAGATCGTTGTTTGATTGGCCACTTGCTTTATTATATTTAAGAAGAAAATTGGTATACTGATTTATAATTCTTTATGAAATTAATTAATTTAGTCATATATTTTTACAATATCTTTTTGTTTCTTCTCCAAGTAATATGCAAATAGTTTTCGGTATGCCTACAGGCGTTTTGTAAATATTATGGTCATCCGAGCAGCATTAATGTTTGAATAAAGAGTAGGTAGAGCTATTTTTGACATCAGCTGCAGCCATCATCATAATTTCAACCGAAAGGAGTCCACTGCAGGAAAAAGGCATTTTTTTTTAGGGTTGGGAAATCATCCTATGACTTCTCCCGCGGCCGAGCGGGAGGGCGTGTCAGACTCTTACTGACTAAAACCCACCCCTGTTCCTTCTCTGCCCTGAGCGCCCAGAGGCGTGGTAACTCTTGTTTCGAATTTATCCACAATCCTTGGGCATGCATCGTCCATGACGGGCCCCGTCATGTATTGCTGACAACTCTTTTAGGCGCGCGTGGAACACTACGCGCCGTTGACTCTCGGGCCGACGGGCCACCCACTACTCGCCGTGCACAGGCCCGGGTCTACGGTGGCCGGAGATCGTCTCGCGACGTCCTACGCCAAAGGCGTCTCCTGCGGCGGCTGCTGCTGGGGGCGTGAGGGCGACTGTTGAGCCTCCCTCACCCGTTCCGCCTCCTCCTTCGCGAACATTACTGCTTCGCAGAAGGAGGAGAATGCTTCCCATTTGTACCGTATGCTCCACCGTGTCCTCTGGGCGATCCTCACAGTGGTGACACCCGGGCATTTCTCTTCGCCTTATCCTACATAGGAACCTCCCGTAGCTTCCATGTCTGGTGAGGACCTGCGTCAGGCGGAAGGTGAGGACGCCGTTGCGCCTCTCTAACCACTCCTCAGAGAGGACCCCAAGGATTGCCACAACGATCAGTCATGTGCGTCTCGTATTCATCAGATTCCCGCTACCCTCACCAAGTCATCGCTCCACCTTGTGGGAGGCCTTCCAAAGCTTCGTCTTCCGGTACGCGGTAGCCACTCCAGAACTTTTCGGCCCCAACAAACATCTGTTCTACGAGCCAGTTACCTATGTTTATGGCTCAGCTAGTTGGTGTTACTTTGACCAAATTCTTACCTACTTTTTATTTTTTCTATATTCCTAACAACAATATTCGTGTAATCTCGTTTGAAGCTACAGGATATTTCACGATAACACGTCTCATTCACGTTTCAAATGCACCACTTATGAGTCAAGAGGTTCAGGTGCGCCGGCGCCGAGGCGGCGTCTTTGTCGGCGCCCGAAGATTACCGAGCGAACACGAGTGGCGTTCGTAAGTGGGGGTTTATGACCTGGGTCTTTGTATTTAATTTGATATGGTAGGCGGCTGGTGTAATTAAAATAAGTGAAATTCCCGTATATTTAAGAAACGTCCGAACAACCTATCAAAAACACCTCAAATTTCCCTACATTTTCTTAATTTTTTGTCATTGTTTGTCGCCGAGATAATATTGCGATTTGAATTTGAACATTTTGGAAGTAGCCGTCTGTTTTCCCACAATAATAAAATGAAAATGTTCAAAAAAACTTATTTAATGTGAAAGCTCCACCCTAGCCCGCGAAATTCAAATTTTCTTACGTTTTTTGCAATTTGCAGATCAGTGTCAGGTTGTATCTTGATCAACATTTGATTCGCGGCCATAGCAAGTATGTATTTATAGAACTGTAATCATCAAAATCATCAATACAACTATTTCAGTTAGTATTAGTGCTAAATATAGTATTTCATGAAATCATGACATTTGGTACTAATACTAACTGAAAGAGTTGTATTGATGATTTTAATGATTACAGTTCTATAAATACATACTTGCTACGGCCGCGAATCAAATGTTGACCAAGATACGAGTACAACCTGATACTGACCTGCAAATTGCAAAAAACGTAAGAAAATTTGAATTTCGCGGGCTACCCTGGAGCATCCACCTTAACACTGCGTGCGTATTATTTAATCGTATCAGACTCAGAATGTCGAATTATTTCAACCTACTTCAAAAATGTATTTTATTTTAATGTGTTACTTACCTCGAAAAATTTTTCTAGGTGAACCGATTTTGATGATTTGAAAGCTGGTGCTTCTCATGTGTGGTCCCATGTTTTTGAATTATCCTTAATAATGTGTATTTAATTAACTTAGACTACATTGATGATGTATTGTGACTATCAACTCGGGCATAACTTTACTATTTAGTTTTGGGGTACAACAACTTAAAAATGAAAAATAAAATTACAAAATAACTTTTATTTCGGAAGTCGGTGTCAAATAACGAATAAACAAAACTAGAAATACCGATTTTTGAAATTACAGTTATTTTGAATTTTTTTGTGTTTTCTTTATTTATTAATTTTTTATTGAAAAGTAGAGCCGACGTCGACTATTCTGACAAAGTCAAGTCTAAAGTCAATTGGAAATGCAAGTGTGTATCTGTTAAGTTTGAAGATGCGCTAATAGGTATACGCATACAATACATAACCCAGCAGCGACGGGATGTGGTTGGCCGATTATAAGTACCTACATACAACCACGTAAGTACGTGGGTCCCTAAAAACCCATTATTATGATTATGATAATGATAAGGCCGAATAGCGGATGTTTTTCAAACATGAATAAAGTACGCAACTTTTAAGTATTTTTAACCAGAATCTACGCAATATTTTTTTCCCACAGCAATTTCACAAATACAAAATGACGTCATTAAGCAAGCAATACTATTTTACCCTGGTCTTAATTAACATGTTAGTTAGGTAATCTGAAACCTGAAAAATGTTTTCCTTATACGTGTATAAGGAAAACACAGGCAAAGTCTGCGTGTGACCCACAGTCCACACGTCATCGTTCTATGTAGCTTGTTTACACTATATAACATAGGTATATAACTGTATTGTTTGTTAACCGACTTCCAAAGGGAGGAGGTTCTCAATTCGTCAGTACGTTTTTTTTTCTTTGTATGTTTGTTACGCGATTTCTCCGCCACTTGTGAATAGATTTAAAGTAAGGCCAACTAGCAGCGATACGAAAGGTCATTAACCTAAAGAACGACTGTGGCGTTGACAATCTAATATTTATCTCTTTCCATCTTGTGCCTTTGTCGTAATGTCTCGTTCTCCCGGCAAAAACATGACAACGTTAAGACGGGTTCGCCAACATTCGGGCGGCCATTTTATCGCCCATTTTCGCATGGGTATATAGCACTTTTTGTAAAAATCAACATAAACAAAAAATATGTATGACACAGATGACGTTGTGGTTGTCTCCAATTATGTTCAAATTCCATGTTATTAGGGTTATCCATTCGCGCATAACGTTATTATTTAGTTTTAGTTCTGGGGTACCTACCTACAGCAACAAAGTGAAAAATAAAAAACTTTTTTACAAAAAATACTACTGGAAAATTGGAAACTCTTTATCTATCTTATTCTTCTATATACATATAAAGTAAGAAACTGACTGGCTGACTGATCGATCAACGCACAGCTGAAACCGCTGGGTCTAGAAGCATGGAATTTTGTACAAATGTTCCTTAAATGACGTAAGTGTGCACTAAGAAGGGATTTTTGGAAATTCATCACTTATGGGGTTAAAGTGAGAGTAGACAGTTTGTATGAAACTTCGTCATTTTTTCTTCGTCATTCCACGCGGGCTAAGCCGCTGCTAGTTTTCAAAAGGTAAGCCTCGGATACATTGTAAATTATCAAAGCTGGATGAGATGACGATTACAATCTTACGGAGGTCGCAATTATCTTGTGATACATAAACGAAAGTTTTCTATCCGTCCGTCTTTGGGCTTTCTCTCATAAAATTAAGCGATAACAGGTCAGTATCTAGGTATACCATAATAGGAATAAGAAAAAAACACTTAGAAAAACAATCAATTATAAAGTCGAAATCCAAAGAATACAGCAAAATTTAGCATTCGGCGGTGACACTGACCTGCAAAATTCAAAAAATGTATGATTTAAATTCGAATTTCGAGGGCTACCGTGGAGTTTCCACCTTAAGAAGTCCGCTTACGTACTTTTGTTGCATGAAGTGTAAATCAATAAATAAATAATAATAAAATTCAGTGTTTTTTTTTGTTGAGTCAATAATAATAGCACACGAGGCTGTCGATATGTGGAATGTGGACTCGGCTGTTATTGTGTCGATAGTCGTTACCACCAACGGCCTGATTGCCAAAAACCTTGACAACCACCTGTCGAAGCTGTCGTTGGGCGGTTGGATCAAGGGCCTGATACACAAGGCAGTACTCCTCGATACGGCTCGCATTGTGAGGCGGTTCCTGTCTCTGGAGCCCTAACCACCGGTAGCATGGACCATGCTGCCGACACCGGTAGACTACTATTTTTTTATAATTTTAAATGTTTTTTTTTGCATGTTTTGTTAGAAATATTTAATATTTCATTATATTTGAGCGAGTGTGTGTGCCCCTGCAGTCTTTATGTAGAACTTTGACGTTCAAAAAAATCTGGCTTTCAGCCTAATTTAAATAACTTTTGATTTTGATATCTACAGGGTTTATTTAACGTGCTACTCTCTGAAAATACCACTCAAACTTATAATTGCACTTTTTACTAGAAAGCTAGCTAGCTATTTTATTTCATCAATTGATATGTGTATAGATAAAGTCATCATTCTCCTGCCCTTATCCCAATTTATGTGGGGTCGGCGCAACATGTCTTTTTCTTCCATACTCCTCTATTAGTCGTCATCTCTGTAGTCTCCCCCTTTTTACCCATATCCTCTTTCACACAGTCCAACCATCGTTTTTTTTTCTCCTTCTCTTCTCTTTCTCGGCGGTATCTTTGGCCTGCCCCTACTCTTATAGACATCCACATCCATACACAAGACTTTCCTCAGGACATTTTCTTTATTCCTCCGCATCACATGCCCATACCACGACAACCGATTTCCACACAACTTTTCAGTCAGCGGTGCCACTTTCAGACTTCCTCTTATATACTCATTCTTAATTCTATCCATGTGCGTAACACCACACATCGCTCTTAGCATTCTCATCTCAGCTACATGCAATTGCTTTTCATTCATCTCTTTTGTGGCCCAACATTCTGAACCATACAAGACAGCAGGTCTGACCATTGTTTTATAAATCTTCCCCTTAAGTTTTAGGGGAATGCGGGAGTCACAGATAGTCCCGGTGACCTGCCGCCATTTCATCCATCCAGTGTTAATTCTGTGCTTAACCGATCTATCCGATCTATCCGATCTTGTCCGATCTATTTCGCCATCGCTTTGCACGAGTGAACCGAGATACCGAAAATCGGAGCAGACTGAGAGAAGCGCGCCATCTAGCACTACAGCTTCAGAAGTGGAGAGACCGCCGAAATTGCAGAACATGTATTCAGTTTTGGTTCTGCTGATTTTCAAGCCAACTTTCTCCAGCTTCTGTTGCCATTTCTCCAAACTGCTCTAGATCTCAGGTCCATCTTCACCGACCAGAACAATGTCGTCGGCAAACAGCATGCACCAGGGTGCCTCTTCCTGTATTTCCGATGTAAGAGCGTCCATAATCAACAGGAAGAGGTAAAGACTTAAAGCCGACCCTTAATGTAAGCCTACAGCCACACTGAACTCATCGGTGTTGCCAGCAGCCGACCGGACGTAGGTACTAGATTGTCTGTACATAGCACGAATCAACTCAACATACTTCCCAGGCAAACCTTTCTCTTTCAAGGCCCACCACAACACATCCCGAGGTACCCTATTATACGCTTTCTCAAGATCAATGAACACTATGTGCAAGTTCTTGTGCACACGTCTGTACTTCTCGCACAATTGACGGAGAGTGAAGGTGGCGTCTATTGTCCCTCAACCTGGCATAAACCCAAACTAGTTCGGGGTAATCTCACTCTCCTCTCGCAATCTTTTCTCTATCAGTTTCTTCCATACTTTCATAGTATGTGACATGAGCTTTATACCTTGATAGTTGTTGCAGTCCTGTACATCCCCTTTATTCTTGAAGATGGGCACTAGCGAACTATTGCACCATTCTTGTGAGATCACTTCTTCATACAACAACTTATTGAAGAATAAAGTCAGCCACATACTCTTTTAAACACTTCCATACTTCTACTGGTATGTCATCAGAGCCCATGGCCTTTCCATTTTTCATACATTGATCTGCCTTTCTTACTTCATTCATGCTAATTTCTCTCACTAAACCCATATTTACTTGTACCTCTTTGAGCACACCATTCCATTCATTCTCTTCGTTCATCAACTTTTCAAAATAAACCTTCCATCGCTCTTTTATTTCGTCATCTTTCGACAAGACTTTACCGAGTTCATCTTTCATACATTTTATGTGCATTATATCCCTCGTTCTCCTTTCTCTTAATTTTGTAATCCGGTAGAGCTCCTTCTGGCCTCTAGGGCTGTCCAGTAAATCATATAACTTTTCCTGCGCCTTAGCCCTGAAACCTGCAACCGCCTTTTTTGCCTTCCTCTTCCATTCTTTATAAATTTTCTTTTTTTCTTCTTTCAAATTATCATTTCCGGTTTCTACATTCTGCCATACTTTAAACGAAATTTTCATTTCTTTTAGCATGTTTTGCACATCTTCATTCCACCACCATGTATCCTTTTCTATCATGCCTTTACATTGCGATTCTCCAAACACATCTTTTGCTACTCGCCTTATACAATCCGCCATCTCTTTCCAACATTCATCCACAGATTTTCCTTCCATATCCTTCATTTCTATCATTTTATCTATCACTTGACTCTTAAACATACTTGCACACTCCTCATTTTCTATCATACGCCATCTGATTTTGGGTGGGGGCCGTTCTTTGTTCCTACTGGACGAGACACTGAGACGAGACGTGTATAGATAAAGTGAATAAACGAAATAATAATAATTTTATTCACCACAAAAGTTCAAGTAATTTGCACTTTATACAGATTAAAGTTCTTAAGCATATGCAGGTAAGTACAAATATTTCAACCCTGTCCCCTAAACTAGGCTAGGCCTGTACCTTAGGGGGCAGTATCCGGATAAACGGGTTTAGTTATAAAATTGCAGTAGCAGACGTGCAAGTGCCTGCGAGGCGGCGAGCCTCCTTGCCGGATTATCGCCATGGGATCTGGAGGCAAAAATCCTCGCGAACCTCTATGAGGAGCGCGAGGAGGCGAAACGCCGGGGCGAAACTCCGCTGCCGCGACAACTCGCGGCTCGGCGGACAGAGCTCCGGCAGGATCTCATGGCGACATGGAGACAGCGATTGTCACAACCCCGCGCTGGGCACGCCACCATTGCGGCGGTAGTGCCCCTCTTTGAGGCTTGGCTGGAGAGACCTCACGGCGCCCTCACCTTCCGCCTGACGCAGGTCCTCACCGGACACGGTTGTTTCGGGAGGTTCCTGTTTCGGATCAAGCGGGAGGTGACGCCCGGGTGTTTCCATTGCACGGATCGCCCCGAGGACACGGTGGAGCATACGGTGGAGGTCTGCCCCGCTTGGGCGGAGCAACGCCGTGTCCTCGTGGATGCGATAGGCGGCAGCGACCTCTCGCGCCCTGCCCTGGTTCAGGCCATGGTACGGAGCGAGAGGGAATGGGAAGCCGTCTCCTCCTTCTGCGAAGCAGTAATGCTCGCGAAGGCGGAGGCGAGACGCGTGAGAGAGCACCAACAACGGAGTCGCCCTCACGCCCTCAGCAGCAGCCGCCTCAGGAGACGCCGGGGGCTTCCGGCGCCGCGAGACGATCTCCGGCCACCGTAGACCCGGGCCTGCGGACGGCGAGTAGTGGGTAACTCGCCGTCCGATCAGCACCAGGCCCGAGAGTCGACGGCGCGTAGTGTTCCACGCGCGCCTCAAAGAGTTGTCAGCAAGAGACGGGGCCCGTCATGGCCGATGCCTGCCCGGGGGTTGAGGATAAATTCGAAACAGAGTTACCTCGCCCCTGGGCACTCAAAGGCAGGAAGGAACAAGGGTGGGTTTTAGTCAGTAAGAGTCTGACACGCCCTCCCGCTCCGCCCAGAGCGGGAGAAGTCATAGGATGATTACCCACCCCACAAAAAAAAAAAAAAAAAAGACGTGCAAGTGGACTGTACTGTCAATGTACTCGTAATTAACTCAACTAATAAAATTTAACACCACATTTATTGATTCTCAGGCGGTACGAAGTTCGCCGGGTCAGCTAGTAAATAAATAAATAATACCTAATAACAAAATACAGTGATTTTTTTTTAAGTTAAAATTCAAATAAGTTTCTCACCCAAACTTGACGACAATTTTACGATAATTCTAGTGGGCTTCTAAACTATTCTTCTTCTTCTTTTGATCACAAGAAAATTACAGATCAGAAAAAATTTGTCCTGCATTACTGGGCCACTGTGTGAACGAGCTGTCATGTCGTGGTCGTAACCCATTTCGGCCATGATGCACAGTAATATCAGGTCAAGGATATTTGGCGACCTAATATTTTGACACTTCCTATATAAGAAGTAAGAGAGCAATTCGATATAGCATTGTTTCAAATTATGTCATTAGTTTTTTTAATTATTGAGAGTACACACACTTAGATAAAATTAAAAATATAATAACAGTTACTTCGTAAGTGGTCTGATTTTTTTTTTTTTTTTTTTTTTTTGTGGGGTGGGAAATCATCCTATGACTTCTCCCGCTCTGGGCGGAGCGGGAGGGCGTGTCAGACTCTTACTGACTAAAACCCACCCCTGTTCCTTCCTGCCTTTGAGTGCCCAGGGGCGAGGTAACTCTGTTTCGAATTTATCCTCAACCCCCGGGCAGGCATCGGCCCTGACGGGCCCCGTCTCTTGCTGACAACTCTTTGAGGCGCGCGTGGAACACTACGCGCCGTCGACTCTCGGGCCTGGTGCTGATCGGACGGCGAGTTACCCACTACTCGCCGTCCGCAGGCCCGGGTCTACGGTGGCCGGAGATCGTCTCGCGGCGCCGGAAGGCCCCGGCGTCTCCTGAGGCGGCTGCTGCTGAGGGCGTGAGGGCGACTCCGTTGTTGGTGCTCTCTCACGCGTCCCGCCTCCGCCTTCGCGAGCATTACTGCTTCGCAGAAGGAGGAGACGGCTTCCCATTCCCTCTCGCTCCGTACCATGGCCTGAACCAGGGCAGGGCGCGAGAGGTCGCTGCCGCCTATCGCATCCACGAGGACACGGCGTTGCTCCGCCCAAGCGGGGCAGACCTCCACCGTATGCTCCACCGTGTCCTCGGGGCGATCCGTGCAATGGAAACACCCGGGCGTCACCTCCCGCTTGATCCGAAACAGGAACCTCCCGAAACAACCGTGTCCGGTGAGGACCTGCGTCAGGCGGAAGGTGAGGGCGCCGTGAGGTCTCTCCAGCCAAGCCTCAAAGAGGGGCACTACCGCCGCAATGGTGGCGTGCCCAGCGCGGGGTTGTGACAATCGCTGTCTCCACGTCGCCATGAGATCCTGCCGGAGCTCTGTCCGCCGAGCCGCGAGTTGTCGCGGCAGCGGAGTTTCGCCCCGGCGTTTCGCCTCCTCGCGCTCCTCGTAGAGGTGCGCGAGGATTTTTGCCTCCAGATCCCATGGCGATAATCCGGCAAGGAGGCTCGCCGCCTCGCAGGAGATCGTACGGTATCCTCGGATCATTCTGATCGCCATGACCCTTTGGGACGCGTTCAGAAAGCGAATAGATCGCTTCCTTAGCGAACGCGCCCACACCGGCGCTCCGTAAAGGGCCATGGACCGCACGATCCCCGCGTAGAGCCTCCGGCAGGAGGCGTTTGGCCCTCTCAGATTGGGCAGGAGCCGCCTCAAAGCAGCCCCGGCCCTGTTCAGTCTGGGAGCCAAACGTCGGAAGTGCTCGACGAAGTTCCACCGGCTGTCGAGGACGAGTCCCAGGTACCTCATCGTCCCCTCGACGCCGATGTGAACCCCTCCTACCGTTATCTGGGAACCCGCCGGTGGCGCATTCCGAGAACCATGAAAACACATGGCCTCGGACTTGTGCAATGCCACCTCGAGTCCCAGTTGCCGGATCCTGTCCACGATTATCGCAACCCCGCGTGTCATGATGTTGGCCGCCGCCTCGTGCGACCACCCCTGCGCCAGGACCAGGGTGTCGTCAGCGTAGCATACTACGCTGACGGCGCTAGGGAGGTCGGCGCGCAGCACCCAGTCGTACCCGATGTTCCACAGAGGCGGCCCAAGGACCGATCCCTGTGGAACACCGCACGACATCTCTCGTCGGTTCCATTCTCCCTGGTGACCGGGGTAGATGACGGCCCTGTCCGTCAAATACGCCTCGACTACGCGACGGAGGTAGGGCGGCACCCGGTGATACCGGAGTGCCTCCACTATGCAACTCCAGGGCAGGGTGTTGAAGGCATTGGCGATGTCCAGAGACACCGCCAAGACGACCCTACCCCGGGCTACTGCATCCCCCGTCGTGTAAGTGGTCTGATGCACGTGACAATGATGGCGTACATAACATTGTCAATTCTTCGGCTCGGTGATAAAACAATTATTAAAAAAAATACAATACAATGAAAATTAAATTAAGGTTTAACAATGAATACAATAGAAATGTCCAATAATAAGACCTTTACTCCTTTTTATGCGACCCCAAGATTTTGAAATATTGGTGCATCAAAATTACTTAAATACATAGGTAGGTCCCACCCATACGCACAAAACGTTTTGGGAACACATTCATTGTGAGTACAGCTAAAGAGTGGAATTCCCTGCTGAAGTCTGTATTTCCTGATAGCTACAACCGGGTCGACCACATCATCCCTTACCATCAGGTGACATAGTGGTTAAACACGAGCCTAGCAATGATAATAATAATTAAAAAGGTCTTGAACACTTCTTGACTGGGTCTAGAAGACTTCTTGACTGGGTCTAGAAGACTTCTTGACCTACACCCAAATTTCATAACTCTGAAAATCATAATCATCATCTTCATCGTTCACGGTTATCAAAGAGCACGAATATACTTCGACGACCACTGTTGCCAAAGCCGCGATTCTGTGCTCTGTGGGGATTACCATTTTTAGGACCAACTCTCCACATTATACCCTAACACTGAAACTCCTTAAAGCGCCCCAGCACTACTCTGATACCCGGGCCTGCGGACGGCGAGTAATGGGTAGCTCGCCGTCCGATCAGCACTAGGTGCGAGAGTCGACGGCGCGTAGTGTTCCACGCGCGCCTCAATGAGTTGTCAGCAACAATGACAGGGCTCGTCTTGGCCGATGCCTGCCCAGGGGTTGTGGATAAATTCGAAACAGAGTTACCGCGCCCCTGAGCACTCAGGGCGGGGAAGGAACAGGATAGGCGGCAGCGACCTCTCGCGCCCTGCTCTGGTTCAGGCCATGGTACGGAGCGAGAGGGAATGGGAAGCCGTCTCCTCCTTCTGCGAAGCAGTAATGCTCGCGAAGGCGGAGGCGGGACGCGTGAGGGAGACTCAACAACGGAGTCGCCCTCACGCTCTCAGCAGCAGCCGCCTCAGGAGACGCCTGGGACTTCCGGCGCCGCGAGACGATCTCTGGCCACCGTAGACCCGGGCCTGCGGACGGCGAGTAATGGGTAGCTCGCCGTCCGATCAGCACCAGGCCCGAGAGTCGACGGCACGTAGTGTTCCACGCGCGCCTCAAAGAGTTGTCAGCATTAAGGACGGGGCCCGTCAAGGCCGATGCCTGCCCGGGGGTTGAGGATAAATTCGAAACAGTTACTTCGCCCCTGGGCACTCAGGGCAGGAAGGAACAGGGGTGGGTTTTAGTCAGTAAGAGTCTAAAACGCCCTCCCGCTCCGCCCTAGAGCGAGGAGATGTCATTGGATGATTTCCCACCCCACAAAAAAATAAATAAATAAAGCACTGCTCTGATAATGCTTTAAAAAGGTTAAACGTTGCCTTCAATTTAGAACGGATATCGGTTCTTAGATGTTCTAATAACGTTCTACTTATCAAATTTGACGTTTAATCGCGTCTTCCTTTACAAGAATTCCGGTTAATTCCTAATGGAACTGCTGTCATTCCTACAGCGTCCTTTGTGCTTCCCTACTATGACATGACATTACCTTCATGAATCCATTGTGAAAAAGGGATAGTGCTAGCTCTTTCTCACAAAGGAATTGTGACGGCATTGGCACGTCACAGTAGGAGGGCTGTCCTTTGAGCTATATAACTCACAATGGACGCTGTTGGAATGAATGGGGGTCAGACATCAAAGCTTGCATATTGTGTGGGTAGGCATTATACCTACATACATAGATTTACTTAAGAGATGTCCAAAGGAGATAAACTATTGGATATTGGTATATAGACTGTATTGAGTAATTACTGCGTCTGAATGTACCTGCTGCTGAATTGAGCTTGTATTGAAGTATCAAAATGGGTTGGTACTACATGTAAAGTCAATCTGCCTAGCCCTTTCCCAACTATCTTGGGATCGGCTTCCAGTCTAACCAGATGCAGCTGAATACCAGTATTTTACATGGAGCGACTGCCTATCTGACCTTCACAACCCAGTTACTGGGTAATGCGATACCCCTTGGTAAGACTGGTTGTCAGACTTTCGGGCTTCTGACGACCCGTAACGACTGTCAAAGATCCACGATTGACAGCCGGGACCAACAGCTTAACGTGCTTTCCGAGGCACGGAGGAGTCTCGGTATGTAAAGATGGTCACCCATCCATGGACCAACAACGGCAAATGTTGCTTAACCTGATGGATCGACCCGTGCGGCTATTATTACTTTAGCCACGAAGCTCCTCACTTACTTACATGTAAAGTACACCTTCGTAAAGAAAAAAAATGAGACGTGCTTAATTTTATAGACCCAATCAAAATGAATCCTAAATAATTGTAGTATTCAGAATAACAGAATTTTTAAACGACGTCAAAAATGAGCATGTTCTCAATTCGTCAGTATATTGTTTTTTTTTTCTGTACGTTTGCTACGCGATTACTCCACAAGTTATGGATTGAGTATGATATTTAGTTTGGTAGGTCATTCTTCAGAGGTGGTCCCATAGAAATTTTATCGAAATTGACTCAGCGCTTTTTGAAACAATCAACAAAAACAAAAAATATATATACACAGGTGATGTTTTGGTTTTTTCCAAATATATTTATATTCATGTTTTTGGGGTTATCAATACGGACAAATCTGGGATAAAACAACTAAAAAGTGACAAATAAAAAATGTAAAATAACACACATAATTATCAATTAAATTCATTTATTGTCAGACTAATAATGTCCATAGTTGTTAGTAACAAAGGTCTTAAAAACTATGTTAGTCAGTACTAAAACTAAAGCAAATCAAATTATCATTCATATTAAAAAAAATCAAAATAATAAAATCAGTAACGTACAAAAATATAAAATAATAAATTAAAATAATACATGTCAACTAATAAATATAATGACCTTCGATGAAGTGTCATCGTGCCACGTGAAGCTGGATAAATCTATTCTATTATACCTATCTACTCTATTGTACCTATTAGTTTTACTACAAAAAAAAACTATAACTATGTAATCAAACTTTAGAAGTTAAATTTGACCCACTTACCGGTTTTCGATTAAGCTGAAATTTTGCTTACATGTTTAATTTTGATGACAATGCATGTGCATAAGTGACGTCATCCTAAATCCAATATGGCGGACTGTCAAAGATGGCGGACTAGTTATTTTGTATGCATTCCCATGCTATGGGTATCAAATGAAAGGGTTTGCTGAGAAGAACACAAAAAATAAAGTATGTTTTTCAGTTTTTATTAACCACTTCCAAAAACAAAACACTGAAAATGACAAAATAACTTTAATTTCGGCAGTCGGTGTCATAAATAGAAGAAACAAAACCAGAAACATCGACTTCAAAATAGAAAAAAAACGACAAATAAGAAGGAGAATATGTCTGTTAAGTAAGATCAGTCACGAGAAGATCAATATCCATGGTAACCCGAAACGAACTCCAGAAATTTAAAAAACCGAGAACAACTTTTCAGTATGATAATATTATGTCCTACTAACTTCAGCCAGCGACTTTGCCCGCATGAAATGACTACTTCCCCCATTATAAATTATGGTCTATCTGCTATTCCAGACTGCAATCAATATCTGTACCAAATTTCATCTAGATCCTTACAGCCGTTTTTGCCTGATTGAGTGACAAACAACTAAGTATCCAAAGTTTCGCATTTATACTATATATATACAGGGTGTAATAAGACACATCACATAGCCGTCAACTACGCATACTGTACATCTAACAAAGTAGCTTGGCGCAAAAATTATTGCTGGGAAACGACTTTTATTTTAGGTAGGAAAAAAAAAAACATTTTTTTATTGCGCGCGTTTTTTTTTGTAACGCAAACCCAGGCAAGTGGAGGTAACTGCACTCTAAGCCACGTAGGTACTTGTCGGATACGTTTGATAATCATTGCGTTTTTGTAACTGCAAATGCGTAATTATGCAATTTCGACCAGTGGCTTTCCGCTTCAGAACTGTCTTTTTACACCCGATATATATCAGCAGAATCTCTATCTACTTTTGCCAAATCATGTGTAACAAGATCTACAATAATCACAAACAATAAGATACCTAAAAAAGCGCCTCCTAACCTATCTAAAAGTCAATCACACGACGAATCTTCAGAAACCTTCCGTGTCTCTCGCAAATAAAATATTGATGCGATTAAATTGAAATGAAGGCACTCGAAGTGATTGCCCTCAAATATTCAGAGGCAGTCCTCCTCCATTACCGATGTGTGTTACCGATACAGTTCCATCGGATTTTATTTTATGTATTTTATTTTATGCACTGTCATGGGGTTGTGTACCGTGGAAAGGCAACAAGAGAGCAATTTCGCGATTTGTTTTCAGGTAAATGGATTCTTCTCTTTCGACAGTCGTTACGGGTCGTCAGAAGCCCGAAAGTCTGACAACCAGTCTTACTAAGTGGTATCGTATTACCCAGTTATTGGGTTGTGGAGGTCAGATAGGCAGTCGCTCCATGTAAAATACTGGTATTCAGCTGCATCTGGGTAGACTGAAAGCCGACCCCAAGTTAGTTGGGAAACCCAGGCCTGCAGACGTGGGTAGTTCGCCGTCCGATCAGCACCAGGTCCGAGAGTCGACGGCGCCCATGGGCACTCAGGGCAGGGAAGGAACAGGGGTGGGTTTTAGTCAGTAAGAGTCTGACATGCCCTCCCGCTCCACCCAGAGCGGGAGATGTCAATGGATGGTTTCCCAAACCCAAAAAAAAAAGTTAGTTGAGAAAAGTCTAGGCAGATATATGGATTCTTCTCTTACGAGTCGATAGTTAACTTTTTAAATACTTTGGGGCCAGTAGCTGACCACGTTAATTGAAGCGTCAGTGGCGTTCATTAGGTTCTATAAAGTGCAGGGACAACCAGTGTAGTATGTGAGTCGCACGCGCTCACTCCACCTAAATTTTCACGGTGAGGTGTAAACAGAATCGACCAGCTGGACTGGGACACCGCACTTACTTTGGGTATCTGATGGGTATACAATTTGGATGAGCTTCTGAGATGGAGTGACAAAGTTAAAACTGGGAATCCTACTTTCTACTTATATTATAAATGTGAAAATCTGGATGTTTGATTGTTGTTTAGTCAAGCCAAAGCGACTTAATAGATTTGAGTGAAACTTCATGACATTGGATACGTTTTAGCCAAGTTGTTACGTCCCTTGGGACAAAAAAAACTTTTTAGTATGTAAGTCTTTAGTTAAGAATAAATAAGTGGTCTCTTAAACAGCCATAAGATTGAATCTGTAAACATTTGTAGAAGCTCAGCTGTATTTTTTTTTGTAACTACCTCCCAGGGACCAAAATATTAATCTCTCTATTGCTTGTTCTAAGCTTCTTTTGCTCTAAGTTCTGGAAGGGCGACCGCTTACTGGAAATCAAAACACATTTCCTTACCCACCATCAGGCATGACGGCGTGTAGCTGACCTACGGAGATTTAGGACTATAAACCGTTAATGTTTTTTAACTGACTCAGAAAATATATACACATTGGTTTATGCTGACAGGCACCTAAGCTTCTTGAAACCGATAGTGCACGTCCCTAGAAAAAAACTTATAAATAAATTAAGTGAAATTATCAAGTTTCGCCCACACATTTCACCACCTTTTTATCAACAAAAAACCTATAACCCGTACAAGAAGTCTCAATATAAATAGCATTTCAAGTGCCTGGCTAGAGGACAGGCAGGGTATAAAACTTCATGGGTCAGCGCCGATGTGCAGTGCGCGTGAGAGCCTGGGCCTTCGCTGGTATATACTTGTAGGCAGGTATATAAAGTGTTATGTACTGTTAGCATGTAAAGTATACATAGGTGTGTTGTGTGAGGATGGGTGATAAATAAAATAAAGGATGTGAAAAGGAACTGCAGACTTCTGATTCAGATCAGTTTTCAACGTCGTTATTTAGGTAGGTATATAAGGTTTTATGTATCGTTGTAATGAGTTAGGTGTGTGCTGTGTGAGGTTGGATAGTACATTAAAACTGCGCACATTTTGTTTCCGTACCAAATGAGGTAATTATCAAAGAATAAATATATTATATAATAAATATAATAAACATTACCACTTAATTTCAAATTTATAGGTCAGTGGGAAGTTAAAAAATCTTCGGCACAAAATTTGTGACAGACGACGGACAGACGGACACGTGAGTGACAGCAATAGGGCTCCGTTTGGACCCTTCGGATACGGAACCCTAAAAATGAAGGATGTGAAGAGGAGTAGGTAGCATCGTTCTCAGATGAATGCAAAAAAAGTTGTTATCATGAATCGAAACACTTATTTTACTTCGACAGTCAATTAAGTACAGGGCCATGTTCAAAAGCGCAAGAGAGAATATATACGTCAGCTTCTGATGAGTTAAAAAGAAGAAAAAACACTTTCATAGGTACTATTCACGTGCAATTAATTCACTTTTTTTGGTCAATTTTTTTTGCCATTTGTGAACTGTTGCAAATGCTCCCATTTTCTTGAAGGAATCCCTTAGTGGTAGTATTTTGTACATCCATGTGACGAGGAGAGTTCACCCAACCTATGTGGTCTACCACACGGTTAACACAGCAATAATACAGCTACAAAGCAATAAACACAAATACCATCCTATCCCCTCGTTAAGGAATGCGAAATCCAATTAATTCTACGAAACGGACCTTACAATATTCTGAGAAACGCTACGATGAAAATTGATAATAATTATAAGCGTAATATTTACTAATTACTCAGAATCAAACAGTATCCATTAAAATATATAATGAACAATCAGTAAAAACAAGTATAAGATAGTTGATTTCCTTTTGTTGATGTCTCGTTGGCCTTTTCAATTCGTAGCAGGGGTCTACGATTTGAAGGTCGTAGGTTGCTACGAGCGTCTACGAGCGACGAGCTACGAGATCACGTAGGCATTAAGGATTCGCGTTGGACGAAATTGTTTGATGTTGTGTTACTATTATGGTACCAGTTTTCTTAAACAAATATAAAACCTGTGGCTAATCTAATTGAAGCTGTATGTAATAGATAACAAAAAATACAACCGACTTCTAAAAATTGCAAAATAACTTTAATTTCGGAAGTCGGTGTTTGTATTTTTTTGTTTCTTCGTTATTTGACACCGAATTCCGAAATCAAAGTTATTTTGCAATTTTTAGAAGTAGGTTGTATTTTTTGTAAAAAATGTTTTTTATTTTTCACTTTTTAGTTGTTATACCCCAGAAGTAAAACTAAATATTAAAGTGATGCCCGAATAGATAACCCAAATAACATGGAATTTGAACATTTGGAGACAAAAAAAAACGTCATCTGTGTATACATATTTTTTGTAATTATTTCAAAAAGTGCTGAATCAATTTCGACAAAATATATATGGGACTACCTCAGAAGTACGTCCTACCAAACAAAAGAAGAATCATCGAAATCTATTCACAAATGGCGGAGATTTCGGGTAACAAACATACAAAAAAAAAACATACAGTAGAAATTGAGAACCAGTGCCAGGGCTGCGGTGACTCTATTTCAAATATATCAGCGACCTTGGCAGGGCCATCTGTGACTATCTTTGGCATTGTAAAGCGCCTTGTGAAATTTTGCGTCCAGGGATGACTGAATTTGGTCCGACCATCTATATGTATAATTTTACCAAATTGAAGCATATTTACCAAAGACAATCATTAAAGCCAAAAGTCTCTATTACAAAAATAATAATATTAGCCGTCGTGGATAAATTCGAAATAGAGTTACCGCGGCCTTTGGCACTCAGGCAACTGAAAGAACAGGGGTACTTTTAGTCAGTAAAACTCTGACACGCCCTCCCACGCTCATTGGATGATAAATGATAAATAATAAATGATGTTTATTCAGTAAATAGGTTACAAGGAACACTTTTACACGTCAATGTTTTTTGTCAGTTTAGGCTAGATGAGGCCGGTGTTTCCTAGCTGACTACCCTGAGAAGAAACACCGAAACAAACTCAGAGGTCAAAGTCTCTTTTAAAGTGTTCAAATCCATACAATATGTACTGGTTAAATCATATGAGAACCATGTACGTTTATGTCTGGGATGAGCTTTTTGAAGAAAGCAACACACAAATTCGAGTGGACCTGTCCAGACAGTGCAAGCATTTGTCAGTCATCGCGAAGCTCAACTCAGAACTTTGAGGAGCTCAACGAACCGACGAACAATACCAGAGTATGGACATTTGAGTAGGCCGCAAAAATACTCAAACTGCCAGACAATCATAAAATCTACATGAATATAACGACATACATAGTTCTCGCATTCACATTATTCTATATGAGGACCATGCAGCTTAGTGTCTGTAGTGGTCTTTTGAAGAAAGAACCAAACATATTTGAGTGGACCTGTCCAGTCAGTGCAAGCATTTGTCAATAGTCGAATAGCTCAACTTAAAAACCACTAAGGAGCTCAATGACATGACGAACAATACCAAAGAAAAGACATTTGGGTAGGCCGCAAAAGTACTCAAACTGTCAGATGATTTCTCACCTCCATAAAAAAAAGTGCCGACAGAAGTGAAAACTTGAACGAAAATGCCCAACGCGCCTTAAAAAGTTTACAATTCAATCCGCTACGCGATCCGCTATGAGTGCTACGACGCGTAGCACTCGTAGCGGATCTCGTAGCGGTGTCAGTGTCGCGCGAGTTCAATTATTTTTTCCATCTCAAAAATGCCCAATGCGCTTAAAGAAGTTTTCACTTCAAAAAAAGGAAGGGACTGTTCCTCTATAAAAAAATCAAAGAGTGGAAACGACGATTGATCACTACACTTGCTCATTCCGTTTTGACAATATCAAACCAACAAAGAACTTTGTATTCAATTCATATTATATTATATCACAGATTAAATGAAATTCCAAGCATCTTCAAGTTCTTTCGGTTCGAAAATGGCAATTACTTATTCATATTACGTGACAAAATATAATTCGGCTAAGTCTTCATTTCCTTCCCGAATTTGATGGTCCTTTATCGTCAAAGTCGGGAAGGAAAATAAAGACATTATGTCTTTGATGATATAATTATAGGTAATATCACAATACATTTAAAATCGTTTTGGACTTTTGTTTTAAAAAAAAAGTTGAGACCTTGCCCTTTGGCAGGTTTTTTAGGGTTTCTATCTTCCGAACGAAATAACGGAACCCTTATAGGATCACGTGTGCGTCTGTCTGTCACAGTCAATTTACTCCGAATCTACTGGACCGATTCAGTTCAAACAGGGAACACATATAAACTTTCGTGACCCAAAGTTAATAAATTAAAACTAAAAGGTAAATTTTGAGGGACTAAATAGAAAATTTAAAAAAAACAAACGGCACCGTGCGGTGTGGCAAATGAAAGAACTAATTGTTAAGGATGATTCACGTTACACCGTGTCACCACCGGGCCGTGCCCTGGCCGGGGCACGGCGGGGGCACGTCCACCGGGCTAGTCATTCATGCTACACCAGGCTGCCATCATCAGGCTGTCATGCGCCACCGGGCCTGTCACGTGTCCCGGTCAAGCATGGAGCATTTCATACAAAAAGTATACTATAGATATTTGACCGTGCAATTGTTTGACCGGCATTTGTTTCCCGGGGCACGTCCGGGGCACGTCCGGGCCCGGTGCACACGTTCATGTTACACCGTGTCGCCACCGGGCCGTGCCCCGGCCGGGAAACGATTGCCACCGACACTTCGACGCCGTGCCCCCATTTTTATGTATGTCCACCGATTTCTCTGTCGGTTGTGGACCGATTTTCAAAATATACTCCCGAGGTAGTCCCATATGAATTTTATTGAAATTCCTTTAGCGCTTTTTGAAAAACTGGACAAAAACGAAAAATATGTACCTATACATAGATGACGCTTTGGTTTCCTCCAATTACGAGTATGTTTAAATTCCACGTTTTATTTTATTGGGGTTTTGAGTTAACAACTAAAAAGTGAAAATTAAAAAACCTTTTATACAAAAAAAAACGACCGACTTCCAAAACAGAAAATAGACTAAAAAATTTAAAATAACTTTAATTTCGGAATAACGAAGAAATAAAATACAAACGCCGACTTCCGAAATTAATGTTATTTTCAATTGTTTTTTTTTAATATATATTCTAAAGCTTCAGTGAACGGCTCAGAGACTGAATTATTACGTCTGGTTTATGACTTGCTCTCGTTAAATGCATTTAAATATAACTACCAATTCGCAAAGCGTTTCCAAGAGTCTTTTATAATGCACACAGCAAAGAAGTGGAACTCTCTGCCGGCGTCTGTGTTTCCGAACGCACACAACCCTAATCTCTTCAAAGTTAGAGTGAACAGGCTTCTTCTGGGTAAGCTCACTCCATCGTCGACTCTGTCTCTGTCACCTTTGACCAAGACTAGAGTCAAGAGCAAACCCTTCTCTAATTTTTATTATTATTACCATTTTTTTAATTAAAAAAAAATGACGAATACTAGAAACACCTCTGCCTAGCCCTCTTTTTACTATTAATAGGCTCGCGTTTGACCACTATCTCACCTGATGGTAGGCGATGGTGTGGTACAAGATGAAGCACGCTTGCCTATAAGTAACCTATTCACACCTGAAATACAAACTTGTTGCTCTGAATGTGACATGAAAAATTACCAACATCACAATATTATAGCTCAACGGCTGAGGAATCAGACTGACGACTGGCGTACACAAGTAGGCCCTTCGAAAATACTTTGAAGGCAATTTGAGCCTAAAACGCTTATAAGAGATGAAAGGAACGAATGGTACGGTACCTACATTTCTGGCTCTTTGTAAAACAAAAGAATGTCGGTTTTCCGATTCCGATATGTCAATGCTGAAGACTACAAAGGTCTTATTTTATTTTGTTCTAGCAATATCATGCCTTCGGAGAGCAGTGGTGGCCCAGTGGTAACAGCCGCGACTTACAAGTTGTAGGTCGTGAGTTTAAACCCAGGCAGGCGCTTTACTTTGTCTAGGTTATTTCATCACCGCCTATCAAGCGCCAGTTCGATCGTGTATAGAGTACTGCTCTCATCTTTGGGACGGATCTGCCAGATACCAGCTTGATGCCCTTGAGTCAATTGAGAAACGAGCCAAGAAGATCATCGGCAATGATAGGCTCGTTGAGTCGAAGCTCCAAAGTCTTGAGCGTAGACGCCGAGTTGCTGGCCTGTTGGTTTTCTATCGGTTACATTTTGGGGAGTGTGCGACGAAATTGCATAATTTGATTCCGCCAAGCCCGTTCCATCCATCCACAAGACGTACGGCGATGTGCCACCGGTACATGGTGAACATCCCATCCATACGCATAAAACGTTTTGAGAACACATTCATTGTGCGTACAGCTAGGGAGTGAAATTTCCTGCCGGAGTCTGTTTCCTGGTAGCTACAAGCTACCTGGGAGT
This sequence comes from Polia nebulosa, assembly GCA_951329385.1. Lineage (NCBI taxonomy): Eukaryota > Metazoa > Arthropoda > Insecta > Lepidoptera > Noctuidae > Polia > Polia nebulosa. Next base: position 9,211,060 of record OX589588.1, on the reverse strand, counting down.
CTTTAAGTCAAGAGTGAATAGGTTACTTCTAGGCAAGCGTGCTCCATCTTCGACCACATCATCGCTTACCATCAGGTGAGATAGTGGTCAAACGCGTGCCTATCAACAATAAAAAAAAAAACAATAAAAAACACCACTGCTCTCAAAACAGTGAAGGAAACCATCGTGAGGAAACCGGCATATCCTAGAACCAATCATTCGAAGACATGTGACATCTACCAATCCACATTGGGCTCGCGTGGTGGATTACGACCCACACCCTCTCACAGAGAGGAGGCTTGTGCCCCAGCAGTGGCACATTAAAAGGCTGATGATGATGAATATCATGGCCTCACAGTGAACCGCTGTTGATATACATGGAGTACATGGACAGTGCATGGAGTTTTATAAAAGTTGGACTTCCTAGCGCGTTATCTATGTTACTCATACCATGTGTGTTTGTATCTAAAACGCAATGTGACTTATATATGACTCGGCGCGCGACCCGGCTTAGCATCTGCATCTGCCTAGCTTTTTCCCAACTATCTTGGGGTCGGCTTCCAGTCTAACCGGATGCAGCTGAGTACCAGTATTTTACATGGAGCGACTGCCTATCTAACCTCCACAACCCATTACTGGGTAATACAATACCCCTTGGTAAGACTGGTTGTCAGACTTTCGGGCTTCTTACGACCCGTAACGACTGTCAAAGATCCACGATTGACAGCCGGGACCAACGGCTTAACGTGCTTTCCGAGGCACGGAGGAGTCTGGGTATATGAAGATGGTCACCCATGCATGGACCAACCCCGGCAAGCGAAGCTTAACCTGATGGATCGACCCGTGCGGCTGTTATTACTTTAGCCACGGCTTAGCACGGGGGCAAAATAATTCAAAAGACATGTAGCGCCATCTAGCGTTCTAAATTAATTTTTCTTATGACCGTTTATAGTTATTATTATTTCCTTCGAGAACAGTACTTATTAGGGTTCCGTACCCGTAGGGAAACTAACGGGACCCTATTACAAGCCTCCGCTGTCCGTCTGTCTGTCAGCGGGCTGTATCTCATGATCCGTATTACTCGTAAGTAGACGGTTGAAATTTTCACAGAATGTGTATTTCTGTTGCCGCTATAAAAAAACAAATAAAATCGTGCGGAACCCTTCATGTGTGAGTCAAACTCGCACTTAACCGGTTTTTTAGGATTTCGTACCCGAAGGGTCCAAACGGAGCCCTATTGCTATCACTCACGTGTCCGTCTATCCGTCGTCTTTCACACAGGTTTTACAACCAAACGGTTGGAGCTACAGTCTTCAATTTTTCCAGGTATAAGCATCTTATTGACCCAAAGTCATACAAATAGTCAAAAATACATTTGGTACGGAATCCTTAAATGTACGTAGTCTGACACGAACTTGTCCGTTTTTTTTCCTGAATAAAAGATACTGTAAAGTATGTCCGTTTAGTAACCCTGCCGTTGTTTGGGCATGAAAAGGTAACAAACAAACTTACTTTCGCATTTATAATATTATTTAGGAATACGAAATTAGGATTAGGATTGTGTTTTTATTTTTTAAAACGCTGTTGTTTTCCGATCTAGGAATTATTCCTGTATCGTGGGTGCGTTGACAAACATGTAAACTCACATACACAAAACACCCAGACTCGGTACAACTATCTGTAGGCCATATAAATATTTTTTCCGTGCGGGGATCGAACACGCGACACGCAGCGCAGCAGCCAAACGCTCAACCACTGTACTAACCGTGTCGTCAAATGGAATAGCCCTTAACTAATGGGAGTAGTAGGAACCGTAGAGCTTACTCCTTTGACCTCTATCTCACCCATCAGGTGAGATAGTGGACAAACGTGAGCGATGATGTAGTCAACAATGAAACACGCTGGCCTAGAACTATGATTAGGTTACTTCTAGGCCAGCGTGCTTCATCGTTGACTACATCATCGCTCTTGACTTAAAGACTCCCAGGTTATAGTTACAAGGAAACACAGACGCACAATTAATGTGTTCCGAAAACATTTTTTGCGTGTAGGTGGGATGTCCATTATGTACCAGTGACTGATGTACATTTTAAAATATCTCCACAGAAAATTACGTTAAATGATAAATGATGTTTATTATGCAAATTGGTTACAAAGAAAACTTTTACACGTCATTGCTTTATGTCAGCGTAAGCTAGATGATTCCTATCGGACTACCCTGAGAAGAAACACCGAGACAAACTCAGAGGTTAAAGTTTCTTTTAAAGTGTTCTTTTACATACAATATGTACTGGTCAAATCCTTAGAGAACCATGTACGTTAACGTCTAAGATTAGCTTTTGAGGAAAGCACCATATATGTTTGAGTGGACCTGTCCATACAGTGCAAGCATTTGTCAGTTATCATGTTGCTCAACTCAGAACTTAAAGGAGCTCAACGAACCGACGAACAATACCAAAGTAAGGACATTTGGGTAGGCCGCAAAAGTACTCAAACTGCCAGACAATCATGAAATCTAGGTGAATATAACCACCTACATAGTTCTCACATTCAGCATATTGTGAATGTGAGAACTATGTAGGTGGTTATATTTATATATAACTATGTAGTTACTATGTCTACACTCTGCCTCTCTAGTATCGCCATGACACAGTACATGTCATAGTAAAAAGATAAGCCAGTTAGCAAGGTTAGTAACGAGTTGCTGTCTGCCCGGGGAGTGCCGGACGTATCTAAGTACTTACTCAACCCTTCATGAGCAAGGTCGTAACTCAGGAATGTTACTGTAAAGTATGGTTAAACAACGTATGCGGTGTTTTAGTATAAGAGAGTTAATTCTCGTGGCTAAAGTAACAACGGCCGCACGAGTCGATCCATCAGGTTACGCTTGCCGGGGTTGGTCCATGGATGGGTGACCATCTTTTCATACCGAGACTCCTCCGAGCACGTTAAGCCGTTGGTCCCAGCTGTCAATCGTGGATTTTTGACAGTCGTTACGGGTCGTCAGAAGCCCGAAAGTCTGACATCGAGTCTTACCGTATAGTATTACCCAGTAATTGGGTTGTGGAGGTCAGATAGGCAGTCGCTCCATATAAAATACTGGTATTCAGCTGCATCCGGTTAGACTGGAAGCCGACCCCAAGATAGTTGGGAAAAGGCTAGGCAGATTGATTGAATTACACTACCCAGGTTAAGCAAGATCAGAGAACTAAACTAACTTTCTATATCACACGAAACTGTGGTGGGTATGGGTAAAACTTAATTCTGTATCTATGTCTAACTTTCAGTGTACTTACATAGTTTAAGTAATTACTAACAAACCGTATGGGATGTTTGTCCTGATTTAAATGTCAATAAATTAATTAATTGTACTGCTTAAATTGTAAGTGGACGGTTTGCATGGTTTGATCCAACATGCCGCTACGTCCTGCAGTACCGACGACGCAGCTGTACGTGTCCCGTTTGCACCACTCTTTACATTCGGGTGAAGTCCAACTGGACCTTGAGGGTGGAGAAGTTGGAGGCGCGCCATAACAGCAATTTCAAGTCGTTCGTGGTGTGTGTTCCTACTCACCATTTGATGACCTTCCTCAAGGAAGAGTTTTGGCTGTATCGGCGTTTCCGCGGCCGGCTACGCGACACCTCGCAGCGTAACACGACACCATCACTTCGTGTACAGTAGTTTTTGTTTATTGCATAAAATATTATTAGTTTATAGTAATTATTGTTTTATACTTATATATGTATTGTGTTTTATGGGCCATAGTTGCCTGAAATAAAGGATAAATAAATAAATAAATAATTTGAAATGCACCTCTCTATTTGCCTATTTTCATGTTTAGCTTGTATATCTGTTGTATATGCTCTTTTGGAGATGCATAAAAAACTTGATATTTTAAAGAAAAGAGTCTAATGTTATCAATCTCTCCCTAATTTAAATACCATAATCACCTATCTTTCTACCGAAAAAATCCTAAAAAACTGCACGGGGATCATGCTGCGGGAGTCATTATGTACAAGAAATGTGTTCTCATTGTAATTGATTGACTACCTGGGCCTTGGGTGGCGTAGGCTGGTTGCCATAGCAACGCCCACGCTTTTCCCCGTCCCCGCTTACCCTCGCACCCCCCGCGCAGCATTGACCCGGGGAACCTTGAACTTAGGTACCAGCTGATCGACTCGTGTCGGTATCATGAGTACCTTTGATATCTTTCGGCTTTGAATTGAGGTCCGTTTGAGGGCTTTGGAAGGATTGGTTTTAAAGGTTTACGTTTGAATTTTGAGGTGATTTTGATGTAGGATATTTTAGGAAAATAAGGGTGAGTTAACGTAAAAAAAATAATCAATAAAATTGCCTTAAATTCAATCGCACTACTCTGGCATCCTTTTCTGTGCAGACTTAGTTTTTTTTTTCTTCATGTGCTCTTAACTGATTCAATTATACCACTTAATTACAAAGTAATAATGCCACCCTTTTTGATCGTGAGATTAGAAACATAATCCAAAAAACTCAAAGAAGAATGGAGAGAAGTTGCCTAAGAATAAAGCTGAAAGACAAGGTGAGGAATGTAGAAATTCGTAAAAGTACCAACGCGTAACTGATGCTCTAACCTTCTCGCTTCAAAGAAAGTGGAAGTGGGCAGCAGGTCACGTCGCCAGGCTGAAAGACGACAGATGGACGGCGAGGATAGTGAAATGGTCTGGTCCACTAGGTACTAGGAGGCCTGGCGCTAGATGGGCAGACGACATAGAAGAGATGGCGGGTCAAGGATGGCTAAATACGCTTAAATAAGCTGGCTAAAGGCCAGCAATAAAGACTGCTAGCATTGCTTGGGGGTGGCTTTTACCCGAAGGAGGTCCGTATAAACTACTAGTATTAATATAACTTGGTATTTATATTTTCTCTATATTTAAATTATTGTTCTGTAATTTGCACGGAATTAAATAAAGCTTTTAATTATTAATTAATCCCAGCATGCGAGTCTAAAATAACAAAACAAAACGGTGGTAGTATTTTTCCTGGCCGTACCGATGTACGGCCCACCTCCCTTACTTAAGGGTGGTTCTCACTGACGTCAGACGTCATGCGAACGGCCACGAGTGTTAGTACCAACGTCACATGCATATATGAGGTACCTATTTATTTTTGTTTGAAACCGTTTTGTTTACCTGAAAACTTTATCTTAAGAGCTGCCCGTGAAAATAATACTGGGAAATGGTGCTGGAAATGATAGGAAATTACATATGTGGATGAATGCGTGAGATGTGAAATCAAACACAATTAGACGTTAGGCTATGAGCAGATGAGATGAAATTATTTTGTAGCTTTCAGAACAAAATCGTCTTTGGGAAAATCTCTACAGTAAAATATGTGCAGCTGTCCAATTACAAAATATGCCGCTTTTTCAGTCTACGTATTGATTCCGGAATAGTCAATTCCACTGCTAGTTGATTCGGGTGGATTGCAAGTCGTGCTTTGTATTTGGAGCAGGATGATCTGATCTCTTCCTTAATTGTCTTGACATTCAAATGCTGCAATTGTATTTCCGAGATCCTCAAAAACCATGGTGAGTTGGAAATTGATTTAAGGATATAATTTTGAACCCTCTGTATGATGTTTATGCTGGAGTCACGCTAAACCCAATAGTTCGATTCCATATGTCCAGATAGGTTTGAGCATGGTCTTGTATATAAGGAGCTTAATCAAGCTCCTGATATACAAGACCATGCTCAAACCTATCTAGACAAACATTTATTTAAAATTATAATTCGGTTCTTTCCGCAAAATGGCAATCAGAGTCAGCCTGATCATGCCTAATGGATTAAAGAAATATAGAAAATTATTTCAACAAGAAATGCGTTTGCCATGTGCGTCGCCGCGTTTGGCAAACTTGCGAGTCTAAAATCTTGGCAAAGATTAAATCGATTGTAATGTTTGATAAGTATACGCAAGGCACACTGGCTTGAGTAAGGGCACTTTTTCGAAAAAGCAATTAAAGAAAAAAACTTTTTACAAAAAAAATACAACCGACTTCCATTTTTATTTTTCACTTTTTAGTTGTTGTACCCCATTCTAAAACTAAATTAATAGTAAAGTTATGCCCGAATTGATAGCCCCAAAAATAGGGAATTTGAACAAATCAGGGTGAACTGTACAAATCTGTATACCCCTTCAGAGCGTATCAGCGTGATGTAATGTTGTGAAGTGGTGAAAACAATATACAGACATGCGATTGCAGCAATTCTGGAAGGTTTGCTATCATTTATTGAAGAGTTCCATTGTGTATCTCCGAAGATCTTCATCAGATCTTCACCAAAATAAAATGGGACCACATGTGAAGCAACAGCTTTCAAACAAAAAAAAATCTTCAAAATCGGTTCACGTAGTAAGAAGTTATGAGGTAACACGCATAAAAAAAAATTTAAAAAAATAAAAAAATACAGTCGAATTGAGAACCTCCTCCTTTTTTGGAAGTCGGTTAAAAAGAGAGAGCGATAAAAAAATGTTTTCTTTTAACTTCCAAGAAAAGGAATTTTAAGTTTGTATTAAATTATGTGGCCCGTAAACGCTCTAAAGTAAGCATAATATATCCCAATATATTCGTATTTGTGGCTATGTACGATGTTGTTTATGAAGATACGGGACGTCTCTCTGCCGCGGTTGTCGCTACTTTTTACCGTGAATGCTGCATGCTACGCGGCGCGGCGTCGGCGATGCATTCTGCGGGCTGCGCCTGCATTTCAAGCAAACGCGTGTAAAATCGCTTCTCCGTAAACGCTATCATACAACGCTTATGTTTGAATTTAGTGCGGGTCACGACGCCCCGCGTCTCCGTAAACGAGGCCTTAGCCCTCTTTCCATTCAGACAGTAGTTTCGGGAAAATACGAAAATATTCGCTTTGTAGATCTGAATTTTCTCGGAACTTGCAAATTCCTTTTCGTAAAACGTGTTGTCAATTTTATCGCGAACTCGAGAGAGAGATGCACAATAGAGCTTTAAAGAGTAAAGTGAAGTTTTTCAGAGAAAAAACAGATTCCTGAGAATGTGAAAAGTGTCTGACGTCTTCATAAGTGCTACTGGATTTCTAGAACTACCTCTTTGATATGCCATAAGAAAAACACCTGAAATTTTTTTTTTCTTAGCGCTATCGACGGAAATATTAGATTTTTAAATATTCGGCAATAAAAAAACCAGCCAAGTGCGTGTCGGACTTGGCACATTTAGGGTTCCGTACCAAATGAGGGATCTATTAAAGAATAAAATTGATTTATCTGTGTATTGGTATTTCTTAGTAAAATATACGTAATAATAAACATTTTCACCAAATTTCAAGTTCATAGGTCAATGGAAAGTTAAAAAATTCTTCGGAACAAAATTTTGTGACAGACAAAGAAAGAAAGAAAAGAAAGAAAATGAATTTATTTGCCACAAATTAACGACATACACAACAATATGATTTTGCTAACTTAAGTCTTAACCCTTATCGATAGTGTTCGTAGATCTTATATTTAAAACAACAACAACGGATAGACAGACGGACGGCCACATGAGTAACAGCAATAGGGCTCCGTTTGAACCCTTCGGGTACGGAACTCTAAAAAGGAAAGTCATTTACTTTCCTTTTTAGGTCCTCTTTCGTACACAAACCTGGACTTTTCAGTAACTGAAAGTGGCAAAGGACAAAGATGTCAAAGTAACCACAAACTGATCGAGCAAAACTTGAGTAGTCAAATGACACGAAAATAAGAAGAAGAATTTCTGTAGTATTTCTATCCTCACAATATGAACAGAAAGCTCTATCTGTTTGTAGGTTATGAAATAATCCTTCAGTGAAAGTTTCTATGAATTGATGGATGATGTTTGTTACTCAATCACGCCAGAACGGCTGAATGGATCTGGATGAAATTTGGCAGAGATAGATGGTGTTGAATACCACATAGAGTATAATTTATAGTGGGTGAAGTTATAATTCCACTAACACAGATAATCTATTTCATAACCTTTAAACTAAAACTTTTTCCACTGCACATGGAAATACAGACCCCACGCACATTCACAACTACCAGGAAAACAGAAAACATGCAAAATTTAAACTTTTGGAGTAGGTGGGTTTTAAAGTGAGGGATAGACTATATGACGTCAGCTCTTCGTGATTAAATTCTCTTAACCTCACCGAACTCTAACATATTAAATCGTGGTTTATTTATTCAATTCCTATGTTTATAAATAGAGACAAAAACGTGTGTATTCTTTTGTGTATAACAACAGATAAACATTTATAGGTGGACGAGAGTAGGGTTATTAGCTGACTAGCTGATAGAAATGTATTTTTAACCGACTTTCGAAAAAGGAGGAGGTTCTATGTTCGACTATATTTTTTTTTTATGTATATCCGCCAATTTCTCCGTCAGTTGTAGACCGATTTTCAAAACTCTTTTTTTTTCTCAAAGCATAGACTCCCGAGGTGGTCCCATATAAATTTTATCGAAATTACTTCAGCGCTTTTTGAGAAACTGAACAAAAACGAAAAATACGTATACTTAGATGTTGTTTTAGTTTTCTCCAATTACGAGTATGTTTAAATTTCACGTTCCATGTTAATGGAGTTTTTAGCTCTGGGGTATAACTACTGAAAATTAAAAATTAAAAAACTTTTTTACAAAACAAACAACCGACTTCCAAAAAGCAAATACACTAAAAATTAAAAAATAACTTTAATTTCCGAAGTCGGTGTCAAATATAAAAGTAAAAAATAAAATACAAACACCGACTTCCGAAATTAAAGTTATTTTTTTAATTTTTAGTGTATTTTCTTTTTGGAAGTCGGTTGTTTTTTTTTCTTTATATTCTCCCCCTAATTCAATATACTTCTTACATTTTGATATTATGTTTTTAACCCATTAAAAATCTACATCTCTGCCTTGGAAATGCTCATCTACTGCCACCTTAATTTTTTTGTCACTCGAAAAAAAAATCAGGTAATAATCACTAGGTTTAGATCTGCAGGTGTATTCGCTAACTCAGTTGACATCAATTTAATAGGCACTATGCAGTACAGTGCTCGGTGGACATCGATTATAATAGCCACTACGGTTTTCCTATACGGCAAAGCAGCAATGTACGGCAAAGTGCCTATCAAATTGATGTCAACTGAGTAAGCGAATACGCCTGCTTGACCGTATGGTAAGGTGGTTGATTTTTCTTCCAACCGTGCACTGTTTCAAATCTAAGACTCCTTTCGCCAGTTTGTCTATTTATTTCTTGACAGTATATACATACGAGTATACTATACTTTAGTAAGTTAAATTTTTGATACAGTTCAAGCTCTTTATTTTGATACAACATATGGTGTATTCAACCCAACAGTTTAGCTTAAAGTGGGGGGGACGCTCGAATCGAACAAAAAAGATCACTTTAAAGTTTTATATTTCGCAAATGAATCACTGAATCAAAAAATAATCTTCTCAATCCCGCGATGATTTTGAAAGACACCCCTCCAATCACACCCCACACTATAGGATAAGCGAGAAAAAAAGTCATTCCCACTTTGTATGTACCTACGGGAGCTAAAATTAAAAAACTTTTTTACAAAAAAATAGAACCGACTTCCAAAATAAGATGAAAATAATTTTGTCAAAAAACGAAAACACAAAACCAGTAACACCGACTTCCGAAATTAAAGCTATTTTCATCTTTTTTTGGAAGTCGGTTCTATTTTTTTGTAAAAAAGTTTTTTATTTTTCACTTTTTAGTTGTGGTTCCCCGTTAAACTTTTTTAACAATTAATAGACTTACGATCGCAGCAATCGCGGTTGATTTGCTGTCAATTTTTGAAGAGTTCCGTTGTTTGTCTCCGAAACCCGTCATCAGATCTATATGAAATTTAAATGGGACCATTTCGGAACAAACCCCTTTCGAACAAAAAAAGAATTTTGCAAATCCGTCTATAAATGACAGAGTTATGCCCGAACATACATAAAAAAAAAGATTATTGTTTTGTTATTGACGCGTGATTAATATATGTACCTACACATATACCCATGCAAAATTGCAGCTTTCTAGTACTGATAAAAATAATAATTTTTATTTCTTATAAAGTGGTAAGTACAGTCTGCTACAAAGTAGGATGGCATAATATGATAACAGTCTCTACACTATGCCTCGGACGGACAGACGGAAACTATACGGGTTCCTTGTTAGGACTACGGAACCCTAAAAAGGCTCATAACTTTTCAGCATTCTTCCGTAAGTGGTTGTTTCAAATAGGTGTGTAGTTCACTAAACGTATGCATAATATTTTCACAATCCTTTTGGAGCCTTCAAATACTTAGATTCAAGAGAATAAGATCTTGGTGTTGGTGTGAATAGGGTTGCTAACTTTTTTTAAAGAAATAGATTATTTCTGATTTCAGAGACGGTAAATAAACAGTACCAACTTATTAAATAGAGTACATTTATTAAATACTTTTTTGAAATACTTTTTGTACATAACAATTTTTCATCATTTTTAAAAGAATTGTATGGCTTTTGTCATTCTTTATTAACTTCAATGAAACCCGGTTCCACTGTGCCCGCCACTTTGCATTCATGACCAAAAAGTGTCTCAGTAAAGGCTGAAGTGGCGGGAACAGAGAGTAAGCTAACATTTTTTTTTCAAACTAACACAATCATCACGACATTTTATTGAAATAAATTGCCATTTTTCAATTGTACAATTTTTCTGCATTATTTTAAATAATTTTCCTCGAACTTCGTTAAAAATTGGTGCTCCAGAATATAAATTCCACGTGTATTATTTATTTTTTGTACATTTAGCTTCCTTTCTATTTTTTTGTATGATTAAATTCAGACTATATGCATGACTGGTATTAGTATAGTAAACATTGTGTAAAAAAGAGTATTTTAGCGTACTCTACTAGTATTACAGATTATAGAGTACACCTACATGAAATAGAGTACAATACTCTATTTTAGAGTACGGTTGGCAACCCAAGGTGTGAGTTCTCATGTAGGTAGAAGCGATTGAAAAATATAATAAACTTTAAACTAACACTTTTAAGGCGTATATATCCGCATAAGTGGCGCCCTCATTGAATAAAAAATCGTAGCAAAGCGTAGAAAATAAAGATTAAAAATCCTATGTTACGTTTGTTACAAAGAAGCTAAGGTATTTTTACGTTGTTAAAACACGACTCCAAAGTGTTTCGTATCCAAAGTAGTAAGCAAGAGTGTCAAAAACGACCGTTTTTTGTACTTATGCTTACCACTTTGGATATGAAACACTTTGAGTCCTGTTTTAACAACGTAAAAATACCTTATTCTATTTGTAACAAACGCAACATAGGATTCTTTAATCTTTATTTTCTATGCTAAAATACGAATTTTTATTCAATGAGGGCGCCACTTATGGGGAGGTAGGCCCTTAAGCGTGCTACTCTGAATCCTATCAATATAAGGGTTAATTCTCTATCTGATTTTAGCTACTAACCAGAGTAAATGAGCCACTGAAATAATGATTATGTTTGAAATTATTATTTATTAATTAGGAAAAAATTATAGTACCTACGGTCGAATTGAGAACCTCCTCCTTTTTTTTCGTCGGTTAAAAACATGTCAAAATGAAATTAAAAGTATGTAGCATTAAGTACATAGTTGTAGTTTTTGTGACATATTAAAATGCGAAGGTTCTTAAAAATATGGTAATCGCCCCTCTTATAGCTCACCTATAGAACTAAACTTAGGACCCGTTTCGAACAAACCCCTATTTTACTTCTGTGGAATATCTTTAGACTATTATTTTAGCAACAGAAAAACGAACCAGAAAAGAAAACAAGACGGTAGCAATAACACAAGAGCCCCGATGACGTCAAGCAATCTGAATCTAAGGATACACGCACAGGCGACAACAGTTAATTAGTTTCCAATCCAAATATATTGTTTTCTTGTATTTCATCCGGTTTGCCGGGCAAGGCTACGATGTCGAGAACATTCTCGTTTCTTGCTCTGCAGACTGCATTTCATGAAACAGGAGAATATTCCTACTGTAACTGGGTCTCAGAATTTTGGACTTTTTCATTTTAATTGCTGTATTTTTAACCGACTTCAAAAGGGAGGTTTAATTAATTATTAGGTTCTCAATTCGCCTAAGTATATGTTTTTTTTTGTTCCTTTTTTGTATGATTGTTACGCGATTATTCCTCCAATTATGAATTTATTTTCATGATTATTTTTTTGTTTGGTAGGTCATACCTCAGAGGTGGTCCTATATAAATTTTAACGAAATTGATTCAGTGCTTTTTGACAAAATCAACAAAAGTAAAAAAATAAAACTACACAGATGTCGTTTTGATTTTCTCAAATTCCATGTTGTTGGGGTGGTCAATACAGGGATAATTTCACTATTAAATTTTAGTTAGGTATGCAATTACTAAAAAGTGATAAATAATAAACTTTTTTTACAAAAAAGTACAAATGACTTCCAAAAAAAAAAAACCGGCCTGGTGCGTGTCGGGCCACGCGCAGTATAGGGTTCCGTTGTAACATGCAGATTTAGAAAGGGGCTTTCTGTTTATTACCATGAACATATTGATTGAGTTCCCGGATTAATAGACAATAACGTTTAAATTAAAAACGAAAAAAAGGTTTTATTTCTCTAAAATTTAACATGTTTATTGCGGGCAGTAAACATGTTAAATATTAATAAGTAACAACTTTACCTATTTTTTTTCTCAGCATTTTGTGTTTTGTACGGAATTTTCCAAGTAAGTACATAGGTACATTTTATAAGTGGGTCAACTATAGCTAACTAACCGTGATAGTTTTCCTTCTATTCTAATAATTATTTACAAACCATATTTTCACGCCGGAAACGGCAGAATATTATGATCGGATATTTAATGCACATAACAGCCTTGTTCTATTATATTTATTTGTCGATTCTATTCTATTCTATTTATATTCTATTCTATTCTATTCTATGCAAAGAACGTTATTTAAACTACTCTCATGATTTTTTACAGATTTTTCTCATGATTTTTTGGGGGTGGGAAATCATCCTACGACTTCTTCCGCTCTAGGGTGGAGCGGAAGGGCATGTCAGACTCTTACTGACTAAAACCCACTGTTCCTCCCTGCCTTGAGTGCCCAGGGGCGAGGTAACTCTTTCGAATTTATCCTCAACCCCCGGGCATATCCTCAACCCCCTAGCTTTTAGTGAGGGGGGACGCTCGATTGGAATAATAAAAAACTTTTTAAAAAAAAAAACAACCGACTTCGAAAAAAGAAATACACTAAAAATTAAAAAATAACTTTAATGTCGGAAGTCGGTGTTTGTATTTTACTTCTTCGTTATTTGACACCGACTTCCGAAATTAAAGTTATTATTTTTTAATTTTTAGTGTATTTCTTTTTTCGAAGTCGCTTGTTTGTTTTTGTAAAAAAGTTTTTTATTTTTCACCTTTTAGTTGTTATACCCCAGAACTAAAAACTCCAATAACATGGAACGTGGAATTTAAACATTTGGAGTACACCAAAACATCATCGAGGTAAACGTATTTTTCGTTTTTGTTCAGTTTCTCAAAAAGCGCTGAAGCAATTTCGATAACATTTATATGGGACTACTTCGGGAGTATATTCTTTCGGAAAAAAAAATAATTTTGAAAATCGGTCCACAACTAACGGAGAAATCGGCGGACATACATAAAAAAAAGAACATACATACAGTCGAACATAGAACCTTCTCCTTTTTCGAAAGTCGGTTAAAAATATCATAAACGAATCACCGAATCGAAAAAAATAGTTTTCACTAGCCCGCAATGATTTTGTAAGACCTATCAAACGGTATAGTATTCGTCAAACTTAATGGCGTGTGTGAAGTCAGCTGCGAGTGCAACTGCACGCAGGTACAGTCATGACGACAATAATTTAGGCCGTTTAATGATTTTTATAATTGTGTGGAAGCTGTGGGAAAATTTTTTTAGGGGTCAGATTGGAAGTTGGTGGTAATCCCATACGCCATTAAGCTTGACGAATAATATACTCCACACTATAAGATAGGCGAGAAAAAAATCCCACTTTACATGTAGGGGATGTACCATTAAAAAATCTTTAACAAAATGTTTTGTTTCGCTTTTTTGGAGTGACCCATACAAAATTGCAGTTTTCTAGTACTAACAGTTTTTTAGTAATGCCTCAGACGGACAGACGGACAGACCGAAACTTTAAAGGTTCCTTGTCCTTGTTAGGACTACCTACCCTAAAAAACACTAAATATTGCAAAATAAATTTAAATTCCACAGTCGGTGTCAAATAACAAAGATACAAAATAAGACTTACCTTTCCTGATCAGATTTCGGAAATTCTTTGACACACACCAGAAGATCAGAAATCTACTGGGCCATAGGTAGGCAGCTATTTATCGTGAAAAATGCACGACTCCTGTATGATTGGCTCGAGAGCAATACTGCGGGCAAAGCCAATTTCTGAAGTAGTTTTAGAGATATCGCAATCAGTTAATTTTGAAGTAATAAACTACAAAAATATGTCATTACTAGCGGCCGTCCGCGGCTCCGCTCAAGTGAATTTATACTTCCCTCCCACCTTTACAAATTATAGCCAAAGTACTCAGGATATCAACTATCTTGGTACTAAATTGCATCCAAATCCGTTCAGCCGTTTGAGCGTGAAGGAGTAACAAGCAAACATACACACACATGTATACCTTTTTTTTTTGGACGGGGGGGGGGGTGTTTAATCATCCAATGACTTCTTCCGCTCTAGGGTGGACCGGAAGGGCGTGTCAGACTCTTACTGACTAAAATCCGCCCCTGTTCCTCCCTGCCCTGAATGCACAGGGGTGAGATAACTCTTTCGAATTTATCCTAAACCCCTAGGCAGGCTTCGGCCATGACGGGCCCCGTCACGAATGCTGACAACTCTTTGAGGCGCGCGTGGAACACTACGCGCCGTCGAATCTCGGGCCTGGTGCTGAATTGCTGATCGGACGGCGAGCTACCCATTACTCGCCGTCTGCATGCCCGGGTACATATGTATACCTACAAACGTTCACTTCGTACTGACAACAATTCTAGCTTGATGTGATATTTCATTCGACCCTTAATTTCAACCATTTCACGTTTAAGACAATTTCCTATAACAATATAGAACAAATGACTTTATTAAAAATACTAGAAACTCTTCTTTATCGATACTCATTAGTAATTCTTGCGCACTAAGCTACGAATGTTAAATTATTACAAATCATCAGAACGAACAGTTAATAACATGTTTGAGTATGGGCCTAAGTTATAAGCGGAAGCGATAAAGATGTTTTTAATGTGTAACATCTTCACTCTCTGTTTCCTGTAATCTGTGGGAGTGATTTCGTGAAATGGGACGGAAGTTTGTAACAGGAAGTCGGGGAAGCGCGCGCTATTTTATTTGACCGCGCGATGGTAGAGTTAACCGTCAGATGGTAGAGCGCGAGCATGAAAAGTCTGCGCGCGGTCGAAATTGGTCAAAAGTAACTTTATCCAAAATCACAATCTTTATAAATAAAAATCAATTACCGAATGTATGTTAGCGCATCACTTCAGAACGGCTCCAGCTATTCTTGCACTACTGGATTTTTCACGGGCTTTTGACTCAATAAACACCACTCTGTCACTTTCTAAGTTGGCCTAAAGGTTTTACAACGGACACGATAGAGTGGTTCTCTAGTTATTTGAAGAATAGGTCGCAGCTCATTGAGATCCAGAAATATTGTGCAAAAGTGAACACGGGAGGATACCCTACCAGGAATGGAGAAAGTCTTCTAACCCGACTCTTTTTTAACCGGCTTCGAAAAACGAGGAGGTTCTATGTACGACTGCATGTATATTTTTTTATTTATGTCCACCGATTTCTCTGTCATTTGTAGACCGATTTTCAAAATTCTTTCTTTATCCGAAAGAATATTCCCGAGGTGGTTCCATATAAATTTGATCGAAATTGCTTCAGCGCTTTTTGAAAAACTGAACAAAAACGAAAAATATGTATACCTAGATGACGTTTTGGTTTTCTCCAATTACGAGTATGTTTAAATTCCACGTTCCATGTTATTGGGGTTTTGAGTTCTGGGGTATAACAACTAAAAAGTGAACAATAAAAAACTTTTTTACAAAAAAAAAACAACCGACTTCCAAAAAAGAAAATACACTAAAAATGTAATAATAACTTTAATTTCGGAAGTCGGTGTCAAATAACGAAGAAATAAAATACAAACACGGACTTCCGAAATCAAAGTTATTTTTAAATTGTTTGTGTATTTTTTTAGTATTGGGATAAAGATCAAAGGATGTTAAATCTAACTCAGTAAAGACGTATCTTAAACAAAGAAAGTCCTTATTTATAAAAAAATAACAATGTGATTAATTTAAGCACTGATTAGAAGGTGATTGTTTATAGAGAATTTGAATTTAGAATACGCTAATCAGTATTACAAGTTTAAATAAGTCAGTCAAGTGAGCCTGATTCATAAAAGTCCCTGAACTGTTTAGCAAGTTCTGACTAGCATAATTTTCTCTATTGACGAAAATGCTAATCAGTAGCTAAACAAGTGTTAAGATAACCAGTAGAGAGAGAGATAAATAGAGATTAGAGATTTCTATTAATAAGCTTGAAGGCCAGAAACGTAATAAAATATTATAGTTAACAAAACTAAAAAGACGCTTATTTTTCGTATGTTCCCAACAAACATTTCATTTATATCCATATCATGGAATGCATAAAAAAAACTGGCCAAATGCATGTTGGCCTTCGCACATTTAGGGTTCCGTACCAAACGAGGGAATTTCAAAGAAATAATCAGAGGTATCAATATATTACGTAATAATAAACATTATCACCAAATTTCAAGTTCATTGGTCAATGGGAAGTTAAAAAATACTTTGTAACAAAATTTTGTGACGGACAACGATTTTTTTTTTTTGGGCTGGGAAGTCATCTTATGACTTCTTCCGCTCTAGGGTGGAGCGGAAGGGCATGTCAGACTCTTACTGACTAAAACCCACCCCTGTTCCTCCCTGCCCTACATGCCCAGGGGCAAGGTAACTCTTTCGAATTTATCCTCAGTCCCCGGGCAGGCATTGGCCGTGGCAGGCCCCGTTCTTTGCTGACAACTCTTTGAGGCGCGCGTGGAACACTACGCGCCGTCGACTCTCAGGCCTGGTGCTGATCGGGCGGCGAGTTACCCACTACTCGCCGTCCGCAGGCCCAGGTGACAGTCGACGGTCAGATGGACACGTGAGTTACAGTAATAGGGCTTCGTTTTGACTCTTCGGGTACGGAATCCTAATAACTAGTCCGCCATATTGGATTTAGAATGACTGCACTTAGCTAACCATGCATTGTCATCCAAACTAAACATGTATCCAAAATTTCAGCCCAATCAGGAACCGGGAAGTGGGTCAAATGTAACTCCTAAGATTTGTTTACAAAGTTAGTCACAAGTAGAGCAAATATAAATGTGTTAAAAAAAGTTTTACCTTCATTCACGAAATAGTCTCACTTACCTCATTAGACGTAACTAAAGGTGCTGGCTCGGATGGCCTGCCCCTTCTTTCTTTAATATATGTCTCAGGGAAGGGCTTTTCCCTAGTGTTTGGAAGAGGGCTTTCATCACGCCCATTCACAAAAGTGGTGTGAAAGGTAACGTTGAGAATTATCGACCCATATCTTGTCCACCTTGTCTAAGCTTTTTGAGGGTCTAGTGCACAGCCACTTATTTTCACAGTTAAACCACCTTATTATACCCGAGCAACATGGCTTCGTTAAATCCAAATCCACTACCACAAACTTAATCATTTTTACACAATTTTTGTTTGAAAACATGGGCATGCGCACGCAGGTTGATGCTGTTTACACTGATTTTCAGAAAGCTTTTGACAAGGTGGACCATAAATTACTTCTCGATAAAATTGCTTTCAATGGCATAAGAGGCAATTTACTGAGATAGTTTGCTTCATATATATTTCATAGGACTCAAAAGGTTGTCATCACTGGGTTCGAGTCGGATTATGTGGTCGTCAAATCAGGTGTGCCTCAGGGATCAGTCTTAGGACCATTGCTTTTGGTCTTGTTTATAAACGACATAAAATCTTGCATAGTCAACTCTGAATTCTTAATGTACGCCGATGACATTAAAATTTATAAGGCTTGTGCGAACTCTCAATATTGTTTGCTACTACAAGAGGACTTATGCAAGCTTTCACAATACTGTCAGGACAATAAACTTCAACTTAGTCTTCCAAAATGTCACTTCATTTCTTTTACTAAAAACAAAAATACTATTAACTTCCCGTATACCTTGAACGACATACAATTGAAAAAAACTGAGTGCACACGTGATCTTGGCGTGGTGCTTGATTGCCAATTACATTTAGATTACCATATCGACAACATAATTAAGCAAGCCTTTCAGATGTATGGTTTTGTCATGCGGTCTTGTAAGGACTTCAAAAAGCCTTCTTCTTTTCTTTTCTTAATAAAACACTAGTCCGTTCACAATTGGAATACGCGGGACCCGAAAAAATTTCATCGTGCCACGCACTATAAGTGCTTCCGTACACGGATTCCCTATGCAGATTTGCTAAAGCGTTATGAGGTATTGACCTTAGATTCAAGACGTTTGCTGATCATGGTCGTGATGCTGTACGGTATATGCAATAACAAATTTAATTGTACTGAGCTATCGAATAGATTGTTACGTAGTACCTAGAACTGTTTTTCGGCGGAGGGTGCGCGCACCTCGACTTTTCTACACTACGCGATGTAGAACGAATGCTGGGGAGCGTGCCCCTCTTCACCGACTTTTAGAATCCTATAACTCACAATTCAATGACTTTGATATTTTCGCGCTGTCACAATCTAAATTTAAAAAAATGGTTTCACAATTTCTTGCAAGTTGCTCTTAGGACGGAGGCTCTTGTCATCCGCTTCCTTCGATTCATCAGTCTAAAATATATTGATTTAATCACATTGAACATGCGTTCGTTATCATACTCCGATGTCACTTCGTGGACAATAGTGTGGATTATACGTTTTTTTCGACTTTATTAAAACTACTTTTTGTAAACGCTGCAATGTATAACTGTTTTTTGTCCCAAATGAATAAAATAAAAATAAATAGTCGCATAATTATGCTTATTCCTTATCCAGTGTCTTGAGACGTCACCGGTCCAACAACGACGGCAGTGAGTGACATGCATACAATATAACGAGTGGCCGGCTCTGATTATCTTTAATATTTGATTCAACGCAAAGTGACTGCAATCGATATATTTCACTTGAGACTTTGTTAAAGTAACTAACATTCTGTATTGATTTGTTATTAGTAGAAGAGTAAAGAGGGTTTACAGTAGTTTACAGAATGATGACGATAATTTTATATTTATGGTAAGGACTTAAGATCTGTTTTCAAGCTGCATGTCGTTTAGAAACCTGAAACAGAAATAGATTTCTGTTAAAAACATTTAAAGCTGAATCATCATCATCATCATCATCAGCCTTTTAATGTCCCCACTGCTGGGGCACAGGCCTCCTCTCTGTGAGAGGGTGTGGGCCTTAATCCACCACGCGGGCCCAATGCGGGTTGGTGAATGTCACATGTCTTCGAATTTGTGGTTCTAGGACATACCGGTTTCCTCGCGATGTTTTCCTTCACCGTTTTGAGAGCAGTGGTGACGATATAATTTATACACAGAGTAAAACACCTGCCTGCATAGATGCCTGATAATGATGGCAGTTTTACCAGCACCAATTTCAAGAGATAAAACTGCTGGTTGACTACCAGTTTTCAATAGCACAATGCGACATGGAAAGATGAAACTAGTGCTGCAAAATTTGCTGGAAACATATTATTATTATTCTTACATATTCATGACAAACAGAGGAACATCTCGCAAAATGAATAACCATCGATTCTTTTTTGCGATTTTTTCTCACATTGCTTCTTGTCTATCTTCGTCTGCCTATTTCCTTCACAACGGATTCTAGTCAAACTGGATGCAGTTGAATACCAGTCTTTCCTGGAGCGATTACCCAAGTGGTCTCCACAACCCAGTTTCATAAGTAACCCTTCTAAAGTATCGTTATCACCATCATCATTTCAGCCGATACGACGACGTCCACTGCACGCGGCCGCAGCAGCATGCTGGACATAGGCCTCCATCAAGTGTCCTCACAACGACCGGTCCTGTGCGTCTCGCATCCATCGAATTCCCGCGACTCTCACCAGATCAGCGGCTCACCCTGTTGGGAGGCCTTCCAACGCTGCGGTCGCCACTCTAGAAATTTTCGACCCCAGCGACCATCTGTTTTGCGAGCAATGTGCACTGCCCATCACTGCCAATTCTTCGGGCTATGTCAGTAACCTTGGTTCTCCTCCAATTTTCATTTCCGATTCGAACACGCAAGGAATCTCCGAGTATAGCCCTCTCCATTGCCCTTTAAATCTTCTGATGAGCCTCATTGCGATCATCTTCTACTGCCTTAGGCATCACCGGCAACACGCACTGGCCGGTGTATCATCATCTTTTCAGGCGAAAGACGTCCACTGCTGGACATGGGCCTTCCACCACAACGACTGGTCCTGTACATCTCACATCCATCGGCTACCCGCGACCCTCACCAGGTCATCGGTCCACTTTAACTGTAGGAGGTTTTCCCAACACTGCGTCTTCCGGTACGCGGTCGTCACTCAAGAACTTTTCGGCCCCATCGACTGTTCTGCAGGCAATGTGCCCTGACCACTGCCACTCCAGCTTATCACTTCAATTGCTGTATACGGGGCTTTAATTACACTTAAAAAGAGTTACTTTAGGAAATCTATTTCGAAACATAACACTTCAAGGGCCTCAAACATAATATAAATACCTGCAATGTCCAATAATAGAATCTCGTTACCGCGTTGTTACATGCTACGAAGTTAAACAGTTTCAATACTGACCTACCCCACCAGTAATTCAATAATCTACCCACAATTTACTTCGGTCAACTTTTCTTCGACTATTTCCGATGTAGCATGGAAACCTACTAAGATATCTCACTGAATATTTAAATAGAAAACTGCTTTTAGAAGTTTTAAGTATAGATTTATGTGTAAGAAAGTATTGAGCGGCGATTTTGATTATTTGGCCTTCAAAGGTGGGGAAGTAAAAATAGTGTAGAGGTGTGGATGTATAGGTGGGTATTATAAACTCGTGATCATAATGAGACATCTAGATTACTAGGAACTTTACATTTCTTGTATAGCGATTCCTACATTTAATAAAGAAAGTTAGAATCAATATATTTGCTGATTTTGACAGATACTCAAAGGTGACGGATAGCGATGGCGGCAATTGTGAATAGAGTCCTAACGGTTAGGATATTTATAGAAAAACACATCACACGGATTATCACAGCTTAGCTTGTGTTAATTTAAGTATTACAGGAAATTGAAGACTGTGTATAACTTCACCTCACACCGATCACACTTGTATTGGTGAAAAATCTGCGGTCCCTGAGGCTGCCTGTCCATTGACGCGGAGCGAAGTAGCGGAGCGGAGTTGCGGACTGTGCGGAGCTAGCTCGAATTCACGTGACGAGTAGTTTGACGGGCGGCGGCGAGAGATCAGTTCAGTTTTTCCGCTAGTTTTGCCACCTGCTCCGCTTACTCGTTTTGTATGAATTTTCTCCGCTCCGCTCCGCCTAGCTCCGCTTCAGTGAAAATGCACCGTGAATATTGCCACAGCTCTGCTCCGCTTCTCTTCTCTCCACTCCAGTAGACAGCCAGCCTTATAACGCGGAAAATTGGTCTCTATATATTTTTGTTCTGGTTGACCCAGACATAGCAACTCCAATCACTAAGGGCATTACTAGGGTATCATGAGAAAAACAGTGAGGTAGAACTTACAAGGAAAACCCTTTTCTTAGAAAACGCTTTTGAAATTTCTAAGGGCGGTCAAACGGGAGTCAAAGCTCATTACGAAATCACAGTTAACAGTTTCGTAAGACTTATCAACCTTACCAAGCCTTTTTAACCGACTTCGAAAAAGGAGGAGGTTATCAATTCGGATGTTTGTATTTTTTTTTTTTTATGTATGTTCGGGCATAACTCCGTCATATGTTAACAGATTTGCAAAATTCTTTTTTTGTTCGAAAGGGGTTTATTCCGAAATGGTCCCATTTAAATTTCAAAAAGATCTGATGATGGGTTTCGGAGACAGACAACGGAACTCTTCAAAAATTGACAGCAAATCAACCGCGATTGCAGCTATCGTATGTCTATGAATTGTTATCACAGTTTAATGGGGAACCACAACTAAAAAGTGAAAAATAAAAAACTTTTTTACAAAAAAATAGAACCGACTTCCAAAAAAAGTGCAAAATAACTTTAATTTCGGAAGTCGGTGTCAAAAAACAAAGACACAAAACAGGAACACCTACTTCCGAAATTAAAGTTATTTTGCACTTTTTTTGGAAGTCGGTTCTATTTTTTTGTAAAAAAGTTTTTACCCTTTAAAAACGTCTTTCAAACTGACTAATAGACAGACTATGAAATCAGACGCCGTACGCCCGCATGACAACTCTGCAAAATTCAACTAGCGACCCGGATATCCTTTTAAAAGCATTTATTCAGTCAGCGGAGCCCTTAAATGGAATACGGGTTTAACATTTGATAAATCCGAAAATATTCGGGAAACGTGAAATTGCTTCGGCTGGAAGTGACAGCATTGAAACGAGACGAATCAGACATGTGGTGTTACAAATTAAATCTCAGGAATAATGCGTGGGTTAGGTGGGATCTCTTTGTTAAAGAATTCTCTTATTGTGTGTGGAGAAATGTTGACGAGGCTTCAAGGTTTGAGGACGAGCTTTATCTATTATCCATGAGTTAGAGATTTGAAGGTCAGAGGGTTATCTTAAGTGGGAAAAGTCCCGCTAGTTTTTTTTCATACCAAACTGACAATCTCGTCGATGACAATAGTTTTACAGTACACGCTTTGAAAAATTAATTTATTTTAAATGCAATGCAGTAGACAAACGTTTTCTAACACGTATTCACGAAGGCTCAACTCCTAACTCATGATTTGCTAATCGAAGCGACGAAATACCCCAGCGTAAACATGCCTGAAACAGAACTTCAGTACCCACCAAAGATGAATGACAAGGTACTCACATGGCAATCACAAACAGCCATTCACTACCCCAGTACATTGACCCATAAATCCCAAGCCTAACACGGAACCACCTTCGTAGTATGACGTCACGGAAGAAATCGCCTTTGGAACCACACTTTCTCACATAATCCTTGTGAAGCCAATAATATGATCAGCATGCGGTGCCACGCGACCCTCGCACCCGTCAGCGTATACACGCGATGTCTTGTGAAACAAATGAGGGTAGGTACGCATATCTAGTGATTATGTCGACGGTAGGAGGAAAATAGTTGCTTGGAGAAGGTAGTTTTTCAGGGTTTCGTACCCGAAGGGTCCTAACGGAGCCCTATCGCTGTCACTCACGTGTCCGTCTGACCGTCTGTCTGTCTGTCTGTCGTCTGTCACACATGTTTTACAGCCAAAAGGTTGGAGCTTAGTCTTTAAATTTTTACAGTATACGTATCTTGTTGACCCAAAGCCATACAAATTGTCAAAAATACATTAGTACGGAACCCTAAATGTGCGAAGTGTGACACGCACTTGGCCGGTTTTATTTCTGAGATTTTTGACAAAGTACTGACGGTTTTTTACCCGACTGCGCGACGTTAGGAAGGGTAATGTGTTTATCAGCCTATGTAGTACTTTATTTCTTCGTTATTTGACACCGACACCGAAATTAAAATTAGTGTCTTCTTTTTTGGAAGTCGGTTGTATTTTTTGTAAAAAGTTTTTTATTTTTCACTTTTCAGTTATTACACCCCAGAAGTAAACCACCCAAATTGTAACATGGAATAATTAATGGGATTCGAGGCAACCAAAATGTCATGTATGTATACATACTTTTTGTTTTTGTTAATTTTTTCAAAAAGCGCTCAAGTAATTACGATAAAATTTATATGGGACCACCCCTGGAGTATACTTTTCTGGATAAAAAAAGATTTTTGAAAATCGGTCCACAACTGACAGAGAAATCGGTGGACATATAATAATATTAAAAAAAACCTACATACAGTCGAACACAGAACCTCCTCCTTTTTATGAAGTCGGTTTAATAGCTGCCAGCAACTGCATCAGACTGCTTGAAAAGTGACTTGTTTGGAACTTTTTAGTTGTTTTTTTTTTGTGGTTGTGAATATCAAGGAAGAGACAGTACCTAGACTAGTTTTTCTATCTCTTAACATACCAAAAAGACTAAGGACAAGCAAATAACGAAAAGTTTTAAAGTGTTAAATAACTAACGATAAAAGTTGAACACATGCTCGTTGTTTATGATGCCCCCCATTTTTAAACCAGTTCTTGTATTTGCAGGTAGAGGCCGAAGCCTGTATGAAAGTCCTTCTACCATGACCTACACAGAACCTTCTTCTACCATGCCTGTTAGGATATGTACACTACTGAAACACAAGATATTGGTGTCGATTCAACTAAACTAAAATTAGAAAATCGCTATCTTTTACTAAATGGCAGTGCGAGAAAAGGACGGCCATAGCTATGAGCTAAGTTAGCGATGTCAAACTAGTTTAAACCATGCGCTTTACCTTGTTTTTAGTCGACATGTTTTTAAATTTGCATTAAAATATTAATTTAACTAAATTTGACAGATCTAATTTACGTCCGTCTCTTTTTTGTTTTATTAGAGACAAAAAGATAGCAATAGCCTAAATTAAGTTTGTGCACAACAGACTCAGCACCATTTTTAGTTCTTCTTGAAACTAAATCCTCATAACTGGTTCTTCGAAAGTCGAAATTCTAACTCCATCAGAACGTTTAGTTCCAGCTGGCGCATCTGTAGATCATAAATTTGAAGATTGGTAATTAGTTTTTATTTCAGGGTAGGTGTCTTGTTTACAATTTTTTCCTTCCTACTAACCTCGCAGTTTACAGTTTTAAGTCATA
Source organism: Polia nebulosa (assembly GCA_951329385.1). Taxonomy (NCBI): domain Eukaryota; kingdom Metazoa; phylum Arthropoda; class Insecta; order Lepidoptera; family Noctuidae; genus Polia; species Polia nebulosa. Next base: position 9,186,006 of record OX589588.1, on the reverse strand, counting down.
CGTAACAACTAAAAGCAGGGTGATGTCTCGTGACTCTTATTTATGGTCTGCTTCGGGCACTACAAATGGACTCTACGTAGGTAAGTAGTACATACGTAGGTCCCACAGTCAGTGGCGTATTTACCCTTAGGCCAAGAGGGCCATGGCCCGACCCATATTTTAAAGATGATTTAATTATTTATATTTTAGTATACGATTTTTTAGGCAAGGGAAGAGATGGGAGGATGAGATAAAATTAACAGCCGGTCCCAACTGGAGAACGGTTGCTAGAGATCGAAAACAGTGGAAGATGTTAGAGGAGGCATATGCCAAGAGGCACACTGAACTGAGAGACATACTATAAAACATTAGGTTATAACATTGTACTTGTAGACAAAAATCTTAAAAGTTCAGGATAAAAGGCTCATTAATTGATTGATTTGATATGTATTTTAGTATAATACCTGTGGTTTTATTTATAATAAATTAATAATGTGTCTAATTTCGGACAGCGCTCTTTGATGGGCGAGTCCTATTACTGGGTGGACGTACGACGCGTTACGTGAGCTTAGCACAGAACACGAAAGCTAATCAAGAAGTGAATTAAAAAAGCATTTTACGCAAATTACTCATTATGAGTATACACTTTAGTTCGATATAGATACTACCATATTTAATTGTGCTATATTAAGTACTTGAAAACAATATTACAATGTAAAACTCACAAATTTATCATCTGTTAGTATTAGTTAATATCTTAAATTTAGTTATTCCGAACTCACTAGCCATATATAAGCCATCAAAGGCTTCTGTGGTTTGTAGCATATATATGTAATACTTTGTTATATATTTTGATCACTAATAAATAAAAAACCACTCAAGGTCATTGGCAGTTAATAGCGCCTTCAAATAAGTAATAGCGTCTCTACTTGCTACCGGTTCGGCGTTTCCGTGCTCTGTGGCAGATCAAAACTTACCTACTTTACACCCACTTATGGTTGCGTAAAACATATGTAGGTAGGTATAGTGTGAGTTAATTCTAGTGCTTGTGTAGGAGATTATTTTTATGTAAGGCACTCTAGCAGGGAAGGAACACAGGAGTTGGTTTTAGTTAGTAAAAGCCTGACACGTCCTCCCGCTCCACCCAGAGCGGGAGAAGTCTTAGGATGACTTACCAACCCACAAAAAAAAGAACCTAAGGGTGTATCACATAGATAAGTGGCAGCTCAAGTCGGAATCCTCAATGGGTGAGTCTGACTGGCTCTCTTGACGGTTTCACATTACTTTTTATCTGATGTAAGTACCTGATATATATATCTTTAAACAATCTTACAGCTAGATTCACAGAGGACTTAGTATGAGTTGATATATGTAGTATTACCTATAACAAACTGTTCTAATTTTTGTAGGAGGTTGTATGCCTTACGTTAAACCCTGCAGGTACTTGGGAAAATTTGAGAACTTCTATAAGCTGTCATAATATCTTCTAATCATACGGAGAATCATTATCATAAAAACATAAGCAGGTACTTAAATTACCTGAGTAAAGGCAAAAAATTGGCCAAGAGCGAGTCGGACTCCCGCGCAAAGGGTTCCGAACAAAAGATACAGCTGTTAATGCATACATATTGCTGCATATTTTGAATCATTTTCGAAAGGGAATCAAAAGCTTTAGGGTAGGTACTTATCGTTGGCCTTTGGTCATGTAATTTGGCAAGAAGCAATTTCTTTTAACTGAATACCGTTAAAATTAGGTACATCACAAAAAAATTGGTATAGAATTTTAATTGTTTTTACGCGTAATTTTTTTTTTATGACGACAATTAAAAAAAAACCGGCCAAGAGCGACTCGGACACGCGCGCAAAGGGTTCCAAACAAATCATGTTTTTCAGGTTTAAACTACATGTAGGTACTTCTTAGGTTTTCCTGTAATCTATAAATAACTATTTTCTGATTTTTTTTTGTTAATTTTAGACTCAGTAGTTTCGGAGATAAGGAAGGGGGAATGATCAAGTGTCGTCTATTTTCTTAAATAATTTTAAAACGATTCATTTTAAAATTATGAAAAAAAATATTTGAGACCCTCACAATGCGCCCTTTATATGTCGCACGGTACAGCTTCAAAACCTATATTTTTAAATTTTACGATTTTCTCCTGAAAAGTGACCCCCATATACCAAATTGATTTATTTACGTTACTTGTTCGTGTTTGGGTCATAGAAATACATTTGTGTTCTAAATTTCAACTTAATCGGACCAGTAGATTCGGAGTAAATTGGCTGTGACAGACGGACAGACGGACAGAGAGACAGACAGATGCTCCTCATATAGAATAATGTGAATGCGAGAACTATGTATGTCGTTATATTCATGTAGATTTTATGATTGTCTGGCAGTTTGAGTATTTTTTGCGGCCTACTCAAATGTCCTTACTTTGGTATTGTTCGTCGGTTCGTTGAGCACCTCAGAGTTCTGAGTTGAGCTTCGCGATGACTGACAAATGCTTGCACTGTCTGGACAGGTCCACTCGAATTCGTGTGTTGCTTTCTTCATAAAGCTCATCCCAGACATAAACGTACATGGTTCTCATATGATCTAACCAGTCCACATTGTATGGATTTGAACACTAAAAGAGACTTTGACCTCTGAGTTTGTTTCGGTGTTTCTTCTCAGGGTAGTCAGCTAGGAAACACCGGCCTCATCTAGCTTAAACTGACAAAAAACATTGACGTGTAAAAGTGTTCCTTGTAACCTATTTACTGAATAAACATCATTTATCATTTATCATTTATCATTTATCATTTATCACGAGTGATCCTATAAGGGTTTTGTTTTTACATTTGGATGTTCGGAACCCTAAAAAAACTTTTTACAAAAAAAATACAACCGACTTCCATAGATAATACTAAAAAATGCAAAATAACTTTAATTTTGGAAGTCGGTGTCAAATAACGAAGAAACCAAACCAGAAACACCGACTTCCGAAATTAAAGTTATTTTGCATTTTTTAGTATTATTTATGGAAGTCGGTTGTATTTTTTTTTTGTATTTTTTAACCGACTTCAAAAAAAGGAGGAGGTTCTCAATTCGACTGTATTTTTTTTTTTTTTTTTTTTTTTATGTGTGTTACCTCATAACTTTTTACTACGTGAACCGATTTTGAAGATTTTTTTTTTATTTGAAAGCTGTTGCCAAATAACGAAGAAACTAAACTAGGAACACCGACTTCCGAAATTAAAGTTATTTTGCATTTTTTAGTATTATTTATGGAAGTCGGTTGTATTTTTTTTGTAAAAAGTTTTTTTTTTCACTTTTTAGTTGTTGTACCCCATTCTAAACTAAATTAATAGTAAAGTTATGCCCGAATTGATAGAACCAAAAATAGGGAATTTGAACATAGTTGGTGAAATTAGGGTGTATCAGGGTGAACTGTACAAATCTGTATACCCCTTCAGAGCGTATCAGCGTGATGTGATGTTGTGACGTGGTGAAAACAATATACAGACATGCGATTGCAGCAATTCTGGAAGGTTTGCTATCATTTATTGAAGAGTACCATTGTGTATCTCCGAAGTTCTTTATCAGATCTTCACCAAATTAAAATGGGACCACATGTGAAGCAACAGCTTTCAAAAAAAAAAAAATCTTCAAAATCGGTTCACGTAGTAAAAAGTTATGAGGTTACACACATAAAAAAAAAAATACAGTCGAATTGAGAACCTCCTCCTTTTTTAACCGACTTCAAAAAAAGGAGGAGGTTCTCAATTCGACTGTATTTTTTTTTTTTTTGTTTTTGAATTCGGTTAAAAATACCATTTTATCTCCAAAGTTTACAAAACGATAAATACGGCCGTTTACGTCGCATATTGCTACATATTTTGAGACTCGTAAGGGAATCTAAACATGTAGGGTACCTACTCCTTATTGACATAATTATTATAATTTTTTTTGCGATTATAAACTTATTTGCAATTGGCAAACTGACGTCGACCTAAATCGATGTGCGAGAACAACGGTTTTTCACCAGACATGACGTAAAGTTTTCCCCTCAGTTCAGTTTACCTGACGAGTTAGTACGGCACCCACGGTGCGCCAGTCCAACTCGCGCTGAGGGAACAGGGCCTGCAAGGAATTTACAGAATAGGTATTTGAAGAAACTATTGCCGTCGTGCTGCCTAAAACCTGCCCCCGTAGAGTGCTATAAGGACAGCTGCAGCTCAGACCGATTTTATCACAAAATTTTTGACGAAATCGACGTTTCGTATTCCCTTTTTTCTCCTCGAAAACCGAGCCGATTCAATTATTTTTGGCACCAAAATTTTAAGAAAGAGTATGTCTAGGTCCCTATTAAATGTTTTATGTTAAAACTCTTAGAATTTGTCTGGTAGTCCTCTAATAACGGTGGTAAAAATAGGGCCATTTTTTGTCATTTTTGGAGGGTCATATTTTCTTTACTTATTATTTGCTCAAAAAAAGGAAATGACAAGGACGTGTCTACAGCAGACCTTGACTTTATGAAAAAAAATGATTGCTCTAGAGACATTGTTCAAGGAGAAAAAAGGGGAATACATTTGTATGGAGAATCGCAGCCCCTGTTCCCTCTTAATCCAACCAGCTCTAAATCTCGTTCATAGAAAGCGATGGAAAAGGCCTACGGAAGGTACTAGGCAGACCTAGGTAGGTACTTACATAAGTACCTACCCTTTAAACGGTTTCTATTTTCGTCTTAGATTTTATCCATAACAAAACATCTAGGTAGGTACGTATAAACTTTGGCAGTTTTTTAATTGCTTTCAAATTAGTTTAGTATATTCTCTATTTTCTCTCAGATAAATAGATGAAAAAACCAGCCCTGTACGTGTCGTGCCAGATTCCGTAGTCGCCCGTTATAACATGCGGACTTAGAAGGGGGCTTTAAGTTAGTTACAATTAACATAATAATTGAGTCCATGGTTTAACGGCTTATAACGTTTATTAACGGGCTCACATAGGGCGATGGTAACTAAAATCCGATGTCAATGCATTAAAGTTTTCAATGGTTGGAACACCCAAGCGCTTATGTTTGGGGCGTCTCTGACCAGTCCTTTGAGATAAAAAATATCATCTCCACTTTACTTGTGAGATACCTACCAGTTATTTTTTTTTAAGTTTTTTTTTTTGGTACTTTGTCGGCGTGATTAATATACTTATTTCCCTACCCATGCAAAATTATAGCTTTCTAGTACTAGCAGTCACTGCGCTAAGCCGCGGACAGACAGACGGACATAGTGATACCTGAGGGTTCCTTGTTAGTACTACGGAACCCTGAAAAAGAAAATACCAACTCAGGATTCGGCTAATTGGCTTTAAAAATAAATTCTAACCCTAATAATATTAATTTTTTATTTACGTAGACAAAATAATAACTTGTAACTTGACAAGTACTTAGTACCATCCTATACCCCGAGTGTGAGTTTTTTAACATAGTCGAACACGCTAAGGTAGGTACCTAAACGTCAATTTGTAATAAAATTGTATAAGCGCTGCCCGGTGACAATAACGAGTAACCTCTTTTTAATCGACTTCAAAAAAGGAGGAGAAATATTTTTTTTTTTTTATGTGTGTTACGTCAGAGCTTTTGAACTGGTGAAGCGATTTTAATGAATTTTATTTTATTTAAAAGCTGGTGCTTTTCATGTAATCCCATTTAAATTTGGTGAAGTTCTGATGAAGAACTTCAGAAATACACAATGGTACTCTTTAATAAATGATAGCAAACCTTCCAGAATTGCTGCAATCGCATGTCTGTTTATTGTTTACACCACTTCACAACTTTACATCACGCTGTTACTCTCTGTGTACCCCTTGTAGACAGATTTGTACAGTTCACCCTGATACATTAATTTCATAAACTATATTCAAATTCCCAATTTTTGGGGCTATCAATTCAGGCATAACTTTACTACATATTAATTTGGTTTTATAATGGGGTAGGTACAACAACTAAAAAGTGAAAAATTAAAAACTTTTTCCAAAAAAATACAACCGACTTCCCTAAATGATACTAAAAAATGCAAAATAATTTTAATTTCGGAAGTCGGTGTTTCTAGTTTTGTTTCTTCGTTATTTTACACCGACTTCCGAAACTATACGGTTTGATATAGGTAAGCTAATGTTTACGCAAACGCGTTCGAGTGTGTTAAAAAACTTACACTAGGCCTCTGAAGGTAAATCGTTCGTGTAGTTGACTAATCCCCTGATTCTGAATGAAGAATTTGAAGTTGAAAACTTGTCAAAATCTTCTTCTTTAGCAGGAATCCCTGAAAAATTTATTCTTATTTTGGCGTTTCTTCAATACCCAGCTTCTGAATTTGAAGTTGAAAAGAATTTGAAGTTGAAAACTTGTCAAAATCTTCTTTAGCAGGAAGCTCTGTAAAATTAATTCTTATTTTGGAGTTTCTTCAATTCCCAACTTCTGAATTTAAATTTCAAGTTAAGAAGTGGTAGGCAATTACTAACTTGATCTTTAAATTCAGAATCTGGGTATTGAAGAAATGCCAAAATAAGAATAAATTGTTGATTGATCAAAATCTACTTACCTTAATCATTATTGCTAAAACATACTAGCTACACCATGGAAGTTGTATGGTAATTTTGAGATACGGTCAGAAGTCTTAGATAAGCCACAACAAATAAGTAAATAAAAATTATTGTTTTAAAGAAGCTGACCCTCGTCAAAATATTGTGTAATAGACATAAAAAGTACTCAGGATAACAAAATATACGCACTAGCCCAAATTCAATTGTCCTAACATTTGCCATAAGGAAGTTCCAGTCCCATTACCAGTCCTAAATACCGGCGCCATCATCAGATAAGTTCCATGGTACTTATCATACTATTGCATTTTCACCGGACAGTTCTATCGGAAACAAATTTTCGAAAAATAGTTCGCAAATTTTTAAGCGGACAACTCACACACGAACGTTGCAAGTTAAACTTGTAAAACGCTTATTTTATAAGAGTAGCGCCATCTACTTTCGAAATTATTTTATTGTGCGTAATAGGTATGTATTTTATAATAGGTACCTACTACGTTCACCTCCACTTAAACCCTTTAAATCCCATTCCGCATTCCGCCAGAAGAAACATACCTAGGTACCACACGTGAACCTGTAAACGGAGCCAAAAGCCTACCCCAAACAGAGTTCAAGGCTAACCGCAGAATTAAGCGTACAGTATACACAGTAACCTACTTCGAGACGAAACTTCGAGAGCTCATAAAGGACCCACGCGCTGGCTTGGCGGGGGAACTCGGCAGATGTAGAGAAAACGTGCGGACTCCCCTCTCTCCCTGCCTCGCCTCACCTTACCTCAGTGCCGCACCCTTGCGTGGGCGGGTTACAAAGTTATGTTGAAGAAGATCCAGTTTGCACAAGGTCTGAGTAGAAATTACTCACTTACCTTGAGACTGTTCAAAGAACCCTGGGAGTAGGGCCTATTTTTATAAAACCGATAGGCAATTACGTTATTTTGGGCCACTATTAAATATTTTTATACACTGACATATTTGCATGAGCTTTTTTGAGAACTGATAAAAAAAAATTGATGAGACCAATGAATAAGTTCTTGACCTCGTAGGTACCCTGGCTTCTGTCTTCTTGTTAACTCTAAACTCAAGAATGATATAGGTAGGTACTGACAAAATTTTGCATTAAGGAGCCAGCACGGAGGGTATCGGCACGCTTCGTGCATAGCATGAGACGATCTCGGTTGATGACGGAATGGTCTAGTGGGCATAATAGTCCGTGTCGTATTTCATTACGTGCTTGATACGTTCCTAGCACGGTCATGGTATGATACGGTGTAATGGGCAGACACCTTTAAAGTAGAGTTTCACAAGTTATTTTTTTATGGTTTCGTACCCGAAGGGTCTAAACGAAGCCCTATTGTTGAAACTCACGTGTCCGTCTGTCTGTCTGTCCGTCCGTCGTCTGTCACAAAATTTTGTAACGAATAATTTTTTAACTTTCCATTGACCTGAACTTGAAATTTGGTGATAATGTTTATTATAACGTTACCAATATTTGGTACGGAACCCTTAATGTGAGAAATTCGACACGCACTTGGCCAGTTTTTTAATTACCAATTACTCGGCTCGCGTTTGACCACTATCTCACTTGATAATAAGCGATGATGTTGTCGACAATGGAGCATGCTTGCTTAGAAGTAACCTATTCACTCTTGACTTAAATACCCCTAGATTGTAGCTATCAGGAAACACAAGACTCCAGCAGGGATCAAACATTCTCAATTCACAAATCGGGTGTTACCTAATTATACAGCCTTCAAATTAATACAGTGTGATATTCAGTTGTTACAAAGTACTTACCTAATATATTGCGGGGAAAAGCAAGTTACGCATTATACTTCTGCGTTTTTCTCTATTGTGGCCATACACTTGTAGCTTCGACTGTGAAAATGAATGAATTTTCTTCCAGACATCCGGCCGGATATCCTGCCAATATTATAGTGTAACTATCATAAGAGGATGTAGGAGGTCCGTAATGAACGTCACGAAATAAAAAATAGAAATAGAACGCATCCGTTCCGATAATAGGTGTGGAAAATAAACCTTTTCAATCATAATTAGTGGACAAAGGAGAAGAAACGGCAACGAAACTGTTCACGTGCGGGCCTGCGGAGGGCGAGTAATGGGTAGCTTGCCGTCCGATCAGCACCAGGACCGAGAGTCGACGGCCCGTAGTGTTCCACGCGCGCCTCAAAGAGTTATCAGTAATAATGACGGGGCCCGTCATGGCCTATGCCTGCCCAGGGGTTGAGGATAAATTCGAAACAGAGTTACCTCGCCCCTGGGCATTTAAGGCATGGAAGGAACAGGAGTGGGTTTTAGTCAGTAAGAGTCTGACACGCCCTCCTGTTCCACCCAAGAGCGGGAGATGTCATTGCATGATTTCCCACCCCACAAAAAAAAAACTGTTCAAGTGTAGGTATATATGGGAGGGCCATTCGCCAGTTGGCAAGTAGACACATTGGTCGACAATGGTATGTCGTTTAACCATCAGTTTAAGGCGCAATTATACGACTTTTTAACCGACTTCAAAAAGAAGGAGGTTATCAATTCGGATGTTTGTATTTTTTTTTTATGTACGTTCGGGTATAACTCCGTCATTTACAGACGAATTTGCAAAATTCTTTTTTGTTCGAAAGGGGTTTGTTCCGAAATGGTCCCATTTAAATTTCATATAGATCTGATGATGGGTTTCGGATACAGACAACAGAACTCTTCAAAAATTGACAGCAAATCAACCGTGATTGCTGCGATCGTATGTCTATGAATTGATGGAGAACCACAACTAAAAAGTGAAAAATAAAACACTTTTTTACATAAAAATAGAACCGACTTCCAAAAAAAGTCAAATAACTTCAATTTCGGAAGTCGGTGTCAAATAACGAAGACACAAAACGGTGCGGGTCATCCAGCGTAATCATATGTTGGATGATATGGTACTTGATCGCCTCCGATCTGAAATGGGTAGCCATGTCATTGCCCCTCCCTCGCAGGCTGTGCCAGTACCAGCTGTACCAGCGGTGGTACCACCGTCAGTGGCATCCCTTGCAGTCTACCTTAGAGTCAGGGTCGCTGCCCCAATTTCTAACTACAGGAATAACCCACCTGCTCCATAGATCAGGTAGTACTATGGAACCTAAAAATTATAGACTGATCACGTGCTTACCGACGGTCTATGTGGTTCTTACATCCATTTTGAGAGCTAAGATTAACACACATATAGATAGTAACTGTATCAAGTCTACCTCTCAAAATGGATGTAGGAATGGTTCCCGCGGTACTAAGGAGCTGCTCCTCATCGATAAGGATTTAGCCAACAGGTTCGGCGTTCCCGAAAGGATCTGTTGACATGTTGGATAGACTATAAGAAGGCCTATGACTCAGTTCCTCATACATGGCTCATGAGGGTGCTAGAATTGTATAAATTTGATGCAACGCTACGCACCTTCTTGATGTCGTGTATGGGGCAATGGAGGACGGTCCTTCGCTATTCAGGATATCGAAATATCTAGAGGAATAGCGAACCGGTAAGGATCGAGCGGGGTATATTTCAGGGTGATAGTTTGAGTCCACTTTGAATTTGACTGGCCTTGAATCCTCTTAGCACACTGCTAGAGGCCTCAAACCTAGGCTATCGGTTCAAGAGAGGTGGTCAGGTAATATCTCACGTCCTTTACATGGATGACTTGAAACTTTTTGTCCCCAACAATCTGCAACTGATGGAGCTACTGTAGATAACTGAAACCTTCAGTAGTGCCATCAGGATGGAGTTTGGTGTGCACAAATGTGCAGTCATGCATGTAAAGCGGGGGGAGGTTGTGGAATTCGTGGGAACTGAACTCTTGGATTCCGTAACCTGAGATTCCTCTCTCCAACCGAAACCTATTAGTATTTGGGTATGTCAGAAACGTTAGGTATCAATGCCACCGATATGAAGTAATCGTTGAAGGACCGCTTCTTTGGCCGCCTGAAGAAGGTATTCAATAGCCTTCTTTCAGACGGAAACAAGGTGCGCGCAACGGTTGGGTCATGCCGGTATTGATGCACTCTTTCGGCGTACTCAAATGGACTCAAACAGAACTTGACGCCCCGGATAGGCGGGTCTGTACACTACTAACTGCATATTGAATGCATCAAACACGTTCGTCAGTGATGAGACTGTATATCCCCTAAGTGTGGAGGCCGAGGCTTTTTAAATGCTAAGACCCTCCACAGCCGCGAGGTATGCAGTCGGAGGGAATATTTCTTAGCTGCTGACGTGGGTATGCATCGAGATGTAGTGGCGGTGGACAAGGGCCTTACCCCACTCTCCTTGGCTTACTGGCGCAAACCTCTAGTGCTTGACAACAACGATCGCAGGGAAGTATGGCGAAGTAAGGAACTTCACGGACGCTTTTTCCGGGCCCTACATAGAACAACTAGCGTCCATAGCCTTTTTTTTTTGTTTTTTTTTTCGGTGGGGTGGGAAATCATCCAATGACTTCTCGCGCTCTGGGTGGAGGGCGTGTCAGACTCTTACTGACTAAATCCCACCTCTGTTCCTTCCCTTCCTGACTGCCCAGGGGTACGGTAACTCATTTTTAGAATTTATTCGCTACCCCTAGGCATGCAGGCACCGACCACAATGGGCCTTGTCAGTGGTGGCTGACACTCATCTCTTTGAGGCGCGCGTAGAAAACTACGCGCCGTCGACTCACGAGCCTGGTGCTGATCGGACGGCGAGCTACCCACTGCTCGCCGTCCGCAGGCCCGGGTCTACGGTGGCCGGAGATCGTCTCACGACGTCCTACGCCCAGTACCTCCAGGCGGGGCCGTGAGGGCCACTCCGTTTAGCTTCCCTCACGCGTCCCACCTCTGCCTTCGCGAGCATTACTGCTTCGTAGAAGGCGGAGACTGCCTCCCATTCCCTCTCGCTCCGTACCATGGCCTGAACCAGGGCCGAGCGCGAGAGGTCGCCGCCACCTATCGCATCCACGAGGACACGCCAGTGCTCCGCCCAAGTGGGGCAGACCTCCACCGTATACTCCACCGTGTCCTCTGGGCGATCCGCGCAGTGGTAACACCCGGACGTTTCCTCGCGTCTGATCTGATGCAGGAACGTCCCGAAACAACCGTGTCCGTGAGGACCTGCGTCAGGCGGAAGGTGAGGACGCTGTGATGCCTCTCCAGCCACTCCTCAAAGAGGGGCACTACCACCGCAATGGTGGCGTGCCCAGCGCTGGGTTGCGACAGTCGCTGTCTCGATATCGCCATGAGATCCTGCCGGAGCTCCGTCCGCTGTGCCACGAGGTGTCGCGGCAGCAGAGTTTCGCCCCGGCGTTTGGCCTCTTCGCGCCACTTCCAGCGCAAGGATCTTGGGCTCCAGGTCCCACGGCAACAGTCCGGCAAGGAGGCTCATCGCCTCACAGGAGACCTTGCGGTATTCTCGGATCAGCCGAATGGCCATGACCCTTTGGGACGCATTCAACCGGCGAGCTGGTCATCGCCTCAGAGAACACGCGGCGTCAGCGTAGCAAACTACGCTGACGCTGCTAGGGAGGTCGGCGGACTCGGCGCGCAGCACCCAGTCGTATCCGATGTTCCACAGAGGCGCTCCCAGGACCGAACCCTGTGGAACACCGCATCTCTCGCCAGTTCCATTTTCCTTGGTGACCGGGGTAGATGACGGCTCTGTCGTCAAGTAAGCCTCGACCACGCGACGGAGGTAGGGCGGCACCCGGTGATACCCGAGTGCCTCCACTATGCAACTCTAGGGTAGGGTGTTGAACGCATTGGCAATGTCCAGAGAGACTGCCAAAACGACCCTTCCCCGGACCACTGCATCCCCCGTCGTGAGGGCTCGTATGCGCATGATGGCGTTCACCGAGGAGCACCCCCTTCGAAAGCCGTACTGGCTCTCCGCCAGATCCGGCCCCACCCGCACCAGCTGCCCGACGAAGCGGTCTGCAATTACTCTTTCGAAGAGCTTGCCCACCTCGTCGAGCAGCACAATGGGCCGGTAAGCGGACGGAAAGTCCGCGGGGCGCCCCGGCTTCTTGATCAGGACCAGCTTTCCCATCTGCCAACGAAGCGGAAACTGGCCCCTCTCCATGCATGCACTTAGGAGCCCTCTCAGTCGAGGCCCGAGAGCCTCCTCCAGGGCCAAACCCAGACTTTCCCATGAAAGCCATCGGGTCCTGGGGCGGTGCTTTTGGCATTCAGCCTACGCACCGCCGCTCTCAGACTCTTAACAATTTATCGATATTCTAAGGTTTTAAAGGCTACCCGAAACCCAAAGGAAAACAAACAATCGTTTTAAGTGAGAGGGAATAAACTGTGACCTAGCTTCAGTGTGTGCGCACCATTAAATCCGTTACAGCTTTGCAACCCATGGTGTCTTTATTCTTAACATACGCACCGTAAAACTGCCATAAACGCCTTCTTTTAAGTAGCGCCATCTGTTGCAAAATTCCTGTACTACTTCAGACGGAACGATTGCACCGAAACGTAACCAGACTTCTATTTACAAAGGCTAAGTGTGGGGCTTGCGGTAAATTCCTTTCGTCAATAGAGGCCGCTAGCTGCAGCAAATGTTGATGTTTGTACGCGTTCAACCAGCGAGCTGGTCGCCGCCTCATTGAACACGCCCACACCGGTGCCCCGTAAAGGGCCATGGACCGCACGATCCCCGCGTAGAGCCTCCGGCAGGAGGCCTTTGGACCCCCCAGATTGGGCAGGAGCCGCTTCAGAGCAGCACTGGCCCGCTCCAATCTGGGAGTCAAACGTCGTAAATGCTCGACGAAGTTCCACCGGCTGTCGAGGACGAGACCCAGGTACCTCATCGTCCTCTCGACGCCGATGTGAACCCCTCCTACCGTTATCTGGGAACCCGACGGTGGCGCATTCCGAGGACCATGAAAACACATGGCCTCGGACTTGTGCAATGCCACCTCGAGTCCCAGTTGCCGGATCCTCTCAACGACTGTCGCAACCCCGCGTGACATCAAGTCGGCCGCCGCCTGGTACGTCCTCCCCTGCACCAGGACCGGCGTGTCTTCAGCGTAGTAAACAACGCTGACGCCGCTAGGGCGGTCGGCGCGCAGCACCCAGTCGTACCCGATGTTCCACAGAGACGGCCCCAGGACCGATCCCTGCGGTACACCGCACGACACCTCTCGCCGGTTCCATTCTCCCTGGTGACCGGGGTAGATGACGGCCCTGTCCGTCAAGTAAGTCTCGACCACGCGACGGAGATAGGGCGGCACCCGGTGATACCAGAGTGACTCCACTATGCAACTCCAGGGCAGGGTGTTGAACGCATTGGCGATGTCCAGAGACACCGCCAAGACGACCCTACCCCGGTCCACTCCATCCCCCGTCGTGAGGGCTCGTACGCGCATGATGGCGTCCACCGTGGAGCGCCCCCTGCGGAAGCCATACTGGCTCTCCGCCAGAGCCGGCCCCACCCGCCCGACGAGGCGGTCTGCAAATAGTCTTTCGAAGAGCTTGCCCACCTCGTCGAGCAGCACAATAGGGGTAAGCGGACGGAGAGTCCGCGGGGCGCCCCGGCTTCTTAATCAGGACCAGTTTCCCCGTCTTCCAACGAAGCGGAAACTGGCCCCTCTCCATGCATGCGCTTAGGAGCCCTCTCAGTCGAGGCACGAGAGCCTGGATTTAATGAAATAAGGATTATCAAAGTGAAGGAAACATTATTCTAGAGTGGCAAACAAAAATACCAATTCTATTGACAAGATGTGTTTTTAGATTTGTTTCCTACTCAATCATCTAAGGGTGTTAGTGAATCAGTCCTCCAAAATAAAAGACCAATACGTAAAATATAATAGTTTTTATTTGCACTTTTCCGATAAGTAATATTGATACCACATTATAATTGAGGTTCACACATAGGAATCCAGGGCACATCAAATCAGGCTTAAGCCATATCTAAACATACAGTAATACAATACTGGAATCAAAATATTATTTTAATAGACACATATAGGCCTAATAGTAGAGAATACTTTTGGAAAAACAGCACGTATGCTTTCGGTCTATCACTTTTGAACCTTATGATCTTAAGAATAAGGTTGAAGAGTTCTCGACCGTGAAGTTTCAGCACGTATACATTGCCAGTTTTGGTCAGCAACAATTTGATAGTCAAAGTATTTCCCGGTCAATGGTTCATATCTACATGCAGTTTCATATAAGAATAGTGGTGTAAGATTGGAACGAAATGTACGAATTTCAGTCGCTTTTAGGGTTCCGTACCCAAAGGGTCCAAACGCTGTCACTCACGTGTCCGTCTGTCTGCCTGTCCGTCGTCTGTCACAAAATTTTGACTTCCCGTTGACCTATGAACTTGAAATTTTATGATAATGTTTATTATTACGTATATTTTACTCACAAATACTTATTGATAAATCAGATTTTTTCATTGATAATTCCCTCATTTGGTACGGAACCTTAAATGTGCGAAGGCCGACCCGTACTTGGCCGGTTTTTTATAAACTTTTGGCAACTGACACGAAGGCCTTAGATACAGTCTAGGAGTAAATATTGAAGCACCTTTTTATTTTTTGACTAAGTCACTGTCAGCCAACATTATAAATGTCAGTTCGAAAAGGTGTCATGTCTTGTCATCATGTGCCCGCTATGTGGGATTTTTTTTTAGGGTTCCGTACCCAAAGGGTCTAAACGGAGCCCTATTGCTGCCACTCACGTGTGCGTCTGTCTATTACAAAATTTTGTTCCGAAGAATTTTTTAACTTCCTATGAACCTATGAACTTGAAAGGTGATAATTTTTATTATTACGTATATTTTAACAACAAATACGAAAATATTGATTTCCCTCATTTGGTACGGAACCCTAAATGTGCGCAGTCCGACACGCACTTAGTCGGTTTTTTTTTTTCATAATTTCGAATCACACAGCGTCTTCAAACTCGCACATTTCACATCCAGTCTCAACGATAAACGCTTATAGCATACATAACACAGAGATATGATTTAAACATTTAATATTATTAATATTTTATGCTAATAGAATAACTAACATTTTATAAACGGGACAGTCGTGTTTGACACGTACATGAATACTAAAATGTTTTGCTTTATAGAGCATTTTTATTGAGAAAAGTCTTTCAAAAACTTTTAGATTGATTCCACAAATGCCGCGTTTTCCGTTTACTATTGGAATGTTTAAAACAGACATTTAAATTGCCCTTTAAAGCAATGAAAACTTTGACAATCAAGGGTTTACCACTAGAAGAACAAAAGAACAGCAACACTTAGATAATTCGCTAATTCTTGTAATATTACTATTTAGTAGAAGCATACAGCAAAGAGTAGCCAATATAATAAAGTTTAAAAGAATTTTGTGCAAAAAAATATCTGTTAAATCAATGGAATAATAATAATTTTCAGGAGGCACGTACCTTTTCAAGTTACTACTATACGTTATTATAATATAAATAAGATATTACTTATGTTTTATGATATCCAACAGATATTTTTCTTTTTTTTTGTGCTTCGGTTTTCACCCAAAACCCTTTTATTCTTCAGCAAACATTCTACGTAAGTATTTAAATGTCATCATTACATGCTTAACATTCGCAGAGATTATCAAAATATTTTTGAGACAGAAAAATAAGCTGTCATAGATTTTAGAATAGCGTACAAAAATAAAATACAAAAAAATAATCTTTAAATAAATAGTTTCAGAAGGTTCCATTCTGCACAGAAGTGAAAAAAAATATAAAAAAAAATGTCAAAAATAAAATAACATGCAAAATAATTAAAAGGTAAAACAGTGAACTTTAAAATAGATACAACCAGACACAACAAAACTGGATATTTTCACAAAAAATAGAATAGTCATTCAGATACTTTTGTTAAAAACAGATACTTGACATAAGCACCTGAATAAGTGTTACTTTATTAACAATTTATCTAACTATGATATTTACATAGTCAACTGCATGCACTTGATATTCAATTCAATATAATCGTGTAGATAACTTAAAAAGCCGTCAACTACGCATACTGTACATTTAACAAGTAAGTAGCTTAAATTTGCGCTACAATTGTTGCTGGAAAATGACTGTATAAGCCTCGCCCCTTGTCTCTAGCTCCGCGTAGGTACCTACTTGTCGGATACGTCGGATATTCATTGCGTTTTTATAACTTCAAATGCGTAAATTGTTAAGAAAAATCAGGTAAAGTTTGTTTGGAAAAAGTTTAGTAATAACACTTGCAATTCATTTTCGTAAAATGCGTCTTTGGCCTTCAATATCTCCAGAACCAGTGGATTCACAGGTCTAGTGAAAAATTATGGGTAGAATATGAGGCTTTTGGCTTCGGAAACTGTCTTTTTAAACCCGATATTCGGTCCGTCAGTTGGGTTACTAAAAATATAGGACACGTATTTTTTCTTTGTCACGTTAACAAAAAATGAGGACTATACAGTGCGTTGAAATTTTGGATGACGTCACACGTAGGTACTCATCTGCATCTAGCTGTGTGACAGGTTTTGTCATATCTGCATGTTAGGCAACGATTAGTTTCGTTTTGGTCAAGTATGGCAGCATTTTTTTTTAATACTGTACATTTTTACTTTAGGTATATATATGAGTACCTATCAAAACCAGCTATATGATATTTCAAATGCTTCTTTATATCTAATCTTTCATACTAAACGTCAAACCCCGCCAATAGGGAACGTGCACGACGTAGTCTGTGCCATCTGGTGGAGTAAATTCGAAACTTTTACCCCTTAAAAACTTGTCATTGAAATTTCCATGCCATATATGTATACACACACGCATCATGCACACATGCAGTACGCTTAACGTAGACTGCCATCTAGTGAGTGAAATCCGCAACTTTTACTGCATAAATACTTGACATTGACATTTATGTGGCGCCATCTATAGTTCCAGCACGCTTTATTTATGTATGCTATGTTACATTAAGTACTATAACAAATATCAATAATTATCAAATATCAACTGCATGCAATCTATCGAAGTCCATTATTCGAAGCCGAAGTTTTTAGTTACACATCAATATATTTATTTATATTAGGTAAGTATTCAATAGATTATACTTAGGAATACTGTAGGTGTTACTATTTACAATAAATATTATATTTAGGAGAGGTTTTAATTGAATTAAATGTCATGTATTATTCGATTGTATTGCAAATAATCTTCGCTACGTTTTGTTAATGTATAGGTAAAACTTCATAGTATGTAAAATATGTCCATGTAAATAATTTTAAAATGATATGATTATAAACTGTTATGTCACAACACTTTAGACAAGCAAGCTTTCCAAAATATTACGACAGTTTCCAGTGTTACCAGTGTTAACCATTGAAAGTTTTGGAGTTGCAAAACCAATTTTTTTGATGTGTAACATCTGTTCTCTCGCTTGCCTGCAATCTGTAGGAGTGATTTCGTGAAATGGGACGGAAGTGTGTAACAGAAAGCCGGGGAAGAACGCGCTTTTTGATTTGACCAATGAGCGCGAGCGGTGGTAGTTGCCCGTCAGATGGTAGAGCGCGTGCACGATAATACGAGAAGTCTGCCCGCGGTCGAAATCGGAACTAAACGTTTTAATTTTATTTTTCAAGATAGAATGTTAATATTGCTTATTACCAAGATGAGATGTCAAATGTTACACATCATATACGACTACTATAAGGCTCGCACGTTTTATTGATCAATGTTGTAGCTATAATTATTTTAACTTAAAATCCCTTCTAAAACCTGTATTTGAGCTTACTTTATCAGTATTGTAAAAATATGGTTAATTTCTTTAAAGATCTTAATTCATAATTACGATAGATTTTCAAGTCTTTTATACTGATTTTGACTAGACATATAGATTTTAGAGTAACATGTAAATATATATTTTTCTTAGACTCAAATTTGATACACCAAGATCTCTAAAGTTAAAATACATATATAATTATACCATACCTATATTAACTAAAAATATAAATGTTAGGTCGGGATATTGCTAAAATATTCTTAATTGCAATTTTTAAACTGACCCTTCCCAGTCCAATCAAATAAGAATAATTTCAAAGATATTTAAGTTTCTAATTCTAATCAAAATGATATAATTTCCTCAAAGATCATGTTCTCAAATCGTTCCTCATAATTTCTGTTCACATTCTTTTTTTTAATAATAAATTAATTACAAAAATACAGTGTTTGTCTTTGTATAAACCTAACCTAGAAGTGTAAATTATAAATAGTCTTCAGCATGGAATGTTTCGTTAATTTTCAGATCTCATAATTCTCTTTCTTTTCCTACGGCCAGTTGTTTCATATCGCTAAGAAATGAGACTATTGCAATTTATACTTTTGCAAAAACTGGAAAGGGTGACGAATAATTTTTATAGTCATTCGTGTTCCTAAAATAAATATTTAGCTGCTTCGCTATTTTAACTTATAACTTGAGCTTAAAAATTAAGGATTACAACTTATGACACCCATTTATCATTAATTTATCTAACGTCAGTAATTTATCGACCTTTCCCTTTCTTTTAGATGCCAAGAGAAATGTGTTAATGTTTAATTAATTAATTATTTTATACAAAGTAAAAAACACATACCATTAGTTAATTAAACTGATTACAGGTGCCTCAAAAAAATTGGACAGAATTTCTAATCTCATAATCCATTACCGTGTTTCAAGCATTCTTTGGACCTTATCTTCGTAGTGAACCTTCAATGGTATTCAAATCTCACTGAGTGGAATGTTGCCGAGGTTTTCCCTCGCTCGCTTCCAGTAGTAGTAGGGAGGGCCGACGGAGAAGCAGTACTTTTGGTCCAATGGGGTGTCGTTCTCAACCCAGTACATTAGGTAGAAGTTGCACATCTCATCTTTATTTGTTGCTCTGAAAGGAGATTAATGTTTTGGTTATTAACTTACTAACGATGTTCATATATCCTATTTCTATGTACATTATTATAAGCTGTATACCTACGATTCCTACGAACAACTTTTATTTATTTATTAAAACTTCATGTACAGTAGGCAGACTTAAGCAACAAGGTATTCTCTACCCGTCAACCTTTGGGTTGAAGAGACTAGTTTGTGGTAGGTATGTACAACAACAAATACAATAAAATATATACGTAATAAAAAACTTTTTTACAAAAAAAAATCCCACCGACTTCCAAAAAAGAAAATACACTAAAAATTAAAAAATACTTTAATTTCGGAAGTCGGTGTTTGTATTTTATTTCTTCATTATTTGACACCGACTTCCGAAATTAAAGTTATTTTTTATTTTATAGTGTATTTTCATTTTTGGATGACGCTTGTTTTTTTTTTGTAAAAAGGTTTTTTATTTTACACTTTTTAGTTGTTGTGGAACTTAAACATACTCGTAATTAGAGAAAACCAAAACGTCATCAATGTATACGTATTTTTAAGAGCGCTGAAGCAATTTCGATTAAATTTCATATCCAGCTCGGGAGTAGGGTATATTCTTTCGGATAAAAAAATAATTTTGAAAATCGGTTCACAACTGACAGAGAAATCGATGGACATAGAACCTCCTCCTTTTTCGAAGTCGGTTAAAAACGCTAAAATAATAAATATTAAGACATACTTACTAAAAAATAACAAAATGAAAAGGGAAAAGTTAGTAAAACTAAGGAAACTAAGGTGTCAAAGTACTGCTCAACATCTGGAAAAGTCCTCAGAAGGCTGGCTGATTCTTAGTTCGTTGGCCAAGAGAGCGAGCACGTCTTCTGGTCATGTCATATCATGGTTTTGATCAGGGATGAAATAGAAATGCTTATAAGATTCGAAAATAATAACAATTGAAAACTAATAATGGTCAGGATTTTCGGGTACTTATTTCAACGTGATGAAAATTAAGGAAGACAAAAAGTGGTGTTGTTTGATTTATAACGTAGGTAATTTAAACAGATTATCATAGAGTTTTATTTTGCATAAAGATCAGATTTTTGTCTGGTTTTATTATGGCTACTATTTGGCTACCTATGTTATAAATGAGTGGAAGGATGGATGATGGTGTTGTGCGACAACTATTCATTTTGCGTGTAGTCTTACGCCGTCACTCCATCCTGCCTCTCGACCCAAATATCCTTCTAAGATGTCGTGGTCGTCCAGTCTGTGAAACCGTTCAATGTCGTTCCGCTCTTGCTAGTCTCGCTCGTCTTTATAATAAGGTACATCGGTTAATTGATATTTACACGCTGCCCAAGTTTGCGCTGAAAGCAAAGCTGACTAATTGGTTGCAGAATTTGTCTTACGATGATACAGAAGACGTTCTAACGATCACCATATAAATTCGTAGTCTACTGATATTCCGATACAGTTGTTTGCCATGTCATTGTCTGTCATTGTCATGATTGTCATTGTTTGTCATGTCATTGTTGTGTCAATTACCGAATCACTTTAACCTGATTGCATTTAATTAGGACAACCTATGTATATGAGAAACTTTGGCTCCTGAGATACAAGTATCTTTTTACTTAGTTCAGGAGCCAGCTGTTCAACTTGTTTATTTTTACCACCGTTTGTACAATTTCGTTATGTGTATGACTAACTTGAGTGTGTGTTTCCATTTGTACAATAAAAGTATATTATTATTATTCCGTTTATTCATTTTTATAGACATATTAATTACATTTTTAAATATTTAAATATAAAGGATAAAAAAAACATTTAAAAATATAAAAAATAGTATCCCACCGGTATCGGGAATAGGGTCCAAGCTACCGGCGGTCAGGGCTCCAGAGAGAGGAACCGCCTGACAATGCGAGCCGTGTCCATAAGTACTGCTTTCTGAATCAAGCCCTTGATCCAGCCGCCTAACGAGAGCCTCCTGAGGTGTTGGTCGAGGCTCGTGGCTATTAAGCCATTGGCTGACACGACTATCGGTACAATGATCGCTGAGTCCACATCCCACATGTCGACAACCTCGCGAGCCAAGTCAATATACTTGATTAGTTTATCTTTCTCGGCTTTCACGAGGTTCTCGTCATGTGGGACGGTAATGTCAACAATCATTGCACGCCTCTCGATTCGGTCCACCACCACTATATCAGGCTTATTGGCTACAATAGTCCTGTCAGTGATGATGGACCGATCCCAGTACAATGAGATATGACCATTATCGAGAACTGGGTCGGGCGCATATCTGTAGTACGGCACTTCCGATTCCACAAGAGAGTATTTCAGAGCAAGTTGCTGATGGATAATCCTGGCTACAAGGTTGTGCCTATGCAAGTACTCACCGTTAGCCAGACGAGAACAACCAGAGATAATGTGGCGGATTGATTCTCCCTTATTATTATTATTATTATTGTTGTTGGAGCCCTAGTGTCGGGGTCCGCTTCCAGTCTAATGGTGGCACTTCACGTCGCTATTCGTGTTCGCGTATTTGTCTTATTCGCCCAAATAAGACGATGTGAAATAGCTCTATTCGTCTATATTTGCGTATTCTCACGAACAAGACGAATATGCCAAATACCCGTATTCGCCCGGCTGTCGGTTTTTTGCAACATATCAAAGGATTGCGAATATGGCGAATATGTTCGTTTACCGGACACACATCGCTCGCTTAAGTAGTGTGCGCTGCGCGTCAGCGACGGACGTGTTTAAATATTTATGTAGTTTGTTTACAGCTTGTTCGCGCCAGAATGGATTGGACAATTGACCTTGTCATGCGATTTTTGGAATATTATCAAATGCATCCGTGCATATTATTATAGGACCCGCAACATGCCTCTCTCTCATAAAACAGAAATAAAGTTAATGACGCATGGAATAGTACTAAGAATAGCCTAGAATATACAGGCACAATAAAAGAACTTAAAAAAAGCGAGATACTTTATGGCATTACATGTACTGGTAATTAGCACAATAGAAATAATAAGGCGCTGCTGCAGTTAACACGTCTGTTGTCCATCGTAAACTATAGCAAAAATATTAGTAAATGTTCGGCATATTTGCTGTTCATGAACGATGTGTATTCGTGTTAATAGGAATTTAACACGAATATAGCGAACAAAGACGAAAAAGAACGCGAACATCGAATAGCGATGGGAAGTGCCACCATAACCAGATGCAGCTGAATACCAGTATTTTACATGCCTATCTGACCTCCACAACCCAATAACACTATGCCCCTTGGCAAGGCTGATGTCAGATTTTCAGGCCAATTTTGCTATTGGAGTACACGACACGATTGGCGCAGTGGTTGAGCGTTCGGTTGCTGCACTGCATGTCGCGGGTTCGATTCCCGCACGGAACAAATATTTGTATGGCCTACATATAGTTGCTCCTGGTCAGGGTGTCTTTTGTATGTAAGTTTACATGTTTGTGAACGCACCCACGATACAGGACTAATTCCTAGTGATGTAAAAATGTATGAACTGACATGTAAAAACAATTAAATACATACCCAATCCTCACAGCATGATCATTAGTGTTATTCATGATGCACCTCGCAGCCAGCACGTCGTCTCTCTCGATGGGCTTGCTGCTGACTACAGGGTAGAACATCTGAGGAAGCTGCGGGTTCTTCTTGCCGAGCATGGTCCAAATGTCTCCGTTCTCATCTTGACGGACCACGTAACCGGTTACTAGTTTGCCTGTAATTTTGTTTAGATAAATTATAATTGTCTAGCTTCTGACAGGCTATTTTATTTATTTATTACTTAGACTTTAATGTACACCAAGTAAATAAACACACATTAAGGAAAACTTAAACTAAAAAGCATATAAATGGCGGCCTCATCACATTCCGCGATCTCTTCCAGGCAACCTGGAATGCCCGAACACAAAATGGGGCTGCACTTGGTGCAAATATAAAATTTACTATACAATCATACTTAATATTATAAATGTGAATGTAAGTTTGTTTGTTACGCTTTCACGTGTTATATCTGTGAGTGCCTCCCAGATACGTCATCACCCTAGATTCGGTTATTGTGAATGGATTGCGCAACCCAATTTGATGCATCCAATAAAACTAACCAGCAGATTCGGCGCGGGGCCTTTCGTCACATACATCGGTCGTTAGGAAAACCTCTCAGTACCTACTCACCTAATATTAAGAATTAATTGTAATTACTTTATTAAATTCATTTAGTGGAAATTTTGGGTTTTTCTTGGACTCCTCCGCTACCCATCACATAATTCAAGCGAAAACTACTTAACTGATCATGAAACTTTGTACACATATTCTTGGAGGTAATAGAAGTAACATTGGATAGTTTTTATGAATTTTTTTTTTTATTTCACGAAAGATTCATAAACGCGGGTGAAACCGCGAGCACAGCTAGTAAAATATATACATACATACATACATCTTTATTAAGATAACTTTACTTTATAAAAAAAGTTTGTGAGTTTGCTAGTAGGAAGTAATCTCTGGAATTACTGAACCGATTTTGAAAATTCTTTCACCAGTGGAAAGCTACATTTTTGGCTTTATGTTATATTTATTATATGACGCGTGTATTTCGAAATTACAGCCCATAATTTCGAAATACACGCGGACGTAGTGCTAATACTAAATAATACAAGGTGTAACGGAAAGGTGTGGTCATATTTTAAGAACCGTTTCTGCCCATGGAAAAGAACAACCTTCTCTAAGAAAAAATAGAAAATTCCCATAAAAAAATTGGACTTTCCATACAAAGTTATCATCGCCTGATCAATATTTGTATGGGGGTAAATTTTTTTTTGGGATTTTCCTCAATTTTTTTGAATAAAGTTGTTCATATCGATGGGCAGATGCAGTTCTTAAAATATGACCACACTTTTCCGTAACACCCTGTATATAGGCAACAACAAAAAAATACAACGATTGAACAAATAAAACAGCTAAAACGAGAACATTATTACAGTGACAAATAATGCTCCTTTACATGGTGGTTTCGCGCGTTTTATTGACACTGGCAATGCATTCCACAGACGAGCGGCCTGGACAGTATTGGCGAGAATTAATTTTGGAAAGTAGCGGAATGCATTCGAATTTTAAGTCTCAAGTTATCTGATGACCTAAGAACTTTGAGAAGAAACTGGAAACGTGACTTCGCTCGCGTTAATATCCCAAGGAAACATATTCATGGGATAAAAGTATCTTATATCCGTGTGATAAGTTTCATTCAAATTCGTTAAGTCGTGAAGAGGTAACAGACAGACTGACAGTTACTTTCCCATGTATTATGGAGTATTTCAAGAAAAAAACTTTTTTACAAAAAAATACAACCGACTTCCAAAAAAAAATACGAAAAATTGCAAAATAACTTTAATTTCGAAAGTCGGTGTTTCTAGTATTGTTTCTTCGTTATTTGACACCGACTGCCGAAATTTCGGTTGTACCTACTTATTGTTTTGTAATAAAGTTTTTTATTTTTCACTTTTTAGTAGTTGTACCCCATAACTAAAACTAAATAGTAAAGTTATGCCAGGAATGATAGCCCCAAAAACATGGAATTTGAACATAATTGGTGAAAAAGTGCTCATAAAATAAAAACTACCTACTGAGCCAAACTGAACAATTTTTTTACGGGTCCAAACCGCAACTATACAGCATCGAACAAAACATAATTACGGGAATCGGATCAGAAACCTCGGAGTTATCAGTGTACATACATTAAATATATATATAAATATAAAATATATATATATATATATAACAACCGAATTAAGAACCTCCTCATTTTAGACGTGTCGGTCAAAAAGACGAAACGATCGGGTAACAATGAGAAACCATCTCATATCACTGCTGAGCATCATGACTTCGTTTAATTTTCTCAAGGTTTCTGTTACAACCAGTCAACCTGGTCAAAAACAAGCTCAGCGCACATTACAGCCCGGGCAAAAAAAGACCCGCCATATACATAATACATATTATACGTTTATTATTATTTTTTTTTTGGTGGGGCATCTTGCAGGTCAGCCTCTGAGGCTGTCGTCTGCTTAACCGGGCTTGCCTGTGTAGGCTTTAATATATTAAAGCCTCCAGCCAGGACTTATTTAAACTTACAAAGTAAGTGACCACGCTAAGGGCACCCCCTGCGGGGTACGGGCCTCGGCTTAGGGCGTCACTGGGGGGGGGGGGCAGCAAGGGAAGGCTGGATCTGGTTTCCATTAATTGGAAAGTTAACTGGCTCAGCGGCACGTGCTGGCGAGAGACGGGGAGGAAAATTACTTAGATTTCGCGACGGGCCTCGCCGGCGAGGTCTGAAAATCGGCGGTCTGTAATGTTTTTTGATGGTGCTAGTCTCCCTACGGCTCTCTTGGAGCAGGGTTGTGGCGTCATCAGGGACTAAGAGGGTATGCCGGGGGCGGCGAATCCTAGAAATTTGGGACGGAACGTATCGAGTAGCCGATGCGATAAGGGGGTTACGATGCTTAGCAGCAGTTTCAAGGAAGCGCTTGGTGGAGCGTTTCATGAACTGCTGCAAGGTGGGGATTTTGAGGTCAACATGCAGCTCCTCATTCCTCACAAAGTAGGGGTCATCCACCGCTCTGCGGAGAAAGCGGTGCTGCAATGTCGACATCTTGTGGAGGAGACGGGGCTTGGCATGTGCGAACACGGGGCAAGCATAGGTCATGATTGGTCGGATGACCGAGGCTTTTACCGTTTAGGAGGAAGTGGAGTCTACCTTGAGCAAAGGCGGCCCGCGAACGAGCCTGCTTTATGTGCTCGGCGAAGGTGAGATGCTGATCTAGGATTACGCCTAAGTACTTGGCCTGCTTCTCCCAAGGGATCGGCCTGCCGTACATGGTAATCGGACGAGGGGGTATATTATACGAAAATGATGAAGGATTTTTATACTGCGGAGCTCCTTTTTATTATTATTTTTACAAGCTTTTATTTAACTTTGTATTTGTGAGCGCCGCCGAATCAGCGTATTTTGTGTCCAATTGATAATTTATTGTTCTGTGCCTCGGCACAATGAATAATACGTCTGTTTTATTTATTGTGAAAACCAGCGCCGTGGATTCGTACCTGCGTGCATGGGCCGCTGCAAAAAGCTGAGCGTTAGCCGTTTTGCGTGGTAGTGGCGCATATATCCGTCTAGGATATATTATGTATTAATTGTTTATGTAACAAAGTGTTTGTGCGTCGCTTTCACGTGAATAAACAGTTTTTCTTTCTTTCTTAGATCGTTCCATGTTGTTGGTAATATGTACAGAGTATTTCGGCACATTGCAGGCAGGTTGAATACACTCTTGTCCTAAAAAAATCTAATTAGTTCGTCTGTTAGATTAAAATATTGAACACGTATTTTTTTGGTCACGTAAACGAAAAATGAGGATGATACAGTGCGTTGAAATTTCGCGTGACATCACATCTCGATACACTTTGTACCGTTTAGTAACGTAACAAGCCCCCACTCCTGAACTTCGATGCGTTTTAGCTTTGTCATTTTTTATTGATTTGGTACAGCTAACAGTACGTGTTAAATATTTTTTGATAATCTAACATACGGACTAAATAGATTTTTGTTATACCCAGTAAACATACCTATTGAGTGACGCATGCATGAGTGTTTAATAGACGCCATTTTTTTTTTGGAGCGTGGAAAATCATCCAATGACTTCTCCCGCTCTAGGTGGAGCGGGAGGGTGTGTCAGACTTTTATTGACTGAAACCCAGCCTCTTTGGAATTTTTCCGCGACCAGGATAGGTATCGGTCGTCTGGTATTGCTGACATCTATTTGAGGCGCGCGTGGTACACTACGTGCCTTCGATTCTCAGGCTTGGCCTTGATCGGACGGCGAGCTACCCATTGCTCACCATCCGCAAGCCCGCGCCTATGGTGTCCGGAGATCGGTTTACGACTTCCGATGCCCAGGGTGTCTCCTGCGGCGGCTGCTAGAGGCGTGAAGGCGTCTCCGTTCAGTCTCCGACACACGTTCCACCTCCTCCTTCGCGAGCATTACTGCTTCGTGTAATGGACGCATTTTTTTTTTTTGGCGTTGGGGAGTCAGCCAATGACTTGTCCCGCTCTGGGTGGAGCGAAAGGGCGTGTCAGACTTTTACTGCCTAAAACACACCCCTATTCCTTCAGTTGTCTGTGCCAATAGGCGTGGTGGCTCTCTTTCGAATTTATTCACGACCCCTAGGCAGGCATCGGAACTGACGGGCCTCGTCAGGTACTGCTGACATCTCTTTGAGGCGCGTGGAACATTACGCGCCGTCGACTCTCGAGCCTGGTCCTTATCGGACGGCGAACTACCCACTACTGGCCGTCCGCAAGCCCGCGCCTACGGTGGCTAGAAATCGGCTTGCGAGCCCCGACGCCCAGGGCGTCTCCTGCGGCGGCTGCTGCTGGGGGCGTGAGGGCGTCTTTGTTGAGTCTCCCTCACCCGTTCCGCTTCCTCCTTCGCGAGTATTACTGCTTCGCAGAAGGAGGCGACTGCTTCTCATTCCCTCTCGCTCCGTACCATGGCTTGGCCCAGGGCCGAGCGCGAGAGGTCGCTGCCACCGATAGCCTCCACGAGGACACGGCGGTGCTCTGCCCAAGCGGGGCAAACCTCCACCGTATGCTCCACCGTGTCCTGTGGGCGATCCGCACAGTGGTGACACCCGGGCGTTTTCTCCCGCCTATCCGACACAGGAACCTCTCGACACAGTGTAATTAGCCTACGGTTAGAACTAATACCTTGATTGACTTCTTACCTAATGAATGAGTGTGAGTACGGAACGCGAAGGGATGTAAGACTTTGTTCTCGTTAATGGTGCAAGCTGTCTCCATGTTTTCAACGCTCCGCGGTGGGATCACGCCGCTCGTGCCCAGCAGAATGACGCCGGCTTGACGGGGCATCCTGGAAATTACAGTTCAAGTAGGAATTAGAAAATGTTTAGAAATTAGGAAACCTATATTTTAAGTATTCTTGAAGAAAACTTCATCCACTCAAGTCAGTCGCCATGATAAAAAATATCCTCATATTAGTGTGATAAATAGCAATTTATTGATATTAATTATCAATAAATTGCTATTTATCACACTAATATTATAAAGGCGAAAGTTTGTGAGTGTGTATGTTTGTTACTTCTTCACGCTCAAACGGCTGGACCGATTTGGATGAAATTTCGTATGTAGATAGCTTATACCGTGGATTAACACATAGGCTACTTTTTAACCGACTTCGAAAAAGGAGGAGGTCCTATGTTCGTCTATTTTTTTTTTTAATTCCACGTTCCATTTTATTGGGGTTTTTAGTTCTGGGGTATAACAACTAAAAAGTGAAAAATAAAAAACCTTTTTTACAAAAAAAAACTTTAATTTCGGAAGTCGGTGTCAAATAACGAAGAAGTAAAATACAAACACCGACTTCCGAAATTAAAGTAATTTTTTTTTAATTTTTAGTGTATTTTTTTTTTTGGAAGTCGGTTGTTTTTTTTTTTGTAAAAAAGTTTTTTACTAATTAAATGAAGGAAATATATTTAGTTAAGCCTGCAATTTGAAGCAGCGCCATCAGCCGCGCGCAGACTATCTGTAGGCGATACACTTTTTTTTACAAAAACAACAACCGACTTCCAAAAAAGAAATTCCTTACACTAAAAATTAAAAAAAAAACTTTAATTTCGGAAGTCGGTGTCAAAAAAAAAACGAAGAAATAATAAAATACAAACACCGACTTCCGAAATTAAAGTTATTTTTGAATTTTTAGTGTAATTTCTTTCTTGGAAGTCGGTTGTTGTTTTTTGTATAAAATTTTTTTATTAGAATTCGGTTGTATTTTTTGTAAAAAACTTTTTATCTCAGTCAACGTGGGTGAAACCGCAGGGCAGCAGCTAGTTGAGAGTAATCGAGGATTTTTTTATTGACATTAATTGAGGATTTTTTTTTTAAGCTTGCTAGCTTTACCTGAAGATTAAAGAAGGTTGAATCGAGGTTGAGTAGGGAGTAATTATTCATAGTTAAAATAAAATTGTTAAAATGCCTGTAGATTTGGTTCCTAAATAGAACTAACTATGGGTGGTATTATATTTATCCTATATCTTTGTCCAATGTGAGTTTGATCAAAGAAGTAGGATGACTTCATCAAATGTGTCAGCAACACCGATATTTGATCAAAGAATATTGACATTTAAATCAAAATGGCTACAACTAAGACATTGTTTTTCTTTATTATATGGTGATACTTTCATAACAATGTAATTGAATGTTGAGTCGTAAAAAACGCCTTTAGGAATGTTTGTCCTCGACTTGTAATTATTTAATTTATCTTGAATGCTTTTTGCTCTTCGTCTGAGGAGCTCGTGGCTAAAGTAATAACAGCCGTACGGGTCGATCCATCAGGTTAAGCTACGCTTGCCGGGGTTGATCCATGGATGGGTGACCATCTTTACATACCGAGACTCCTCCGTGCCTCGGAAAGCACGTTAGGCCGTTGGTCCCGGCTGTCAATTGTGGATCTTTGACAGTCGTTACGGGTCGTCAGAAGCCCGAAAGTCTGACATCCAGTCTTACCAAGGGGTATCGTATTACCCAGTAACTGGGTTGTGGAGGTCAGATAGGCAGTCGCTCCATGTAAAACAC
This sequence comes from Polia nebulosa, assembly GCA_951329385.1. Classification (NCBI taxonomy): domain Eukaryota; kingdom Metazoa; phylum Arthropoda; class Insecta; order Lepidoptera; family Noctuidae; genus Polia; species Polia nebulosa. The sequence continues at coordinate 9,155,916 of OX589588.1, read as the reverse complement.
TGGTATTCAGCTGCATCCGGTTAGACTGGAAGCCGACCCCAAGATAGTTGGGAAAAGGCTAGGCAGATGATGATGCTTTGCTCTTCGTCTTTCGATCCAAAGCTTTTTCTTGTTTTTTTATTATTAATCTAATGATAATAGCAGCATATAAAGTTGCTACACGTTCCTCCATTTTCTCAGACTACGGCAAATCTTGGACAAGTGTAATGGGCATCAACAAATCAATCAACTGAGCCTATCGCAGTCCACTGCTGGACATAGGCCTCTCCCAGGCTGCGCCACAACACCCTGACCTCCGCCATCCGCATCCAGTCTATCCCAGCCACCTTCTTAAGGTCGTCGATCCATCTAGCTAATGGGCGTCCCACACTACGCTTGCCGAACGCGGTCTCCACTCCAGGACTCGTCTGCTCCATCGGCCATCGGTCCTTCGACAAACATGACCAGCCAACTTCCACTTTAGTTTGCTTATTCTGCAAGCTACGTCGGTTACTCCGGTCCTTTCCGGACAACTTCATTCCTGATTTTATCCTTCAAAGAAACTGCTGACATAGCCCGCTCAATAGCGCGCTGAGTGACCTTGAATTTGGGGACCAGCCCGACCGTCAGTGTCCACGTTTCGGCACCGTATGTCATAACGGGCGGGAAACCTTAGTCTTCAAACATTGTGAGATAGGGGACGAGAAGACCTGACGAAGTTTTCTAAACGCTGCCCAACCCAACCGGATCCTTCTGTCAACTTCTTTCTCAAAGTGGTGTCTACCGAGCTGGATGACTTGCCCTAGGTAGACGTACTCCTTCACAACTTCGAGAAGCGACCCTTGGATGCGGATGATGGGCATTCGGCAAAGAAATTTGATCAAATATAGGACATAGATATTGGACAAAGATATGATAATAAATGTAATACCACTATGGCAAAAAAAAATGCTTACTTTTGAAGGAGTACAGCTTTACAATAGAGTAGTTCTAGTATAAGAAATCTACACTTTCAATGCATTCAAAACTCAACTTAGTCAGTATATAATTAAGGATCACTTCTGGAGAAATGAAGGCATTAAATGGGTATCTAGTTTTTAACTGATGACGACGAGCTTTGTGATATTTATAAATGTATGTTTTAGTATTGTTCTCAAGTGAGTGTCGTATGTCTTTATTGAGAGTAAAATTTCTTTAAACCTAAATAGGGTTTTTTCACCTAGCATTCTAGCAAAAGTGATAGGGTCAGTCTGTAGGTACTGTTATATCTAAGTAGGTCGCATGAAAAACGAATCTTGTCAAGCAAGGCTGGTCAAATATACTTTTAAAGGATTTTTCAAATTTGAGGGAGGTTGTCAATGAGACAGGCTCGAGTGAATTATATGTATAGTTGTGTTAGATTATTAACAATCTTATAACTGTAACCTTACCAGTATTATACATGCAAAATTTAGGATGGATGGGTGTGTAGCGACATCTATGACGCTACATACGAACTAAAACAGCAAATTCCTACATCGCGCAAGCAGAGTTCTCCGCGCGATTTGAACATATACATCATCATCTGCCTAGCCTTTTCCCAACTATCTTGGGGTCGGCTTCCAGTCTAACCGGATGCAGCTGAATACCAGTATTTTACATGGAGCGACTGCCTATCTGACCTCCACAACCCAGTTACTGGGTAATACGATACCCCTTGCTAAGACTAGATGTCAGACTTTCGGGCTTCTGACGACCCGTAACGACTGTCGAAGATCCACGATTGACAGCCGGGGCCAACGGCTTAACGCCATTTGAACATATACAACAGCCCGAAATCAAATATCGGGCAGTTGCCCGGACCAGACACAACACCCGTCTGGTCGGAGGTTCCTCACTTTTCAATGGAGGTTTGCGGGACTTTACACCCTGTTCCGCATACCTCTAAAGGTGTTTGTTACACAATCACACCAGAACGACCCAACGGATCTGGATGAAATTTGTCACAGAGATAGATTATAGTCTGGAATAGCACATAGGCTATAATTTATAATAGGGGAAGTACTAATTCCACGCGGGCAAAGCCGCTGGCAGATGCTGGCGGCGCGTGCGTCATGTTACGGGGAACGGAATGTTGCCACTTAAATATTAATATTCATTACGCTGTATAGTATTTAGTATTACTCATTGTTTGCTGCACCGGTCGACGTCATGACGTCAGCGCCGGCAGTCGCTGAAAACCAGCGCTGGAGCTCTGTCTCGCACAGGGTCACAGCACTAAGCTGAGCGATGGCCGTTTTGTGTGGATGTGACGCATGTTTTCCTCCAGCTTTTGTTTTTTGTCGTGTTTCTCTGTCTTTTGCGTCATGTTTACCGTAATTAAACGTATTTTCTTTTTTTCTTTTGTTTCTAAGCTAGTACAAGGCATACATATTGCGGTCCATGTGTATCTTTTCATCATCATCATCATCAGCTTTTTAATGTCCCCACTGCTGGGGCACAGGCCTCCTCTCTGTGAGAGGATGTGGGCCGTAATCCACAACACGGACCCAATGCGGGTTGGTGGATGTCACATGTCTTCGAATTTTTGGTTCTAGGACATGCCGTTTCCTCACGATGTTTTCCTTCACCGTTTTGAGAGCAGGTGGTGATGAAATAATTTACACAAAGTAAAGCGCCTGCCTGGGTTTGAACTCACGACCTACAACTTGTAAGTCGCGGCCGTTACCACTGGGCCACCACTGCTCTCATACACACAAGAGATACACACCCTGAGAGCTCCACATCCCTAGATATCACAGTATTTACCTCAGTTTAATGTTCAACAATTCTTAACAGTACTTAGATAATATTATTTTAGCGTACCGGAAAACGTCTATTATAGTATAGCTAGTAGACAAAGGTATGAACCTGACCATCAAACGATTCCGTTGCGTGTCAGCCGCTCATTGTTAGCTGTTCTACTAATTTACTAATGGCCTCATTTAAAAACATACATGTGATTAGCTTAAATACTGAAAACCGGCCAAGTGCGAGTCGGGCTCGCGCATGAAGGGTTCCGTACCATCGTACAAGATTATACGCATCTACTTGTTGCTATTATTAAGATCGATTAAAAAAAGCCCAAAAAAACACGTTTCTAGTAGAGGAGTCGCCTTTTTTTTAAATTTTTTATTCATTATTCTGTTGTTATAGCGGCAACAGAAATACACATTATGTGAAAATTTCAACTGCCTACCTATTACGGCTCATGAGATACAGCCCGCTGACAGACAGACGGACAGCGGAGGCTTAGTAATAGGTAAGGGTTCCGTTGGTTACCCTTCGGGTACGGAACCCTGATTAGCAGGTTCTTAATTCAGCATGTTATTTCCGGAAGAAGGATAGATGTACAGTAAAGTACTGATCATCTGAAGGAGTTTTTTTCCTACAGAATTTGATCATTTATCAAATTCTATAGACGTAGGTGTTGAATTTTAAGGTTGCACTAGTCGATATTTTGTCCATACAAATTTCGGGAGGGTATTATTCCACTGTTTAACATTTGAGAGGATTTCCTTGTGCACAAACTAAACTTAATTCAGGCTATTCCTATCTTTTTCTCTCTAATAAAACAAGAAAGAGACAGACGTAAATTAGAGCTGTCAAATTTAGTTGAACTAATATTTCCATACAAATTAAGGGTGCACGTAAAAACATGTCGATTAAAAACACGGTGAAACGCAAGGCGTAAACTAGTTTGACATCTCTAACTCAGTTCATAGCTATAACCGTCCTTTTCTCGCACTGACTTTTTGTAAAAGATAGCGATTCTTTAATTTAAGTTTAGTTATTTAACAAGAGAATCGGCACCATTCTACATCTAAAGTTAAACATGATATCGTTTTGTCTCATTATTACTTTTGTCTGTCTGTGCGGAAACAGAATAGTAAAATAAAAAGCCAATAAAAAGTTATAAGCTAACAAAGATTCGTTTTTCTTGCTAATTTTAACGCAAATTTGGGTGTAAATAAGTAATAAAAGAAGTGCAAAATCTCCAAAACAAAGTCGGCACCGACAAACCTCAATTATAGAAGAGTTCAATAAACTGTATTTGTAATTGATTTATGCAGTGGTTTTTTCTTAAAACTCAATTTTCCAAATAATTTTTGGTAATTTAATCTTATTTGTGTGCGTGCAAACTAGACATTGTGGCCTAGCGTCTAACTACTCATCACTGATTTATTTTCTCTGTCAGACATGATGCCAGGTGAGACAGCGTGCTTTTTGGCGAAGCCCACCAGTGAGTTCGAGCCCGCGACTAGTTCAACCTTAAACCGCAAAATCAGTTTTCAAACTAAGCATTTGGTTAGAGAGTTTAATAAATAAGGCTGTAAATGTTTATAAGTAACTTACCTTCTGCCAGCGGCTTCACCCGCGTGGAATTAGTACTTCCCCCGTTATAAACTCTCAACCCCTTTTTCACCGCCTTAAGGGTGGAATTTCGAAAAACCCTTTCTTAGTGGATTCCTACCCTTCACAAAGAAATCAAATTTCATGCCTCTAGGACCAGCGGTTTAGGCTGTGCGTTGATATTATATTTACAGATAACTGAACTAAATTAGCACAAAAGACTTGGTAGTTAGTTCTAAGGAGCGTAAAGGAGTCTGCCTACTATACTGTTCGATACCATGACCGTCCTAGGAGTTTCAAGCAAAAAAATTTTTTTTTTAAAAGTATGAGATAGTCTCATCAGCCAACTAGACCGTTTCGACACCGACCAATACCGTCGCGTGCCATGTACGGAGCGTTTCGGAAAATAATATTTTTAACAGTACCTACGTGTCGTGTTTCTTTTCGTGCTTGATACGTTCCTAGCACGGTCATGGTATGATACGGTGTAGTGTGTAGTGGCAAGACTTTTTTATTCACAATATTTTTAAAAGGAGGAGCTCGTGGCTAAAGTAATAACAGCCGCACGGGTCGATCCATAAGGTTAAGCTACGCTTGCCGGAGTTGGTCCATGGATGGGTGACCATCTTTACATACCGAGACTCCTCCGTGCCTCGGAAAGCACGTTAAGCCGTTGGTCCCGGCTGTCAATTGTGGATCTTTGACAGTCGTTACGGGTCGTCAGAAGCCCGAAAGTCTGACATCCAGTCTTACCAAAGGGTATCGTATTACCCAGTAACTGGGTTGTGGAGGTCAGATAGGCAGTCGCTCCATGTAAAGTACTGGTATTCAGCTGCATCCGGTTAGACTGGAAGCCGACCCCAAGATAGTTGGGAAAAGGCTAGGCAGATATAGCTCGTACTTTATCGATTGTTGGCAAAAAAATTAATATTTTCAAAATATCCGCCTGTAAAAAACAACTAAAAAGTTCCAAGCAAGTCACTTACAAGCAGTCTGATGCAGTTGGCGGCAGTTATTTTAGTTCAATTATTGATTTCATGCCACTAACTGCATCAGACTGCACCTCGGGTTTTTTGAACATATTCAATTTTCTTTATTTTCCACATTTTATTGAGTTATATTTTTGGAATCGCCTCCTCGAACCCTTTATTTTGATACCCCACTTAATATAGTTCGCCGACTATAATTTTTTTTCTGGTTGTCGTCATAATTTATTTTGATTACTGTCATTCTTTAGTAGCACTCGCAAGATTAAGGGACATTTTCACCAATTCTAAACGCCCGGTTTTCGACGTTTAAGCTCGCTTAAACGCGTTTAGCCGCTGTCATACTCGTAAAACTGAAGAGTTTGTTTGTTTGGTTGAACGCGCTAATCTCGGAAACTGCTGGATCGAATTGAAAAAATATTTTTGTGTCGAATAGTCCATTTATCGAGGAAGGCTATAGGCTATAATGTTATATTATAGCAGTGTTATAATCACGCTGCGACCAGCAGGGGCGAAGCATCAATGAAAAATGTGGCGAAAACGGGAAAAAAATTCTTTTGAGAGCTTCAGTTGCGTGCGCTGCGTAAACGGTGAAAGTTACGCAAAAATTATGTAAGTATGACTTAATTGTTCTCCTTTTAAAGTTCTAAAAAAAAAGTCCGCGACAGCATACGTCTATCTTTTAAAGTTAACTCACTATAATCATTTTAATGGTTTTTATTTTTTACGCTAAGCTTGGGAAGCTGTTCAGTAAAACTTAGTTTATATAGCGAATGGTAAAATCGGCCCTAAGACTAATCATTGACGAAAGAATTATTAAAATCGGCCCAGGCGTTTGTTATACATAAATAAATAAATGTTTATTTCAATAACTTAAGAATACGTTTACATTTGGTCTTCAGGGAATTTCCATTTAAGTAAGAAGTTTACTTGTGTTAGGAAGTTCCGCTCTTCCAGTAGTTACAACTTGTATAAGCTATTGAATAGACATTCCATTACAGTAGGTATTAGAAATAAAAAAAAAATAAAATAAAAAAGTGACATAAATCAAAAATATAAAGTATAAGTTAAACATTATAATGATTAATCAAAGGCGCGCTTCAGTGTGAGGGTGTGTAATGGTGTGTTTGTGTGTGTGAGTGAGTGTGAGTGTATGTATGTTTAATGATAGTATATGGTACGTAAATAGCATTAGATATGTGGTAGTGAAGAAAGAGTAGTCTCCATTAATAAAAATCAATTATTATGAATATGCATCTAAGAACATATAGTTTGGACTATATTCTCAATCTCGTCGTAAGTTTTTGTCTTTAGCCATTCAGTCAGAGCGTTTTTGCAGTCTCGATACGAAAGTGGATAAATATTTAATTCCTTGTTTATATAGTTATATAAGTGAGAAGATTGCCTAGCGTACTGTCTTTTAGCAAAAGTTGATTTAACAGGAACATTGGGGATCATGTATTTCCTTCTTCCTTGACGAGTCGTGGAGTCGAAGGTGAGAGATTTATGTTTTTTTAAAATAGTTTGGAGCACATAAAGTTTTCGAACCGTCAGAACATCAGAAGTTAGGTATAGAGTTTCAGTTGGGAACCTAAAGGGCTTAAATAGCATAACTTTTAGTAGTGATCTCTGAGCTCTTTCTAGTTCTAGGAATCTAATTTTTGTTGCTCCTCCCCAAACTGGTAAACAGTACGCTAGTACCGACAGCGCCAGTGATGTGTAAATTTGTAACAGAAGGTTTTTAGTAGTCACGTAACGCAGCGTTTTAAATGTCCAAATAAGTTTCCGAATTCTTTTCATTATCAATTCAGTATGCCAATGCCAAGATAAACGTTGGTCGATCATTACTCCTAGATATTTGGTATATTGGACGTTTTCAATTTCCATGCAAGGGCAAGCAAAGTTAGAGTTTGAAGGAGTCAGGCAATTGTGAATTTTTATTTTGAAATCAGCTAAAGGTTGTGAAAGGTTATATTTAGAGAAGCAAATGAAGGTGGTTTTAGTTGTAGTTTAGGTAGTTTTATACATACATACATACATAGGCTAATAAACACATTACCCTACCTTGCATTGCGCAGTAAAAAGTAATAATAGGTTTTTATTCTTACGCCATTGTTTAGATTCGTTTTGGTTTCCGGCTTGACTATCAGAATTATCGTTCGTATGGCTGTTGTGTTATTGTGATAAAAGAGAATGACTGTGAAATGTTTCTTTGGGAAAGTTGTTTGTTATCATGAGTACAATCACGTGTTTAAGTATCGGTCACTAATTGTCGGTTATTATTAGGTGTGTTTATTTTAATTAAATTATATAGGTATACATACTTTCGTAACCATTTTCTTCTTAGTAATTTTTTTTTTTTTCAGTTTATGCACCTAACCATGTTATCTCTCCACCACTCTTGGTTGACTGGTAGAGAATGCCTAACGCATTAAGTCTGCCTTTGTACATTTGTGTTAGATGAAGTTTTAATAAATAAATAAATAGTAAATGCAGGCTTTTACCTTTGTTTCGTGTATTTGAGGAAAACTCCGGAGTTGTCACGTTTGTCCTCTGAAAAAACATTGGAATGACGTTAGTACATTAATGATTAAAAGCTTGTACTCAGCCGGAACAAAAAAAAAAGGAAGTATTATACAGTTGGTGGCATGAAATCTACGATTTAACTAAAATAACTGCCACCAATTGCATGAGACTGCTTTTTGTCTGCGTAGACAAAAAGCAGTAAAGCATATCTTAGAATATACATTTTATTCCCCGTCAAATGACGCAGGAAATACCTTTCATAGGTATCATTAAGTTAACAATGGACTAGTAGCTCCGTATTGTCAATATACAACATAGTCACATTCGCTATTTGCTCTAACACACACATCACACATAACACAACATAACAGCATAGAGTCTATTCTATTATTCACTCTGTAAACGTAATGTCTACGACATCAGGAATTCCCTTTTCCTCATACTATAAAACAAAATATTCATAGTTATGATAATTTTAAAGCAATGATTATAGAATACATCAGTGTGTGTAAACAAATAAATTGTTTTTATACAAAGTATAATACCGGCCTGTAACTGTCCCATTGCAATGCCAGGCCTCTTCAACACTGATTCCCTATTATCGGTCTACGTGTGAAATTCACAGCTGATCCCGGTTAGCGCTGCCAAGACTATAGGCGCCGATAGAAGCGATGAATCAAGTGTTAGAGGATGTTCACTCTGTTTCGAATTTATCCTCAACCAAGACCTTCCCCTAACACACAGCCCACTGGTGGGCGACTGACGCCCGTCCTGCACATTTTACGGTGGGAACATTAGGTACAGGCTTATAATGTTCCCACTGCTGGGACACAGGCCTCCTCTCTGTGAGAGGGTGTGGGCCGTAATCCACCACGCGGACCAAATGCGAGCTGGTGGATGTCACATGTCTTCGTTCTAGGACAAGCCGGTTATCTCACGATGTTTTCCTTCACCGTTTGGAGAGCAGTGGCGAAATAATTTACACAAGGAAAAGCGCCTGTCTGGGTTCAAACTCACGGCCTTTTTTTTTGTGGGGAAGTCCTCATGGATATTCTCCTTCTGGGGACAACGGAGTTATGTCGGACACCTATCGACTAAAACGCCACAGTTCCTACTATTTTCGCACTCCTGGAACGCAGGCCTCTATTTTGGTTGCATATTCTAATGCCCGTTTTCCTCACGATGTTTTCTTTCAGAGTTTAGAGAGGTGATGAAATAAATAATTGGAAAAAAGTGTCTACCACCGCTCCGACACAAATGAAAGAAAGAATGAGAGATGCTTTGAATAGCGGAGATGACAGAAGTCGTGGACTCAATTTTGACGCCACGAATTTGATAAATCATGCTTCAGTTGCGTGGAGTGGCCATTCCATACTCTGTGGGTAATCATACTGACCTGACTTTTCATTGTGATTGCTGATGTTAATAAACAGTGTTTGTTTATTTATATTTCACTATTGCTTATAAATATTATTGAATAGTTTGCGATGACTGTCATGTTTTGATATAGGCATTAATTGTCGTCTGCATAGCAACATTACAACAATCACTACATTATGATAAAACCAAAGTCCGCCGCGTCTGTCTGTCTGTCATTTCGCGATAAACTCAAAAACTATTGAACGGATTTTCATGCAGTTTTTAACCGACTCCCTAAAGGAGGAGGTTATCAATTCGGATGTTCGTTTTTTTATGTTTGTTCGGGCATAACTTCCGTCATATATAATGATATAGACGGATTTGAAAAATATTTTTTTTTTGTTTGAAAGGGCAATATTCCGAAATGGTCCTATTTAAATTTCATATAGATCTGATGATGAGTTTCGGAGACAGACAACGGAACTCTTCAAAAAATTACAGCAAATAAACTGCGATTGCTGCAATCGTATGTCTACTAAAAAGTGAAAATTATTTTATTTTACAAAAAATAGAACCGACTTCCAAAGAAAATGCAAAATAACTTTTATTTCGGATGTAAGTGTCAAAAAACGAAGACACAAAACCGGAAACAACGACTTCCGAAATTAAAGTTATTTTGCACTTTTCTTTGGAAGTCAGTTAAAATTTTTTGTAAAAAAGTTTTTTCATCAATATATACAGAGTGTAACGGAAAGGTGTGGTCATATTTTGAGAACTGCATCTGCCCATCGATTTGAACAACTTTTTTCAAGAAAATCCGAGGATATTCTAAAAAAATTTTTTAAATCCCCATACAAAATATTGATCAGCTGATGATAACCTTGTATGGAAAGTCCAATTTTTTTTTGGGAATTTTCTATTTTGTCTTAGAGAAAGTTGTTCATTTCCATGGGCAGAACCGGCTCCTAAAATATGACCACACCTTTCCGTTACACCCTGTACAGTGATTCATAGAATGGAAGAAAAAAACGTGTTGCGCCGACCCAAGTAACATGGGATAAGGGCAGGCAGATGATGATGATATAGTGATTAATGAGGAAGGTTTAGGTGTATAATTACGAAGCTGCGCCAAGTTGCTAGTATCATAATAATTACAAATCACGTGCCCGCCGCGGTGGGGTTTCGCATCGGCAAAAACTTTCCCCCATTTAACAAAATGAGGAAATTATTTTTTTACATTTTTCCTTAGTGATAACCTTCGTCACTAAGGACCTCTTGTAAATTTCAAGCTTCGAGGCCCAGCGGTTCAGGCAGTATGTTGTCTCAGTCAATGAACGAATTTAAGAATTGTATTAAGAACCCAAAACACCGTGAGGAAACCGGCATGTCCTAAAGGCAAAAATTCGGAGACATGTGACATCCACCAACCCGCATTGGGCCCGCGAGGTGGATCACGGCCCACACCCTCTCACAGAGGAAGCCTATGCCCCAGCAGTGGGGACATTAAAAAAAGGCTGATTATGATGATGATTAAGAACCCAGATGAATTAAGCTATATGTACCTGGGAAACGATGCATGTAGTGCACTTGCAGGACCAAGTACTTGATGGGTGATTTTTTTCCTATAAGAAAGCCGACGTCCTTGGGAAGTCGAAGACTGGGTGCGTCTCGGGCCCAGGCGTATACGATCTGAAAATAGTAGAAGTAGATTATGGATTAAGAGTAAAGAAAGACCAAGAAACGAGGGATGGATTGTGTGCAAGATTGAAACGAGTTTAATTTTTAGGGTTCCGTACCCGAAGGGTCTAAACGGAGCCCTATTGCTGTCACTCACGTCTCCGTCTGTCCGTCGTCTGTCACAAAATTTTGTTCCGAAGAATTTCTTAACTGCCCATTGACACATGAACTTGAAATATTTATTATGAAGTATCTTTTTACTAAGAAATAGTAATCTATTTGATAATTCCCTCACTTGGTACGGAACCCTAAATTTGCGAAGTCCGTCTCGCACTTGGCCGGTTTTTTTACTATTTATAGGCTTGCGTTTGACCACCATCTGACCTGATGGTAAGCGACGATGTGGTCAACGTTGGAGCACGACTTGCCTAGAAGTAACCTATTCACTCTTGACTTGACCCCAGGTTGTAGCTATCAGGAAACACAGACTCCGGTGGGGTATTCCACTCCTCAGCTGTACGCATAATGAATGGGTTACCAAAATGTTTGAAGGTCATAGCTAACATAGATGTATGGAAGGAGACTGTCACGCTATGCCGACCTATTTGTCCCTGAAACTGACGTTCTCCTGAATATTGAAGGTGTTGCTCCGTCTGCCAATGGCTGATATTGTTAAGTCCTTTGACACCTATTTGCCCTTCTGCGGTACGTGGGATGAACTGAACCTTCTCTTGCCTTCTACCCAAGTGCCGTGAATCACCCCCACGCAAAAAGCGAGGCGACGACGGCTTCCCACGCAGTCTCGCTACAAACTATAAATCGTATATCTGCGCCGGGGAGGGAAATATCACCCCCTATTACTCCTACACATTATGTGCTTTTTCTGTGGGCGAAACGAATTTCTGACGCATGTGGCAATCACAAAGTATAACTGTGTTTAGTAACTGCATTACTGATAGGTAAATCTAACCTTTCATAGTCTATGGATAAAGCATGCTCCAATGTCGACCACATTTTCGCTCACCACTAGGTGAGATGGTGGTCAAGCGCGTGGCTCTAAAAGTTTACGCGATTTCTCCGCCACTTGTGAATAGACTTTAATGATTCTTTTTTTGTTTGGTAGACCATACTGTAGATGTGGTGTCATATACATTTTATTGAAATTGATTCAGCTCGTTTTGAAAAAAACATCAAACAAAAAATATGTTTACACAGATGACGTTTGGGTTGTCTCTAATTGTGCTCAATTTCCATGGGGTTATCCATTTGTTCATAACTTTATTATTTAGTCTTAGTTCTGGGGTACAACAACTAAAAAGTGAAAAATAAAAAAAAACTTAAACAAAATACAAACACCGACTTCCGAAATGAAAGTTATTTTTAAATTTTTAGAAGTCGGTTGTATTTTTTTATTTTTATTTAGTGATGATGAGCCAGCTCTCGAACTCAAATTAGCCAGGTTATAGGTAGCATCATTAATATAGAAGAAAATCACTGAGTAGCCATAGCCTTACTGTACAACGTATGTCCTAATAAAATATTATTTTTATCAAACAGCATGCATTTTCAAAGTAATTTTGATAAGAATTTGACACGAGTTAGCAGCTAACCATGAAGCCATGAGGCAGCAGTAAGCCGTATAAATTCTGATCGATGTCTGCGTAATGTAATTGATAAAAGCCTACGTCATGAACTCAAGGACCGTACAATGACAGCACATTATGGAAAGTAAAATTATAAACGCCCGGTGGCAAGAGGATTCTTTTCAGAGGTGGCTAAAAACTTAAGTTAATTTTGAGGAAAAGATCGCATTCTATACGTTACTCGTCGTAAGGTTGGCCAATCTTCGTTGAGATTTGCCACCGTGAGCGAAACTCTGTCGGGACGATTATTATTTTATTATTGTCTACTGAGAAAAATTAAAAAATAAATAAATATAATAGGACTAGTTTAGATTAGCAGATTCTTTCCACAGAGAATTTGAATTGAACTAAGCATATTGTTTTAATATGTGGAAAATGTTGTGGGTTATATACATTGTACTCACTCTGTAGTTCATATTTTATGTGTTATTGTAATGTACACATTAACCGTTAACGGTAACCGTTTATTTTCCCAAATCATCATTCTCCTGCCCTTATCCCAATTTATTTGGGGTCGGCGCAACATGTCTTTTTCTTCCATACTCCTCTACTCACTCATCTCTGTAGTCAACCCCCTTTTACCCATATCCTCTTTCACACAGTCCAACCATCGTTTGTTTGGCCTTCCCCTACTCTTATAACCATCACACAACACAAGACTTTCCTCACGACATTTTCTTCATTCCTCCTCATCACATGCCCATACCACGACAACCGATTTCCACACAACTTTTCAGTCGTTTATTTTCCCAAATAAATAAAATAAAAATTGTAAGCGAGTATCTGTATATTGTATCATTGTGTGTCCATGATACGACGGTACCTAATAACCATAGATGCCTGCAAAAAGGTCTATCTATAGACGCGAAGTGGAAGTAAAACACGATCACAAAACTTACATGATCTCAAATAAAATATTCTGAGAACTTATGATTGATTAATAAACAAATAAACGAGACTTTACGTGACCTATAATGTTCTGACACATAAATGATTATGATTGTTATGGTTGTGATTATGTGCCACGAGCGCGGTAATTCCCGGTTACACAGTATAATTAAACTGAGTTTATCACAAAAAGCGTTGAACCGTAACTGCGTAACGTAGGTAAACATTTTTAGCATCATTATGATTGTGTTTGTAGCTAATAAAGTACTTACAATTTAACCATGTGATTAGTTTAAACACCGATTAGCAGGTTCTTAATTCAAATTTTCTGTGGAGAATTTGAATTTAGAATCAGCTAATTCAGTACCCATTTAAACTAATCACTGGATATTTTTAACCGACTTCAAAAAAACGAGGGGGTTCTATATTCGACAGTATTTTTATTTTTTTATTTTTTTATGTGTGTTACTCATAACTTTTTACTATGTTAACCGATTTGAAGTTTTTTTTAATTTGAAAGCTGTTGACATGTGGTCCCATTTTAATTTGGTGAAGATCTGATGAAGAACTTCGGAGATACACAATGGAACTCATCAATAAATGATAGCAAACCTTCCAGAATTGCTGCAATCGTATGTCTGTATATTGTTTTCATCACTTCACAACATTACATCACGCTGATGTGCTCTGAAGGGGTATACAGATTTGTACAGTTCACCCTGATACACCCTAATTTCACCAACTATGTTCAAATTCCCTATTTTTCGGGCTATCAATTCGGGCATAACTTTACTATTAATTTAGTTGAGAGTGGGGTACCTACAACTAAAAAGTGAAAAGTAAAAAACTTATTACAAAAAAAATACAACCGACTTCCAATAAATAATACTAAAAAATGCAAAATAACTTTAATTTCGGAAGTCGGTGTCAAATAACGGAGAAACCAAACTAGAAACACCGACTGCCAAAATTAAAGTTTTTTTATTTTATTTATAAATAAGGTCAAGTATTGTAGGTATTTATCTTGTTTAATTATGTCGAACACGTCTATGGGACACATTTCTTTAAAATTTCGTGAAGCGGGGTTTTCCCTGTAGGCTTAACTACTTAAATAGTTGAGCAAAGAGAGAGTGTTAAAAATCAACCTGATATACCTACTTATGTCGTGTAGGAATACCACCAACTTCCTGACAAATAAGTAGGTAAGTTACATCATACATCATACATCATACTAAAAAATATTCGCACAGCTTCCACACATTTTCAAAAATCATAAATGGCCTAAATTATTGTCGACTTGACTGTGCCTGCGCGCAGTTGCACTCGCAGCTAGGGTTGCCAACTTTTTTTTAAATAAATAGAGTATATCTGATTTCAGACAGGGTAAATAAAGAGTACTTTAAAAAAAGAGTAGGCACATTTTTTTTTAATTTTTGAAAATATATTTTTGTGCCTTCTTCGGTACATAACAACTTTTCATCATTTCTACTGGGTGGCGCAAAAGTAAAGACCCTATTTGGTTCAGCTATAACATTTTTTCTAAATTAGAAAACTAGATTTAGATTTTTTTAAATGTATATTTGTGCCATTAAATTTCGTACCATTAGGATTTAAAGATGATGTCTTTTAAATGGTGACCTCCAGAGTTGATACACATTTGAGCCCTATTTATGACATTTTGCATAACTTGCCGTAACACTTCCTGCGATATGTTCGTTATTTCTTGACGAATGTTTTCTTTTAGAGCTGCGAGAGTCTGTGGCTTGTTCACATACACCCGAGATTTCAAAAAACCCCAAAGAAAGAAGTCTGGACTGGTCAGATCGGGTGATCTTGCAGGCCAAGGCAAATCGCCAAAACGAGAGATAACTCGGCCTGGAAAAGCGTCCCTCACTAAGTCCATAGTGTCGCGCGCTGTGTGTGCCGTAGCGCCGTCTTGTTGAAACCAGATGTGCTCCAGCCCCAATTCGTCCAAACTGGGTATCAAAAACTCACGTAACATGGTTCTGTAGCGTTCTCCAGTGACAGTAATCGCATTGCCTCCAGCGTCTTCGAAAAAATAGGGTCCGATCACTCTGTCAACACAGATGCCACACCATACAGTAACTTTTAGTGGGTGTAGAGGTGTTTCTTGAATAATGCGCGGATTATCAGTGCCCCAGAACCGAGTATTCTGCTTATTGACATGCCCTGAGAGATGGAAATGCGCTTCGTCACTCATAACCAATTTTGAAGGAAAATCATCCTCTTCAAGGTTGAGGTTTATGACGCGCTGGCAGTAATCTAGACGAGCTCGGTGGTCAGCAGGCAGCAGCTGATGAGTCATTTGAGTTTTATACGGGAACATCTTTAAGTCTTTCACCAAAATACGCTGCAGGGTCCGTCTGGAAATGCCCAATTGCGTGGCACGTCGCCTCGTTGATGTTTCTGGACACTCTTCCACATCTTCGCGCACAGCATCGATATTTTCAGCTGAACGGCCTGTTCTTGGTCTCCCAGACTTAGGTCTATCCAATGTTGAGCCAGTTGCTTCAAGGCGTGTGGCAAAGCGTCGAATTGTGCGACCAATCGGTGCCGGACGGTGGGGAAATCGTCGACGAAATTCACGTTGTGTTCTTATCACTGATGAATTATTCCGTAAGAACATTGACACAATTATTCCACGTTCTTGGGGAGTAAAACGGTCCATGTTTATTTTCAGTGTATTTTACATTTGTTCACTACACAATTTTCAACAACAGAATGACAGAAAATGTCATATAAAAAAAAAAAAGGTATTTTCTTTAGTGCCACTACTTTTGCGCCACCCAGTATAAGAATTAATTGAATGACTACAAACATGCTTAATCTATTTTATTTTATATTTAAATAAATGTCAATGGACATATTAACAGCTAAACGTTACATTTTTTGGTTATGACAATGCGTATACATGAATGGTAAACATTGTGAAAAAAGAGTATTTTAGCGTACTCTATTAGTATTACATATTATAGAGTACACCTACAGGAAATAGAGTACAATACTCTATTTTAGAGTACGGTTGGCAACCCTACTCGCAGCTTACTTCGCACACGTGACACGCCATTAATTTTATACCTACCTGATGGATAAGGCTGTTAGAATCTGTAATAAACCCAGTAGGTAGGCAGGTACTTAAGTGGGTAACTTATTTAACAATGCTATATAGGGAAATATGTTTTAACAATAGGTAGGATGTGTATCAATACGTTGCTGGTAAATTGCATTTGCTATTATTAATATAATAATAATAATAATAATGTTTTATTTTTCACCTTCAAGTTTAACATAAAACAGGTTTACAATAGAATAGGCCGAAAGGTAGTTACATTAATTTACATATCTATAGTTGCAACTAATACCTAAACTAAGATAACTTAATATCTTGTAATGTAGGTATCATCGCCCACCCTTATTTGCATTAACATAATTTAATTATACATTAGAGCCAAAAACCTAATATAAATTAAAAAAAAAAAGTATTAAAAAGAATAAATTGAAATAAAATTAAAATAAAATTAAATTCTCATTTTACAATTTAAATTTATAAATTTACCACGCAAGAGGATAAATTTGAGGTAAGTAAAAAAAAAAAAAAAAAAAAAAAAAAAAAAAAAAAAAAAAAACACCAAGGAATTATTTAAAAGACCAAGAAAATAATTTATGTGTGATTGTGTGTGTGAATGGGGGTGTGGGTGTGTTTGGGTGTGTGCGTGGAAGTGGATGTGAGTGTGGGGGTGAAGATGTGTACGGGGTGTGTATGTGAGTGGGGTGTGTACCTATATGTGTGGGGTGTGTCTATTCATGTGTGTGGCGTTAACATACATAATTACTTGAAACTTACGGAGTATTTATGCAGGGACATGAAACAGTATTTCAGTTTCGTCGTAAGTAAGTGATAGAAGCCAGCTGATCACTTTCTGCTTACACTCTCTCTTAGTCACGGAGAAAATTTCATTTTTTTTGTTAGCTATGTTATATAGTTTTGGGCCCAGGAACAAGTTAAATCTTTGAGCAAAAGACGTTCTACAAGGCACAGATTTACACAATTCTAACCGCCTTCTCCCTGTATTTTCTTTTTCAGTCAGGGTGTTTAGACATACACTGGAATGTTGTCTCATAATTAATAATAGTACATATAGTTTTCGTACAGTAAGTACTTCACTATCTCTGTACAGCTCCGTGGTAGGAAAATACATGGGCTTAAAATAACTAACCTTAAGCAAGGCTCTTTGAGCGCGTTCAACAATTAAATTATGCGTTTTAGCAGCACCGCCCCAGGTAGTGATGCAATACGTTAAAACCGCTTGGCACAAAGAATAGTAAATAATTTTCATTAAATTAGTATTTGCTGAGTATCTGATTTTTTTGAATAAATAAATTAGTTTTCTAATTCTGTTTGAAAGATTAATGATATGATTCTTAAAGTTCAAATTTTTGTCAAATATAAGACCTAAATATTTTATAGATTCAACGGAAGATAAGGACGGACAAGAGCAATTTATAGTGTTAGTATGGCAAGTGTGAGCGATTAAGCGATGAGTTAGTTGAAGCGATTTACGGGGGTTGCGGATTGAGAAAGGGATGAATTTAGTTTTATCTGTATTTAGTGAGAGATGATTTAAGGCAAGCCATTCAGTGACCATGTTGAATCCATGTTGTGCCTTTTGGTAAACTTCATCCCAAGTGTCACCATGGAATGTTAGGGCCGTATCATCGGCATAGGAAATAATTTTACAGTTTTCAATATTTAGTAGTGTAATGTCATTTATATATACTATGAATAACGTTGGGCCGAGGATACTGCCCTGTGGAACGCCACGGGTAACAGGCAGACCATCACTCGTATACTTGGAGATTTTCACCCTTTGTGTTCTTCCGGATAAATAATCTTGAAGCAATTTCAGTTGATTTCCTCGAATACCGAGTCGATGTAACTTGTTAACTAGAGTGGGAATAGAAACCGTGTCAAAAGCTTTCGCCAGATCAAGAAAAATAGTAAGACATTTATTTTTGTTATCTAAGGTTTTAACAATGTGATCAGTAAAATTGTTTAAAGCATCTTCTGTGGACTTACCTGGCCGGAAACCAAATTGGTGATTTGAAAGTAGATTATATTTTTCTAGATATTTTATTAGCCTTGTATTAATTATCCTTTCTAAAATTTTTGAAAGAGATGTAAGAATAGAAATTGGTCGATAGTTAGTGACACGGCTTTTATCTCCACCCTTGAAAATGGGTCGTACTATAGACCGTTTAAGTGAGTCGGGAAACGTGCCCAGCTTTAGGCACATATTAAAGATATACGTAAGCGGAGGCACTATTTTATTTTTTATCAATTTAAGTATATCAGATGAGATTCCATCATCACCTGCAGCACAGTTACTTTTCAGGCCAATGATTAATATTTCAATTTCTGTTTCATCAGTGTCAAGAAGAACAAACGAATTGCTAGATAAAGATGCTGTGTTGCATTGCCGAACATTGGACGTGGCACTGTGAAGTGATCCAGTTGGAGGGGTGATTTTGTTTGCTAAGTTTTCCCCTATAGTAGCAAAGAATTTATTTGTGGCATTGACCGATTCATGCGGTGTTGGCTCTATTGAAAGTAGATCTAATGAGTTATCTTTTTTTACATTTCTATTTGTTATATTATTTATAGCATTCCATATCTTTTTACTATTATTACCCGCTTCTCTGAGTAGATTTTTTTCATATTCACGCTTTAATTTTTTAACAAGGTTATTATAGAAATTTCTATACCTTTTATATGTGATTTCAAGCACTACGTTATCCGGATTTTGTTTAAATTTTTTGTGCATCCGATCCCTGTTGCGTGTACACCTAAGGAGTCCAGTTGTCATCCAAGGTTTCAAAATTTTGTTTCTATTCGTTATATTTACTATTTTTGCGTTTATTTGTATGATGTTAGCAATTTTAGATATAAATATGTCCATAGCCTCATACGGATTAACCGAGTTAAAGATTGATGTGAAGTCAAGATGGTCACATGCCAACTTTATTGCCTCATAATCGAGTTTTATTTTTTGTTTTTTATTTGTTTTACTAATGTTATTAACTTTAGCACAGCACATTATAGGTGCATGATCAGTAATTAGGGATTCAATTATAAACGTACTTACAGGAATATTTGTTTTTAAAATTACATGATCTAGACAACTATTAGCACGTGTAGCTTTATTGAATGCTGGAAGAAAGCCATTTAGAGATAGGAAATCAAAGTACTCAGACAAAAAACGATCAGAGCTGTTGTCAGCAATATTTATGTTAATGTCGCCTACAATTATTATATTTTTGTAAGATGATAAGCTATCTATTATTTTTTGTAAGGACATTAAGAAATTATTTATAGTTTTGAAACAGAAAGGACGGTATAGTGCTATAACAGCCACATCATAATTAGTTTTAATAAGTATGCAGTTTGCCTCTTGTATGACGGGTTCTTCCAGAGAGGCTTTTATGTTATTTTTTATGAATACTACAACCCCATCATTCTGGTTATAGTGCGAAGATGTGGACAAACTTAAATATCCATCGAGGATAGGAAGATTCCGAATGCACGACATCCAACACTCCGACAGAACAATAATGTCACATTCAAATTGAAATCTCTGAAGGAGGATATTCAAACTATCAAAATTAGCATTAAGACTACGAATATTTTGCGCTAAGATTTTCAAGTAGCAATTTGGTTGATTCAGAATAGATGCACAACACTCAGGGTCACAGGAAACGGTATCGGATATCGAATAGTTATCAATTTCACTTATTAAATCGTTATCGAATTTTAAAATTATATTTCTCAAAGGACACAGTATAAGGGCTCAATTGATTATCTAGTGATGGGATGGGAGGTGTTTTACTTAGCAAGCACCCTGATAGTACCAGTACTTCCGGTATTATATTTATATATATAGTATGATAATATAGAAATGCTACTGGTTGACCCGCGTAATTTCGCCTGTTAGTGCGTAAGGAATCATTTATGATATTATGTATGAGAAACTTGTGAATATGTTGCTTAGATAAAAGTAATCGTGCTCGAGACATTGCTAAATACTTTTTATTTACTAAAACTATTTTAGCACATGTGTGTGATATTTGAATGTATTGAATGTATGTGTATATATTTATTGTGTTTAATTGGTAGTGTAGCAAGGTGTATAATTTGTATATGTTTAGTGTGTAATTAAAAATACTGATGTGAATATTAAGTTTACATTGAAAAAGGATATAAAGAATTATTAATTCAATCAACATGTTATTTCTATAACAAAGAAGCATGCATAAATCCATTGAAACAGGAATACAGACTTGTTCAGTTTTAGAGCTTAGTCATTCTATGTTTTGTTGTAGCTTGCAGAAGTCCCTTTCGGAGTCGATTCGTATTGCAGGGATACCCTCCTTTTTCCTTAGAAAAATCTTGCCGTACGAGACCCAACAGTAATTACATTCCAGTGTTTTTGCCCTTTCTCGTGCAATATAGAATAATCGCCTCTTCTTAGCTGTTAAGTTTTCAGACATATATATTGGATTTGGTGAGCTCTCTGACAGTATATCTTTTGTGGATAATTTGTTATCTCCATTTTTCCTGTTATAGTTTTTGTAGGCCTGTAGAAGACTGTCTTTAGCAATAACTGTGGTCAGGTCAACTACCACCGTGCCGCTAATCTTCTCAGATTTGGACTTAAGGCGATAAATATCCCGAATTTCTGATTTTTGTAGTTGGACATTCAGAACCTTACTGGTATTAATCAGAGTTTCGGAGAGAGTAAATTTAGTTTCAGTTTTGCACAATGGTAAGTTTCGTATCTCCAAGCTAGACGATTTATTAAGAGTCTCCAAACTTTCTATTTTCTCTTCCAATATCTGTATATAAGCCAATTTTTCTCGGTTTTCCTTCTCCAGCTGAACCAGTTTTAGTATTATTTCGTCATATTTTGCTGATAAGAATTTGGTGGTTTTTTCTATCTCAGCGCTTTGGCTCTTAATGTCGTTTACTGTACTTATCAATTTATTATATTTTGTATCTTGACTTTCCGTAAAATCCATCATCATTTTTCGAATTTCCCCTAAGAAGTCGTTTAAGTAATCATCATGTTGATGCTTGCGTTTGAACCTCTGTGTGACGTTGGAAAGATTCTGTGGCGAAGTTGAAACAGAGCTTACTTCTGGCTCAGAATCATAAAGCATTTCTGTAGGCTTATTCGGGGGAGTTCTCCTCGACATATTTCAAAGCGTATGTATATCAAATAAAAACAAAATATTATCTCCTAAATATTTTAGCTTCCAAGATTGTCCAATGCAGACATGCAAAAAGAACAAAAAAAGCAACAAAAAGCACACTTGGACGATGCTGGATTTGAACGCGCACACCTCTGCACGGCAACCACAGTGCGATACCGCTAGACCAGGCGATCTCAAGTAACTTGGTCGTAATATTAGTTCTGTAGATAACTGGTATTTGTGGAGCGCATGTAATTAGTTAATTACCCTGCATTGACACAGCTCACAAACACTACAAGTGTAAGGTACACGTTTTTTTTTTTTCCTCTTCAAATCCTAATAATTTCGAGATTTCTCTTTATTCACTGGTTGTCACTTTAGTTTATTTGCACAGTTTAAAATAACAGCTCTTTAGCTATACGTTCGTATACAGCACACAAAAATTAATGCAGATTTTACCAACTTTTGAATTTAAAAACAACGGATACAAAGAAACAGCTATCTGACTCATACGAGCGCTCGGGTGGGTGAATATAACATCGATATATGATTAGAATTCTATGTAGTGGAAATACCGTGACATATACCTACATACCAATTTTATTTGTTTCATAACACTTCGAATGTATAGTTTATAATAAGTAAACAATTTTGATAAATGAGAAAATAATTGTTTTATCACGAACATGGAGGTGCCTAATTTTTAGTTCTGCGGGACTGTTTTTGTGTTCTGCTGTATTTAACTGTATTGAGGAGCACGTGGCTAAAGTAATAACAGCCGCACGGGTCGATCCATGAGGTTAAGGTGCGCTTGCCGGGGTTGGTCTATAGATGGGTGACCATCTACATACTGAGACTCCTCCGTGCCTCGGAAAGCACATTAAGCCGTTGGTTCCGGCTGTCAATCGTGGATCTTTGACAGTCGTTACGGGTCGTCAGAAGCCCGAAAGTCTGACAACCAGTCTTACCCAGTAACTGGGTTGTGGAGGTCAGATAGGCAGTCGCTCCATGTAAAATACTGGTATTCAGCTGAATCCGGTAAGACTGGAAGCCACACGATGAGAGTTACCAAGAATCGTGACAAATGAAAAGCGAATATATCTAGCAGTGGTCTGCTGCAGGCTGACGATTAACAAGTTATAAGCTATGGAGATCGTTAAGCAAGTCCTAAGATCACCAAACTGTGAGACCACGTCACACCATGTAAGGGTTCGTTCCAGTCATATCCCAGACATTACTGAATATTTGACAGGTTCACCGTAGCTCTGGCACAGGCAACTAAAGGAACACGGGTGGTCGCGGGAGTATTTGAAAGGGTCACCGAAGCTCTGGAACTGGCAACTAAAAGAACACGACCGGTCGCAGGAGTATATGAAAGGGTCACCGCAGCTCTGGCACAGGCAACTAAACGAACACGGGTGGTTGCGGGAGTATTTGAAAGGGTCACCGCAGCTCTGAGACAGGCAACTAAAGGAACACGGGTGGTCGCGGGAGTATTGCAAAGGGTCACCGCAGCTCTGGGACACGCAACTAAAGGAACACGGCTGGTCGCGAGAGTATTTGAAAGGGTCACCGTAGCTCTGGCACAGGCAACTAAAGGAACACGGGTGGTCGCGGGAGTATTTGAAAGGGTCACCGAAGCTCTGGAACTGGCAACTAAAAGAACACGACCGGTCGCAGGAGTATATGAAAGGGTCACCGCAGCTCTGAGACAGGCAACTAAAGGAACACGGGTGGTCGCGGGAGTATTGCAAAGGGTCACCGCAGCTCTGGGACAGGCAACTAAAGAAACACGGGTGGTCGCGGGAGTATTTGAAAGGGTCACCGCAGCTCTGGGACAGGCAACTAAAGGAACACGGGTGGTCGCGGGAGTATTTGAAAGGGTCACCGCAGCTCTGGGACAGGCAACTAAACGAACACGGGTCACCGCAGCTCTGGGACAGGCAACTAAAGAAACACGGGTGGTCGCGGGAGTATTTGAAAGGGTCACCGCAGCTCTGGGACAGGCAACTAAAGGAACACGGGTGGTCGCGGGAGTATTTGAAAGGGTCACCGCAGCTCTGGGACAGGCAACTCAAGGAACACGGGTCGTCGCGGGAGTATATGGCAGGGTCACCGCAGCTCTGGCACAGGCAACTAAACAAACACGGGTGGTCGCGGGAGTATTTGAAAGGGTCACCGTAGCTCTGGCACAGGCAACTAAAGGAACACGGGTGGTCGCGGGAGTATTTGAAAGGGTCAACGCAACTCTGAAACAGGCAACTAAAGGAACACGGGTGGTCGCGGGAGTATTTGAAAGGGTCAACGCAACTCTGGCACAGGCAACTAAACGAACACGGGTCACCGTAGCTCTGGCACAGGCAACTAAAGGAACACGGGTGGTCGCGGGAGTATTTGAAAGGGTCACCGCAGCTCTGGGACAGGCAACTAAACGAACACGGGTCACCGCAGCTCTGGGACAGGCAACTAAAGAAACACGGGTGGTCGCGGGAGTATTTGAAAGGGTCACCGCAGCTCTGGGACAGGCAACTAAAGGAACACGGGTGGTCGCGGGAGTATTTGAAAGGGTCACCGCAGCTCTGGGACAGGCAACTCAAGGAACACGGGTCGTCGCGGGAGTATATGGCAGGGTCACCGCAGCTCTGGCACAGGCAACTAAACAAACACGGGTGGTCGCGGGAGTATTTGAAAGGGTCA
Source organism: Polia nebulosa (assembly GCA_951329385.1). Classification (NCBI taxonomy): domain Eukaryota; kingdom Metazoa; phylum Arthropoda; class Insecta; order Lepidoptera; family Noctuidae; genus Polia; species Polia nebulosa. The sequence continues at coordinate 9,131,522 of OX589588.1, read as the reverse complement.
CCGTAGCTCTGGCACAGGCAACTAAAGGAACACGGGTGGTCGCGGGAGTATTTGAAAGGGTCAACGCAACTCTGAGACAGGCAACTCAAGGAACACGGGTGGTCGCGGGAGTATTTGAAAGGGTCACCGTAGCTCTGGCACAGGCAACTAAAGGAACACGGGTCGTCGCGGGAGTATATGGCAGGGTCACCGCAGCTCTGGCACAGGCAACTAAACAAACACGGGTGGTCAGGGGAATATTTGAAAGGGTCACCGCAGCTCTGAGACAGGCAACTAAAGCAACACGTGTGGTCGCGGGAGTATTTCAAAGGGTCACTACAGCTCTGGCACAGGCAACTAAACGAACACGGGTCACCGTAGCTCTGGCACAGGCAACTAAAGGAACACGGGTGGTCGCGGGAGTATTTGAAAGGGTCACCGAAGCTCTGGAACTGGCAACTAAACGAACACGGGTCACCGCAGCTCTGGGACAGGCAACTAAAGAAACACGGGTGGTCGCGGGAGTATTTGAAAGGGTCACCGCAGCTCTGGCACCGTCAACTAAAGAAACACGGGTGGATTTTGGTCAGTAAGAGTCTGACACTGGTGCCGATTCTGTTGTGCACAAACTAAACTTAATTTAGGCTATTGCTATCTTTTTCTCTCTAATAAACCAAGAAAGAGACGGACGTAAATTAGAGCTGTAAAATTTAGTTGAACTAATATTTCCATACAAATTAAGGGTACACTTAAAAACATGTCGACCTAAAACAAGGTAAAGCGCAAGGCGTTAACTAGTTTGATATCTCTAACTTAGTTCATAACTATAGCTGTCCTTTTCTCGCACTGCCTTTTAGTAAAAGATAGCGGTTCTCGAAATTTAGCACCTCTATCCCGTTCCACCCCGAGCGGGAGAAGTTCTTTGATGATTTACCACTCAAAAAAAAAAACACTACACATGTATGTCAAATGCGCCTCACGAAGTTATATCATGAAAAGTACAAGGTCGGTCGGATTTTACATAGTACCAACCCTTTTCATAGTAATGAAAATACAAAATGTATGAAGCTTACCTGAGATCCGGAGCGGCACGGGCTGGCTGTGTTGTACATTTTATCTATCTCGTTACTTTGCATCTCACCACAGCTCCTACAAATAATAAACGTGTAATTATAACGTCCACATTAATTTATGCTTTCAAATTGGACACGTTATGTACATTATTGTCAACAACTGCCACTGGATAGACGATAGATTTCAATATTGCTTTAAGAAAGAAAAATAATTTAATAAAATTAAGAATATAATCGGAAATTGTTCGTATCCTGATAGAATTTGGGGCTATGGGCATTTATCAGGGGTCGCGCGAGAGTTTCAATGAGTCACGAGTGAACACGAGTAGGTTTTAGTCAGTAAGTAAGTCAGACACGCCCACGCGCACTGGGTGGTTAGACAAAATACTTTTCTGTTAACGTTAACGCTAACGCTTCGTGCAAAATGTATGGCAAAGACGTTTTGCACGAAGCGTTAGACAGAGAACTGTCACGTGACTCACGCCCAGTAATGTCTTAGCCATACATTTTGCACGAAGCGTTAGCGTTAACGTTAACAGAAATGTATTTTGGCTAAAGGGGCTGATGATTTACCACCCAAAAAAAACAGGCCAAGTGTGTGTCGGACTTCGCACATTAAGAGCGGTTGCGCACTACATCCGATACTTATCCGTGAAAATACGGTCCGGCGCGGCGGCGTGGTCGTAGAACAATTTGTATGGTAGGTTACGCACTACCGATCCGAGTTCGGTCCGAGTTTTCTATAGATTTGTATTTTGACGGATAATATAAGTGTCGGACGTAGTGCGCAACCGCTCTTAGGGTTCCGTCCCATATGAGGGAAATCAACATTTCGTAATAATAAACATAATCAAAGGTCAATCTGAAGTTAAAAAATTCTTCGGAACAAAACTTTGTGACAGACGACGGACAGACAGACGGACAGACAGACTGACAGACGGACACGAGAGTGATAGCAATAGGGCTCCGTTTGGACCCTTCAGGTACGTAACCCTAAAAAAGGGCATTTATCAGAACCAAACCTTATGACCGACTTTAGGAAGTAGTTAGGTATCGCATATTAAGTTATGGTCTGCATGGAATTTTAAAATTAGTTAAGGCGCAGGGTAGCGGATAAATTCTTAACAAAGTTACCGCACCCCTTGGCACTCAGGCAGGGAAGGAATAGGGGTGGGTTTTGGTCAGTAAGCCTGACACACCTTCCCGCTCCACCCAGAGCGGGAGATGTGATTGGATGATTTCCCACCCCGCCAAAAAAAAAAGGCGCAGTTATACGACTTCTAATGATTTTTAATTGAAAATCACGTCTAAACGACTAGTCTCATTTATTTGAAAAAAATATATGTTACACTATATAATTTCCTTCGTAATTTGATATGTGAATATTGAAATTATATTTTTATAACATAGTGTAATTAATTTGAAACCATAAAGCTTATTTTTATGAAACCTTCACCATTCTAAAGATCATTTAATTATTTATATTTTAGTATACGTGTTTTACTATAATACCTATTGTTTCATGTTAATGCGTCTAATTTCGGACAGCGCTCCTTGATGGGCGAGTCCTATTACTGGGTTGCTGTGGCTGACGCGTTACGTGAGCTCCGCACAGAACACGCAAACTAACCACTCAAGGTCGTTGGCAGTTAATAGCGCCTTAAAATAATACATAATAGGTAGATGCGTTTTTAACAAAAACGTCTCTAATGAAAGTCGTAATTAGCCGACAATCATTAAGAAGGAACATAACCCGGAATTAGGTCAGCTGTTTTACACACACTCATCAAAGTTCGTTTTGTCGTACATACTTTCGTTTACATTGCAGTGTAAAAGAGAACATAAAAAAGCTTTGCGTAGGAAGTGTGCTAGGTTTAGCACACTGCCTAGTGCCTACGCAAAACGGAAAGCCATATTGACCAAATCTTTTTAACTAGAAGAAATTTGTTTATCTGGGCTACGCATAAAAGGTGACGTTATCATCAACCATCCATCGATTTTCGTATCACATGGCTGGGTCCATTAAATTGTTTTATAGTGACGTCATCGAACGACGAATATAAAGGTTGCCAGCGCTGATATAATATCTTTAGTGGGTGTTAAGTAAGTACGGTCAGCAACAAAAAGTTGGGTAGCGGATAAATTCGTAAATCGTAACAGAGTTACCGCTCCCCTGGGCACTCATCAGGCAGGGAAGGCACAAGGGTGGGTTTTAGTCAGTAAGAGTCTGACACGCCCTCCCGTTCCACCCAGAGCGGGAGATGTCATTGGATGAATTCCCACCACACAAAAAAAGCAACAAAAGGTTGATTAAGCTATACATTTACCCTGCCTGATTATGTCACCATTCAAAATTTTGCAGGCGTTAGGTATTGATAAGGACACGATATAAACAAAAATACTAATCCTATAAACGGAAATTAATCAGCTGTTCCCCACATTTTTGTTCTCATAAACCGACAAAATCTTAGGAACAGCTGTTTTTTTGTTTTTGTTGAATAATAACTAAGGCTGCTGACCGTACCTACAAATGATGATATGTAGGTATTACTTCCATGGCGTAGCTAGTATGTTATGACAACGCCTAGTTTGACGTAATAATTAAGTTATCGTACGAAAACTATACTTTAGGTAGGTACATATTGAGGCAAGCCTATACATGTAGCAAGCATATTGTCAGCTTCCGGTAATAGAGATGTTGCCTGGGTTTTAAAATAACAATTATATTTAGTCCGTAGGTTAGATTTATCAAAAAGTATTGGACACAATATTGCTATAAAATACCAAACCAATAAAAAAATTACAAAGATAATACCTATTAAAGTTCAGGAGTGGGGGCTTGTTACGTCATTAAACAGTACAAAGTCTATCGAGGTGTGACGTCACGCGAAATTTTAACGCACTGTATCGTCCTCATTTTTGGTTTACGTGACCAAAGAAAAAATATATGTCCAAAACAATTTTTTAAGAAACTTGCCTCTAGACTAAAGCACTAGTAGTTATTTAATGTAGTAAGTGGGCAGTTGTTTCTTTATTTATTTTCAGGCTTTCCTGATCTTGAATATAAGTAAATAATTGATCTTTTGGCTCTCTACTGCCTCGATTGACTTAGCAAATCTATTAGAACTTATGGCTCAACGAGGTAAAATCGGTATTTATGTCCGGGTCACATTATTCCAGTTCAGTAATCCAGTGAATCAACCAAATGAATTGAACAACAAAATGGCGAAATAGATCGGACTGTTAAACACAGAATTAACACGGGATGGATGAAGTGGCGGCAGGTCACCGGGACTATCTGCGACTCCCGTATTCCTCATAAACTTAAGGGGAAGATTTATAAAACAATGGTCATACCTGCTGTTTTGTATGGTTCAGAATGTTGGGCCACAAAAGGGGTGAATGAAAAGCAATTGCATGCAGCTGAGATGAGAATGCTAAGAGCGATGTGATGGTGTTACGCGCATGGATAGAATTAGGAATGAGTATTATAAGAGGAAGTCTGAAAGTGGCACCGCTGACTCAAAAGTTGTGTGGAAATCGGTTGTCGTGGTATGGGCCTGTGATGTGGAGGAATGAAGAAAATGTCGTGAGGAAAGTCTTGTGTATGGATGTGGATGGCTATAAGAGTAGAGGAAGGCCAAAGAAACGATGTTTAGACTGTGTGAAAGGATATGGGTAAAAAGGAGGTGACTACAGAGATGACGAATAATAGAGTATGGAAGAAAAAGACATGTTGCGCCGACCCCAAATAAATTGGGATAAGGGCCGAAGAATGATGATAATCCAGTGAATCAACCCAATCCAGTGCCTGACTGTATTATACCGTTTACATTATTCCAGTCTTTCAGAAGCTGTTGAATTGGTAACACTAGAGTGACAATGATTTCAGTGACATTCCAGTACTGGAATGGTCATCTACACTAGGTACTACAGTGGCGCTGGAATGGGCGAGCTGAAATGAAAAAGTAGACAGTAAATCCAGCCACTGGACTGGATTGCTCATTGGAATGAGTGCCGGTTTCCAGTGGCATTCCAGCGCTGGCTTCGATCGCTGGACTGGAATACTACTATTACTTAAACTATTTCCACACTAGAATTAACTTGGACGCAATCGTTTTGTAAGAACTTCATTTGTTGTTTCCATATCGTCGTGAGTTCGTTACTAAGTAAACTTGGATACAAATCAGTATTATGGTGTTTAATAAGAAACACGTTTGAATGTTTATCAAACAAATCCGGAACTAGAAATAACAAAAATCGATTATATTGACGATTTTACCTTCCGTTTTCCATAGACTTATGCCACCGAATTCTTAAGTACAGGATTTAAAAAAACACCACAGTTTACAAGCCTTTAATTAATTTTACTATACCTCTACATTCATCATCTGCCTAGCCTTTTCCCAACTATCTTGGGATCGACTTCCAGTCCAACCGGATGCAGCTGAATACCAGTATTTTACATGGAGCGACTGCCTATCTGACCTCCACAACCTAGTTACTGGGTAATACGATACCCCTTGGTAAGACTGGATATCAGACTTTCGTGCTTCTGACGAACCGTAACGACTGTCAAAGATCCGCGATTGACAACCGGGACCAACGGCTTAACGTGCTTTCCGAGGCACGGAGGAGTCTCGGTATGTAAAGATGGTACATACTATACCTCTACATTATTACTTTAAAAATAAAGTTAAAAGGGTTTTTTGAAATTATTCACCATTTTTAAGTTGAATTTCCCATGATTCGTCATTGTCGGCAACAGTCTGTCATTATTATCAGCCTAACGCCTGGAGATTCACCCCCCTTCTCACTGTGAAGAGGTCTGTGTGCCCTTAATAGGAACATTTTATAGGCTGACCAGGGGTTGCCAACTTTTTTTTAAAGATATAGAGTACATTTATTTTTATTTTTAATAAAATATATTTTTTACCACACATATTTTTTTCACCATTTTTAAAAGAATTGTACAACTACAAAACTTTTTTCCAAAAAAAACAACCGACTTCCAAAAAAATACACTAAAAATTTAAAAATAACTTTAATTTCAGAAGTCGGTGTTTGTATTTTATTTCTTCGATATTTGACACCGACTTCCGAAATTAAAGTTATTTTTTAATTTTTAGTGTATTTTTTTGGAAGTCGGTTGTTTTTTTTTGGAAAAAAGTTTTTTATTTTTCGCTTTTTAGTTGTTGTACCCCAGAACTAAAATCCCCAATAACATGGAACGTGGAATTTAAACATTTAGAGAACACAAAAACGTCATCAAGATATGCCTATTTTTCGTTTATGTTCAGTTTTTCAAAAAGCGCTAAAGCAATTTCGATAAAATTTATATGGGACCACCTCGGGAGTATATTCTTTCGGATAAAAAAAGAATTTTGAAAATTGGTCTACAACTGACGGAGAAATGCGCGGACATACATAAAAAAAACATACATACAGTCGAACATAGAACCTCCTCCTTTTTTTTTTTTGGACTCTCCGTCCGCTTACCGGCCCATCGTGCTGCTCGACGAGGTGGGCAAACTCTTTGAAAGAGTAATTGCAGACCACCTTGTCGGGCAGCTGACGCGGATGGGGCCGGATCTGGCGGAGAACCAGTACGGCTTCCGCAGGGGACGCTCTACGGTGGACGCCATCATGCGCGTACGAGCCCTCACGACGGGGGCTGCAGTAGCCCGGGGTAGGGTCGTCTTGGCGGTGTCTCTGGACATCGCCAATGCCTTCAACACCCTGCCCTGGAGTTGCATAGTGGAGGCACTCCGGTATCACCGGGTGCCGCCCTACCTCCGTCGCGTAGTCGAGGCGTATTTGACGGACAGGGCCGTCATCTACCCCGGTCACCAGGGAGAATGGAACCGACGAGAGATGTCGTGCGGTGTTCCACAGGGATCGGTCCTGGGGCCGCCTCTGTGGAATATCGGGTACGACTGGGTGCTGCGCGCCGACCTCCCTAGCGCCGTCAGCGTAGTATGCTACGCTGACGACACCCTGGTCCTGGCACAGGGGTGGTCGCACGAGGCGGCGGCCAACATCATGACACGCGGGGTTGCGATAATCGTGGACAGGATCCGGCAACTGGGACTCCAGGTGGCTTTGCACAAGTCCGAGGCCATGTGTTTTCATGGTCCTCGGAATACGCCACCGGCGGGTTCCCAGATAACGGTAGGAGGGGTTCACATCGGCGTCGAGGGGACGATGAAGTACCTGAGACTCGTCCTCGACAGCCGGTGGAACTTCGTCGAGCATTTTCGGCGTTTGGCTCCCAGACTGGACAGGGCCGGGGCTGCTCTGAGGCGGCTCATGCCCAATCTGAGGGGGCCAAACGCCTCCTGCCGGAGGCTCTACGCGGGGATCGTGCGGTCCATGGCCCTTTACGGAGCACCGGTGTGGGCGCGTTCGCTGAGGCAGCGACCTACTCGCCGTCTGAACGCGTCCCAAAGGGTCATGGCGATCAGAATGATCCGGGGATACCGTACGATCTCCTGCGAGGCGGCGAGCCTCCTTGCCGGATTATCGCCATGGGATCTGCAGGCAAAAATCCTCGCGAACCTCTATGAGGAGCGCGAGGAGGCGAAACGCCGGGGCGAAACTCCGCTGCCGCGACAACTAGCGGCTCGGCGGACAGAGCTCCGGCAGGATCTCATGGCGACATGGAGACAGCGATTGTCACAACCACGCGCTGGGCACGCCACCATTGCGGCGGTAGTGCCCCTCTTTGAGGCTTGGCTGGAGAGACCTCACGGCGCCCTCACCTTCCGCCTGACGCAGGTTCTCACCGGACACGGCTGTTTCGGGAGGTTCCTGTTTCGGATCAGGCGGGAGGTGACGCCCGGGTGTTTCCATTGCACGGATCGCCCAGAGGACACGGTGCAGCATACGGTGGAGGTTTGCCCCGCTTGGGCAGAGCACCGTCGTGTCCTCGTGGATGCGATAGGCGGCAGCGACCTCTCGCGCGACTGACGGAGAAATGCGCGGACGTACATAAAAAAAAAAAAAAAAACATACATACAGTCGAACATAGAACCTCCTCCTTTTTCGAAAGTCGGTTAAAAAGTTCTAAATCAAGTTTATGGTAGATCAGGAGATCATTTCTCGATAACGATAATGAACATACTAGCTGCGCCCCGCGGTTTTACCCGCCTAGACCGGAATAAAAGGTAGCCTATATGTTAATCCAGGCTATAAGCTATCTACATACCAAATTTCATCCAAAGCGGTCCAGCCGTTTGAGCGTGAAGAAGTAACAAACATACACACTCACAAACTTTCACATTTATAATATTAGTAGGAAGTAGGATTATTTACAGTAAACAGTTAAATTTTGGGTTATGACAATGGGTATGCATGACTGGTATTTGTGTAAAAAAGAGTATGTTAGTGTACTCTATTAGTATTACAGATTATAAATAGAGTACAATACTCTATTTTATAGTGCGGTTGGCAACCCTAGGCTAACCCCTTTTTAACCGACTTTCGAAAAAGGAGGAGGTTCTATGTTCGACTGTATGTATATATTTTTTTTTATGTATATCCGCGCATTTCTCCGTCAGTTGTGGACCGATTTTCAAAATTCTTTTTTTATCTGAAAGAATATACTCCCGAGGTGGTCCCATATAAATTTTATCGAAATTGCTGTAGCGCTTTTTGAGAAACTGAACAAAACCGAAAAATACGCATACCTCGATGACGTTTTGGTGTTCTCCAAATGTTTAAATTCCACGTTCCCATGTTATTGGGGTTTTTAGTTCTGGAGTATAATAACTAAAAAGCGAAAAATAAAAAACTTTTTTACAAAAAAAAACAACCGACTTCCAAAAAAAAAACATAGGTAGGTACACTAAAAATTTAAAAATAACTTTAATTTCGGAAGTCGGTGTCTAATATCGAAGAAATAAAATACAAACACCGACTTCCGAAATTAAAGTTATTTTTAAATTTTTAGTGTATTTTTTTTTGTTTTGGAAGTCGGTTGTTTTTTTTGTTGTGTGGTTGGTAAATCCTCCAATGACTTCTCCCACTCTGGGTGGAGCGGTAGGGCGTGTCAGACTTTTACTAACTAAAACCCACCCCTGTTCCTTCAGTTGCCTGAGTGCCCAGGGGCGCGGTAATCTGTTTCGAATTGATCCGCAACCTCTGGGCAGTAGGCTGACCCCCTAACTGGCTCTCATAAGTTGTGCGTTCATACATATTCTACTTACCAAACAGATTCGTTAGACCCTGGCTCCGAGCATCCATAGAGCAGCATATGATGGGCAGTATTCATGGTGGCATTAGGTTGAAATCCCACTGAAACAAACCATTAAGTTTAGCCAACCTGTTTGGAGATCTTCTCCCGTATCGGCAGTTCGGCACTATTTGAAAAAAGCTTATGCCGTGTTAAAACAAGTCATTGAGAAGATAATGTGCCTATTCAGGTTGCACCAGTTGTTGACTGAAGTAGGCACGAGGGCGAAAGTTTTTTTTTTTTTTAACAATGATCGGCACTCACTTGACCACTATCTCACCTGATTGAAAGCGATGATGTGGTCAACGCTAGCCTACAAGTAACCTATTTACTCTTGATTTAAAGACCCTCAGGTTGCTGATGGGTGGGATGGTTTCTGTGGTTGGTTGTTTGTTGGTTTTTAAAAGACAAAGCAGAGACGGTTTACGAATTGGGGCCAAAATTATTGCTAAGGAAAGATAACTTACAAGGGACAACCGTGGGGAAACAGAAACAGGCAGCAATCTATGGAAATAATCCCTTTTCAAAAACGGACTTTTGGAAATTCCCTTGTCTGACAAACCATACCACAACACAAAACTTTGAAACATTCGTTACTGAGGACTTATTGTGACCTTTTCGGGACAAACATGGTCTAATTTTAGATGCAAAATGGAATATGTTTTTTGTCAGAGTTTGTTAAAAAGAAAATATATTTTCTAGAAAAATCTGATCTTACGAGTGACATCCAAGTTATTTTTAGAAACTAGCACTAAGAAAGAAGCTTGGTATCAAGGGATTCTCGTACATAAATTGCAATGAAGCTGGGGGAATTCCTTTGCTAACAGCCTCAATCAGAGCTGTTCGTAGCTCTGAAATGCTGAGCCTCAAGTTAGTAACGAAGTTACAAAAGGCCAAGATTAGAAATAAACTGACGAAAACATGGCAACTGACTGGAAGAATGATTTTTAATTTATTTTGGATAGTAAAGCCTATAAGCTAGAGATGCCGCGAATACTCGCTGCTATTCAGTATTCGGCATTACTCGTAATTTTTTTGTTATTCGTCGAATAACGAATAATAGCTATACTATGTTTTAGATAAATTTGCAATAAAGTACATTGACCTTTCCCTAATAACTCTTCGTAGCTACCTGAACAATGAAATATAAATCGTTTTTCACTATTAGACAATGTTAAGGATCACGAGAGATGTTGATTCGAGACAGCTTTGAGTCATTAATTCCGTTTTTCAAATTAAAAATGTCAATAAATGTAGGTGGGTCAATGACCGTTATTGCACGTTTATTTGGAACAACCTATAGTATTATTCGACATTCGGCGAATAGTTGTTTAAAATAAACTTTTGATAGAACAAAAAAACTATAGACTTAAAAATAATTCAACTTATTTTTTTCTTAAAAATCAAAACAGTATTAATTATAATCAGTTGCTAGCATTTCAAAATGTAAAATCAGTATACTAAGAGACGGATTCCTTTAACTTCATTGTTTTCTTTTCTCATATCCTTAGATTTTTTTTAGATTACAGTAAATAACAAATAAATGATTGGTAATTTCAAGAGTACCTACTACAAGCGTGATATTATTAATTGATAAAAAAAAATTAAGTATATTTATATTCCTTTTTTTATGTCGAATAATAATGGCGAGTTATTCGACTATTCGCTATAGGGAATGGCGATTAATCGGTATTCGACTATTCGGTATATCAACTATTCGCGGCATCTTTACTTTAAGAAGCGCTTCATGGTCAAGTCAGTGGCGTATTATTTTACCCTTAGGCCAAGAGGGCCATGGCCCGGGGCGGCAGACTACCAGGGGCCAGGAATGCTACCTACCTGTTGCCGTTTTTTCAGTTTGGATAAGCACTACTATTTCTACTTTTCTTTGCCACCCCGTAACTTCTTGTCTATCATAAGAAAATCTTACCTATCCGAATCATGTAGCTCAAATTTTAAATAAGCAGTAGAAAAAAATAATATTCCCTTTTTTGTAACTATGGGGCAGCACAAATATTTGGTCAGGGGCGCCTAGTCTTTGAATACGCCACTGGGTCAAGTGGAAGTTGGAACTACCGTTTTACAGACAAAAGGACTTCGGCAGACGGGCATTTCTGCTCGTCAAGGATTTGGCTTACTTCATAAGGGTTCCTTCAGTTTTTTTGACGTCATTTTAGAAACTGGTCGAGTTATAGTTAAAATGACAAATTAACTTATACAAACCAATGTAATAATTGCTGTGAGGTGAAATTCTGATGGGCGTGCATAGGTAGAGTTCATCCTGAAACAAAACATACAGTGTTATACATTTTCCGCCTTTATACAAGACTAGGTTCTGCCAGTGGCTTCGCCCACGTGGAATAAGTACTTGCTCCTTTATTAACTTTTAACCCCTTTTTCACCCCTTTAAGGGTTGAATGTTAATGTTTAATGTTCCTGTGAAACAGAGTTACCGCGCCCCTGGGCACTCAGGGCAGGGAAGGAACAGGGGCGGGTTTTAGTCAGTAGGAGTTTGACACGCCCTCCCGATCCACCCAGAGCGAGAGATGTCATTGGATGATTTCCCACCCCAGAAAAAAAAAATGGGTTGAATTACGATAAACCATTTCTTAGTGGATACGTACTCTTCACAAAGAACACACTCTCCAAATTTCATGTTTCTAGGACCAGCGTTTTAGGCTATGCGTTTATATGTCAGTCAGTTAGTCAGGACTTTTAATTTTATGTAATATTACACATAAAAAGAATAACATTCGCTGTGATTTTCCGTGCAAATCTTATAAGGTCAGAATACTGTGGCGAGTACTTAGAGATACCTACGTATTTTCTTGATGCACGTATCTTGCACTTGCGTGCTAATTAGGTTAATATACGTCTATCACTTTAACCATCACCGGACAGTTGTTTCATCACATTTTTATCATCACACTCATCTACAAACCTAGTTTAGATAACACAAATACACAATGCTCATAATATTTGTTATGTAAATATTTTGCTTCGTTCTGGTTATTCCCAAAAGAAGGATACATTTTATTTTTCCTTCTTATTACTGTAACCACGGAATAGTAAAAAACAAGTGGAAGTGCCCACACAGGTATATGGGGCGGTACAATTATGTAAAATAATTACAACCTTCGTCAGTTGTAATAAGTCTTAATTTTGTATAAAAAAATAAGCTTATCGTCAAAATTGAATTTATTCTTCAAACAAAATACTTTTCCTTTGGAAAAATGCAGTTGGAATGCGGTTCGCTTCGGGAAAAATAGTAAAAGTCCAACTCTGGACATTCTCGTACGTTTCCCAGAAAACTGAGAGCACAATACGATTGAAACTTAGACGTTCGGTAATAGTGGTGCTATTTCTGGAGACAAATTAGAGATTCTAAGTACTCTTTTAAGGCAAGGCGTCCAAGGACATTTCTATACAAAAGTTGGCTTGTCATCATTCAACGTTTACAATGTTCGGAATTCTATTGTGGCTCAGCTTAACCACGTATGTAGGTAGGTACCTCATAGATACATAGATACCTAATGATAACAATCTGGACGTAAACTGTATACTAATCGAATCCTACTTTCACGGACACGAATTGTCGAATTTGTTGACATGCGGGTATTATTTTATGTCTTTTATGGTTTTCTATCGATTACATTTTGGGGAGTGTGCGACGGAATTGCATGATTTGATTCCGCCAAGCCCGTTTCATCTAAGGACCACAAGACGTACGGCGAAGTGCCACCGGTTCATGGTTGACATCCCATCCATACGCACAAAGCGTTTTGAGAAAACATTCATTGCACGTACAGCTAGAGAGTGGAATTCTCTACCGGAGTCTGTGTTTCCTGTAAGATACAACCTGGGAGTCTTTAAGTCAAGAGTGAATAGGTTACTTCTAGGCAAGCGTGCTCCATCTTCGACCACATCATCGCTTACCATCAGGTGAGATAGTGGTCAAACGCGAGCCTATCGAACATAAAAAAAAAAAATGTCTCAAAAACTAAAAATAAAACTCTCTTTGTAAAGGACCGAAAAATATTGTTGTTCCCTTGAGTCTACTTTGTAAACGCGGTATCCAAAGTTTTCCCAAGGATGTTGAAAAGTTGAAAGGTATTTAAGGCCGACAGCACGAGTTGATCCGGGTGAAGGGAATGTTCGGATAATGGGCAATGTGTACTCCCTACACTGGAATCCACCTACGATTTGAGGCCCTGATAAATTAAGCAAATAACCTTCGGGATCGTATCCCTATCAGCTATGAAAATAAATAGATTTGGAGCCTACCTATCTTTTGTCAAGCATTTTGATAGAACACATAATTATTCTAAAAATATGAACTTCCTGATAAACCTTAATTGAACTGATTCTGATATTTACTCTTACAACTAACCGTTGATTGGGTACTGGATAAAACCAGGTCGAGTCTATAAATAAACTCAGCGAAGCGCTACAATCAACGTCCAATGATATAATAAACGACTGGAAATTATTGATCCTGATTGGGCTTTCATTTTCAATAACGTGTAATAAGTAAGGGTTCTCGATTCAATTTCGTGTTCAAACAGGCGTGTTTTTAGCGTTCCTCTTGTGAGCAAACGAATGAAAGAAATGGCTCAGCAAATACTTAGGGGACACAATTCAGTGGACAGTTTCCGAATAGTAATGACATCCTTACAGTTTTTGAACGCTCAGATGTTGTAGCAACTCCTTCTGCGAAGCAGTAATGCTCGCGAATGAAGAGGCGGAACGGGTGAGGGAGACTCAAAGGAGTCGCCCTCACGCCTCCAGCAACAGCCACCGCAGGAGAAGCCCTGGGCTTCGGGGGTCGCGAGACGTTCTCCGGCCACCGTAGACGCGGGCCTGAGGACGGCGAGTAATGGGTAGCTCGCCGTCTCATCAGCACCAGGCCCGAAAGCCGACGGAGCGCGCTTCAAAGAGATGTCAACAACACGTGACGGGGCCCGTCATGGCCGATGCATGCATACCAAGGGATCGCGGATAAATTCGAAACATAGTTACCGCGCCCCTGGGCACTCAGGCAAGGAAGGAACAGGGGTAGGTTTTAGTCAGTAAAAGTCTGACACGCCCCCCCGCTCCACCCACCTAGAGCGGGAGAAGTCATTGGATGATAACCAACAAAAAAAAAGATATAGCAAGGTTTTTCTGCGCATTCTAGGCGATAAGGTACTTGAAAAATTATTTTACAGAGAGCAACTCTAGTATCGGCACGGCCTATTATGGCCTATATCTATGAAAATAACTTATGTTGTGGTATAAGCCAAGATTTTAAAGCATAGTGGGCAAGGATGCACAAGACGCACACATGAACTCAGAGTGTTGCCATAAAATGCCACTTTTATTAATCATACTGCGAACGATACTGAGGTAGGAAAATGCCACGAACACAAGCAAACACAAGCAAGCAGCACGGCCAGTTCCAGATTTTCAGGTAAGTATCTACTGTTGCGCAATTTTGCCGACATCTGCGGAATGGTTAATAATTCAGGAGCTCGGATCTAACCTAACCATCCGTCCGACGTACAAAGTCATTGTTAATATTTAGTACGGACGTCCCAATTTGCTACAACTGTGCGGGATTAGGAACTGGTTTTTAATGCGGGTTCCCTTTGGAATCCCAAATATGTGAGATAAAAAACGTTCTTTTTCCAAGATGGATAAGTTCCTATTGGAGGCAAGCAAGATCTTTATAGGCTAGTCGCAGTATGTAGGTACCTTTATGGATGCAATAAAGAATTTGAATTTGATTTTTTTTTTTATTTGACCTACTGCAGAAGTAGGTACCTAGTTAAGCTAGCAGAAATAAAAAAATAATCTTTGAAACGATTTTTTTCCTCTGCCAAAGTGCCGAGTCTGATGAGCTGTGGGATAACCACTTATCAGGTTCCATTAAATGCTAAGAGACATCGCGGTAGACCAAAGACGAAGATGTAGGAACGAAGTTAACTCCTACTGACCCGCAATGACAGACGTGTGTGGAAAAACGAGAGGAAGGCCTTAAGAGTGGGACGTAACGGTCAAGATGAGATATAATTAACAATTTAAGTTTAAGCATATAAGTAACTGAGTAGCTGTACACAGGAAACAGGACCTTACAGGGTAGATCAAAAGCGCTCTTGCACTGTCGCGTAGACACAGAACCTTTTTTCTGTGGGGAAATCCTCATGGATAGGCTATCCTATCCGTAGAGATGCCGCGAATACTCGCTATTATTCGGTATTCGGCAGTACTCGAACTTTTTTTTTTGTTATTCGTCGAATACCGAATAATAACTGGTAATAAGCGACATACGGCGAATAGTTGTCTAAAATAAACTTATAATGAACAGTAAAATTATAGACAAATACAAAACAAAATACATTCAGTATTAATTATTATCAGTTGCGTTATAAAGATTTTTTTCATTGTATTCTTTTCTCATAACCATAGGAAAAAATTAGATTACAGTAGGTAACAAATAAATGATTGGTAAGTTCAAGACTACAAGCGTGATATTATTATTTGATAACAAATATGTACATTATTTTTTATATTCCTTTTTTATGTCGAATAATAATGGAGAGTTACTATATTCGACTATTCGCCATAGGGAATGGCGATTAATCGGTATTCGACTGTTCGCTATAACAAGTATTCGCGGCATCTCTAATCTTGGGAGATTTGAATTTAATCGTATGATTAGAGCGTTAAAAAAAGTGGCACTGAAGTGCCGACAGAAATGAAAATTTGAACAAAAAATGCTCCACACGCGTGAAGAAGTTTTCACTTCAAAAAAATGCTGGTTAATGGTAGATTAGCCGTTAGATTATACGTAGTGATAAATGGACGATGGAATACAAACCAATTGTCACCTAGTTACCTCTAATAACCTACCCATGTATCGACCGTTCCTTATCAACAAATGAGGCATTTAATAAACAGCGATATAGCTAAAGTGGTTGCATCCAATATATTTTTTTGTTATCATGACTATGGACTGAATATTCCAACGCCAAAAATCTTAAATCAAGGAATCATTTTAAGCTCTAGATTAATATCGATATGCTGAAATTGCACCTTAGCACAATATCCATGCACGGATCGCCCAGAGGACACGGTGGAGCATACGGTGGAGGTCTGCCCCGCTTGGGCGGAGCACTGCCATATCCTCGTGGATGCGATAGGTGGCGGCGACCTCTCGCGTCCGGCCCTGGTTCAGACCATGGTAAGGAGCGAGAGGGAATGGGAGGCAGTCTCCGCCTTCTGCGAAGCAGTAATGCTCGCGAAGGCGGAGGCGGGACGCGTGAGGGAAGCTCATCGGAGTGGCCCTCACGGCCCCGGCCGCTACCACCGCAGGAGAGGTACTGGGCGTACTGGGCGAAGAACGTCGCGAGACGATCTCCGGCCACTGTAGACCCGGGCCTGCGGACGGCGAGCAGTGATTAGCTCGCCGTGGATCAGCACCAGGCCCGTGAGTCGACGGCGCGTAGTGTTCCACGCGCGCCTCAAAGAGATTGGCGTCAGCTACCACTGACGGGGCCCATCGTGGCCGATGCCTGCATTCCTAGGGGTAGCGGATAAATTCTGAAAATGAGTTACCGCACCCCTGGGTACTCAGGCAGGGAAGGAACAGGGGTGGGTTTTAGTCAATAGGAGTCTGACACGCCCGCCCGCTCCCGCCGCCCCGGGCGGGAGAAGTCATTGGATGATTTCCCACCCCGCCAAAAAAAAAAAACCACAATATCCATTTTCAAACAAATCATCATCCGACAGGCTCTTATCGCCGCGGTTTAGCGTTCCGGCCGTATTAGAACCTCATGGCCTGCCACGCGACGATGGTAAGAGACCAGGGCCAGGGGGCTTTAGTGTGGGACGCTAAATGAGTCGATCGATACTCTTATACCATCTCATCTTTCTAATTCATCGTGCTATGCCGGCACTGCCGCTGCGGCTGCGGAGAGCCTCAAGCAGCGGAAATATAACAGCCTCGGTAGTTACATTTTCGAGCCGTTTGGGGTTGAAACTCTTGGGCCGTGAGACCCGAGTGTTCATACATTTCAAGATTAGAAACGTCTAGTTGACACTTCGCGTGACCCAAGGGCTGGCTTTTACCTCGGCCAGAGGTTGAGCATTGACATACAACGTGGCAATGCCGCCAGTCTTTCGACATTTGAAGTTTCATTTAGTTAGTTTTTGTTTTAAGTAAGTATAGTTAGTTAAATATTTTAAAAGTATGTAAATAGTTTAAACCTATGTGTAAGTACTATAATGTCTACAAATAAATTTTGTTTGGTTTCTGTTACAGTCACTTATACTAAGACAAACACATTTGATGAGTGTTATTTAGTGATATTATAAGTCAATCAAAATGCATTGCAAAGTGAAGGAAACGAATATATTTGTTACAATTACTCTGTATGAGAAAGTACAGAGACTTTCTCATACTGAGTAATTGTAATAAATTAATATAAAGCCAATGTCTCCCCTATTACGAAGCCTCTTTTATTTATTTTTTTGGGGGGTGGGAAATCATCCAATGACATCTCCCGCTCTAGGGTGGAGCGGAAGGGCGTGTCAGACTCTTACTGACTAAAACCCACCCCTGTTCATCCCTGCCCTGAATGCCCAGGGGCGAGGTAACTCTTTCGAATTTATCCTCAACTCCCGGGCAGGCATCGGCCATGACGGGCCCCGTTCTGCTTGCTGACAACTCTCTGAGGCGCGCGTGGAACACTACGCGCAGTCGACTCACGGGCTTGGTGCTGATCGGACGGCGAGCTACCCACTGCTCGCCGTCCGCAGGCCCGGGTCTACGGTGGCCGGAGATCGTCTCGCGACGTCCTACGCCCAGTACGCCCAGTACCTCTCCTGCGGTGGTAGCGGCCGGGGCCGTGAGGGGCACTCCGTTGAGCTTCCCTCACGCGTCCCGCCTCCGCCTTCGCGAGCATTACTGCTTCGCAGAAGGCGGAGATTGCTTCCCATTCTCTCTCGCTCTGTACCATGGCCTGAACCAGGGCCTGCCACCTATCGCATCCACGAGGACACGGCGGTGCTCCGCCCAAGTGGGGCAGACCTCCACCGTATGCTCCACCGTGTCCTCTGGGCGATCCGCACAGTGGTAACACCCGGGCATTTCCTCCCGCCTGATTTGATGCAGGAACCTCCCGAAACAACCGTGTCCGGCGAGGACCTGCGTCAGGTGGAAGGTGAGGACGCCGTGACGCCTCGCCAGCCACTCCGAGGGGCACTACCGTCGCAATGGTGGCGTGCCCAGCGCTGGGTTGCGACAGTCGCTGTCTCCTTGTCGCCATGAGATCCTGCCGGAGCTCCGTCCGCCGAGCCCGGCCCGGCGTTTGGCCTCCCGCGCCACTCCCAGAGCAGCGCGAGGACCCTGGCCTCCAGATCCCATGGCGACAGTCCGGCAAGGAGGCTCGCCGCCTCACAGGAGACCGTGCTGTATCCTCGGATGAGCCGAATGGCCATGACCCTTTGGGACGCGTTCAACCGGCGAGCTGGTCGCCGCCTCAGGGAACACGCCCACACCGGTGCCCCGTAAAGGGCCATGGACCGCACGATCCCCGCGTAGAGCCTCCGGCAGGAGGCGTTTAGACTTCTCAGATTGGGCAGGGGCCGCTTCAAAGCAGCACTGGCCGGTCCAGTCTGGGAGCCAAACGTCGGAAATGCTCGACGAAGTTCCACCGGCTGTCGAGCACGAGACCCAGGTACCTCATCGTCCTCTCGACGCCGATGTGAACCGCTCCTTTCCCTCCGTTATCCGGGAACCCGACGGTGGCGCGTTCCGAGGAATATGAAAACACATGGCCTCGGACTTGTGCAAAGCCACCTCGAGTCCCAGTTGCCGGATCCGCTCAACGACTGCCGCAACCCGACGTGACATCAAGTCGGCCGCCGCCTGGTACGACCTCCCCTGCGCCAGGACCAGCGTGTCGTCAGCATAGCAAACTACGGTGACGCCGCTAGGGAGGTCGGCGCGCAGCACCCAGTCGTACCCGATATTCCACAGAGGCGATCCCAGGACCGATCCCTGTGGAACACCGCACGACATCTCTCGCCGGTTCCATTCTCCCTGGTGACCGGGGTAGATGACGGCCCTGTCCGTCAAACAGAATCTGACACGCCCTTCCGCTCCACTCTAGAGCGGTAGATGTCATTGGATGATTTCCCACCCCACAAAAAAAAAAAAGTGTGTATCTACATACTCAACCAAGACCAACATCCCTCGTGAAATAGACTATCTATTCCTGTGTAAATAAAGATGAGATAGGTGCTTATTTACAACTTTTTATGATCATCTATCAATTTGATTAGTCATTCATGTGGTTGAGCAAGTATGTACCTAGTGACATATCTGACCTTTCAACAAAATGTCAAATATACATGACCAACACAAAAACCTGATGATATTATTTAAATAATGGACAAAATATTATTAGAACATAATAATGTTACCCATCTAGCAGGTAATTTTAAGTTTCTGTAAAATTTTAATTAAATTGTATGGGCTTTTAACGCCTGAAATAAATTATTTATTATTATTTATTTTTAAAAAACGTTGCCCCACACTAGGAATTACTCCTGTATCGTGGGTACGTTCACAAACATTTAAACTCACACACACAAGACACCCAGACCCAGAACAACCATCTGTAGCCCATACAAATATTTGTTCCGTGCGGGAATCGAAACCGCGACACGCAGCGCAGCAGCCGAACGCTCATCTGTCCGAAAAATTAATTTTTTATTGTTTTTAAGTAATTTTTTTTAACCACTAAGATCAATAATTTCTTGCTGTGCTTGAATAAAAGATAGGTCCTTGCAGTATGCAGATAACTGTTATTAAGAAACTCTTTAACAATATTATTACTTAGTTTACATAAGCTGACACCTTTTTACATTATCAAGAGAGTGATAATCAATTTTTTGCAATGATAATAACATAATCAGTGAAAGGATGAGATGTGACTTACAACCATTAATAATTAGGACTTTCTCCTTTCAAATATGTTAAAGATATAAAATTTTCATTTCATTGCATATGTTCTAAAACGTGTTAATTTTTTGAAAAAACTGAGTTATAGTACGCTGTTGCTATGGCTTTCTGTACAAGACTGACATATCTTTTCTATTTGGTATTAAACTACACATCACCAGGGATTCATATGATTTGTCAAAAGCTGCAACTTTCGATTCCCTATAGCCATACATACAAAAAATATTGTGTCAAAAAAAATGAGTTACGTGGAAATGAAACAATTTGTTTCTTTTTATTAATATTAAATAGCTGTATGGAAAAAGGTTTTTTTTTAAATGTTTATTAATGGTATCTGACAGATGGGTCAATGCAGTGTAACATACTCACCGTGAAAACTTAGGTGAAGTGAACGTGAAGTGGGCTGTCAATCCATACAATCAAGGTGGAATGACAGTTCACTTCACGCTCACTCCACCTAAGTTTTCACAGTGAGCAGTTAACAGAATCGACCGGCTGATCATACAGTCAATATGATAGCTATGGATAATGTTGATCATACAATATTTTGTTTTCAGATCCACTCTTATGACGAACCCTACTAAGAGTGGATCTAACAAAATAAGTAAAACAAAATTGAGATAATTCTCTCTTTAATTAAACTTTACCAACCGAATTTCAGGCCAGCACTGGTTTGTTTTCATTTTATGGTAAAAATCTTATAGTCAACCCATCCTAAATTAAAAAAGAATTTTATTTTAAAAGTTTAGAATTAGAAGCAAGTTTTTAAGTGAATAAAAAATGCTCACGTTTTAGAAGTAGAAAACTAAGATGATAATAGAATATTTTTGCATTTATTTAGATCGAATAAATTAAATTGTGTGAGTTTGTACTTACCCTGTGAGGCCAAACATTAGGCATCAGAAAATCATATGTATCAATTTCTAACGCTGATGTCAATAAAACGCAACCAAGCGTGGCAAATACAACAAAAAGTATTTTTTTATCCATGATTTAAAATTAGAATAAAATTTAAAAAAATAAAGTCACTGGCGCACAAAATAGCAACTAAATGCGAATTACGAACTTTCACAGTTCTATCACTTGAAGACGTACAATAAAATGCTTTAATTATTCGATTATCGTTTGATACTGCCGCGTAGCTTCAGTAACGATGCATGTTTGATTGAACCGAGAAGCGACAAGTGTTTGTATAAATAATTTCGCAAATAAAATCGATCAATACTGGACCAAGTTTACTAACGTCACAACTATGTTGCCATACTTTCAATATATTCCCTTCATGTGGGGACTGCGTAAAATCAATTTCGAGTTTGAAATAATTCAAATGTTACAGTTTCATGATATTATTTTAATTGCTTAACTAATTCGTGTTCTTTTTTGGTTTAGACATACAAAATAATTTAAAAGTTAGGTACACCTTGCAATAAGAACATAACAAAAATAAGGAAACATTACACTGTTAGTGGTATCATTGACTCGTTCTGAAATGTATGTGAAGTTGCGAAAAACGTCTAAAAACAAACGATTTCTGATGTTAATTAATAATTTACTTTCTCCCTTTCTATTTATTAAAAATAGGTTTTTTTATGTTCGTAATTGAAATAAAATCTTAGCAAAATCATTAATATTAATTTTTACCATGTTGACTCTTATTAGGGAAAACGTACCGCCATCTAGTGAAAGGTTTCCGTATTAATTTGTCGTGGCACTTCAAATTATGATTGCGAGATGGCGCTAATCACGACAAATGAAAAATTGTTTATTATCTAGGAGGAAGGTAGATTTGTTGGTAGGTACCACAAAATATAAAAATGAATACCGGTACTAAACTTGACGAGTAAACTTTTTTGTTTCCTGAAAATGTAGGTTTGTAAGATAGGTACCTACTAGCTAGGTAGGTACTACTACCTTACTTCAAAATGTTTTGGGTGGGGGTTACTTATATGTAGGCAGTGTACCCCGCAAAGAACATCCGACTTCGTTTGCATACTTACACCGTCCGCCATTTGGATAAAAATCGGTTTTGGCGGCCAGCGATGAAACATATGTCAATCGTCAGAGTTAGTGATTATAAACTAAAATATTCAGAGATGAATCTCGTATGTGTTATACTTTCTGAGATATTTGAGTTCAAAAATGTAAAAATAAAAAACTGTAAAATTAATAATTTTATGAATTTAGTAGATGTATGCTACATAGAATTTCAAGTCAGATCAAATTTTTTATATGTAAACGTGGAAAGGTACATACAGCTGGTAGGTATATTTTATAACATATTTCCCCATATTTTACTTTATAGGCATAAGTGTATGATACAGAAAGAAGGTTTTTTATATAACTACTAGCTGACTCGGCAAATGTTAATCTGCGATTAAAAAATCGGGGTCGGTAGGAGGGTGAAAAACTTTACGACCTATTCTCATACTTAAAAAATAATATACAGAAAAAAATAATTTAAATCGACCGAGCATTTTCGGAGGAGTGCAACCACAAACACCGTGACACGAGATTTTAATATACAGGGTGTAACGCAAAGGTGTGGTCATATTTTATAAACTGCATCTACCCATCGATATAAACAACTTTCGTCAAGAAAACCTGAAGAAATTCTAAAAAAAATGTTTTACCTTCCATACAAATATTGATCAGCTGATGATGACTTTCTATGGAAAGTCAAATTTTTTTTTTGGGATTTCTTTTATTTTTTCTTAGAGAAAGTTTTTCATTTCCATTAGCAGAACCGGTTCTTAAAATATGACCACACCTTTCAGTTACACCTTGTATTACTCGTAGATTAGGTAGATTAGTTAGTTTTGTAAACTAGTCCTTGCAGTACAACCAGCGGCGGCGAGAATGAAGAGAATAATTAAAAGTAATCGAAGAGAGAATAGTTAAAATTCATTATTTGCTTCGTTTTCTATATCATGTTTGACAAAAAATAGTGAATCTAAAAATGCCGCTGGTGACACAGGCAATGTTTTCTGTCCACACGCCTCCTACCGTAGGCTCTACGCGGGGGTCGTGCGGTCCATGGCCTTTTACGGAGCACCAGTGTGGGCACGCTCCTTGAGGCGGCGACCAGCTCACCGGTTGAGCGCGTCCCAAAGGGTCATGGCCATCCGGCTGGTCCGGGGATACCCCGCACGGTCTCCGGTGAGGCGGCGAGCCTCCATGCCAGACTGTCGCCAAGAGATCTGGAGGCCTAGGTCCTCGCGCTCCTCTGGGAGTGGTGGGAGGAGGTGAAACGTCGGGGCTAAATTCCGCTGCCGCGACACCTCGCGGCTCGGCGGACGGACCTTCGCAAGAATCTCATGGCGACATAGAGAGAGTGACTGTTGCTACCCAGCGCTGGGCACGCCATCATTGCAGCGGTAGTGCCCCTCTTTGAGGAGTGGCTGGAGAGGCGCCACGACGCTCTCACCTTCCGTCTGATGCAGATCCTCACCGGACACGAATGTTTAGAGAGGTTCCTGTTTCGGATAAGGCGGGAGGAAAAGCCCGGGTGTCACCACAGCGCGGATCGCCCAGAAGACACGGTGGATATCTGCCCCGCTTGGGTGGAGCACCGCCGTGTTCTCGTGGATGCGATAGGCGGCAGTGACCTCTCGCACCCGGCCCTGGTACGGAGCGAGAGGGAATGGGAAGCAGTCTCATCCTTCTGCGAAGCAGTAATGCTCGCGAAGGAGGAGGCAGAACGGGTGAGGGAGACTCAACGGAGTGACCCTTACGCCCCCAGTCGCAGCCACCGCAGAAGACGCCCTGGGCGTTAGAGGTTGCAGGACGATCTCCGGCCACCGTAGACGCGGGCCTGCGGATGGCGAGTAATGGGTAGCTCGCCGACCGATCAGCACCAGGCCCGAGAGTCAACGGCGTGTAGTGTTCCACGCGCGCCTCAAAGAGAATAAGTCAGCCACCACTGACGGGGCCCATCATGGCCGATGCTTGCATGCCAAGGGGTAGCGAATAAATTCGTAACAGTGTTACCGCGCCCCTGGGAACTCAGGCAAGGAAGGAACAGGGGTGTGGTTTTAGTCAGTAAAAATCTGACACGCCCTCCCGCTCCACCCAGAGCGGTAGAAGTCATGTTGATTCCCCACACCAAAAAAAACATGGCAGTGTCGAGCCCATGCCATGAACCACATTATATGAGAGCAACCGTTTTTCTACTACCCGCCGACATACGAGTACGTGATTCATTAGCATCTTGAGTAGTCAGTTGCCTGTCATGCCGATTTTTCGTCTTTAATAATAATAATATAATAATATTCCACAACTATCACACAACGCCATCTAGTCCCAAGCTAAGCAGAGCTTGTGTTATGGGTACTAGACAACTGATAAACATACATAGATATTTCTAAATACATAAATTACACCCAGAAACAGAACAAATGATCGTGCTCATTACACAAACATTTGTCCTGGGTGGGAATCGAACCCACGACCTCCGGCATAGCAGTCAGGGTTACTAACCACTAGACCAACAGGCCAGCCATAACGTCTTTGGCATAAAATACCGATATCCCAATGCTTCCAGTGCTCCAATAACGTCCTGAAAACCTTGATCAAGAATAAAAACATCGCTGGGCTGGAAATCCCTCCGAAATGCCTCATTTTCAATTATTCAAGCTCAAATTCAAATTCAAATTCAAATTCAAAATCATTTATTTGCTAATATGGGTAATTACATAAAGTTGTTAAAAAAAAAGAGCATAGTCCAACCATATTACGCCTTGAGGCATGCAAATCTCAAGCTTTGACTGTATCAAAATTACAACATTATTATACAATTACTTGCAACAATAATTTATATATATATAATGAATAAGCCAATTTTGGTAATATCACCGTGGCAAATAGTAATAGAACATTAGCAAAATAATAATGTCACTTAAATAATTAAAATTTAAAATGTCATGTAATAAATGAGAATGTCAAGATATATTAGTAAATAAATGTCAAAGTAAAAATAATAGATAATTAATTAGTGCATTAGTCACATGTCACAACAATATTTCTAAGAGCAATATGTCCTTACATCCTCAATTAAATAATCCTGAATACTGTAATAACATTTAAAAAGCAAGAATATTTTTAATTTCTTTTTAAATTCATCGATGGATGGAGTTTCTAGTACAGACTTTGGTAAGTGGTTGTATATACGCGGTGCCATACTGAAAATGCTTCCGGTAAATAAGGCAGTATTGTTAGGTTTGCAACAAATTTTATATCTATGCCGCTTACTTCTGTACTTATCAAAAAGATGTCTATTAGATCTTGCGAAGCTAGCAATCTCATAAATGTATACACAGGGCAATGTCAATATAGCTCATAGCTTCGTAACTGCGGTCTAGAACGGCGTCCCCTTCAGGTGGCCGTACCTACTGATTCCACAAAACAAACACCAATGGCGAAATCCAATGGTGACAATATTGTTCGCAGCAGCGGCGGCGGGTGGCGCACCAAAAAGGTTTCATACAGCACGGACGAACTTCACTGATTCATTTGTGATCCACTAAATTCAAAAAATAAATAATTTCAATGCTTTATTTTTTCACGTTTTCGAACCCAAGAATCTCCGAAAGTATATCACTTACGGGATTCATAACTAAACATTTTTCATTTGCAATTATTTACTCTGTCGATTGACATCCTTTTCATCACTGGCCGCCAATAACAGTCTTTAGGTAGTTAGGTGTGCCAGGTCTCATACAAAAAAGTCGGATCTTCTTTGAAGCCAACTACCTATATCACAACATCTAAATACCTATCTACTATAATGGGAGTCTCATGTAGCAGTAATAAAGTTAGATATGCCGTCAACTACATCAAACTACTCACGACGTCCCCCTCCCAGGGAGCAGTTCCGTTTAGCAATATAAATTGACGGCGGCGACCAGCTGCAGGGGGCCATGGCTGCATGATCTGTCACAATAAGGCCAATTTGAGATGATAGATAGGTAGATAAATAGTAGGTAGATGTGAAGGAACTGCTCTGCTGCGTTTTCTTAGACGCATACAACGAACAGAATAAGCCGTGTACCCGATGGGACTTCGTATTGGCAAAATTGGTGAACTTTTGTCTTAACTGACCCTTATAGTGAAGTAAAAAACTATTACTATTTTAGTTCAATTGTTGATTTCATGCCACCAACTGCATCAGACTGCTTGAAAAGTGACTTGTTTGGAACTTTTTAGTTGTTTTTTTAGTCGGGTTTTATAAAAACTATATTTTTTTTATTTTCTACATTTTAGTTAGATATATTGTTGGGATCACCTCCTCAAACTCTTTATTTTGATACCGACTTTCGTTTTTTTCTTTTTCACAATTAAGACGAATCAATTGACGTAAGATAAGAATCGGCCCACGCGTTTAATCTCTAAAGCGCCACAAAGGAACAAACATACTTTAAATAGCTGATAAACACATTACCCTCCCTTGCGTCGAAGTCGCACAGTCGGGTAAAAAGGCCCTAAAATACAGAACCTCCTTTTTTGAAGTCTGTTAAAAAAGTATGGGTTGCAATTAAATTTTAAATTTATTGTCTATGAAGAAGAGTTTTTGCTCTTCGAAAATTTTAAAATTATCTCTGATTCAAAATTCAAATACAGTAGTGCTATTCTGTAACATACTCACCGTGAAAACTTAGGTGAAGTGAGCGTGAAGTGGTCTGTCAATCCATACAATCAAGGTGGAATGACAGTTCACTTCACGCTCACTCCACCTAAGTTTTCACGGTGAGCTGTTAACAGAATCGACCGGCTGATCTGGTGCTAAACCTAGGTAAAAAAAAAGGTAGACAGGTAGTAAGGTATCGACCTACCTTCATTTAGAGTTTTGCGGTATTTTTTTCGACTGAAGTTCAGTGGCTGGTTGTTCGCAAATTGATTGTTTAAAGATAAATGACTTTATATAAGTAAGTAGGTTTCAACAACACTTCACACGTCAACATTTTTTTTTGTCAGTTTTAGCTAGATGAGGCCGGTGTTTCCTAGCTGAATACCCTGAGAAGAAGCACCGAAACAAACTCAGAGGTCAAAGTCTCTTTTTAACCGACGAAAAAAAAGGAGGAGGTTCTCAATTCTTTATAGTGTTCTTATATGTGCTGGTCAAATCGTAAGAGAACCATGTACCTACGTTAATGTATGGGATGAGCTTTTGAGGAAAGCAACACGCAGATTTGAGTAGACCTGCCCAGACAGTGCAACCATTTGTCAGTTATAATGAAGCTCAACTCAGAACTTTGAGGAGCTCAACGAACCGACGAACAATACCAAAGTAAGGACATTAGGGTAGGCCGCAAAAGTACTCAAACTGCCAGACAATCAGAAAATCTACATGAATATACCAACATAGTTCTTGCATTCACATTATGCTATTATGAGGATAACGCGGCTTAGTGTCTGTAATGGTCTTTT
Source organism: Polia nebulosa (assembly GCA_951329385.1). Taxonomy (NCBI): domain Eukaryota; kingdom Metazoa; phylum Arthropoda; class Insecta; order Lepidoptera; family Noctuidae; genus Polia; species Polia nebulosa. The sequence goes on along the minus strand of OX589588.1, from coordinate 9,103,807 downwards.
GAAGAATGAACCACACATATTTGAGTGGACCTGTCTAGCCAGTGCACGCATTTATCAATCGAATAGCTCAACTTAGAACTAGTAAGGAGCTCAATGACTTGACGAACAATACCAAAGAAAGGACATTAAGGTAGGACGCAAAAGTACTCAAACTGTCAGACAACGTTAAAAATTACTGCAAAAAGGAGGAATCACCGTAGATATTTGATAATATAAAATTGGTGTAGTTTTGTGTCTCCAGTGTTCACGTGTGGAATCATTGAAACAAGCGCGATCAGCGGAAAAATAAAAATGATGACTTAACACATTTGGCCAAATCCTACTGCAAAAACTTTAGAATGTGTAAATGTGTTACATTCGCATTCTAGCGAAAAAAGTGACTGTATCAAAAAGCTATGTAAGAGAATTATATACTTATAAACTTTCTAATATTTTTCTTTTTGTGGGGTGGGAAATCATCCAATTACATCTCCCGCTCTAGGGTGGAGCGAGAGCGCCTGTCAGAATCTTACTGACTAAAACCCACCCCTGTTCCTTCCCTGCTCTGAATGCCCAGGGGCGCGGTAACTCTGTTTCGAATTTATCCTCAACCCCTGGGCAGGCATCGGCCATGACAGGCCCCGTCGTTATTGCTGACAACTCTTTGAGGCGCGCGTGGAACACTACGCGCCGTCGACTCTCGGGCCTGGTGCTGATCGGACGGCGAGTTACTCACTACTCGCCGTCCACAGGCCCGGGTAAACTTTCTAAACTTGACGCCTGGCTAAATGCATAAACCGTGCACAGCCAAAAGAAAAAAGAGAAATTAGTTGTAATTATTACCTTCATTTAGGTACCTACATGCGTTTACCTGATATAGGTACCTAGATACAATAGGTACCTTCCTACCTAAGCAACAAATTCTACCAGAAATTAACAAAAGCACCAATACGTAGGTATCCAAAAAAACCGGCCAAGAGCGAGTTGGACTCGCGCGCAAAGGGTTCCAAACATAAACATATTTCTTATAAGTTTTCCTGTAATGTATAAGTATCATTACTTAAATACAGAATGTAGTTCTTACTACATTCTGTATTTTTTCAAAATTTTGGGCATAGTGGTTTCAGAGATATTCGATATTGATATATATATAATATGATAGAGATATAGATATTTATATATGACCATTCACCCAGGGAATGGTCATTTTTAACCGACTTTCGAAAAAGGAGGAGGTTCTATGTTCGACTGTATGTGTTTTTTTTTTTTTATGTATGTCCGCCGATTACTCCGTCAGTTGTGGACCGATTTTCAAAATTCTTTTTTTATCCGAAAGAATGTACTCCCGAGGTGGTCCCACTTAAATTTTATCGAAATTGCTTCAGCGCTTTTTGAGAAACTGAACAAAAACGAAAAATACGTTTACCTCGATGACGTTTTGGTGTTCTCCAAATGTTTAAATTCCACGTTCCATGTTATTGGGGGTTTTAGTTCTGGGGTATAACAACTAAAAAGTGAAAAATAAAAAACTTTTTTACAAAAAAAACAATCGACTTCTAAAAAAAAATACACTAAAAAATAACTTTAATTTCGGAAGTCGGTGTCAAATAACGAAGAAGTAAAATACAAACACCTTTTGGAATTATGAAAAAAAAAAAAACTTGAGAGGTGTCAAGGGACACCCGGATGGAACAAAGTTCCTTTCGATTAATTAGTGAAGGAATTGTAATATAATTTTATTTTTTTTAATTTATAATATTTTTTTTATTATTAACTACGCACACACGCACGCACGTAAGAAGTTATACTTCATCATCTCATCTCATCGCAGCTCAGCTCAGCTCAGATCAGCTAAGCTCGGCTCAGCTCAGCTCAGCTCAGCTCAGCACAGCTCAGCTCAGCTCAGCTCAGCTCAGCTCAGCTCAGCTCAGCTCAGCTCAGCTCAGCTCAGCTCAGCTCAGCTCAGCTCAGCTCAGCTCAGCTCAGCTCAGCTCAGCTCAGCTCAGCTCAGCTCAGCTCAGCTCAGCTCAGCTCAGCTCAGCTCAGCTCAGCTCAGCTCAGCTCAGCTCAGCTCAGCTCAGCTCAGCTCAGCTCAGCTCAGCTCAGCTCAGCTCAGCTCAGCTCAGCTCAGCTCAGTTCAGCTCAGCTCAACTCAACTCAACTCTTTAGCAATAACAACAACTATAACAAAAGTAATTGTAATAAAATTTTATTTTTTTTACTAAAGCAAAAAGTGTCGTGACAACTTTTTCGTAAGAATTTTTTCCGTCTAGCCCCCTTTCACAACGCGCGATAAGGAACTTCGTTCCAATATTTGAAATCCTTAGAATAAGTCCTTTTATTTAATATGTAACACAGTACAGTTTAAAACTCTTTTTTTTAAAGTGAAAACTTCTTTATCATCGTTGTGATTTGAAAGTCGATGAAACGAAAAAGCGACAGTAAAAAGAGACACACATAAATTCATAAGATTTAACGTGGGAGAAAATGAGATAGGAAGTGTTTACACAGTGTTTTGTTTTTGTGTTTTCAAATGTGATAGGAAGCATTCTACAGTGATAAATTTTTGTGTTTTAAAATAGGATAAGGAAGCATTATACAGTGTTTTATTTTTGTGTTTTAAAATGAGATAGGAAGCAATAAACAGTGTTTTGTTTTTGTGTTTTAAAATGAGATAGGAAGCCTTATACAGTGTTTTGTTTTTGTTTTGTTTTGGCCAAAATTTTTGAAGGTTTCACTTCTACCACGTGTAACACACACTTTTTTTTTTAATTTTCTGATTTGCACCCCTAAAGTGACCTTCATATTGCAAATTCATATAGTTACGTTACACATCATTTGGGTCACAGATATTCATGTGTGTATCAAATTTCAACTCAATCGGTCGAGTAGATGTGGAGCAAATTAGCTGTGACAGACAGACAGACGCACGAGTGATCCAATAAGGGTTCCGTTTTTACATTTGGATGTACGGAACCCTAAAAACATACAACAAAACAAACGAAGTTGTGTCGTAAATTTATCTTATTTCTCAAATAAATATCCGCGGTGTGATTCCGAAGCAGAATCGGCCATCATTTTATTTGATACATGACGCTCACACGTTTTTGTTTGAAGCCTACGTGATGTGGAAGCGAATGGAAACGGCGGAAAAACTGAATAAAATGGTCTATTTATAAAATATTAATGTTGGAAAATGTTCTTGGGAAACGATTGGTCGAATTACCTTTTTTTTATGTTTGATAGGCTCGCGTTTGACCACTATCTCACCTGATGGTAAGCGATGATGTGGTCGAAGATGGAGCACGCTTGCCTAGAAGTAACCTATTCACTCTTGACTTAAAAACTCCCAGGTTGTATCTTACAGGAAACACAGACTCCGGTAGAGAATTCCACTCTCTAGCTGCTGCTGTACGTGCAATGAATGTTTTCTCAAAACGCTTTGTGCGTATGGATGGGATGTCCACCATGAACCGGTGGACATCCTACATTATTACCTACATTATTCTGTTGTTTTTAATTTTGGATTTAAACTTTTTTTTAGGGGAAACTTTTTGTACATATAATTCACCGTCCTCAGATGGATCTAGGCCGTTTTGTATCAACGACCGGTCTTCAGCCTTCAAGGTGCTTATGTACCTAACCTTCATGACTTGACCTAAAAACTACATACACCTATCATTCAGGGTGTGGGTGGGTGAGGGATGTTTGCTGAACCTCGCGTTGACTGCTTCTACACCGTGATGCGGAAGCGGTGCGCATCCCTGGTCAGCAACAACAGCATCCTGTCTATGGTAGCAAGCAGGCTTGATCACAATCTGCTACTGCAGTGTATTGGCTGGGCCTGCCACCTTGCAGCGGTGATGTCACAAATGTGTTTCTATGTTCATGTTGTACTAACATAGTTTTTTATATTGTTACTAACAATATGAGTCTTGATACACGAATAAAATAAATAAATTACAATTAATAGTCTTGCCTTCCGAAGAAGGAATATGGGAAACCTCAAGAAGTGCCACTCTTGGGATCCAACGGAAATACATAATAATGTTTTGTGAGATCATCATCATCTGCCTTTTAATGTCCCCACTGCTGGGGCACAGGCCTCCTCTCTGTAAGAGGGTGTGGGCCGGTATCCACCACGCGAGCCCAATGCGGATTGGTAGATGTCACATGTCTTCGAATTTTTGGTTCTAGTGTCCTAGACATGTCTGTCGGTTTCCTTACGATGTTTTGCTTCACCGTTTTGAGAGCGGTGGTGATGAAATAATTTTTACAAAGTGCCTGCCTGGGTTTGACCTCACGACCTACAGCTTGTTAGTTGCGACCAATACCACTAGGCCACCACTGCTCCTTTGTGGGATCCAACGCAAAAAATATTAAACTAGGATTCAAAATTGGGATCCAACGAAAATAAACCTCATAATGCAGTGGCCAATATATTTTCCAACAGCAAAAAAGTTAAGTCATCTATGGACATAACTATCAAACAAGTCATTCGCAGGCTTTCAACCTGTTCACTCTTCACTGGGCGGCCAGGTTCAGGTTAAGACTCCATTCTTGCTAGACATTTAGGTATATTCACGAATGCAACTTTATCCTTTTCTTTTGCAACATTATGTTGATTGATTTATTTTTGCTTTTGATTGATATTCATTTTAGGTAGCTTAAATTCTCTTCGTGTAGCAGAATGCTCACAAAACTGTACCTAACTTAAAGAAACAAGTCACTGGCTACTGAAATATAGGTTTTCTTACTTATCTCAGGAGTTAAGGTTTCACAACACAAACTGCGTTGAGTTGATAAAAATGTTACCCCGTAAAATACTCGATTTTTTAGGGATTTAAGCGATAGGAGTGAAGTTGCAGAAATTAAAATTAAAATTACTGTAAATAATTTATTACAATCTCAGAAACCAATCACATAGATATGAAAAGGAGACACACAACTCAATTGTTACCTTCATACGTAGATATCCAGCAATGATTGCCCTCAGGGAAATTCTACCAGAATCAATTCCTGGGACGTTGCTAAGATAAGGAAGAAATATAGAATGATATTATTTTACGACGTTCGACATTTTGGGAATACCCACTAAAGGTCAAAGAATATCCATTAGGTAAAAGGTTCTGTTTGAAATATTTTACCTTTTCAAATTATTATTTGTAAACTTATCTCGGAAATTATATCTAAGTTAATCTTTCGTATGCCTGCCTACTTTTCGAAGATCAACTTTTCATCTTGTCAGTTCCTAAATTGATTTTGTGACTTAAATCAATACTTCACAGAACATAGTAAGACACTCTTCAGTTACTCTGAACGACGTCTTTTAATTGTTAACGAACACAAACAATTTTTTTTTAAACCGGTTTATTTTTCTAATAAAATTATTATTATTCCATTTATTTCATTGTTTTAACATAAGTATTATTTACATTTTTAAATATTAACATACAAAAATATAAAAACATTTAGAAATATAAAAAAATAGTAGCCCACCGGTATCGGGATTCCCACCGAGTGTTTCCACGTTGCCGTCGTGGTGGGGCTTATGGGTCTCCATGATCCTGGGGACTTCCGGCATGAGGGACTAACTTGTGCCGGAAGGCTCCAGGGGAGAGGCCCGACTAAGAGGAACACACCGGGGGTCGCGTCCATTGTCAGTCGATCATCGTCGACTGCCAGTGGATGCGACCTCCACCCAATCCTAAGCTTGGAGGCGTGGCTATGGGATGCGTACCGGAGGGATGTCCGGATGCTAGCGCCTCACAAGAGGGCCGCGCCGTTGGGAGGCTTGAGCAAGCTGTTCGAGCCTCCTAACGGCGTGGAACCTGGGGGAATCTTTGTCGCTGCTCTCTGTTACGCATCTGTTCATCAGATGTGACCTTGAGAGCGGCGCCGAAACTGGGGAGGGCCCATAAGGGCAGAGTGTGTGAATGAGTGAGTGAATGAGAGAGAGTGAATGTGTCAGATGCGATATGATAGAAGAAGATAGGGAGGTTGAGAAGGAGGAGTCAGGGACCACACCCTTAAAAGGAAAACCAAAAATGAAAGATAAGATTAAAGTAATAGATTCCCAGTTTCGCCCCCGTTCGTATGCTGGGGGGGGCGGCCTTAATCTTCCGATCACACACGACGACCTGGATCCGCTTGTCGGGGACAATCCCGACAACAAGAGCCGAGGAGGCTCGAGATCATCTCCTACATTCCAGGAGATGATCTCCTTCAGCTATAAGACGCCCGACAAGCCGCGGTCGGGTGATGATAGCCAAATCGAAGTCGGCAAGGAGGTGGAGCGTGGTGCTGCGTCGGAGTCCGGCGCAGCACTGGCAGCAGCTCCGGGCTCTGGGAGTCCGGAGAATGAGGAGGAAGTGGGTGCTTCCGGGGGAGTCGTGGGTGAATGCTCGCGGTTCTTCCGGAACCAAAAGCGCTCCAAGTCGGGGGATGGCGGAGAGTCGTCCTCTGATGTAGAGGTGATGGCCCCGCCTCCCAAGATCCCCACCGGTCGGAGGGGAGGAGGAGCGATCCGGAGGCCCAGCAAGGCCACCAAGGCGGGCAGGAGAGCCGCAAGGCTCGCCCTGGAGGCGCGCCACCCCGCTGCGTTGGGGTCTTGTGCCTCGGCCTCTGGGTCCTCGGGTGGAGAGCCGGACGCCGCTAGCTCCAACTCGGAGCGAGCGGCCAGGCTTGCGGAGGTCGTGGAGGCCGCCATCAAGGGTGTGGTGCAGAAGAGGCTGCCCACATCCAGAAACAGGGCCACCTCCGAAGCCACGGCCTCCATAGTGGCGGCGGCAGAGGCGAGTTTCGGCGGGCCTCCGTCTGCATTGGATGAGACGTCCAAACTGCGGGCGGAGGTCGCCCGCCTGACCGCCACTACGGAGCTTCTGGTTAAGGAGAACCAGAAGCTCCGGGCAGACCTGGCCGAACTCCGAGGAGGTCACCGGAGGGACGCGCAGGAGGAGCTCCAGCACGGGCCGAGTCAGCCCCTGCCCGCCGCGGAGAACCAAGTTCTCGACCTGGTGCGGCAGGAGCTGGCTTCCTTCAACAGGCGGTTCTCCGTGCTGGAGAGCATTGTGTTGCGCCCTCCGCTAGCGGCGAGCCAGCCGGCCTCGGGCCAGCGGCAAACGCGCTCGTTTGCCGCCGCCGCGGCTGCTGCGCCCAAGGGTGCGGCGGGACGGGCCGACCGCGGGGCAGTGCTGAAGCCCGCGGGGCCGGCCCCGTCTAAGGCGACGAAGGCGCCAAAGGCGCCGCCAAAGCCACCTGGGAGGGTCCCAGCAAAGGCGACAAGGCGGCCGCCCCAGACTGCCCCGCCTTCTGAACCTCCTGCGACCGGGGCTGCCGAATGGCAAGTGGTCGGGGAGAAGAAGAAGGCGGGCAAGGCGGCAAGGGCGGCCAAGCGAAGGGAGAGGCGCAAGCGGCAGAAGGAGCGAGCCGCCGCGGCTAGGCTCCGCGCCCCGAAGTCCGCAGCTGTAGTGATCACACTACAGCCGGAGGCGGTTAAGAGGGGCGTGACCTACCGCGCCGTGCTCGCTAAGACGAAGGCGGCGGTGAGCCTCGAAGAGGTGGGGTGCGCCGACGGCGTCCGGGTGAAGGTCACCAAGACCGGAGCCCGGATGCTGGAGGTCCCCGGTGCCTCCAGCGGCCCAGCCGCTGACGCCCTGGCCGAAAGGATCAGGGCGTTGCTGGTAGACGAGGCCCGGGTGTCCAGGCCCACGAAATGCGCTGACATCCGCATTATGGGCCTGGACGACTCCGTGAAGGAGGGTGAGGTGGTGGCCGCTGTTGCCAGGACTGGAGGGTGCCCTGCTGAGCAGGTGAGGGCGGGCACCATCCATTCTGACACTGCGGGGCAGCAAACCATCACGGTGAGCTGCCCCGTGTCAGCGGCCCGAGCCATCACCGCGGGGGGCCGGAGGCTTTTGGTGGGCTGGGTTTCAGCGCAGGTTAAGCTGCTGGAACCCAGGCCTCTGAGGTGTTTCCGCTGCCATGTGGGCGACCATGTGGCGGCTAAGTGCACCTCGGAGGTGGACCGCAGTGACCACTGCTTCCGATGTGGTCAGCCCGGTCACAAGGCCGGCTCGTGTAACGCCGCGCCGCACTGCATGGTATGTGCGGCAGCAGGCAAGCCGGCCGATCACCGGGCTTGGAGCAACCACTGCGCTCCACCCGCCAAGGCCAAGGCCAAGACCAGAGGCAAGGCCAAGCCCTCCGCCACCGCCGTCACCGTCACCGCCGCAGCAGCCGTCACCGCCGCTTCCGCCGCTGCCGCCCCCATAGCCGTCGTCGTCGCCGCCGCAACCACCGCGGCGGCGGGACCCTCACAGGGGGCTCAGGAGGAGGCTGTAATGGAATGCCAATAACGGCCCCATTACGCCTCCTCCAGACGAATCTCAACCACTGTGCCACTGCTCAGGACCTGTTGTTCCAGAGCATGGCGCAGTGGTCGATTAACGTCGCTGTGGTCGCCGAGCCGTACTATGTCCCGCCCTGGGATGACTGGGTGGAGGACCTGGACGGCTCGGTGGCCATCATTTCGTCGGCCGCCGCCGGTACCCCGACCCTTGAGGATGTCAAGAGAGGTCGGAGTTGCGTAGCAGCACGGTTCGGGGATATAGTAGTAGTAGGGGTGTACTTCTCCCCGAACCGACCTCTCGCCGAGTTCCAAATCTCTCTCGCGGAGTTGAGAGACGTCGTTGTCGTCGGGTACCGTTCCCTCCCCGTGCTCGTCCTCGGGGACTTCAATGCCAAGAGCTTGGCTTGGGGTTCCCGGTACACGGACGCGCGGGGCAGGATGGTGGAGGACTGGGCTCTGGAGACAGACCTGGTCGTCCTGAACCGGGGTTCTGTCCCCACGTGCGTGCGGTGGCAGGGCGAATCGGTGGTGGATATCTCATTCGCCAGCCCCGCCCTGTCACCGTGCGTAGTTGACTGGCACGTCATGGAGGAGGTGGAGACGTATTCCGATCATCGGTATATCCGGTTTGACGTCTCCGCCCAGACCTCCAGCGCGCCGGTCCGACAGACCCCGAGTGGTCCGCGTTGGTCGCTGAAGCAGCTGGACCGGGAGCTACTCCTGGAAGCCTCGATCGTGCAGGCCTGGGTGACATCACCGGACAGGCCTGCCGACATAAACGACGAGGCAGAGTGGTTCCAGGAGGCCATGTCCGAGATCTGTGACGTGGCAATGCCCCGGGTCCGGCCTTGTGCTCGGCGCCAAGTGTACTGGTGGTCGGCGGCGCTTACGGCTTTACGCCAAGCGTGTATTGCCGCGCGACGCCGGTACACCAGGTATCGCAGGCGGCTCCGTAACCGCACGCCGGAAACGGAAGCCGTCGAGGCGGAGCTATACGAGGGGTACAGAGCGGCGAGGACCGCCCTCCGAGCGGAGATCTTGCGGGCCAAGAAATCGGCCCGCGAGGAGTCGCTGGAGGCTCTCAACAGAGACCCGTGGGGGCGCCCGTACAAAGCGGTGCGGCAGAAACTCCGCCCATGGGCCCCCCCGCTGACGCAGAGTCTCCGGCCGCAGCTCGTGGAGGGCGTGGTGAGCGCTCTGTTCCCCTCGCGAGGGGAACATACCCCTCCGCCTATGGCTCCGCCTCCTGCGGTACCTGACGCGGACCAACCCGACGACGACGACGTTCCCGAAGTGACCGAGGTAGAGCTGAGAGCGGCGGTGCGTAGGCTGAACGCCAAAAGCACCGCCCCAGGACCCGATGGCTTTCATGGGAAAGCCTGGGTCCTGGCCTTGCAAGAGGCTCTCGGGCCTCGACTCAGAGGGCTTTTAAGCGCATGCTTGGAGAGGGGCCAGTTTCCACGTCGGTGGAAGACGGGGAAGCTGGTCCTGATCAAGAAGGTGGGGCGCCCTGCTGACTCTCCGTCCGCTTACCGGCCCATTGTGCTGCTCGACGAGGTGGGCAAGCTCTTTGAAAGAGTAATTGCAGACCGCCTCGTCGGGCAGATGGTGCGGGTGGGGCCGGATCTGGCGGAGAGCCAGTACGGCTTCCGCAGGGGGCGCTCCACTGTGGACGCCATCATGCGCGTACGAGCCCTCACGACGGGGGAGGCAGTTGCCCGGGGCAGGGTCGTCTTGGCGGTGTCTTTGGACATCTCCAATGCCTTCAACACCCTGCCCTGGAGTTGCATAGTGGAGGCACTCCGGTATCACCGGGTGCCGCCCTACCTCCGTCGCGTAGTCGAGGCGTATTTGACGGACAGAGCCGTCATCTACCCCGGTCATCAGGGAGAATGGAACCGGCGAGAGATGTCGTGCGGTGTTCCACAGGGATCGGTCCTGGGGCCGCCTTTGTGGAACATCGGATACGACTGGGTGCTGCGCTGCGACCTCCCCATTGGCGTCAGCGTAGTGTGCTACGCTGACGACACGCTAGTCTTAGCGCAGGGGTGGTCGCACGAGGCGGCGGCCGACCGTATGACACGCGGGGTTGCGACAGTCATAGGGAGGATCCGGCAACTGGGACTCGAGGTGGCATTGCACAAGTCCGAGGCCATGTGCTTTCATGGCTATCGGAACGAGCCACCGGCGGGTTCCCAGATCACGGTAGGAGGGGTTCGCATCGGCGTCGAGGGTACGATGAAGTACCTGGGACTCGTCCTCGACAGCCGGTGGAACTTCGTCGAGCATTTTCGACGTTTGGCTCCCAGATTGGACAGGGCCGGGGCCGCCTTGAAGCGGCTCCTGCCCAATCTGAAGGGGCCAAACGCCTCCTGCCGGAGGCTCTACGCGGGGATCGTGCGGTCCATGGCCCTCTACGGGGCACCGGTGTGGGCGCGTTCGTTGACGCAGCGTTCAACGCGCCAGATGAACGCGGCCCAGAGGGTCATGGCGATCCGCATCATCCGCGGATACTGCACGGTCTCCCGTGAGGCGGCGAGCCTCCTTGCCGGACTGTCACCGTGGGATCTGGAGGCAAAAATCCTCGCGAACCTGTACGAGTGGCGCGAGGAGGCTAAACGCCGGGGCGAAACTCCGCTGCCGCGACAACTCGCGGCTCGGCGGACAGAGCTCCGGCAGGATCTCATGGTGACATGGAGAGAGCGACTGTCGCAACCCAGCGCTGGGCACGCCACCATCGAGGCGGTAGTGCCCCTCTTTGAGGAGTGGCTGAGAGGCGCCATGGCGCCCTCACCTTCCGCCTGACGCAGGTGCTCACCGGACATGGCTGTTTCGGGAGGTACCTGTGTCGGATCAAGGCGGAGGTGACCCCTGCGTGTTTCCACTGCGAGGATCGCCCCGTGGACACGGTGGAGCATACGGTGGAGGTTTGCCCCGCCTGGGCAGAACACCGCCGTGTCCTCGTGGATGCGATAGGCGGCAGCGACCTCTCGCGCCGTGCCCTGGTTCAGGCCATGGTACGGAGAGAGAGGGAATGGGGGGCCGTCTCCAACTTCTGCGAAGCAGTAATGCTCGCGAAGAGGGAGGCGGCACACGTTAGGGAGACTCAACAGAGACCGAGTCGCCCTAGCGCCCCCAGCAGCAGCCGTCGCAGGAGACGCCGGGGGCTGCGAGACGATCTCCGGCCACCGTAGACCCGGGCCTGCGGACGGCGAGTAGCGGGTAACTCGCCGTCCGATCTGCACCAGGCCCGAGAGTCGACGGCGCGTAGTGTTCCACGCGCGCCTCAAAGAGTTGTCAGCAAAGGACGGGGCCTGCCACGGCCAGTGCCTGCCCGGGGGTGGAGGATAAATTCGAAAGAGTTACCTCGCCCCCGGGCGCGTAGGGCAGGGAGGAACAGGGGTGGGTTTTAGTCAGTAAGAGTCTGACACGCCCTTCCGCTCCACCCCAGAGCGGAAAGAGTCATTAGATGATTTCCCACCCCCCAAAAAAAAAAAAAAAACCGGTATCGGGATATGCCTAGGGGTAGCGGAAAATGAGTTACCGCACCCCTGGGCACTCAGGCGGGGAAGGAACAGGGGTGGGTTTTAGTCAGTAAGAGTCTGGCACGCCCTCCCGCTCCACCCAGAGCGGAAGAAGTCAATAGATGATTTCCCACCCCACCCAAAAAATAAAAAAAAAACTTGAGAGGTGTCAAGGGACACCCGGATGGAACGAAGTTCTATGAGTATAATATATAAGTAGGATAGTATATATATATATACATAAATATATAGTCCTACTTATATATATATTCAATGTTTATACTGTTCAATGCGAAATAAAAAGACGAAACGAAAATAACTGGCTTGCTTTCTATAAGAGAGAGAGAGAGAGACAGACAGAGATACACGCGCACGCCGCACGGCTTACAACTATAGCAAAAAGTGTCGTTACAACTTTTGGTCTTAATTTTTTCCGTCTAGCCCACTTTCGCAACGCGCGATAAGGAACTTTGTTCCAAAATAAAACCTGTATCGGGACAGGTTTATTATTATTATGTCATATATTTATCATTTTTCTTATTTGATATATTTTTAAATATTTCTTAAAATAAAAAAATATAAAAACATTTAAAAATATATTAAATAGTAGCCCGCCATTACAAGTAGAACCTATTATTATTATTTTTGGAAAGTATTCTTTTTCTCAGCTCTTGGTTGGTTTTTAGCTACATTTACGGGCCGAAATCAAGTAAATGCACCGTGTGGTGTGTTTATGTTGAGGGTGTGTTATGATGAGGACTTATTTCGTTTTCATCTATTTGCATGAACTTTCTGACAATTTGGCATGTATTTAAGATAGCAGCTTTTTGTAAAGTAATGTAGAGTGTTTCGTTTAGGTTAAACAACTTTAGACTGTGTAGAAGATGATTCGGGATAACGCCTGTTGTAGAAAGAATGATAGGGACTATATAAACTTATTATTATTATTGCTGAGTAAAATATTGCCTCTCAATCGTACTTCCTCTAATCTTCCCAGTGCCTCTCACGATTTTTTTTGTCTAGCCGTTGCTGTCCTACTGTTGAGCAAAAGCCTCCCCAAATCTTTCCACAGAATTTCTCTCCTGTGTCGTCTCCAACCAGCACTCATAATAACTGAGTTACTCTCATCAGATCTAAGTCCCGTCGTTGACCCATCCCAAACTCAGTGCCAGTGTGGAGCACCTTCACAGGACATGCGTCACCTCCTTACCTGCCCAGCATGCACAACCACCTGCACCTTGAAGGATTTAAACGAAGCCAATGATAAAGCTATCCACCTGGATACTGGCCGGACAAAATTTGTGTCAAAATCGACTCGAAAAGAAGAAAATGTGATTCGAACAATATTGATAATGCCAGTAGTATACCTACCTACCTGAGTCGGTAGTGATACTCTTTAGCCTGATCATCAAACATCAACACAAGTGTTGACAAGACCAGTTCTCTAGATCTGCCCAAATGCACAATACTTTTTGTATACGCCTGTATTGTCCCCATAGCCTCACTCCACTAAATATTGTGACGATTGTAGTCACAGCCTAATCTTAGCGGGTCTGTACCGGCCTTTAACTAGAAGGTAAGGATTGTTGGAGAGTCGATGGAATTATGATTAGAGATTAGGTGTCACATTTTGTTTTATGTGATAGATAGAAGTTTAGCCCTGGCAAGTGGGCACCGATGTAATTCTAATGTCTAATTAATATATAATTTAAATCGCCCTCAGCTCTTTCCCTTATTCGCCCGTAGCGAGTCCCTTTTCGTACAGTCCTCTCGTAGTCGTTAAGCTACGTGACATCTCCCGGAGCTACGAAGAACATCCCAGGATCCCTGCAGGCCGTACTGGTGCCTTGGGGCCCTACAATATCTTCTCGGTGTTGTCTTCTCACGAGTCTTTTTCTATCTACCCGTTGCTGTCCTACTGTTGAGAAAAGATCTCTCCAAGCTCTTCAAGGAATTCTTCTCCTGCTCCGTTTCGAACACGCTCACATTATTGTGTCTAACGCAATCGATTAGCTATATAACTCCTTGTGATATGACGTAGGTTGAACAGAGTCATTTGAATGGTGTATCCCGCGCCACGACAAGACATTACACAGAAATGTGCCTGTAGCTTTCTGTTACAAATCTAAGGCCCGTCTCTTCTGCGTCCTCATCTGTGCCCTGAAGCAGTTACCACACAAATCACGTGCTCGCCTGTATCGGCGATGTATCATCGGGTCGTATGTTGTACGACCTTCAGCTGATTTACGTCCGGGCACTAACCCGGTTAATGGCGGCCTTAGAGCTCTATTGATATTTTTACGATGATCGGAAAGTGATGGGGCTGTGTTAAAATTAATGGGTTTGGTTTAAGATCGTGTGGTAAAAGGTGGTAAGTCATAGCTTTTAGCTTTCACATGATACTATAAGATTCTGTCTTTAAATATCTATGTTGTACCTGAGGAGGTCACGTCGCAAGGATCACAGATAACCGATGAAGCGAACGTGTCTTATAATGGTACCCACGAGATGGAAAGAGACAGCGCGGCAAACCTATGCAAAGGTGGCGAGACGGCATTACCGGTGATAGCCGGAAATAACTGGACTAGAAGGCTAATGAGAGTAACTAATGATAGCAGACGGAGGAGGCCTTCATCCATTCTGGGATGAACCTATATTTTTAGTTTTTAAATATTTAATTACTTATGTAGGTCTTACCGTACTTTGGGAATGCAGGCTATTTTTATTTATTTTTGTTTGAAAACCTATGTTTGTCAATCGTAAAGTCAATATAGTTCAAGTTTTGGTTTTCAACCCAGTATTAATGAGTACCTTACCTTATACAAATTAGATCTATTTGATCTCTAACATCTAGTCCTCACAAGGGCACTCTCAGCCACCGTAGACCCGGGCCTGCGGACGGCGAGTAATGGGTAGCTCGCCGTCCGATCAGCACCAGGCCCGAGAGTCGACGGCGCCTAGTGTTCCACGCGCGCCTCAAAGAGTTGTCAGCATACATGACGGTGCCCGTCATGGCCGATGCCTGCCTAGGGGTTGAGGATAAATTGGAAAGAGTTACCTCGCCCCATTCAGGGCAGGGAGGAACAGGGGTGGGTTTTAGTCAGTAAGAGTCTGACACGCCCTTCCGCTCCACCCTATAGCGGGAATAGTCATTGGATGATTTCCCCTCCTCCCCCCCCCCCAAATAGAATAGGGCACTCTCAGGGGCTTTTTAGCTTTTTTTTTTAAATTAGTCTGTCTATAGATTACGAACAGACGGTTGGGACGGAAAAGTTCTGGAGGAACGACCGCGTACCTCCGTACAGTTGCGTGTTGGAAGGACTCCCGCAAGGTGGACCGTTGACCTGGTGAGAGTCGAGGAGAGTTGGGGGAGGCATATGTCCAGCAGTGGACGTCTTACGGCTGAAGTGATGATGATAATTATGTTAAAAGATAATGACAATACTGGCACCCAAGTCATATTTGTGTTACTTCCGTATTTCCCAGGAAGGATTCCTTTACCAATATAGGCCAGGGCCGAAGCATTTGAATGAATGGTAAAAAGCGAAAAAAAAATAGAACAGGATGTGATCCATTGCAAAAGGAAGAAAATTGAAATAAAATAAGAGAAAAGATAATTTACGGGCGCGTTGAGGTCGGGAAGGGTAAGGGGCGAACTTTTAAGGGTAAAAAACGGTTTATCGCGATTTCTGGGAAAACCAACTCCTATCGAAAAAAATTAAATGGCAAAGTTGTAGGACAACTTTTGTGACACTTTTTTCACATAACCTAATAATAACTGCGAAAAGTAACCGATTTTTTTTTGTATTTTTTTTATCTACGACAAAAAAAATAACGTAAGTTACCTTCATAAGTCCCAAACATGCTCTAATTTTTTCTATTCAAAATATTTATTTTTTGCTCTTATTTTCATATTATATCGAAAAGTAACCTTAATTTCAATCGAAAAATCTCATGTCAAAAAAGTTAGTCCGCTTTTTGTCCGTTCAATCCTCTACTTTCTGATGGTGTACAAAAAAATATACATTACCCATTGAAAAATATATTAAGTATAATAAAGAAAATAATAATATTTTTTATTTTAGAGCTGGTTGAATACGAATACAATATAGGTACTCGTAGTATTTACCTTGCTAAGTAGATTCGAAAAGTTTCTTTCAAATACGTAAATTCGTCACGATTCTCTTCAAGTAAAGCCCACACGTGTAGGTTTATAAGCAATGTTGTTCACTGCTCTGCTCAAATTTTCCATAGTAATGTATATTTTTATACATCATCAGAAAGTAGAGGTTTCAACGGACAAAAAGCGCACCAATTTTTTAAAAAGCAACTTTTATGACGACCTCAAACCGCCCGTAAATTATTTTTCCTCTTTTTTATTTTTATTTTCTTCCTTTTGCAATGGGTGTCATCCTATTCTAAATTCTTTTGGTCTCAAAAATTATCGGCTCTGGCCTAATAACCCAAAATCAAATTTAAAATTCATACACGACGCACTCTTCATGCTGAAATTTGTAAGGCCAATTACCAAAGTATTCACCATCAGCGTTGTTACCAGCAATTCAATTAACTTTACCTCCTAGTACCCAAAACGACTATAAACTTTAACTTAAAACACCGTTAACATTTCTATCGAGCTAATAAAGAGTTAAGAGCAGTAGTAATGATGCTAAAACCTCGTTCAAGAGCTGGTTATTGAGCATAAAATTCAATTACGGTATTTGCAGCGCCCGCGGCTTCACTCGTTAAGCTTGTGAAAAAGATAGGTGGAGCTAATCTTTTTATCCTTTCACCTACAGCGCTCTGTGTTAGATGAACAGCTTATTTTTCAATATTATAAAAAAAAAAATATTTTATTTTTATTTTATATTTATAATGAAATAAATTAATAATGCGTCTTATTTCGGACAGCATTCCTTGATGGACGATTCCTATTATTACTGGGTGGATGTACAAAGCTAGTCTTTTTATCCTTTCACCTGCAGCGGTATGTGTTACCCGGGCCTGCGGACGGCGAGTAGTGGGTAACTCGCCGTCCGATCAGCACCAGGCCCGAGAGTCGACGGCGCGTAGTGTTCCACGCGCGATTCAAAGCGTTGTCAGCATTCATGACGGGGCCCGCCATGCTAGCCTAGGGATTGAGGATAAATTCGAAAGAGTTACCTCGCCCCTGGGTACTCAGGCAGGGAAGGAATAGGTGTGAGTTTTAGTCAGTAAGAGTCTGACACGCCCTCCCGCTCCACCCAGAGCGGGAGAAGTCATTGAATGATTTCCCACCCCCCCAAAAAAAAAACCGTATGTGTTAGATGAACAGCTTATTTTTCTATAATGTAAAGAAATAAATTAATAATACGTCTTGTTTCGGACAGCATTCCTTGATGGTCGAGTCCTATTACTACCCTGGACGTACGACGCGTTATGTGAGCTCAGCGCAGAACACGAAAGCTAACCACTCAAGGACGTTGGCATTTAATAGCGCCATAATAGAGACAATAAGAAAAGTACTGTTGAGCACATACTTAGTAAAGACAGTTTATTCGATATACAATTAAATTACTTATTAGGACTAGATTGTAATAAAATTATCCTTTTCATGTACACTAGGATAATAGTACTTAAAAAAAAAACCTTTGCATTGTTCCCGGTTCTGCACCACTTCTTCTAACCACATAATTTATTTAAAAATAGTGAAACTTCATTTTCTTTTTAAATTTTCCATTACAAACCATTTCCTTCACCAACTACTTTCTAACTCGTTTTATGTTCCCTACGCAGTAAAACCGCCCCAAACCCACCCTGTGACATACCACTCGTCAAATGGGGCTGATTTCTAACAAGCTATTTATTGGACATCGAATCGAACATAAAATTTCCGGCTGTTTCCCTTGGCTTATGAAAATTCGCGTTCAGGTTTGGTGCAAGTTAAAAGTGGTTGCGTTAATGATGGGCAATGTTTGTATGCAGCCCAATTTTGATTCATATTTCCAATGAAGATCCCATATCGGCGTTTACAGAAACCAAAAGAGCGTAGAAAATCTAGCTTCTAAGTTAAAGACTTAAATTGAATGATTCATAATATATTCCTCGTCCAATATGTAAATAAATACAAATAAAAAAAAGAAGCTCCATTAGCATGAAGGGTTCGGATTAAGCAACCATAATTTACATTTCGACAAATATAATTTACTCTAAAAAATGCTATTTCAATATTAGCTGTATAATATATGTTAGTCCTCCCAGAGTAAAATAGCTAAACTGAGTTCATTTAATATAGATAAAACACGACCCACAATGGCACCCATATTTTTTGCAGAAAGTATTATCAAACGTGGTATAATTAGAGACGATGAATTTGTCATAATTTCATAATTTTGTCATGTCAATGACGTTACTAGAAATTGTCTACATACCTACCTCGATTCATTTTTTCGACATTTACACGAAGTTTACATTTGTCATGCATAATTATGTTATGTATTTTATGTTGTATTGTACCATTAATTATTATTTTCTGTGTTTTATGTTTATAGTTGGATCATGATCTGGAAATAAACATTTTCATTTCATTTCTGAAAACGCTCCTCGCTCATTACTTGATCGCACTTCTTGTCATAGCCACCCTTCGTCAATTCAAGTGGAAAAAATCAAAATACCAGCTTCCATATCAGCTGGTTGCAATCGTTGCATTCATCCCCTAAAATGCTTCGATAGGCAACATTTTTATCAATAAAGAAACCCCAAGATGGGGTGCAATGCGTGAGATAGGACATGTGGTCCGGCTTTTATTATTTTGAGGGTAGCTGAAGTTTTTTGAGGTTTACAGCTTTGTGTTTTGTAGTCGATGTGGTTATGAGGCTGTATAAGATTTGGTAGAAGAATACTTACTTACTTGTAGCTTAACAAGATGAAGTAGAAAATCTCTGACCATTGTAAATGGCTGATTTTTTGTCTCTTACGAATAAGTGTTTGATTTACTTAAAACTTCTGCCGGGTGCCCTACGTGATTTCGAAAGTCGATGATTCGATTTTTATTGTATAGAACACGGTATGTAAATTATTATTATTATTTATTAATCTTACATAA
Source organism: Polia nebulosa (assembly GCA_951329385.1). Lineage (NCBI taxonomy): Eukaryota > Metazoa > Arthropoda > Insecta > Lepidoptera > Noctuidae > Polia > Polia nebulosa. The sequence goes on along the minus strand of OX589588.1, from coordinate 9,084,870 downwards.
AAAAAAATGCTGTGCTTTTACAAACATGAAACTAAGGTAACTTTCAAAACGTAATCACAAAGTACCCAATAAACTTTTAAATATACAGGGTGTAAAAAGACACATCACAGAGCCGTTAACGCATACTATACGTCTAACAAAGATGTTTTGCAGAAAAATTATTGCTGGGAAACGACTTTTATTTTTAGGTATGAAAAATAAAACTATTTTTTATTCCGCGCAATGTAACGCGAACACAGGCAAGTGGAGTTAAACCCCGCCCCTTCGCTTTAAGCTACGTAGGTACTTGTCGGATACGTTTGGCATTCATTGCGTCTTCGTAACTGCAAATTCGTTATTTTGAAATTTAAAAAAAGAAAAAAACGAAAAATCAGGTAATATTTGTTTGGAAAAAAGTTTAGTAATATTTATTTTCGTAAAAAAGTAAAAAAAAAAAATTGCGACTTTGACGTTCAATATCTCCAGAACCAGTGGATTCCCAGGTATGGTCTAGTGGTTTGCTTTCGGCTTCGGAAATTGTCTTTTTACATCCCATATATTATGTAGATGTCATAAAAATACTCATTCATAATAAATATAAAAATATTTTTACAAAACATGAAACATACTCGTACATTATCATATTTTTTATAACCGACACGCCTGCCGCAAAAATTTAAGGAAATGTTCAAAAAGATGCAAAATAGTGTTTATAGTAAAATAATAGGTGGAACAGGGGTGGGTTTTAGTCAGTAAGAGTCTGACATGCCCTCCCTCTCCAGCCAGAGCAGGAGAAGTCATTGGATGATTTCCCAACCCACCCCCAAAAAAAAAAAGGTAGAATGGCGGATTGTTGCCATCCCTACTTACAAATTATTTGCAGCATTCCTAAAGAGTGGCAAACTAGATCGTCGACAATTTTTTTGATTTTCATATAAGTACCTACCTACATAACTCGCAAATTGTTTTCCAGTAAACAAATAAAACCCACGAAAACCTACTGGGACTTGAACGTGCCATGATAATTTACTTCGTGTTAATATCGTTTGAATTTCCAAGCACCTACTCCATAAGGAAAACCTTCAAAGGAAACCTTGCCGATGCCTATTTTAGGGAAAAGCGTACGCGATACAAAAACTTAATTTATTACAACCCGTGGGAAAATAAAAAAAAATACGAGTAAATAATTGTGTGTGAGTATAAATACTAAGGAAGTAACTCGATATCTTACCCTTTTAATTAAGTTATTTTCAGTGGCTGAGTACAATTTCCTTTTGTCACGCAACGCAAGGTCATTCCTTTATTTGACGACCACAGAGTAAAAAACACCAACAAAAAAAAAGTTGCACGCTGTGTTTTTTTTCTCGTTTGTTTTCTAAACATTTTCCGCATGTGACATCCGAATATTTTTAATGTGAACTGGACAATTTATTAGCGATTCGCGTGTATGCGTGTCCTGTAGCAATTTTTGCCGTGAAAACATCTGTCATAGAGCCTTAACTGGTGACTAAATGTGACCATAGGGTCAGTGGGTCAACTGACCCACTTTAGAGGCTATTTCCACGAACTTTTGTGGGTAACTAATTGCGTGGTGAAGTGGATAACTCCTTGTTTATTCCTCCTTACGGGTTAATAAAAAAGTCGTTTGCGGCAGCTTTCTAGGTTTTGCTGGTGAGCACACTAGGTGAGGTAATTAGTGGCTTCTCATTGTTTTTCGAGGGGTTGCTTGTTATAATGGGGAGCGTTTAGCGTTTTGGTTTTTAGTGTGTGTGAAATGTTGTTTGGGGAATGAAGTTTATGGGTTGCAGAAGATTGGAGTGTGCATGCTCTTATATTTAAGGTCAAAAAACAAAATGGGTAAATACACGACGTTCTTATGAGAACGTGACTTACCTTCTATTGGAAAACATAATAAAAATCCACTACGTAAGACCAGGCAATATGGTCTTCCGTTAGGGCTAAATAAAAAAAAAAAATCGTATGTCAGTGTATCAATGTCATGTTTATTACCTATCACAAGAGTTTTGTATTTTTAACCGACTGCCAAAAGGAGGAGGTTATCAATTTGGATGTTTATATTTTTTTCAGAGAAGAGCCCTAATAAAGTAAAAGTCATGGCTAAGTTTGAATTAAAAATCGCTTTGAGCCTATTACCAGTTTTAACAGATGACGAGGCAAGTGTAAAGCAACTTATTGACGGGGTAGAATATTATCAATCAGAGCTCGATCAAGAAGGTCAGACTAAACTAATAAATTTTGTTTTAAAAAGTCGTCTTTCACAGGCGGCTAAGCTGAAGCTAAATCACTACATAGTATAAAACAAAGTCGCCTTTTCTGTCCCTATATCCCTATGTGCGCTTAAATCTTTAAAACTACGCAACGGATTTTGATGCGGTTTTTTTACAATAGATAGAGTGATTCAAGAGGAAGGTTTATATGTATAATACATGCATCATATACTAAGGCAACATTGCTAATTTTAGAGGTTTCTAACGTGATGTCGTAAATTAACCTATTTTTTTGGGCTTATTTAGCAATTTAGCAAAAACGCTGCCTAAACCCTACGAGTTAGACCAAATTAATGTACTACAGTATTAGATTTTCAATAGACTCAATAGACTTTCAATAGATTTTCAATAGATTTTCAATAGATTTTCAATAGACTTTCAATAGACTTTCAATAGACTTTCAATAGATTTTCAATAGACTCAATAGATTTTCAATAGATTTTCAATAGACTTTCAATAGATTTTCAATAGATTTTCAATAGACTTTCAATAGACTTTCAATAGACTTTCAATAGATTTTCAATAGACTTTCAATAGACTTTCAATAGATTTTCAATAGACTTTCAATAGACTTTCAATAGACTTTCGATGGACTTTCAATAGACTTTCGATAGACTTTCAATAGACTTTCAATAGATTTTCAATTGACTTTCAATAGACTTTCAATAGATTTTCAATAGACTTTCAATTGACTTTCGATATACTTTCGATAGTCTTTCAATAGATTTTCAATAGACTTTCAATAGACTTTCGATAGTCTTTCAATTGACTTTCAATAGAATTTCAATAGATTTTCAATAGACTCAATAGACTTTCAATAGACTTTCAATAGATTTTCAATAGATTTTCAATAGACTTTCAATAGACTTTCAATTGACTTTCAATAGACTTTCAATAGACTTTCAATAGACTTTCAATTGACTTTCAATTGACTTTCAATAGACTTTCAATAGACTTTCAATAGACTTTCGATAGACTTTCAATTGACTTTCAATAGAATTTCAATAGATTTTCAATAGACTCAATAGACTTTCAATAGACTTTCAATAGACTTTCGATGGACTTTCAATAGACTTTCGATAGACTTTCAATAGACTTTCAATAGATTTTCAATTGACTTTCAATAGACTTTCAATAGATTTTCAATAGACTTTCAATTGACTTTCGATATACTTTCGATAGTCTTTCAATAGATTTTCAATAGACTTTCAATAGATTTTCAATAGACTTTCAATTGACTTTCAATAGAATTTCAATAGATTTTCAATAGACTCAATAGACTTTCAATAGATTTTCAATAGATTTTCAATAGACTTTCAATAGACTTTCAATAGACTTTCAATAGACTTTCAATAGACTTTCAATAGACTTTCAATAGACTTTCAATACACTTTCAATAGACTTTCAATAGACTTTCAATAGACTTTCAATAGGCTTTCAATAGACTTTCAATAGACTTTCAATAGACTTTCAATAGACTTTCAATAGATTTTCAATAGACTTTTAATAGACTTTCGATAGATTTTCAATAGACTTTCAATAGATTTTCAATAGACTTTCAATAGACTTTCGATAGACTTTCAATTGACTTTCAATAGAATTTCAATAGATTTTCAATAGACTCAATAGACTCAATAGACTTTCAATAGACTTTCAATAGACTTTCAATAGACTTTCAATAGACTTTCAATAGACTTTCAATAGACTTTCGATGGACTTTCAATAGACTTTCGATAGACTTTCAATAGACTTTCAATAGATTTTCAATTGACTTTCAATAGACTTTCAATAGATTTTCAATAGACTTTCAATTGACTTTCGATATACTTTCGATAGTCTTTCAATAGATTTTCAATAGACTTTCAATAGACTTTCAATAGATTTTCAATAGACTTTCAATTGACTTTCAATAGACTTTCAATAGACTTTCGATATACTTTCGATAGTCTTTCAATAGATTTTCAATAGATTTTCAATAGACTTTTAATAGACTTTCGATAGATTTTCAATAGACTTTCAATAGATTTTCAATAGACTTTCAATAAACTTTCGATAGACTTTCAATTGACTTTCAATAGAATTTCAATAGATTTTCAATAGACTCAATAGACTTTCAATAGACTTTCAATAGACTTTCAATAGACTTTCGATGGACTTTCAATTGACTTTCGATAGACTTTCAATAGACTTTCAATAGATTTTCAATTGACTTTCAATAGACTTTCAATAGATTTTCAATAGACTTTCAATTGACTTTCGATATACTTTCGATAGTCTTTCAATAGATTTTCAATAGACTTTCAATAGACTTTCAATAGATTTTCAATAGACTTTCAATTGACTTTCAATAGACTTTCAATAGACTTTCAATAGACTTTCAATAGACTTTCGATATACTTTCGATAGTCTTTCAATAGATTTTCAATAGATTTTCAATAGACTTTTAATAGTCTTTCGATGGACTGTCAATAGACTTTCGATAGATTTTCAATAGACTTTCAATAGATTTTCAATAGACTTTCAATAGACTTTCGATAGACTTTCAATTGACTTTCAATAGAATTTCAATAGATTTTCAATAGACTCAATAGACTTTCAATAGATTTTCAATAGATTTTCAATAGACTTTCAATAGACTTTCAATAGACTTTCAATAGACTTTCAATAGACTTTCAATAGATTTTCAATAGATTTTCAATAGACTTTCAATAGACTTTCAATTGCCTTTCAATAGACTTTCTATAGACGTTCAATAGACTTTCAATAGACTTTCAATACACTTTCAATAGACTTTCAATAGACTTTCAATAGACTTTCAATAGGCTTTCAATAGACTTTCAATAGGTTTTCAATAGATTTTCAATAGATTTTCAATAGATTTTCAATAGATGATCAATAGATAATCAATAGATAAATAAATGAGTAACGAATATTAAATATTTACATACATCTGGTTACATAACTACACATACATGATAGCGCTGACAAATGAAAACAATACCACAGACTAAAACAAACGTCAAAACGGCTGACAACGTAACGGAAACACGAATCAGTGCAATAAATAAATAAGTGATTTTGCATCACTATCACTATCACTATCATCACTACATAGTATAAAACAAAGTCGCCTTTTCTGTCCCTATATCCCTATGTGCGCTTAAATCTTTAAAACTACGCAACGGATTTTGATGCGGTTTTTTTCAATAGATAGAGTGATTCAAGAGGAAGGTTTATATGTATAATACATGCATCATATACTAAGGCAACATTGCTAATTTTAGAGGTTTCTAACGTGATGTCGTAAATTAACCTATTTTTTTGGGCTTATTTAGCAATTTAGCAAAAACGCTGCCTAAACCCTACGAGTTAGATCAAATTTATGTACTACAGTATTGTACACCATAAAAAGGTCTACAAAAAAGTCCGCGATGGTATATGTTTATATTTTAGGGATAACCCACATTAACCATTTTTATTGTTTACTTTTTACGTGAAAAAATGGCTTATTTACGAAGCTATTTTAAGCAATACGGCATTAATCCTTATCGAATTAAGTACCTTAAATACAGTGTGCAATTAATATAGATCAATATGGTTCCTTACAGCATGTAAATTAAACAAATATTTTCGGAGATATTACAAATTTAAAATTTGCGTTTGCGGCGGGCGGTACCGGTCGGACGGGGCAGTGCGGGGAGGCATGCCTATAAATAGCGCGTCGGAGACCGCGGTTATATAATTTTTTTTAAATTTAGTATCAGCATTGCACCCGTGCGAAGCCGGGGCGGGTCGCTAGTAATAAATATGATAGTGTGGATAGCCTAATTAAGGCGATTAAATCGCAATTGCTGCCTAAAAAGTCAACAACGGCTTTGCAGCATAGGAACCTTAGGCAAAATTAACTTTCCATAAACGAGATCGGAAAGCAAATTACAGATTTGTTTGTAAACCTGACGATTACTCAATCCGAAGGGAATGAGGCCAGCTACAGTGTATTAAGACCATTAAATGAAAAACAGGCCATAAAAAGCTTTGCTGACGGGTTGAGAAATCGTCGGCTGAGCACCATAACAGCAAGAAACCAGAAGCAGAGAACCAGAAGCACAGAACCAGAAGCACGGAACCAGAAGCAGAGAACCAGAAGCACAGAACCAGAAGCACGGAAACAGAAGCACGAACCAGAAGCACGGAACCAGAAGCATGAAACCAGAAGCACTGAACCAGAAGCACTGAACCAGAAGCATGGAACCAGAAGCACGGAAGAAGAAGCATGGAACCAGAAGCACGGAACCAGAAGCATGAAACCAGAAGCACTAAACAGAAACACTGAACCAGAAGCACTGAACCAGAAGCACGGGACCAGAAGCACGGAACCAGAAGCACGGAACCAGAAGCATGGAACCAGAAGCAGAGAACCAAAAGCACGGAACCAGAAGCATAAAACCAGAAGCAGAGAATAAGAAGCATGAAACTAGAAGCAGAGAACCAGAAGCACGGAACCAGTAGCACTGAACCAGAAGCACGGAACCAAAAGCACTGAACCAGAAGCACGGAACCAGAAGCAGAGAACCAAAAGCACGGAACCACAAGCACGGGACCAGAAGCAGGGAACCAGAAGTACGGTTTAAGAAGCACGGAACACAGAAGCACGAAACAGAAGCACTGAACCGGAAGCAGAGAACCAGAAGCACGGAACCAAAAGCACTGAACCAGAAGCACGGAACCAGAAGCAGAGAACCAGAAGCATAGAACTGGAAGCACGAACCAGAAGCACTTAACCAGAAGCACGGAACTAGAAGCAGAGATCCAGAAGCACGGAACCAGTAGCACTGAACCAGAAGCACTGAACCAGAAGCACTGAACCAGAAGCATGGAACCAGAAGCAGAGAACCAAAAGCACGGAACCAGAAGCATGAAACCAGAAACAGAGAACAAGAAGCATGAAACTAGAAGCAGAGAACCAGAAGCACGGAACCAGAAGCACTGAACCAGAAGAACTGAACCAAAAGCACTGAACCAGAAGCACGGAACCAGAAGCAGAGAACCAGAAGCACGGAACCACAAGCACGGGACCAGAAGCACGGAACCAGAAGTACGGTTTAAGAAGCACGGAACACAGAAGCACGAAACAGAAGCACTGAACCAGAAGCAGAGAACCAGAAGCACGGAACCAAAAGCACTGAACCAGAAGCACGGAACCAGAAGCAGAGAACCAGCAGCACGGAACCACAAGCACGGGACCAGAAGCACGGAACCAGAAGTACGGTTTCAGAAGCACGGAACACAGAAGCACGAAACAGAAGCATTGAACCAGAAGCAGAGAACCAGAAGCACGGAACCAGAAGCATGAAACCAGAAGCAGTGAACCAAAAGCACTGAACCAGAAACACGGAACCAGAAGCACGGAACCAGAAGCATGAAACCAGAAGCACGGTTTCAGAAGCACGGAACACAGAAGCACGGAACCAGAAGCACGGTTTTAGAGGCACTGAACCAGAAGCACTGAACCAGAAGCACTAAACCAGAAGCACGGAACCAGAAGCACGGAACCAGAAGCATGGAACCAGAAGCAGAGAACCAAAAGCACGGAACCAGAAGCATGAAACCAGAAACAGAGAACAAGAAGCATGAAACTAGAAGCAGAGAACCAGAAGCACGGAACCAGAAGCACTGAACCAGAAGAACTGAACCAAAAGCACTGAACCAGAAGCACGGAACCAGAAGCAGAGAACCAGAAGCACGGAACCACAAGCACGGGACCAGAAGCACGGAACCAGAAGTACGGTTTAAGAAGCACGGAACACAGAAGCACGAAACAGAAGCACTGAACCAGAAGCAGAGAACCAGAAGCACGGAACCAAAAGCACTGAACCAGAAGCACGGAACCAGAAGCAGAGAACCAGCAGCACGGAACCACAAGCACGGGACCAGAAGCACGGAACCAGAAGTACGGTTTCAGAAGCACGGAACACAGAAGCACGAAACAGAAGCATTGAACCAGAAGCAGAGAACCAGAAGCACGGAACCAGAAGCATGAAACCAGAAGCAGTGAACCAAAAGCACTGAACCAGAAACACGGAACCAGAAGCACGGAACCAGAAGCATGAAACCAGAAGCACGGTTTCAGAAGCACGGAACACAGAAGCACGAAACAGAAGCTCTGAACCAGAAGCACTGAAACAGAAGCACGGAACCAGAAGCACTGAAACAGAAGCACGGAACCAGAAGAACGGAAACAGAAGCACGAATCAGAAGCATGGAACCAGAAGCATGGAACCAGAAGCACGGAACCAGAAGCATGAAACCAGAACACTGAACCAGAAGCACTGAACCAGAAGCATGTATTTAGAAGCAGAGAACCAGAAGCACTGAACCAGAAGCACGGAACCAGAAGCACATAATCAGAAGCATGGAACCAGAAGCATAGAACCAAAAGCACAGAACCAGAAGCACAGAACCAGAAGCACAGAACCAGAAGCATGGCACCAGAAGCAGAGAACCAGAAGCACTGAACCAGAAGCATAGAACTGGAAGCACGAACCAGAAGCACTTAACCAGAAGCACGGAACTAGAAGCAGAGAACCAGAAGCATGGAACCACAAGCACGGGACCAGAAGCACGGAACTAGAAGCACGAAACAGAAGCACTGAACCAGAAGCACGGAACCAGAAGCACGGGACCAGAAGCACGGTACCAAAAGCACGGAACCAGAAGCACGGAACTAGAAGCAGAGAACCAGAAGCACAGAACCAGAAGCACAGAACCAGAAGCATGGCACCAGAAGCAGAGAACCAGAAGCATAGAACTGGAAGCACGAACCAGAAGCACTTAACCAGAAGCACGGAACTAGAAGCAGAGATCCAGAAGCACGGAACCACAAGCACGGGACCAGAAGCACGGAACTAGAAGCACGAAACAGAAGCACTGAACCAGAAGCACGGAACCAGAAGCACGGGACCAGAAGCACGCTACCAAAAGCACGGAACCAGAAGCACGGAACTAGAAGCAGAGAACCAGAAGCACAGAACCAGAAGCACAGAACCAAAAGCATGGAACCGGAAGCAGAGAACCAGAAGCACTGAACCAGTAGCAGCACAGAACCGGAAGCACGGGACCAGAAACACGGTACCAAAAGCACGGAACCAGAAGCACGAAACTAGAAGCAGAGAACCAGGAGCACAGAACCAGAAGCATAGATCAGAAGCACAGGACCAGCCAGAAGCAGAGAACCAGAAGCACAGAACCAGAAGCACGGAACCAGAAGCACGAACCAGAAGCATGGATTTAGAAGCAGAGAACCAGAAACACTGAACCAGAAGCACGGAACCAGAAGCACAGAACCAGAAGCACCGAACCAGAAGCACAGAACCAGAAGCACAGAACCAAAAGCACAGAACCAGAAGCACAGAACCAGAAGCAGAGAACCAGAAGCACAGAACCAGAAGCATGGAACCAGAAGCATAGAACCAAAAGCACAGAACCAGAAGCAGAGAACCAGAAACAGAGAACCAGAAGCACAGAACCAGAAGCACGGAACCAGAAGCCAAATAACATACTGTTTTAAATAATTTATAATAATTCTTACCATATAAATTATATTCTACAGTGTTAATATAAGTCCGTTCTTCATAAAGCTCATACAGCTGTTTTCTACTTTTATTAATACCAATGGTGGCGCAGTCACTGAAGGAAGTATTGCTATTTACCGAAATCGTCTTAGGAATAAAAGTGGTAGCAAATTGCGTGCAATACATTTTGAAAAAATCATTATAATGTTGATTAAGGTCATCATTAGTTGACAAAAGTGGGATTTTATTTGAAAGTTTAGTTTTAAATGTTTCCAAGCGACCTTTAGATTTTGTGTTAACAGTGATATCTTTTTTTCGTTTATATTTGGTATAGTGATCAATTGTCCACTATGATCAGAGTCTAATAAATTAATATTTTTTTTGTGGATAGGTAAAATATCTGCATAAATATTATCTAGGTAAGATGCAGTAGTGGGGGTTATTCTAGTAGGCTCCATAAATAGATTTGCAAGATTGTATGACTGAAACAAACTTATAATTTTAGTGCTTAGGCCAGAGGTTTCTAACAAATTAACGTTGAAGTCACAAACGATGACGGACTTACTCGAGTTAAAAACTTTTTGTAACACTTCATCCATGCGTTATTTTGTCACAAATATAGAGCCGGACTATTTTCTGACAGTCAACCTTTGGGTGATGCAGAGATAAATAGAGGTAGGTGCAATAAAGAAAATTAAGTGCGATTAATATTATTAAAATATTTTTATGTTACAGTCATCTGGTTCAATTCGCCATTCAATTGGACGCCTAGGCCTTTCATTAAACGCTGGCATTCAATTAAATGGCTAAGGCGATAATTAATTCAACTAGAATCACTCAAAGTTTAACAACTTGGCGTGTTGAAAGTCAGCACTTTGAAAATGACTGACAAGACTCAGCCAAGTGATTCAAAAAGCCTCGGCCTCCACACTTCCGCGGGATATACAGTCTCATCACTGACCAACGTGGGTGATGCAATCGGTATGCAGTCAGCAGTGTACGGGGTCCGTACGCTGCTATCCTATCCAGGGCGTCGAGCTCGGTCTGAGTCCATTTGAGTATGCCGAAAGAGTACATCAATACTGGCATGACCCAACCGTTGAAGGCGCTCAACTTGTTGCGGTGTGGTTGGTTGTGGTGGTGGTGAGGTGCGGTGTGAAAAAACAGAACGCCGACAGAGCACGTGCTTAGAGAAAAAGGAAAAAAGATCTTGGTGAGTAAACGTAGTTTTTATATCGAATTTATTAGAATTGTGAGAACTTTTTGCTGGTGCATGTTGTTGTTTATGGATTTATTTCAATTTTGAGTGCTTGAAAGGAATTGAATTTTATTATTATGTATGTCGTACTCTCCCTGATAAAAAATATTGATTGAAAAGTATTGGGAATCAGTCACCCCATGTAAACTGTATATCTATATATACATGAAAAAGAATTTAAAGTATTTAAAAGTATTCAAATTTCATCATCCTTTTCAATCAATTTTTTTAACCAGGTCTAAGACACAGAGTTCAATAAAAATATTAGTTGGAGACTTAGTCTACTTTTATTATTTCCCATTATCATTCCAATTTTCCAAGTATAAAATTAAGATTGATTAAGCGATTTTTATACCCTTAATGGAATATTATTCCAAAAAATTTTAGTTAAATGTTTATAATGAGAAAAAAAGTTTCACTTTTACCGTGGTTTCATAAAACCACACAATCCTTTTTTTAGTGTAAGTATTTTCTTTTTTGGAAGTCGGTTGTTTTTTTGTAAAAAAGTTTTTTATTTGAGATAGAATTAACTTTCCAAACTAAAACACAAAACACCACTTCTAAACGACCTCTTTCCACCAAACCCAACAATATTGTTGGGTTTGGTGGAAAGAGGTCGTCCAATCAACATAAGCCAATAAACAATTAAACTGCTAAACCCTTCAAAACTTGACCGACCGATTTTCAATCACAAATATTTATATTCTACGCACAAAACGTAATGTACCGTTAAAAAATAAACAACTTGAACTTCGGCTATTCTCGGCAACACTCGGGTATTTCCGCCTATTCCCGTCTGTCCCTTCCGCTTCGATAGATTTTCCATATTGTAGTTGCGTACCCCAATTTGGAGAAATTTGTTTGCTTTGATGCTTGATTGGCTATGCAGACCTCTTTGGTATGTATTTATTGCTTATTGGAGCTGGAAAAATACTTTAGAAGTACTTGTACTTATTTATGTATTTTATTCCGTCAAAAAGTTGAAATGTTTTGAAGGAACATTTAAAAAGTAGAGAGCTTTCTTGGGCATCTACTGGCTGTGGCATGGTTCGCATTAAAATCAAGGTGTTTCATTTTTATTTATTAATAGTTGCGCCCCACGGTTTTACCCGCCTAGACCGGAATAAATTAAATTAAATTAAATAATGATTTATTTCAGGAAATTCCCATATTAATTACAACAACATTATTACAAACAATATAAAATAAAAATATAATCAAAATCATTAAATAAAATTTTTAGCAGGAATATTGACAGCTATATACAAATAAATAATTAGCTTCATATATGGCTCTCAATATGCCATTGTCAGAAACATGTACACGGCTCATAAACGAGGCCCTCGCCCTACGCAATACAGCAAAGAAACCGTCAGCTTATAGCCTAGATAAAAGGTAGCCTATATGTTAATCTAGGCTATAAGCTATCTACATACCGAATTTCATTCAAATCGGTCCAGCCGTTTGAGCATGAAGAAGTAACAAACATACACACTCACAAACTTTTACATTTATAATAATAATAATAATAATAACTTTTTATTTCTCACCACAATATACATAAATAATTTTACATTGATCAGACAGTGATACATAATTCTGGTAATAATATTAGTAGGAAGTAGGATAATTCGAGAGATCGCGGAAAGCGATAAGGCCGCCGATTGTATTTGCTTTAGTTTTTAAGTTTCTTTAGTTATGTATCATGCATGGTGTACAATAAAGAATATAATAAATAATAATAATAATAATAATTCATAGGCTCGATTTCGACCAATAGATCACTTGATGGTAAGCAATGGTCGACAAGACGTTTGCTTAATTACTGGAACTAACTTACCGAAGTAGGAATTTAATTTGATTCAAACACAATTTTTTATGCCACCAACTGCATCAGACTGCTTAAAAAAACTTGTTTGGAACTTTTTAGTTATTTTTAGGGTTTCAAAAGTCGGTATGAAAAAACGGAACCCCTATGGGGATCACTCGTGTGTCTGTCTGTCCGTGCGTCTGTTCGTCTGTCACAGCCAATTTGCTCCGAATCTGCTGGACCGATAGAGTTGAAATTTGGTACACACATGAATATTTGTAACCCAAACACGGACGTGTACCCTAAATAAATTAATTTGGAATATGGGGGTCACTTTTGGGGTGAAAATCGGAAAATTAAAAATCCAAGTTTTTTAAACTGTGTCGTGTGATATATCAAATAAAACACACATTGTGAGGGTTTCGAAAATATTTTTTTCATAATTTTAAAATATATAATTTTGAAGTTATTTAAGAAAATAGATGAAAAATGACCATTCCCCTCCCCCCTTATCAAATTAAAAAAAAAAAAAAAACAGCAAGTAGTTCTTTACTTATAGATTACAGGAAAACCTATAGATATATATATAGGTGGAGGCAGTATAAAAAACCTGAAAAAAATATGATTTGTTCGGAACCCTTTGCGCGCGAGTCCGACTCACTCTTGGCCGGTTTTTTGCAAGTGGTATTTAAAAAAAAATACTATCTCACTGATTTAATGCCGGCTGCCATTTTGTTAATTTTTTCAAAATTCATAATTATAGTGTGTCACTTTGGCAGTCAAAATATCTAATACCTCATTTGTTGATGAAATTCATCCACTTAGACTTTCAGTTGGTTCGTTTAGGCGACAGGGCGTGCCAAAAAAATAGTCATAAATAGTCATAAATTTAAAGGTAAAAACTCTCGAAAAAAAGGTGTGTATGCTTTGTTTCGTTATCACTTATCATACCTACTCAAACATAAACAATGCAAAATCGATGAAAATCGGTGCTTTTTCATGGTTACAAAATACAGCCCCAAACTCACCCTCCTGTATTAAATTGAGTTTCGTATGTACGATGACAGGAGCTCTTAAAATATTACCTAGGTAGGTACACGCTTGCCCAGAAAATGTTACATTTTAAGGCGTATATATCCTCCAAGTGGCGCCCTCATTGAATATAAAATCGTGGCAAAGCGTAGAAAATCACCATGGTATCTGGAGGCCAGGGTCCTCGCACTGCTTTGGGAGTGGCGCAAGGAGGCCAATTACCGGGGCGAAACTCTGCTGCCGCGACACCTCGCGGCTCGGCGGACGGAGCTCCGGTAGGATCTCATGGCGACATGGAGACAGCGACTATCGCAACCCAGCGCTGGGCACGCCACCATTGCGGCGGTAGTGCCCCTCTTTGAGGAGTGGCTGGAGAGGCATCACGGCGTCCTCACCTTCCGCCTGACGCAGGTCCTCACCGGACACGGTTGTTTCGGGAGGTTCCTGCATCAAATCAGGCGGGAGGAAACGCCCGGGTATTACAACTGTGCGGATCGCCCAGAGGACACGTTGGAGCATACGGTGGAGGTCTGCCCCGCTTGGGCGGAGCACCGCCGTGTCCTCGTAGATGCGATAGGTGGCGGCGACCTCTCGCGCCCGGCCCTGGTTCAGGCCATGATACGGAGCGAGAGGGAATGGGAGGCAGTCTCCGCCTTCTGCGAAGCAGTAATGCTCGCGAAGGCGGAGGCGGGACGCGTGAGGGAAGCTCAACGGAGTGCCCCTCATGGCCCCGGCCGCTACCACTGCAGGAGAGGCGTACTAGGCGTAGGACGTCGCGAGACGATCTCCGGCCACCGTAGACCCGGGCCTGCGGACGGCGAGCTATCCACTGCTCTGCTACGGTACGATCAGCACCAGGCCCGTGAGTCGACGGCGCATAGTGTTCCACGCACGCCTCAAAGAGATTAGTGTTTGCTGCCACTGACGGGGCCAATCGTGGCCGGTGCCTGCATGCCTAGGGGTTATAGTGGATAAATTGTGAAAATGAGTTACCGCACCCATGGGCACTCAGGCAGGGAAGGAACAGGGGCGGGTTTTAGTCAGTAAGAGTCTGACATGCCCT
Organism: Polia nebulosa; assembly: GCA_951329385.1. Taxonomy (NCBI): domain Eukaryota; kingdom Metazoa; phylum Arthropoda; class Insecta; order Lepidoptera; family Noctuidae; genus Polia; species Polia nebulosa. The sequence continues at coordinate 9,069,869 of OX589588.1, read as the reverse complement.
CCCGCTCCACCCAGAGCGGGAGAAGTCATTGGATGTTTGCCCACCCCCCCCAAAAAAAAAAGCGTAGGAAATAAAGATTATAGAATACTACGTTGCGTTTGTTTCAAAGAGGATAAGGTATTTTTAAATGATTAAAACAATGTAAAAATACCTTATCCTATTTGTAACAAACGCAACATAGGATTCTTTAATCTTTATTTCCTATGCTAAGATACGAATTTTTCTTCAATGAGGGCACCACTTATGGGGAGGTAGGCCCTTAAACCACTTGAAATTCAATTGATAAAGGTGGACTCACACGTTTAAACGTTTTAAAAAAACATTAATTGTGCGTACATCTCTATGAGCGGAATTTCCAGCCGGAGTGTGTGATTTCTGATAGCTCCCATCTGGGGCTCAATAGTGAATAGGTTACTTCTAGGCAAACATGCTCCATTGTCAACCACATCATTGCTTACCATCAGGTGAGGTAGAGATCAAAAGTGAGAATGATAAAAAATCGGCCAAGTGCGTGTCGGGCTTCGCACATTTCCCTCATTTGGTACTTTCGTACCAAATGAGGGAAATCAATATTTTGGTATTTGTTAGTAAAGTATACGTAATAGTAAACATTATCACCCAATTTCAAGTACAAGTCAATGGCAAGTTTAAAAATTCTTCGGAACAAAATTTTGTGACGGACGACGGATAGAGAGACGGACATGTGAGTGACAGCAATAGGGCTCCGTTTGGACCCTTTGGGTACGAAACCCTAAAAAGGTAATGAATTTTCAGCCATAAATGATAAATGATAAATGATGTTTATTCAGTAAATAGGTTACAAGGAACACTTTTACACGTCAATGTGTTTTTGTCAGTTTAAGCTAGATGAGGCCGGTGTTTCCTAGCTGACTACCCTGAGAAGAAACACCGAAACAAACTCAGAGGTCAAAGTCTCTTTTAGTGTTCAAATCCATACAATGTGGACTGGTTAGATCCTATGAGAACCATGTACGTTTATGTCTGGGATGAGCTTTATGAAGAAAGCAACACACGAATTCGTGTGGACCTGTCCAGACAGTGCAAGCATTTGTCAGTCATCGCGAAGCTCAACTCAGAACTCTGAGGTGCTCAACGAACCGACGAACAATACCAAAGTAAGGACATTTGAGTAGGCCGCAAAAAATACTCAAACTGCCAGACATAGGTAACTTCTAACATTATCTAACTTGGTAGACAGGTAGCAGTATTTCCCGTATTTAATTGTCAGAAATGTTGTCTTTGCGATCTGATAAGTACAGTATCAGGATAGTAATACCAACAATTTTAGTTTGGTATTACTATCTTGTTGATTTTTGCAGAGTCAAGAGCAAACTCCTAAAAAATAAATAAAAGTAAAAATTACTCAAACATATTGAAAGTAGGTTAAAAAGTAGAAAAGTACACAAAATAAAAACAAATAAACTAGGCGTCAATCAAAATTAATTTATTTTATTAAAAAATAATCACAAAAAGCTATGTTTCCGCCCGGGATCGAACCGGGGGCCTTCTGCGTGTTAGGCAGATGTGATAACCGCTACACCACGGAAACGATATTCGGGGTGCTATAAATTTCGAACATACGCCGAGACACATGACATAAGCTTAGATATAATTATATAAAGTAGTTCATGGTCCTTTCACTCGCGTACCAATCAACTCGTAACATGTACGAGTATATCTAGTTTCTGCCCGCGGCTTAACAACAGTTGCAAAATGTTTTATAACCCCAAATCCTATGTCCAGTATCCAATATCCCAATGCAGATCTTAGTCTATCCTTGTGCCTAATTTCATTAAAATCTGTTCAGTGGTTTCCACATGAATAAGTTATAGAAAGACACACTTCCGCATTTATATTATTAGTTACGATTGTTAGCAATATTACAGAAAATACAAAACCTAAAGAAACAAATGAAAAACTAATTTATAAAACTTTTTACAAAAATATTCAACGGTCTTCCATAAAAAAAAACACAAAAAGAGCGCGCGAGCGGCTCGCACGGACTGTGCAAGCGTTGCCTGAGTTGCGCTAAGGAGTGCACCAAACAATTGCAGTAACTGCACACGTGCAGCTCGCGAGCGGCGCGCGAGCTGCACATTCGTCAGATCTAGACACTGCCTATTTCAGGTGAACGCTCCAGGGTAGCCCGCGAAATTCAAATTTTCTAACGTTTTTTGCAATTCGCAGGTCAGTGTTAGGTTGTATCTTGGTCAAAATTTGATTAGCGGCCGTAGCAAGTATGTATTTATAGAATTATAATCATTAAAATCTTCGATACAACTGTCTCAGTTAGAATTGATTCCAAATGTAAGTATTTCATGAAATCATAACATTTGGAGTCAATTCTAACTGATAGATTTTAATGATTTATTTGATTGTATTGAAGATTTTAATGATTATAATTCTATAATTGCATACTTGCTACGGCCGTGAATCAAATTTTGACCAAGATACAACCTGACACTGACCTGCGAATTGCTTAAGAATATTAATTAGGACCTCTAATAAATATTAGCTGATTCAAATGTAGCCAGTAATTTAGCAAGTTAGTAATAAGTTAAGAGTGAAACGCTTGATGAACGTTTTATGTAGAATATTTAAAATGAACGTTAATGTCGTGAGGAGCTCGTGGCTTAAGTAATAACAGCCGCACGGGTCGATCCATCAGGTTAAGCTACGCTTGCCAGGGTTGGTTCATGGATGGGTGACCATCTTTACATACCGAGACTCCTCCGTGCCTGGGAAAGCACGTTAGGCCGTTGGTCCCGGCTGTCAATCGTGGATCTTTGACGGTCGTTACGGGTCGTCAGAAGCCCGAAAGTCTGACATCCAGTCTTACCAAGGGGTATAGTATTACCCAGTAACTGTGTTGTGAAGGTCAGGTAGGCAGTCGCTCCATGTAAAATACTAGTATTCAGCTGCATCCGGTTAGACTGGAAGCCGACCCCAAGATAGTTGGGAAAAGGTTAGGCAGTTTGATTTACATTGAAAGTTAGTTTTTATTGTGTCCATTTTAAAGCGGCAAACAAAAAAACAACCGACTTCCAAAAAAAAAAGAAAAAATACACTAAAAATTAAAAAATAACTTTAATTTCGGAAGTCGGTGTCAAATAACGAAGCAGTAAAATACAAACACCGACTTCCGAAATTAAAGTAATTTTTTAATTTTTAGTGTTTTTTTTTTTGGAAGTCAGTTGTTTTTTTTTTGTGTCCATTTTAAAGCAGCAATAATAATGTCAAATTCCTACTCTTAATCCAGTTCATATGGTCTAACTGTGTACCAAGTTGCATCTAAATCTGTTCAGGCGTTGATTAGTAGTAAAAAAAAACACATTTATAATGTAATAGGATTTACTTGCGAACTATCCCATTTCTTCAAATTGGACTATCGAAAACATAGCAATGTTATCAAAAGCGTTATCTCATTGATTTATGGGACCTCAAATAATTTATCACCATATTGGTCGTGTTATCAATACCAACCTACGTTACTGATATCTGATAACAATAATTTATATGCCTATCCACATAATATTAATGTATTTAAAAAAATGTTTTGGATTAAAGGCACATACAGAATAATAGATTGGTGCCTAATTTAGATATGTGCTTGTAAAAATGACTTCCCTGTGTAATCATGAAAGTAATTAATGAAAACTCGGTAAACAGAAAAACTATAAAAAATTGCTAGTTACAAAAATCAGCTGAGAAAATATTACCAACATGTTATGTAAGACCATCTACAGTTCAACACCACTCCCTATAGGGTACCTACTATCGCTCTTTGTAGTGGAATTCCCTGCCGGAGTCTGTGTGTCCTGATTGCTACAACCTTTTTTTTTTTTTTTTGGTGTGGGAAATCATCCAATGACATCTCCCACTCTGGGTGGAGCGAGAGGGCGTGTCAGACTCTTACTGACTAAAACCCACCCCTGTTCCTTCCCTGCCTGAGTGCCCAGGGGAGCAGTAACTCTGTTACGAATTTATCCGCTACCCCTAGTTATGCAGGCACCGGCCATGATGGGCCCCGTCAGTGGTGGCTGACAATTCTCTTTGAGGCGCGCGTGGAACACTACGCGCCGTCGAGAGTGCTGATCGGACGACGAGCTACCCATTACTCGTCGTCCGCAGGCCCGGGTTTACGGTGGCAGGAGATCGTCTCGTGGCGCCGGAAGCCCCAAGCGTCTCCTGCGGCTGCTGCTGGTGAGGGCGTGAGGGCGACTCTGTTGTTGAGTCTCCCTCACCCGGTCTGCCGCCTCATTCGCGAGCGTTACTGCTTCAGAAGGAGTGATTGCTACAACTTGTGGGGGGTTTATGTCAAGAGAGAACAGGTTACTTCTGGGCAAGCGTGCTCCATCTTCAACAATAATTATCATCGCTTATCATCAGGTGAGATAGTGGTCAAGAACGAGCCTATCAATGCTTAAAAAAAAATACAAATTAATCTAATATCTTTTTTTTTTTTTTTTTATTGTTAAGCGATTGATAAGCGATGATGTGGTCGAAGATGGAACTCGCTTGCCTAGAACTAACCTATTCACTCTTGACTTAAAGACTCCCAGGTTGTAGCTATCAGGAAACACAGACTCCGGCAGTTAATTCCACTCCCCAGCTGTACGCACGATTTATGAATGTACAATATAGCATAAACCATTTACTAGTTTTGAACGACCCATTTGAACATAAACTCCAGAGTCCAGCCAACATGCAATACCTAATTGCTAATATTTGCTAAACAATAAATTCCTATCTGTAATAATTTATCACCCAAACAAATACATAGTTATTACTCTGTAGATCGTATTGCACTGATATTTTAAATACCACTTACTTTAGTTAACAAAATGATATTACGTGTCGCAATGAGTTTCATAACAATATGCAATTACTAAAATGTTTATTAGTTAGGTATCCAATTCAGAGCGAATCAATAAACAAAGTGAGACAGCTGGAATGCAATTACACATCTCAGATTTTTAAATTAGGTCAAGCCCGCTACTCTCTTCTCAGTCAATGCAACTCTTGGAAGTTAGAATCAATTGTAGCCATTTGTGGCTACCACCGATCAGTTTTGGCCGTTGGCCAACAAAGCCTTTTTAACAGCCTTAGAAAAAGGAGGAGGTTCTATGTTCGACTGTAATATGTTTTTTTTCATGAATGTCCACCGATTTCTCTGTCGGTTGTGGACCGATTATCAAAATTCTTTTTTTATTCGAAAGAATGTACTCCCGAGGTGGTCCCATATATATTTTATCGAAATTTCTTAAGCGCTTTTTGAAAAACTGAACAAAAACGAGAAATACGTATACATAGATGACGTTTTGGTTTTCTCCAAGACGAGTATGTTTAAATTCCACGTTCCATGTTTTTGGGGTTTGTAGTTCTGGGGTATAACAACTAAAAAGTGAAAAATAAAAAACTTTTGTACAAAAAAAAAACAGCCGGCTTCAAAACGTCAAACAACGAAGAAATAAAATACAAACACCGACTTCCGAAATTAAAGTTATTTTTTAATTTTTAGTGTATTTTCTTTTTGGAAGTCGGTTGTTTTTTTTTTTAAATCATTTATAGGCTCACGTTTGACTACTATCTCACCTGATGGTAAGCGATGATGTGGTCGACGATAGAGCACGCTTACTTAGAAGTAACCTATTCACTCTTGACTTATAGACTCCCAGGTTGTAGCTATCAGAGAACAGACCACGGTAGGAATGCTACTCCTTAGCTGTACGCACAATAAATGTGTTCCCAAAACGTATTGTGCATATGGGTGAGATGTCCACCATGTACCGTTGGCGCATCGCCGTACGTCTGGTGGTCCGATGATGAAACGGGCTTGGCGGAATTAAACTACGCAATACCGACGCACAGTCCTCGAAATGTAACCGATACAAAGCTATTAGAAAACTATAGTTTGGGACTTAGGCATCACATGTAGGTATGATCAGATACTTACTAACGGCTATATCTTCCCCTTGAAGTAAAAGATGCTCAAGTCAAAATCATTATTGACAACATCATAAAGCATATTCACACGATCGCCATCAGGCTATTGCTTGGTAGAAGGCTCTTCCGCAGGGTGTTTCGGCAATTCGTGTTCCTATTGCTGATACTGCTTCTTTCCATGGAAATGAAAAACTCTCATAGGCAGTTCCCAAAAAAAATTGGACTTTCCGGAGTTATCGTCAGCTGAACAAAATTAGAACAGCTTCAACTTTTTTCTGAATTTTCTATGACTTACACAAAGAAAGTTGTTCATTTCCATGGGCAGAACTGAAGCAGTGTCTGAAAGAAAGAAAGAAAGAAAGAAAAACAGTTTATTCACGTGAAAGCGACGCACATACATAAAATTATTACATAACAGAAGCCTAGAAACAAAACAAGTGGATGTATTCTAAAAATAATATTCTAGACGCAATCACGCGTCACTACCACGCATTATCTGAAATATGACGAAGGATTTATGTTACACCCAGTATAGCAGGCCGTGTCACTGGATCCTCAGCTACTCACACATTCACATGCAAATCTACAACCCATTCTATCAAGTAATGTACCAGGAGATAATAAAGATGAAGAGCCTCAATACCAAAACCTGACCACTCAGAGAACTCCTTACTCACCAAAGTTAATATTTACGGTTCTAACCAAGGAAAACAAAAGAACAGCGAGAAGCCTTCCCGAAAGATTTATAGGAAACGTTAACTTAATGGTTGGAACAAGGAAAGACTTTTTGGATGCTCCCGCTGAACATCTGTATAGTTGATACGGAATAAATATTGCATTGTCTTGCTGTGTGCAATTAGGGAAGTGTCTTTTGGTCAATTAGAGTTCTAATTATAATTTTGATGATGAAAGTTGATCTCGGCTTGATAAGTGACTTGTTTGTCAACTCGCCCGCGTAAAACTCGCCCGCGTAAAACTCGCCCGTTCGCGCGAATTGGCACCTTCCAATTTTACCTATTTAATTTTGTTGTCGACTCGCTCGCACGTATAAACTACAGTCAAATAAAAACGGATTGAAACCAATAGCTAGTAATGGACGATTTGCACACTGTTTCACTGTTTCAGTTTAAACACTGATAAACGGATTCTAAACTCAAGATAAAATACTTCTCATACATCAAATTCTACTGTATATTGGTATAAAACAAAACCTCCTTTATATGATTAGTCAGCATCCATCCCTCTCAGAAAATGTTGAATTAAAAATCTGCTAATCAGTGTTTAATGACATGGTATTATTTTATAAATAAGTTTGTATATGTTCAGTTAATTACTGAAACTCTTTAACCGTGTTAAGATTGGCAGTCTCGGTGAGATGGTGCATCATTTTGGGTCTGAGTACAAACTACTTACTTTTAAATCGCACAAAAAGAGAGGAGGATGACCACAACTCATAAAAGACAAACTGACCTAGTACGAGTATAATAAACTACCTAGGAACATAGGGTCTCAGTTGCGTCCCAAAAATATTCCCAAAGATCCTCAAATTGAAGTCAAGTAAAAATCAACTGCCGATCGGTAACGCGACAATAGGTTTTTAATAATAATAAATAATAATAATAACAATTATTATTACTCAGCGATCATTCTGCCGATAGTCGTGTCAGCCAATGGCCTTATAGCCACGAGCCTCGACCAACACTCAGGAGGCTCTTGTAAGGCGGCTGGATCAAGGGCTTGATTCAGAAAGCTGTATTTCTGGACACGGCTCGCATTGTCAGGCGGTTCCTCTCTCTGGAGCCCTGACCGCCTGTAGCTTAGACCCTGCTCCCGATACCAGTGGAATACTATTTTTACATTTATTTATTTTTTAAATCTTTTTTATTGAAACATGTAAAAATATAATTTGCAAATCAAATGATGAATGATGATGATGTTGATGTTTTTCAAATGTATACACGAGATAATAATATATTTTTTTTCGGACGGTCTCACTGGTGAGTCGTAGAGCGATGACGTGTAAGGTACGTCCACACGATACTATAGGGACCTGGAGCACCTTCTCTTAGTGCTGTCCCTGGAGATTTCTTATACGTTCCTGGGGGTTGTCATACTCGCTGGCAGTGCGAGACTGTGGTGTACGAGAGTGACTGCTTATGTGTGTTGTGTGATAAAGAAAAGAGGGATGTCGAACTTATACGTTATATTGAATAATAAAATAATACATGTGCCCTGTTCGAGCGGGCTAGGAGAAGTCTCATTAAACAAAAGTCTTCCTTATTCTTCTTAATTTTCAATCGGCGTTCCAAACTTCCAACGTGCCAGTCTCCACCATAAGGTCGCCAACATAAGGTCGTCACAATACAGACGTACGTAGAGTTGTATAGAATTTTGCTTGTGCAACATATCAGTGCAGAGAAATGTCGATGTGAATACGTATGAAGTGAACACGTGAATTTGTATTAAGTCTATAGCGTGTGGACGTACCTATAGGAGAGAAAATAAATAAATAAAGCGTAATGCAAAACGTAACCCTTTGAAACGTGATAGGCCGGTTATACCAAAAACTACGTTCAAACTCCCCATAATTGGTTTAGTGTCGCTCTCCGACTCTCCGGCGAAAACGAAAGTAATGATATTATATACGAGCTTTTAGGCAGCGGACCCCGACATAATTGTATTAAAACGTTGCGAAACGCCAAATAGATTTACCTACACTCAGACGCTTTTTAATATTTAAACAAAAATTTAAAAGGTCTGTGTTTACTCTGTGAAGAATGCTTGTTCTTCAGAATCCAATATTCGGTCGCTAAGTACTAGTACTTCGTGGGATGGGTTCGAGGTTTGAATTTAAGTGGCTGTGAATTGGATGTTGTTTTGAAATCTAGATTGGAAGAGTTCTTTGAAAAATTACTTTGTTGGAATGCTTTTTTACAGAATTGGCGAACAGTAAGAAGTTAATTTTGTATTTAGAGGAGTTCGTGACTAAAGTAATAACAGCCGCACGAGTCGATCCATCAGGTTAAGCTACGCTTGCCGGAGTTGGTCTTCCCATCCGCGGATGGGTGACCATCTTTACATACCGAGACTCCTCCGTGCCTCGGAAAGAACGTTAAGCCGTTGGTCCCTGCTGTCAATCGTGGATCTTTGACAGTCGTTACGGGTCGTTAGAAACCCGAAAGTCTGACAACCAGTCTTACCAAGGGGTATCGTGTTGCCCAGTTACTGGGTTGTGGAGGTCAGATAGGCAGTCGCTTCATGTAAAATACTGGTATTCAGCTGCATCCGGTTAGACTGGAAGACGACCCCAAGATAGTTGGGAAAAGGCTAGGCAGTTTTTTTTTTAAGAAATTTATTTTGTCTGCTATAGTCTGTTTTGTGAAACTTGTTGATATAGAACGTAGGTACTATACGAGTAACATTAAAAAAATATGATTTCGGAACTTTGCTATCCACAAATTGTTTATTCACCTCCTGCTAAAAGCTCTTTTAACCGACTTCAAAAAAGGATGTATGTATATTTGTCCGCGATTTTCGATTTGGATGGGGTATTCGTTATTCCAATGCATATTTTTCAAGGAAGGTTTTAGTATATAATACATTAGGATCTGATGAAGAACTTCGGAGATAGACAGTGGAACTCTTAATAACTAATAGCAAATGACTCGCGGTTACTGCGATCGTTTGTCTATGTATTGCTTACACAATTTAATGCGGTACAGCAAATAAAAAATTAAATATAAAAACAATGTTTTTGGGAAGCCGGTTCTATTTTTTGCAAAAAAGTTTTTCAAAAAAGCCCAGCCCTCGCAATGCGTTTCCAACGGCTTCTATAGTAGGTGTCGCGAGAGTATTGCACAATGGAGCATTTTGTGGTGCTTTTAATAAGGTCGGTCCAGCGTGTAGGTGACCTGCCGCGTGAACGTCTCCCCTCTACATGGCCTTGGACGATGAGGCGCTCCATGAAATCTTCGTTGCGGATGACGTGTCCGAAAATTTTAAAAAATAGCAGTCGGGTTTTTTAATACAAGTGTTTTTTTTTGTGAAAAGTATTCCATTACCGGAAAGTCTGACTTCACTACATATAGCACCTACCCTACTAGTCTCTACCCTTTGCAGTGTCGTTTCCTAATAACATTCACCACATCTAAAACGTGGCATCTTGTAGGTACAAATGTGCGAAACATTTCAATACTAGCATGTTTGCTGTTCACACGAGTTAACGCTTGCTTGCCTCGTTTAATAGAAACTGAGAGCCTCCCAAACATGCTTCGCTTTTGATCTTTGTTTTGTTTGTTTATTACAAATAAACAACAAGGTATGTTCGTTTGTTTGTTGTCTTTTTGTTTGGTTGGGTGACTAAAGGTTGTCGGTTACCGTGTGAAAGAATAAACTTACTAATTGTGAAAATAATGTCATCCTAAGTATCTCACATTAGCCCTCTTCAGAAGGCTAAAAGTCACCCAAAGGAGGAGACTGGAGAGGGTTATCTCGGAATTTCGTTGCATGATCAAATCAGGAATGATATATCCGCAGGAGAACCAAGATTACCGACATAACCCGAAGAATAGCCAAACTGAAGTGGCAGTGGGCAGGGCCCATTTTTCGCAGAGCAGGTGGTCGATGGGGCCCGACAGATTCCAGAGTGGCGACCGCGTATCGGAAAACGCAGCATTGTAAGGCCAAGGTGCACTGATGACCTAGTAAGAATCGCTTGAATTCGATGGGTGCAAAACGCACAGTAGCTGTTGTTCTGGCGATACTTGGGGAGGCCTATGTCCTGGACATAGGGTTGGGACCAAGCGATGCCTCATCGACTGGTCCTTTACGTTACGGTGCTAGCTGTCCAAACTTAGTTAAGTGAGAATTGGCGAGAGATGACTGAATGAAAGGTTCTGGTGAGTCATTTTGTATTTTTTTTGTTAAACATTACTTACACTAGGAATTTCTCCTGTATCGTGGGAGCGTTTTCAGACACCCAAACCCGTAACAATTATCTGTAGGCCGTACAAATATTCGTTCAGTGCGGGAATCGAACCTGCGACAGGCAGCACAGCAGCTAATCGCTCAACCACAACGCCTACCGTGTCGTCAACTCTATTTTTTTTTATTAAGGCCCTACTACCGGCCAAGTGGCGCCCTGATTGAATAAAAAATCGTAGCATAGCATAGAAAATAAATATTAAAGAATTCAACGTCACGTTTGTTACAAAGAGGATAAAGTATTTTTACATTGTTAAAACAGGTCTCAAAATGTTTCGTATCCAAAGTATTAAGCAAAAGTGTCAAAAACGGCCGGTTTTGGTACTTTTGCCTACGATTTTTTATTCAGTGAGGGCGCCACTTGGCAGGTTGTAGACACTTAAGATCTTCAGGCTACCCAAGAAGGCAAGATAGCAATAGATCACCACAAAGGAACGTACAGAGTCTTATACTATAACCATTCTCCCCTTATTAAAGGTCAGCGTAACTTGTCTTCCTGTCCATACTTCTTTTTAAGTCGTATTCTATGGAGAGTTAAATAGAAACCTCTAATTAGGTACTCAATTCACGGAAGTAGACACCATCTTAGCCGCGTAATTACCTCAAATCTCATTAATCTCTTATATATTGCTCTACCAAGTCACACAATGAAATCTAAGTCAAATCCTGTCTGTATTATACCGGGCGCATCATTGAATGGGGTTGTAGGCACCCTAGTCTACGTAATTAGCATCCTACCACGTCTGGGAGATATTTGAATAAGGGGCGGGCGTCATGGATTAGGGTAGGTGTATGCTTGCGGGTAATGAAATTAAAAAGGCAAAATTTTATTCAATCGCTTTTTTTTGTACTTAGTAATTTCTTTTCGCGGTATTTTTGGGTGTTGTCACTCACGTGACCGTCAGTCTGTCCGTCCGTCGTCTGTCACAAAATTTTGTTTACCAAAAATTTTTTAACTTCCCATTGACCTTTGAATTTTGGTGAGTATTTGGTACGGAACCCTTAATGTGCAAAATCCGACACGCACTTGGCCAGCTTTTTTAATCGGCATGTTATATAATCACGAAGAATGTAGATACAATGTATTTACTTGCATCCAATTCAATCTAAATTTTTGGTTATCTTGGCATAACACCTAACTAATAGTATGAGACGAAAAATTACTTTATTTATACAAAGGAAACTGCTTAATAACTCATTTTTAGTGCGAGCGAGTAAAGACTTTAATGAATTATGCAAGCAGTTCTCATTTGACATCTTTTCAACCGAAGGCTCAAGCGTACGCAATAGGCTGAACCTTGAATTCTTCAAAATTGAAAATTAATTCTTTGTGTCAATGTTAGTTCTTATTTAAATTAATTTTATTGTAGTTTATTTCTTATGTTTGGCGGTGCCGATTTGGCGATTGCTACTCTCTTTTCTTGATATCTTGTCGTGTATAGGATCTCTTGTTGTATTACTGTATAGCTAGCCGTGAAAACCTATAATTGGCTTAATGTCTCTTATTCTAGTTTACTTATTGCATTTATGTAAAGCTGTTGGTTTTCCATGTGACAAATAAATAAATAAATAATATTTCAAATTATCACCCAATAGATAGGAGACTGCTATGAACTTTAAGACCTGAATCACATTTATAAGCATCGATTTTCATTTCATCTATTGAAAATTGTTATTTTATACGAATACGTGTTCGCATCGTAAATGAGAATTTATGGGTAACTATGTATCTTAAATCGAGGAGCTCGTGACTATAGTAATAACAGCCGCACGGGGCCTTCCATCAGATTAAGCTACGCTTGCCAGTGTTGGTCCATGGACTGGTGACCATCTTTACATACCGAGACTCCTCCGTGCCTCGGAAAGCACGTTAAGCCATTGGTCCCGGCTGTCAATCGTGGATCTTTGACAGTCGTTACGGGTCGTCAGAAGCCCGAAAGTCTGACAACCAGTCTTCCAAGGGGTATCGTATTACCCAGTACCTACCTGGGTTGTGGAGGTCAGATAGGCAGTCGTTCCATGTAAAATACTGGTATTCAGCTGCATCCGGTTAGACTGGGAGCTGACCCCAAGATAGTTGGGAAAAGGCTAGGCAGAATGATTTTATGTATCTTATATCAATTCACTTCATAAATGTGATTCAGGCGTAAATACAATCGTGTCTATTGTCAGTACCCTTAGGCTGTACTTTTAGCAATCCCACTACAATCCATTGTATACTATACAGTCATGATATTCCTGAATGAATTCAGTACTAACCCGACCTATCCCTGGAAAACGACAGAACAGTCTAAGTCCGTCCTAGTCCCCGGCTTACACAACTCGCACCATTCAAATCCGGTCTCATCATGTGTACTAACCCTAACGCGGGCGTATACGCCCGGCGTTAACGCTCCTCTGGACACGTTAATTGAAAACGGATTGGAGGTGACAGTGTAGAACGGGCTTTTTATACGATGCAACCTCACTTCTGGCGGTTTTTACTGATTTATGTCATGGAAAAAGGAGATTTTTTACAGAATAAAGGTGATATTAAATGGGTTCATCATGTTATGGGATTGTTCTACTGAAATCGTTTTGGTTAAGTGGCGCAGTTGATTGCGGTTCTCAAATATTATGATGACTTTTTAGAACGGAGTTTAGTTTATTTTTAGTGGTTTTGGCATTGCCTCCAATGGGTATTATTGTTCACCCTGAAAGATTTAGAATCGAGAAGACAGAGATACCTATACAAAATATACAGTGCACCATTTAATTCCATAACGGACACTTTTAGAAACACAATATACTATAGACTTAAATATATAAATTTAGCGATTTAAAATACAAATAAACTGTGTGTGTGTGTGTGTTTATTTGTATTTTTATTGTTAGTTTTAATAAGTTCTTGTGTGAGGTAAAAATAATTATATTTTTCTTACTTTCTATTTTTTTTTGTATTGCCATGCTTAAACGGAGCAATCATATAGGTACCCACACGAAATAATTACAGGCGCCATTTTTATACCAAAAAGTTTTATATTAAAACTTTAAATGCCTCTATTGAGTATATCCACGCTTCCCTAGTGTAAATCACCTAAAAAAAAATTTAAATCACCAAAAAAACCTATTAAAGTTTTCCAAAAAAAACTGACAAACTGGATACAATGTATATATATATCCCTTTAGCAATCTGATGCAGTTGGTGAAATATATTTTAGTTCAATCAAAGGTATGATGCCACCAACTGCATCAGACTGCTTGAAAATTACTTGTTTGGAACTTTGTAGTTGTTTTTTGTCAGTCAGGCTTTTTGAAAATTTTATTTCCTACATTCTAGTGGGTTATAGGTTTATATTTATGGATTCGTCGCCTCGAGCTATTTTGATACCTCACATGGCAGGCGCCATGTTTTTATTTTTTTTCAAAATTCTTATACCCTATGTCTCTTCAGCTGTCAATCAATCAAATAATGCTTCATTATTTTAAATCTATCCAGCCTTTTAGGCCACACGGCGTGACAAAGAAATAGACATATGTAATAAACATACCTACATACAAACTCTCGAAAAACACTACCATCCTTCTAGGAAAGTCGGGTAAAAACATAAAAATGTATCACACAGGCATACACCACCACCACCTAGTCTAGGACACCTCTGACCTAGACTAGAGTCAAGAGCAAACCCATCTAAACTAAAAAAAAAACATAGAGCAGACTAGCTTCTACAATGGAATAGCAATTCCCTCACTATAAATTATAGCGTTTGTGCTATGCTGATGTAAAAGCTATATTATTGTAAAGATTCATTCAAATCTGTTGAGAAGTTTTTGCGTAAAGAAGTAACACACAAACTTTCACATTTTTAATATTATTAGAATAGATAATGAGTACTTGCTTCGGCAGTACATATACTAGAGTAGATAATGTGTCGTATCCCGTCAATAGCATTACTGGCAATACCGCGGTGAAACGTGTCAGTAACGCATAATAAAGATATTTTGTACACAAAACGTTCGTCACAGAGAATAATAATCTGTATAATGGGTACCGTTTACTTAATACTAAGTTATTAGGGAACGTTTGAATAGAAGAAGTCTTCCATATTTTCTAATCATCTCTCTATATTTCTTAAAACATATTATAAAAATTAAGTCAATTTGTGTCTATCTCTCCTGGTTGCATTGTTCTTTTAAACTGCGGTACGATTTTGATGAGGTTTAGGTACTTACCATCATTTAGAAAATTTATTTTGGTATTGGCCGCGACTTACAAGTTGTAGGTCGTGAGTTCAAACCCAGGCAGGCGCTTTACTTTGTGTAAATTATTTCACCACCACTGCTCTTAAAAGATGAAAGAAAACATCGTGAGGAAACCGGCATGTCCTAGAACCAAAAATTCGAAGACATGTGACATTCACCAATCCGCATTGGGCCTGCGTGGTGGATTACGGCCCAAACCCTCTCACGAAGAGGAGGCCTGTGCCCCAGCAGTGGGGACATTAAAAGGCTGAGATGATGAGAGAATTTATTCCGGCAGAATTAATGTACATACACATAGTATGTACATTCATATGTAGAAATCTACGTATAGTAAATCCTCCTGACTGAATTTATATCTCAGTGGCCAATCTCGACGGTGTCTAGCCTAGTACGCAGGAGATATTATAGTGCACAAGAATGTGCGCAAGCACAGGTGCACCCTCTGATCCATTACTCTCATAGTCCAATGGGAAGGCAATGCGACAACCGGGGACAGATCAGGCGTAGGACTAACGGGTTTACGTGCTTTCCGAGGCACGGGGGTGTCACACCTCCGACCTCCAAACTCAGGGCTGCTACAAGGCAATTTTTAATGGAAAATTCCAATAATACTTTTTGCCCTTCTCGGGTATCGAACCCAGGATCTCACGCTCAGCAGTCGCCTGCGACCACGAGAACAACGAGTCAGTTTATGGCTGCGTATATTTTAAAGCGGTTTTTTTTTTGTAATGTAAAAACCGTGTGGTAAGTCGCGTTCTTACCCGGGCCTGCGGACGGCGAGTAGCGGGTAACTCACCGTCCGATCAGCACCAGGCCCGAGAGTCGACGGCGCGTAGTGTTCCACGCGCGCCTCAAAGAGTTGTCAGCAAAGGACGGGGCCTGCCACGGCCAGTGCCTGCCCGGGGGTGGAGGATAAATTCGAAAGAGTTACCTCGCCCCCGGGCACTCGAGGCAGGGAGGAACAGGGGTGGGTTTTAGTCAGTAAGAGTCTGACACACCCTTCCGCTCCACCCTAGAGCGGAAGAAGTCATAGGATGATTTCCCACCCCCCAAAAAAAAAAAAAGTCGCGTTCTTCTTAATTTTTTTTTTCAATCCAACTTCAGTTTTTTTTTAAATAATATTGATCTAGACTATGAAAGGTATAGACGGAACGTCACTGGACGTTAAATAAAGCAGGATCGTTAAAATGTGTGAGTGACCTTGATGAACTTAACCATGACGTTTCGGCTTCTCATTTTGTCTGTGTGAGCTTATTTCGCGTGTACAGATACAAGCCGGCTTCTCATTCTGGTAATTCAGATTGCTGGATTTTGACACTCCGTCTATAACCTTTCATACCCTTTCATACCTTTTGACCTTTCATAGTCTATCTGTCTGTCTGTCTTTGATATGTATCTTCATAGTCTATCCAGTTTTAACATAGGATTCTAATTTTATAAACTAAAAAAAAATATTCATTACGACTTAGTTCTACAACATCCCTATCTACTAAGACTCTATTTGAAACCAGTTATTTTTGTAAACCAACCTCCGTCATATCATATTATCGGCTCGTTATCAACCCTCGATTGAAACAATAATGAGCAATCACATTACGGGACAGCTTCCTAAAATCACATTATTGTATCCTGTCAAAGGTATTACGGGCTAACATAATACCAGGAGGATAGGAGTCGACGAAGTAATATTTTTCGCAAAATGTTCGACGTACACAAAATTCAATGTTCAACGCTAGGAGAGGCCGCGCCTCTGGCGAGATCATGCTTGTTTGGTGCAAGGTTATAGGAAATGAGATGGCATGAAGATGGATGAATTTTGAATAAAACAATGGATGAGTAAAATAGAGAAACGATGACTTTATTGCGATGTCAGGAAAAAGAAGACACTGTCAAAATTTGAACTGTCTATTACGGTTCTTAAGATACAGCCCGCTGACAGATAGACAGACAAACAGATGGACGGAAAGATGGACAGCGGAGCCTTAGTAATAGAATAGAATAGAATAGAATAGTATAGAATACTCTTTATTATGTACACCAATAATAATAATAGGGCTCAATTGGTTACCCTCCAGGTAAGGAACTCTATAAACTTATAAGCTTGTTGCTAGAATCGGTTAGATGCTATCAAATTTTAAGAAAAATAATGAAACCTAGTGGATATTGCGGTAACATTTTAACAGTGTTATAACAAAATAAATTAGGGTATATATATTTACACAGGTGTTTCCAAATCCCTGTAGGATTTTAAAAAGAGTTCAAAATCACTTCTGTAACACTCGTTTTCGGCAACAGAAATGCAAGTCATAAAAAGTTTCACACCTCTTTTGTAAGAGAGCCTCCAGCCTAACCCCATACAATATTTATCTATCCCGAACCATACTTACGTAAAGAATAGCCTCGGAAAGAAAGATTTATTATTCCCTCTTTTCCTCTATTGTGTTACCAGCCAAAATCACGCTTCTATAACTTAAACCAGATCTTGAGGGTCTCTGAATCGCTATCCATTCTGTTCAGGTCTATTCGCGCGGCAAAATGAGATATCACTGGATATTGAATGACAGCGTTACTGTGGACGCGGTTTAAAAATTTCGGATATATTTTCTACACTACCTTTTGACAGTGGCTTCGTCCGCGTGGACGTCAGAGAGCGATAAAAATTACCAAGATAAAAATCGCGGGCTTTCGAAAGACACCACGGCCCTTTTTTTTTTTTGACGATGAGAAATCCTCAAATAATTTCTCCCGCTCTGCGTGGAGCAGGAGGGCGTGTCAGACTCTTACTGACTAAATCACATCCGTGTTCCTTCAGTTGCGTTCCGAACACGGATGGACTGGCATGATCTTGGATCTTAGTATTGTTAGTATATTGATTATCTGTATTCGGTCCGGACATCTCTAATAGTTTCGGTTCACTGACAACTGGTCAGCACTAGCCCTTCCATATGTCACGCTCTTGATGTTAAGGTGTCTCGTCTGACCTAAATTAAATTAAATATAAACGAGGCACAGGTCAAAATGTCTTTAATTCTCTAAACAATATCATAACAAGTATCAGAGTCAGGGCAGCTCTCATGTTTGTGGTTTGAAGTAGGTATCTACTAAAAATATTGTAAATATCAAAAAACCCGACTGATAAAAAGCAGTCTGAAGCAGTAGGTGGCAGTTATTTTAGTTCAATCACAGATATAATGGCACTGGAAACACACACTGAAAAGTGACTTGTTTGGAAGATTTTAGTTGTGTTTTATCAGTCGGGTTTTTAATATATTATTTTTTTTATTTCCTAAGTTTTAGTGAGTAAAATTTTTGGAATCGTCTCCTCGAACTCTATATTTTGATACCCCACATGACCATGTCACAAAAAGATACGACTACACTTACCTAATGGCGGTCACCATTTTTAACCGACTTCGAAAAAGGAGGAAGTTATCAATTCGGATGTTTGTATTTTTTTTTTTTTTTTTTATATATGTTCGGGCATAACTCAGTCATATATTGACGGATTTGCAAAATTCTTTTTTTGTTCGAAAGGGGTTTATTCCGAAATGGTCCCATTTAAATTTCAAAAAGATCTGATGATGGGTTTTGGAGACAGACAACGGATCTCTTTAAAAATTGACAGCAAATCAACCGCGATTGCTGCTATAGTATGTCTATGAATTGTTAACACAGTTAAATGGGGAGCCACAACTAAAAAGTAAAAATAAAAAACTTTTTTATTCGGTGTCAAAAAACGAAGACACAAAACAGGAACACCGACTTCCGAAATTAAAGTTATTTTGCGCTTTTTTTGGAAGTCGGTTCTATTTTTTTGTAAAAAAGTTTTTTTTTTTTTAATTCATAAGCTTATGTCACTTT
Source organism: Polia nebulosa (assembly GCA_951329385.1). Lineage (NCBI taxonomy): Eukaryota > Metazoa > Arthropoda > Insecta > Lepidoptera > Noctuidae > Polia > Polia nebulosa. The sequence goes on along the minus strand of OX589588.1, from coordinate 9,050,816 downwards.
GGCGGTCAAGAGCAATCACACTTCATCAACCTCTTTTCGTTAAATCCATCAAGCCGCTAAAGCAAGCTGCTACAGCGCGTGCCAAAGAAATAGACATACACACAAATATACATACATACTTTCGAAAAACATTACCCTCTTTCTGGGGCAATCGGGTAATAAAGTATGGTCTACACTGTGTGCTTAACTAATTCAGCCGTTTAAACATGCTTGATTAACGAACAAAAAAATTCACAAACAAACAGACCTATATACATTTATTATATTAGTCGGATATTTCTTTACATTTTCCTCCTTTTCTTACAAAAGGGTTCTCGGTATTGGTGTTAAGGCCGCAATATAGGCATATATTGTATTGTCCAATGGATTAGGGGTCGTCAACAGTTTCTTTGGTAGTGCGATGACCGTTTCGGCTTTGTCCTTATCGGGAGTTGGGCTGCAATATGTTTTCGAAACAATTTCTACCAACAATCACGACGAACCACGTCGTGATTGTTGGTAGAAATTGTTTCGTGTTATTGGTTCAATACCGTATTGGTTTTTTTTTCTATATATCAGATCATCTAAATATTTGTAATATCACAAAATAAAATCTTATCAACATTAGAAGGCGCAATATTGATTTAATATTCTTTTTATTGTTATACGCTCTTTTTATTTAAATGACTATCGCACAGGGTTATTGGTAAATCAACATATTCCTTGCGTAATAGTGTGCACACGATTTTTTTATGTTTTTTGTAAATTATCCCAGAATGCGTGCAGAACGCGTTACTTTACATAATATTTCTTTGAAATTGCTCAAAAACTTAGTTTTCCTCGAAACTTATGGTTTCCGTCTAAGCTTCTTTGGGTGGTTTTTGTTGCAAATAAGTAACACTATTACCTCCTGCTAGGAATACCTCAAGTTACCAATAATTCTATATAATATGTACACTATTCAAACTCGTTACCCGTCACAGCGCTTTCATTCCTTACCGGCTTAACCAACTTCAATTTAAGTCTATCAGAACTTGAAGCGTTTAAAGCCGCTTAAGCACCTATCGAGCACTAAATAAGTTGTATAGGAACACTTGTTTACACCCCAAAGTTTCCAGTCAGCTGTCAGAACCAGAAACCATTGACGAGGGTTCCCTTGTTAGTACGATTATTTAGTTGACCTCGGTTTCAGCTGCTAATTTTAGTAGCTATTACTTACCGTAACGGCTTTGTGTTCGATTCATGATTTTGACAGCTGAGATGTTTGAATTTCGAAGACTTCTTCGGGTAAGACCACGGAATAGAAAAAATAGGGTAAGACGGTGTGTGCTGTGTTTTGACGTTTATGAAGTGTGTGATACTGAGATGTTTGAATTTGGAAGACTTCTTCGGGTAAGACCACGGAATAGTAAAAACAGGGTAAGACGGTTTATGCTGGGTTTTGACGTTTATGAAGTGTGTGATAGTTGGTCCTTGTCGAACAAGAGTCACGGATTTGATCTTTTACGCATTTTCGTTTTGCCATTACTTTTACAAGCTTATGAAATAAAAATAGTAAGTCTACTAATTAATAATTAGATAAAACGTTTTAATTTTTTGTTAAGAAACTACAATGTGTGTTGAACCCTTAACTGGTATCACGTCATGTTTTTACGATTTGCCATTTTATGTAGTCTCATTACTAGTAGTAGTGTATTTCTTTTATGTTATTTTTGTTACTTTGCTTTTTTGTGATTAATGAATATGTTTTGTTGTCAATATTTACTCATTTAATTCTATGGACTTCAACGTCTGCAAATAAATGATTATTATTATTATTTCGTATATTTTTTTACACATATTATTTACATTTTTAAATATTTTAAAAGAAAACATATAAAAAACATTTAAAAATATAAAAAATAGTAGTCCACCGGTATCGGGAGCAGGGTCCAAGCTACCGGTGGTTAGGGCTCCAGAGACAGGAACCTCCTCACAATGCGAGCCGTATCAAGGAGTACTGCCTTCTGAATCAGGCCCTTGATCCAACCGCGCAACGACAGCTTCGACAGGTGGTCGTCGAGGCTTTTGGCCATCAGGCCATTGGCGGTAACGACTATCGGCACAATGACAGCCAAGTCCACATTCCACATATCGACAAGCTCGTGTGCCAAGACAAGATATTTAATTTGTTTCTCTTTCTCAGCTTTCACGAGGTTCTCGTCATGTGGGATGGTGACATCGATTATCATTGTGCGGCGCGCTAATCGGTCTATCACCACTATATCCGGCTTATTGGCAACAATAGTCCTGTCAGTGATGATAGACCGATCCCAGTACAACGTGACATGGTCATTTTCGAGAACTGGGTCGGGCACATATTTATAATACGGTACCTCAGAATCCACAAGTTTGTATTTTAAAGCAAGTTGCTGGTGGATAATCCTGGCCACTTGGTTATGTCTGTGCAAATACTCGCCGTTAGCCAGACGAGAACATCCAGAGATAATATGTCTGATGGACTCACCCGGACGGTGGCATGCCCGACACACGTCAACCGTCCCATCCTTCATAATATGCCTCCGGTAGTTGTTCGTCAAGATAACTTCGTCCATAATCGCACAGACAAAACCTTCAGTTTCCCCGAAGAGGTCACCAAACCGTAGCCAGGCCAAGGACGCCAGGCTATCTACATCAGGCCCATGAAGAGCCTGATAATAGCGCCCGTGAAGCTCCTTGCCTTTCCATACCTCCTTGCGGTCATCAGTAGTAAGTACTACAAGTTTGCGCCAGTTCTCTTTAGCCATGGACAACGGGGTGAGGCCCTTGTCCACTGCGACCACCTCTCGGTGCATCCCCACGTCGGATTTTAAAAAGTATTCTCTGAGGCTGCACACCTCGCGGTTGTGGAGAGTCTTAGCATTTAAAAAGCCTCGACCTCCACACTTCCGCGGGATGTACAGTCTCATCACCGACGAACGTGGGTGATGCATCCGGTTTGCAGTTAGCAGCGTACGGACCCTCCTGTCCAGGGCGTCGAGCTCAGTCTGAGTCCATTTGAGTATGCCGAAAGAGTACATCAAAACCGGCATGACCCAACCGTTGAAGGCGCGCACCTTATTTCCGCCCGACAAAAGGCTACTCAATACCTTTTTAAGGCGGCTAAAGAAGCGCTCCTTCAGCGATTGCTTCATGTCAGTAACGTTAATGCCTAACGCTTCCGACATACCCAAATATTTGTATGTTTCGGTTGAGGAGAGAGATCTGAGGTGTATGGAATCCGAGAGTTGAATCCCTTCAAATTCCATAATCCCCCCTCGCTTTACATGCATGACTGCACATTTGTCCACACCAAATTCCATCCTGATAGCGCTACTGAAAGTTTCAGTTACCTTCAGTAACTCCATCAGTTGCAAGTTGTTGGGGGCAAAGAGTTTCAGGTCATCCATGTAAAGAAGGTGAGATATGGCCTGACCACCTCTTCTCAACCGAAAGCCCAGGCACGAATCCTCCAGCAATGTGCTTAGAGGATTCAGGGCTAAGCAGAACCAAAGTGGACTCAAACTGTCGCCCTGAAATATTCCCCGTTTAATCCATATAGGCTCATCATTCCCCTGGATTGGTCGACATCCTGGATAGCGAAGGACCGTCTTCCATTGCCCCATACATGACCCAAGAAAGGTGCGTAGAGTTGCATCTATTTTGTACAACTCCAACACCCTCATGAGCCATGTATGTGGAACAGAGTCGTAGGCCTTCTTATAATCTATCCAGCATGTCGACAAATCCTTGTGGGATCGACGAACCTGTTGGCTTATGGCCATGTCTATGAGGAGTAGCTCCTTAGTACCACGGGACCCGTTCCTACATCCATTCTGAGAGGCAGACATAATTGTATTGCTCTCAATGTGTACATTAATTTTCGCTCTCAGGATGGATGTAAGAAGTTTATAGACCGTCGATAAACATGTAATCGGTCTATAATTCTTGGGTTCCGTGGGACTACCTGTCTTATGGAGCAGGTGGGTAACACCAGTTGTTAGAAACTGAGGCAGCGACCCAGACTCTAAGGATGCCTGGAATTGAGATGCCAGAAGCGCGTGTGAGCTACTATACCATTTAAGCCAGAAGTTATGCAGTCCGTCCGGTCCCGGAGATTTCCAGTTTGGTAACGGACGAACTGCTTTGGCTACATCGAATGGAGTGATGGTTACTTTTTCCATGTCTGGTATAGTTTCACACACGCGTTCGACATCACGCATCCAGCCACCCTCAGTGTGACAGACGGGCACCGACCAGATGTTGCACCAGAATGCATTCGTGGCAGCAGCATCGGGGCGGAGCACGTCAGTCACATTTTGTTCAGGTCGCTCCCAAGCTCTATATACCCACCTCTCATCGCTCTGGAACATGCGGTTCTGCGAGTACCGGTCGACCCGACGCTTATACCGCCGAATACGATTAGCCCATGCACAAACCTTCTGCTTCAGGAAGTCAATGCGTTCCGTGACACGGGACATGTATTCTCGAGGACTGATTCCAGTCCCCGAAAATGCCCGCCTCACGAAGCGCATCACACGTGGTCTTGTATTGCCCTCCCTGAAGCAGTATAGTTTGCCAATGAGTGCTCTGGCCCCATCAATACGCCGCTCGATCCTACACTGCCAGGCCGGTACGGTAGGCTTTGGTCGAGTAGCTTCGTCACAACTTGGTAACTTTACATTTGCTAAACGACATGCCGCAACAGCCCCACAATACAGGATCGAGTGCGTATCAACGAGGTCCTCGCTGCTCTCAAAAACATTCTTAAGCAGCGAGTCTAGAGCACACACTAGCGCCCTATTTTTTTTGTGCATAGGTAACCGTGATAAACGGGGTCTAAGTTAAGTTGTTTATTATTATTATTATTACGTCGCGACTCCCGCCTGGTGCTGGATTTTATGTAGTCTCCTTACATCGCGACTCCCACCTGGTGCTAGATTTTATGTAGTCTCATTACATCGCGACTCCCACCTGGTGCTAGATTTTATGTAGTCTCATTACGTCGCGACTCCCGCCTCGTACTGGATTTTATGTAGTCTCATTACATCGCAACTCCCGCCTGGTGCTGGATTTTATGTAGTCTCATTACCTCGCGACTCCCGCCTGGTGCTGTATTTTATGTAGTCTCATTACGTCACGACTCCCATTTGGTGCTGGATGTTATGTAGCGTCATTACGTCGAGACTCCCGCCTGGTGTTGGATTTTATGTATTCTCATTACGTCGCGACTCCCGGCTGGTGCTGGATTTTCAGTGCTTTAGCTTTTACCAGGACAGAGGTACATGCAACTGCAGGAACAGGGGTGGATTTTAGTCAGTAAAAGTCTGAAAGAGGTCATAGGATGATGGGAAATCATCCCAAAAAAAAGAGGTACGTACTTAATTTTGTCAAATTAAGACTTTCTCGGTTAACATCAAGTGAGACAATAGTCAAACGCGAGCCTATCAACAATAAAAAACCGGTCAAGTGCGAGTCGGGATCGCTCATTGAGGGTTCCGTACAAAGAGGAATGCACATCAGCCATACAAAAAAATGCCTAAAATGGACAGAAAGCCTTAATTCTATTTAGAATGAAATATATAAATAGTGAAATAATTCTTAAGTTTGTTTAACTAGGGTAAAAAATATAACGATAACTCAAATATTTAACTTGATATCCGCCTTATATTTCTATCGGAGGTCGTGTTTATTTGACATTCAGCCAAAGAGGAATCGTCAAATAATCCTTTTCGAACTATTTTCTACAATTAGTGCACAGTTATCATTAATTTAGTATAAATGTACCGTTACAGTGAAAAACAGTGGATCGGAATGGACCTGAGTATTTCATTTTCTCGCGAAGTGATTCTATAAGGGTTCCTTTTTTCGTAAAGAACCCTAAAAAAAAACGCGATACCAGCTGAGGGTTAAGTGTCTTCCGAAGACTCCAGGAAAATCGGTGTGAAGCTAACATAAAGAAACAAAGAATATATGCACTTATTTAGCACAGACTTAAAGGCAAGCAGCCGTAATATAATATTAATAGCAACTATATTACGGCAAGCAGCCTTAATATATATAATAAATTCAAACAGAATATCATTTTCCGTACCTGAAATTGGCTGGGCGTCCAGCTCAGGTGTCACGCTGCCTCGTGACATCTCGACGGAAAATAAAATGTTGTAGATTTAATATACAGGGAAATTGTACCTTCGAGGTTATTTGTTTAAATTCTTTTGAATTTTTGAAACAATTTCTAGAATAACAAATGAACATGTTTGGTTGTTTAGCTAGTCTGAAGCTAAACGACTAGACGTGTTCGTTTGATTTGCGCACATTTTGGGTATAGAAGACACAGAAATGTGTTGTCATATTTTGGATATTTAGAAGACACAGAAATGGGTGGTCATATTTTGGATATTTAGAAGACACAGAAATGTGTGGTCATATTTTGGATATTTAGAAGACACAGAAATGCGTGGTCATATTTTGGATATTTAGAAGACACAGAAATGGGTGGTCATATTTTGGATATTTAGAAGACACAGAAATGGGTGTTCATATTTTGGATATTTAGAAGATACAGAAATATGTGGTCATATTTTGGATATTTAGAAGACACAGAAATGTGTGGTCATATTTTGGATATTTAGAAGACACAGAAATGTGTGTTCATATTTTGGATATTTAGAAGACACAGAAATGGGTGGTCACATTTTGGATATTTAGAAGACACAGAAATGGGTGTTCATATTTTGGATATTTAGAAGACACAGAAATGTGTGGTCATATTTTGGATATTTAGAAGACACAGAAATGTGTGGACATATTTTGGATATTTAGAAGACACAGAAATGGATAGTCATATTTTGGATATTTAGAAGACACAGAAATGGGTGGTCATATTTTGGATATTTAGAAGAAACAGAAATGGGTGGTCATATTTTGGATATTTAGAAGACACAGAAATGGGTGGTCATATTTTGGATATTTAGAGACACAGAAATGGGTGGTCATATTTTGGATACTGCTTCTCTGTATCTAGCAAATTTCTTCAAAGAAGTATGATTTCCTATTGCATATTACCAAAAAAAAAAATTAGACTCCGAACAAAGTTATCATCAGCCAACGTCATCAGCTGATCAAAATGAGTGAGGAACAGTTCTTTTTATTTTCAGAATTTACTACGAATTCTTGAAGAAACTTGTGGGCAGAAGCATTATTTAAAATACTAACTAACCCGACAGACGCTGTCCTGTCTTAGCTGTGAACTATCAAACGCGCGATGTTTAAAAAGTCGGTAAGTTTTCTGATTTTTTTTTATTTTTCACGCAATGTTCTTAATTTTTTCTTTCATAAGGACCTTCTGAAAATAACAAATACAACAAAAAAATTATTTCAATCCAACCATTCACGCGTGATGCAGTGACCAAGGGAAATATGGATTAATTTTTATATTGTATATATAGATATTTAAATGACCACCAATTTCATTTACATCCAAAATCAAAGTTCCAGACCATTACAGCAAGTAGGCCCAGGAGGAGATAGTTGAGTCTAACTCTTGCCTAAAATAATAGGCTACTTACCGAATACCTAAAAGAGAGGCCAAAATAGTAGAAGGAATAGGTAATGATAATGGAAGTTATAGTATATTCCCAAAAGACAAATTAGACTTGCCGTACAAAGTTATCATCAGCTGATCAAAATTAGTATGGGACAGCGGCACAGGTCCAATTTTTTAGACGTGAAGATTCCGCAAACAGTGAGGCAAACTAGTTAGCTTTCTCCTCAGCGGAGTGGGCCAGCGACCCGTCGGGTTTCAGCAGTGGAGGTAGTAAGGCGCGGCAGAAGTTCGATTCAACCAACCTAACCAGGGACCAAAACGCCTTACTACCTGCTGGGTAAGAAGCAAGTTTGTTCCCAATTCGGCTAATGTGGTCAAACCGAGCCCTCCGCAACACCTTCTTGCAGGACTGCCCTGTTGAAGGCTCTCTTCTTTTGACTCACGTCATTCGCTTTGCGCGTCCGAGCGTCGACCCATGCCAGGTAGGCCGCGTGTTTAAGCGCATCAGCGAGATTGCACTCGGAACATGGTCGAGCTTCTCCAGACATTGTTACGTCAGAGAATGGAATGTAGTACTCCATTCTCTGCCACAGCACATCCATCACGGCGTCCGCGCACGGACTAGGATCGGGTGCGGAGTAGACGGATATAAACTTCACCAGATAGTAGTCGGAAGTAGCTAATGGTGAGGTGAAGAAATCGACTCTGAGTAACGGTCTGGATCTGTTGTCAGCAGAAGGTCGAAGCAATTGGCGTGTGCGAATCAACATCCGGCACCCTAGTAGCCCCTGGACCAGCTGGGTGAGATTTAACGCTAGCGCTAGCTTACGCGTCTCTTGTCCAGCATGGTCTGTGCACTGGTATGGAAGAGCCACTCCTGATGGTGGGCGTTGAAGTCCCCCAATAACATCAATTGGGCAGAAGGGTACCGCTGCTGAGCCGGATCCGCCGCCTCACTGCTTGCCTGCCTTCGACCCAACTCCTCTGGATTGGCTACACTGAGCATCGTACCTACCGGAACACGGTCAGGCCGCTTGGCGGTACGTCTTTGCCCAGTGGGTGGTCGAGAGCCATCGGTCGAAACCTACCACCAGTTAGTGTCACCTGATTAGCGCCACTTGGGGACCAAGTGTAGGGACTCAATGGGTATACTCCTACGAATGCGGATGACTCGGCCCCCTAACACTACATGAACTAAACGTATGAATTTAATGAAATCAGTTTATTACAGAAATAAATTTATTATTTAATATGGAATTATTGTGTTATCTAATTATTACACAAATCCAAACCCAATTCAACGCGCCCTCGAGTCTAGCGCCATCCAGTGTCATTACGTGGTAAACTGGTTCGATTGATTTGGTCACTATACACCTCACAAACAGTATGTCACAATTTTTTAAACGTTACAACAGTCTAAGCATCTTGTTGACCCAAAGCCATACAAATGGTCAAAAATACGTTTGGTACGGAACCCTAAATATGCGAAATCCGACACGCACTTGGCCGGTTTTTATTTATTGTTGTCTTGTCATTTCCACTTTGTATAAGGTTGTCACTGTGGTAAAAAATACAATAGCATCAAAAAGGTAAATACTTTCAAGCACACGCAATTTTTTATCTCACAAAGAGGAACGTATAAATAAAACCAATAGAACGTTTTCGAACTAAAAACCGTGATTTGGAAAGAGCAGGAAGTTGAAACCGGATGTAGCAGTCTGCTGCAGGGGTGCTGCAACCGTCGCGCCGAATATTCACAGCTTCCGGTACGACGCAGATACAAAGCAGAAGGTTCAGTATCATCCCTTTAAAAATAAAGTGACCATAACATAATTAACATAATAAGATCTGGAAAACAAAGGCTGGTAACAGAAGACTAAGATTACTTAGTCTTTTTGGGGTTCGATGCTCAAAGGGTCAGAACGGAGTCCTATTGCTTTCACTCACGTGTCCGTCTGTCTGTCCGTCGTCTGTCACAAAAATGTTGTTCCAAAGAATTTTTTTACGTCCCATTGACTTAGGAACTTGAAATATGGTGATAACGTTTATTATTACGTAAAGAACAATGCCCATTTTTCACCTGGCTATGTATAGAAATGAAATAAATCTTAAAATTCAGCTAATTCAATTGTATATTAATTACGCATATCACAATTTTAAAAGAAACGCAGATTTTTTTTTTAAATTTTCTCTATGCTATTTCTACGTCTAGGGTAAACGTATTACTTACCATGTTTTAAACGCATCTAAACTACACTTTTTACGACGTTTCATTTTACACACTGTTACTTGACTTTATTCAACTCTGTTTTTAAGTTTTATACATTATTTTACGTTTTATTTAATCAGTAAGTCTTTCTTTATTAGTCTTTGTATAATACAGATGAATTAAAAATAACATTATAATTAAATAAATTAAACATGCAGTATGAAATTGAGTTCACACGACTGAAACGGATTTTTTTGACATTTGACAGTTTTTCACTCAATTAATAGTGACAATCATCGAGAGTCTAAGTAGTGACGTAAAGTTGGTTTCAAACAATTCACAAAGTAATAAAGAAGTTTTAGACCATGGCTGAGTAAGTATTCCTATTTTAGACTATACTTCGAGCGTTAATAATTAGTTCTAGCACATTTATTTCTATATTACCTATTTGATATCGGCAAATCCTAACCTAAAAGGTAACAAAGGTTACAAATATTTTTTGGTCTTCGTAGCGTTTAAATCGTAAAAATTACTATTTGACATTATTTTCTAAACTTACAGGTAGTCTTTCTACTATACCTTATAACTATACATAAACTTTCATTATTAGGTTTTTAAATGTATGGGCAGTGGGCATTGTTCTTTTAGTAACAAATACCAAAATATTGATTTCCCTCATATGGTACGGAACTCTAAAGGTGCAAAGTCCGACATGCACTTGGCCGCCTTTTTTTTTTAATCATTGATAGGCACGCGCTTGACCACTATCTCCCCTGATGGTCAGCGATGATGATCGCTGTATGAGGGAATGGGCCTTTATTCACCACACGGATCCAGTGCGGGTTGTTAGATATCACATGTCTTCGAATTTTTGGTCCTAGGATATGCCGGTTTCCTCACGATGTTTTCCTTCATCGTTTTGAGAGCAGTGGTGATGAAATAATTTACAAAAAGTGCCTGACTGGGTTCGAACCCACGACCTACGACACGTTAGTTGGAGCCGTAACCACTTGGCCACCGCTGCTCTCCCACAGTTCTTAACACCAAAATTCACAGTTCCACAGTTCTCGTCTTCACAGTTAAAAGTGAAAAAGACCTTTTTTTGGGGTGGGAAATCATTCAATAACTTCTCACACTCTGGGTGGAGCGTGAGGGCGCTGGGAGTGTCAGACTCTTTGTACAGGAGTGGTAGCATCCTCCAGGTGATACGAGGCCTAAAACACGGTTACTTTTACTTAGTGGACTGTATTACAGAAGCCTACAGGAGAACAAACGGTCAGCTCTATTTGAATTTGCGAGATTTAATCTATGAGTTACGCAATGGCTCAGTAGCATGGATGATGACGAAGTGCTGGTGACGGCTGGTGCGCGCCCGCTGCTCGAGCACCCCCTCCGCGAACGCAGCTCCTGCCCGCGGTCGCTCGGCGCGTCGTGATATTCTCGACACTCTAACTGACTAAAATCCACTCGTGTTCCTTTAGTTGCCTGTACCAGGGCCACGGTGCCTCCTTCGAATTCTCCCACGATCCTGGCAGAGGCATTAAAGACCCGCTAGTGGAACTACTGTCATACACCTGCATCGCTCATTTCAGTTCACAACGTACGAAAGAGACGCTTAGAGGAAATGAATACGTCTGTCGATTGAAAGATACAATTGAACTTTCAGCGAAAATCAAACGAATTCTTCAAGTTCTCATTGTTTTACTTAGTGCTTTACGATATTTAGAAAACCCTTTTAGTTCTTAGAAAAAGAGATGAGTTAGAAAAATAATAAATATTGTTGAACCTCCTGAAACCGATGAGAGAAAGAAAGAAAATTCGCTTGCCGAGGTCGGTCCCTGGATGGGTGATCTTCTTAACATACCGAGATTCCTCCGTGTCTCGGAAATCACGTTAAAAGCAGTTGGTCCCGGCTGTCATTTGAAGATCTTTGACAGAGGATACGGGTAGTCAGAAGCCAGGAAATCTGACACCAGTCTTGCCAAGGGGTATCGTCTTACCCAATTACTGGGTTGTGGAGGTCAGATAGGCAATCGCTCCATTTAAAATACTGGTACTGAGCTGCATTTGGTAAGGCTGGAAGTCGGCCCCAACTTAGTTGCAAAAAGGTTATTCAGATTGATTGAACATATTTGATTTTTAACTACTGTTACTGTAATACTTAGGGTATACTGAAAGTTTCTGGATTCTGATAAATAAGACTAGATATAAGACTTACGATACATTTATTGTTTTTCAAAGTATGTTCCCTCGCAATTAATGCATTTTAGCATTCGATGAAACCATTGTACAAAGCAGTTGGATCAGTCTTCCATGGGACCTCTTCAATGGCTTCATGGAACGCATTCATCACCGTCAATTTAGGGCTCGTGAAACGTGTGCCTCAAAGTTTTCTTTTAATTTGTGGAAACAAAAAAGTCACAGAGTCGCGAGGTTCGGGCTATAAGGTGGATGCGTCATCAGTTCCACATTTGAAGCCTTCAAATACGCTTCCGTTATCTTAAAAGAATGTGAGGATGCGTTATCGTGGTCAAGGAGGACGTTGCTTCGAGGACGCTTTTCTAAGACTATGGGCAAGCAAGTGTTGCCGTATCAATCTGCAGTCACTGTCCTTTCTGATATGATCTTCAAGCGTCTTGGTTTGCCTAAAAAAGAAGCAACCATTTTTCTACCAATGCTTCGACTTTTCTTAACTTTTGCCGACAAATTTGTAAATGGGAAGACCCACTCTGCCGACTGGCTTTTTCTTTCGGGTTGAAAGCAGTAAATCCAGGTTTCGTCACCTTTCACGCTATTATAGACAGCCAATGACTGCCCTCCGTTAAACTTTTTTATCATTTTAACGCACCACTGGACACGCAATCGTTTCTGTATCCATCGAGTGTCCGAACCTTCAGATGTAAATGTAAAATGTTTTGCACTTGGCTGTTTCCAATGCCTAACAAAGTACAAATTTGCTGACAAGCAATTTTTTTGTCAGTTTCTATAAGTTGTCGTACGGTATCAATATTAGATTCTGTATCCGCAGTCGCCAGCCGACCTTTACGTATCTCGTCATGGAGATGATCACGTCCACGTCTAAATTCTCCAAACCACGAATACACAGAGCTGCGACACGGTGCTACATCACCAAATGCCAGTTGAAGTCTCTGGCAACTGTCTTGTTGACTCCACAGCGAAAATCATAAAAAATCATTGGATGAAAATGTTCACGAGGTAAATTCATTTTGATAGCGACATACAATTTTTGAAAGGGTGCTGAAAATATAAATAACAGTTTCGTAAATTAAAACGTAACTTGTTCCCAAAGAGTTTCATTTTCGAATTCTATAATTGTTTTTATCATTCTTCTGTTGTAAGTGACCAGGTCCAACATTTCTTTTGTTGTAAGTGGCCAGATCCACTCCATCCTAGAGCGGGAGATGTCATTGGATGATTTCCCAACCCATAAAAAAAAATGTGGCCAGATACAGAAACTTTCAGTATGCCCCTACGTTTTAGCCGTTAGCGGCACGGAGTTTGGTGGTTACGGCGTGATGTAGGATGTAGGTAATGTATGTGAGGCAGATATTTGAATTCAAATTAAATCTTTGTAATAATAATGTCCGACCGATACAATATTTTCGGCTGTAATCGGAATCAAAACTCACATGGTAACAGAAAAAAACACTAAAATTAAAAATTTTGAGCTGAAACAGTTATCGGATCATTGAAAATTCAGTCCTAACTTTCATACTATAATAGAAAAGTTAATAAAACGATGATTACACATATAAATTAATGAGCCAGTTCAGAAACTGAAACCGGACGTTCTGTCTGACACTAGTAGTAACGAAATAATTTACTTATTATTCAATCATTGTTGTTCATCACTAGAGATAAAATTAAAAATCCAGACTGTCTGATATATCAACGCACAGCCTAAACCGCTGGTCCTAGAGACATGAAATTTGGAGGGTGTGTTCGTTATGAAGAGTAGGTATCCACTAAGAAAAGGTTCTTCGAAATTAAACCCTTAAGGGGGTGAAAAGTGGTTGAAAGTTTATATCGCGGGAAGTACTAACCCCAAGCGAGCGAAGCCGCTGGCAGAATTATAGTTTCACACGAAATCTATTTGGGCTAACAATAACAAAATAAATCTTATTGACAATTTATTATTATTATCCTCTAACAGTTATCCCGAACAAAACATGCGTAATCCGCTTTTATTAATTACAAAGTGGATTTATTGCTGATCGGATTAAAGTAAATTAATAATAGTTTTAGATATTAAATCATAATTATGTGCTACTGTGTTCGGAATGGTAACGTGAACCAGATTTGTTGCATTAGCTGTTAAATTGCGTAGAAAAATTTGTATTATACCGTTCAATTCAACCGTTGAGAATCGAGTAAATTACCCAATACATGGCCGGCAAATTGGAAAGTTGTCACAATGAATGCTACAAAGTGATATTTTGCTACACATGTAATAGAAAAAAGAAAGAAAGAAAATACGTTTATTTACGGTAAACATGACGCAAAAAACAGAGAAACACAACAAAAAAAAAGAAAAGCAGGGGGAAAATATGCGTCACATCCACGCAAAACGGCCATCGCTCAGCTTAGTGCTGTGACCCTATACAAGACAGAGCCCCAGCGCTGGTTTTCAGCGACAGCCGGCGCCGACGTCATGACGTCGACCGGTGCAGCAAACAATAAGTAAAACTAAATATTAGACAGCGTAATAAATATTAATATTTAAGTGGCAACATTCCGTTCCCTGCAATATAACGCACGCGCCGCCGGCTTTGATTTTAATCTCTGCAACGTGAATAATCGATTAAAAATTATACCAACGTGAGAAATAATTCGATTTATTATTGCTAGTGGTCGTCCAGAGGTCGAATTTCAAACATAATGCAAAAAAAATAAATATTTTTAAAAAAATGTTAAAAAATTATGTTGAAAGTCTTGTAAAACCTAGCTAGAGCACAAAAAAAAAAATTGTCTGTGTATGATAATTTTAATATTAACCTTATGTATCGAAAAAATCCTCTTTCTTCGAATCCTATTCGGTTTTGCCTTTTATCGACTCACGGAGTCATTATGTTACCATACCAAATAAATGCATGATTTATTTGTATATATCTCTCAGTGAACTGTTTGTATTCTATTAAATACTATTTTTTTAAAACCGAAACCGAATTCATTTAAATTTAAAGTTTGAACGTTTATGTGGGTGTGTTATGTGTTTTTTTATTAATTTAATTTAGCTATATTATTATTATTTATAAGCACAGGCGCCATCATACAGTGCCGTTATTAATAACAGCACTAATGTTGTTATTGATGTCAGAATGATGTCAACCGTGCCATATTGTACACGCCTAGCGCTAGAAGAGATGCAACCAACCGAAGCACATACACAGTGTGTAGATAGGTCACCAAGCGTGAATAGCATGGCAAGTGATTAAGATTATTTAAACCAGCTATCTGAAACGTGTGTACAAGGCGGTGTTACTGCCTTGTTTGTTTTCGTACCTCAATTCTAAATTACGTTTTTATTTACCTAGTTTGCAATTCCAAAATTCGAGTATTCCTTTTCTGTTTAGCCTCTAGTTTTTCATTTTAAAATCAGTCAGTCCAGATTCAGCTGCGGCGCTGGAAGTTCCTCTATAGTATTGTTTTTTTCCAACACTCTTCAGCAATTGACAGTTACCAATTTTTAAGAGTTTCTGGAACAATGAAGTGCAGTTTTATAATTCATTCCAGTCCAGTTTTCATCATCGTCACCAGTTTTAAAGTTATACCTTTGGTTCCTCGAAGACTTTATTTGTGCCTACTGTAAATATTACAAACATATGCCCAAAACATCTGTGTTTCTGTTTATCTTATCCAACTTTCGTCCCCTGTCTACATCGTCACTCATGGTTGCTCACAATGGGTCTCATCAGAAAGCTTAAAGTCACCCAAAGAGCAATGAAGAGGGCTACTCGGAGTTTTCTTGCGTGATCGAATCAGAAATAAAGACATCCGCAGCTCGAAGAATTGCCAAACTGAAGTGGCAGTGGGTAAGGGACATTGCTCGCAGAACAGATGGTCGATGGGGCCGAAATGCTCTGGAGTGGCGATCGCGTACTGGAAGACGAAGCATTGGAAGGCCTATTCCCTATTCCACTAGACTAGATATACTTTGGCTATGGCAGCCGAAACATCTACGCGGCGCACATTGAAGAGACACGAATATTATTAGTAATTGGGTCTTGTTATTGTGATTTCGTGAATGAAACTGTATTCAATCATTTTTCTCGATATAATCCTCTTTTAAACCTTTGAACTTATTAATGTAAGCTTACTTTCAAAATTCCTGAACAGTCTTCCATCATGCTTTTTCAAAAATAATTATTGAAGCTATTGTTTAGTAAACGATGTATTGAAAAAAAAAACCCATATGTCCAACTTACATAATATGTATTCACTTTACCTACCTATAAGTACAGTCACGTATACCATCTTCCCGATACACAATATAACACACCATTACAGATAAAAGCTTCCATCGAGAGTACTTGGAGCCCTGGTAATCATGTTACAATATGATCGAGTTACTATCTCGATTCGAGGTTGATCCCGATTCCCCGGGAAAAGGCCGACTGAGATTTTATGGAGTGGTTTAAGTTATAAGTTTAAAAACCTTCTTAGTTATTTTATTTTAAGTTTACGAGATATTTTATATACCAGATAACTTATTTAGGCATTTTAATATTTTTATCTATGGAGGAGCTCGTGGCTAAAGTAATATCAACCGCTCGGGTCGATTCATCAGGTTAAGCTACGCTTGCCGGTGTTGGTCCATGGACTGGTGACCATCTTTACATATCGAGACTCTTCCGTGCCTCGGAAAGCACGTTAAGCCGTTGGTCTCGGCTGTCAACCGTTGATCTTTGACAGTCGTTACGGGTCGTCAAAAGCCCGAAGCTGACATCTAGTCTTACCAAGGGGTATCGTATTACCCAGTAACTGTGTTGTAGAGGTCAGAGAGGCAGTCGCTCCATGTAAAATACTGGTATTCAGCTGCATCCAGTTAGACTGGAAGCCGACCCCAAGATAGTTGAGAAAAGGCTAGGCAGATATATATATTTTTTTTATATGGGTAATTAGCCGATGGATACGCGACGCTCAGGACCAGTTGTTGTGGTGACACTTGGGGGAGGCCTATGTCCAGCTGTGGACGTCTTTCAGCTGAAATGATGATGATGATGATATATAGGTAATTCGGAAATCGTTTAAGTACCAGTTTCTGATAATCTATTAAACGTTCAACGTTTCCGAAGGTTTTTTTTTATCATAATAATGATTTGGAAGTGTAAACTTCTAAACTTCCTATGCCGCGTTGAGCGATTTTGGTAGGGGTAAAACTATTTTGTTCGCGTCAACGACATGCTAGAGATGTGTTGCGCCAGACTGGTAACGCGAAACGGCCTGTGTACTATTCCAAAGTAACAAGTTCTCACTTCTGTCGGCAGCCCCCATGACTGACAATTTTTGAAGTGAAAACTTCTTTAGACGCGTTGGGCATTTTTGTTCAAATTTTTTGTTTTCACCTCTGTCGGCACTCCCGGAATGCCAGGTTTTTTTTATTATTTTATCAGCCTGTTTTTTCACAGTGCAGGATAAAAGCATTCTCTATTCTATATCTAGGGCTTTTTGAGAACAGTATTTAAGAGCGTTTACTCCTCACGGTTTACAAACTGTCAAGTCCTAATACTTGGAAATGAATGAACCAATTGTAACATAGACGCAAGGTACTCAGTTCTATAAACTTAGTTAAGAATATTTTCGAAAAAGATTTCAGACAGAAATTGAGAGCAATTTTAAATTTTCTATACTATTGAAAACTCTCTCTTCCTCTCTGAACTCATTTTCTAAAATGTTCGTAACTAACTTTTTAGACCTAGGCCACCTTACTTAAGTTTCATTAAAATCAGTCCACTTATTTCCAAGAATAAAGACTTGCAAGTATGTATGAAATACCACGAGGAGTAAACGCTCTTAACAAAGGAGTTTGGCTCAACCCACAATATCCGTTTTCAACACATTTACAAACATATTGTTATTATCATCATCATCATCATCATCAGCCTTTTAATGTCCCCACTGCTGGGCACAGGCCTCCTCTCTGTGAGAGGGTGTGGGCCACGCGGGCCCAATTACGTATATTTAAAGATTATTATTTTTATTATTAGATATAAGCTATTTGTTCTTCCTGTAGTTGAGTAAACATAGTCCCTGGTTCGTATAAATGTTAAGATTCTACAATATTTATTTATTTATTATATTCGTTTATATTTTAAAAATTTACTCATATGATCTACGAAACGCAATAACATTGCCTGATTTCTTCTACAATACGATTTTTCGTATCTTACGTAATCAATGTAGTACGAATTTAATTCATCATTGGCAATTTTGTTTTACTGATATATTATTAAATGCATATTGAAATATCGAAAAAAAATTTCATAAATTACAATAAATTTCAACGTAATCTCGGTTGGAATTTACTGGTTCGGAAGCAAGCACAGTGCTTTTTGGCAAATGTTTGAAGTGAAAACTTGTTCAGGCGCGTTGAGCATTTTTGAGATGGGAAAAAACAATTGAACTCGCCACCCACGCCGACACAGTAGTGTACTGTACTGTACTGTAGTGTACCGCTACGCGATACACTACGAGTGCTACGATGCGTAGGGTCGTAGCACTTGTAGCGGATTGAAGTGAAAACTTCTTTAGGCGCGTTAGGCATTTTTGCTCAGGTTTTCACTTCTGTCGGCACTCCTGGAGTATCACTCTTTTATTTTTATCAACTAGCGAGCCGCGTCGTCTTTACACGGGTATAATTTTTTTTTATCGATTTCCCAAAATTTTCCTTCATTAAACCTGGTCCTTAAAATTACGAACACAATAAAAAAAGCATTATCCAAAAAGGTACAGCCATTCTGAAGTGACATTTATTTATATACTTAAAGATGACATGCATGATATAATTATCTAGGTTTACGATGTGCTAGAATAGTTTGAAGCATTGAGATGATTTAAACATCAATGCAAGTTATTTTTAATCCTATAATTTATGATCGCCCGTGAATAATTTTTCCAGATTTTCGAGTTTTATACTTATAACTAACCCATTTTTCTCTGTATAATTTAAATATTTCCCACAAAACCTAACAACATATTGCTACAGCTGTCGCCGGACGGCCGGACGGCACAGGCCTCTCTAAACCGTCACCTAACACACAAAACCCTTGATTTTTTGCCCTCGTCCATGTTTCTGTCCGCCGTCCGGGAACAATTTTTCAAAGCGCCCATCACGTGGTGTCACTCGCAGCTCTCTAACAAGGGTGCACATAATTCTAGCAGTCCGTTGGACCCCGAAAACTTGACAAATCCGCTTAAATTTCTCAAATGTGTGCACCCCTTTGATAGGGTACGCAAATATTAGGAGTAATCTCATTATTGTGAGTTGTTGTGGATGGGTGCTTGTATGTAGGTAAATAATACAAATTTGGATCGGTATTTCCGTGTATTGATATACAAATTAAATTGTAAGGGCTGCGATACAAACATCCCTAACTAAGATATTCGTGAAACATTTCAAGCAAGATAGCAATCAATGTGCCTAGTCTTTTCCCAACTATCTTGGGGTCAGCTTCCAGTCTAACCGGATGCAGCTGAATACCAGTATTTTATATGGACTGTTTGCCTATCTGACCACCACAACCCAGTTACTGCATAATACGATACCTCTTGGTAAGACTGGTTGTCAGACTTTCGGGCTTCTGAGGGTGTAACGACTGTCAAAGATCCACGATTGACAGTCGGGACCAACGGCTTAAAGTGCTTTCCGAGGCACGGAGGAGTCTCGGCATGTAAAAATGGTCACTCATCCATGGACCAACCCCGGCAAGCGTAGCTTAACCTGATGGATTGACCCGTGCGGCTGTTATTACTTTAGCCACGAGCTCCTTTTATTTAAAGCAAGATAGCGATCGTTTTAAATGAATAAACGCCTAGTGGATCATGCTATTTTGCTTTTTCATGCAGATTTTTCATTTATAGGGCTGCATAAATAGAACAAAAGTCGTCACAAACGGCAAACAGTTTGCATCACCGTCCACGCTGTCTTGCGATACGATCAACCCAATCAAGGCTTTATTTTCAGATGTTTCCTTCTAATTATTAACAAAAGCAAAGACAAAATACATTAAAGTACCATTCACAAAGTAGCATCTATCAATGGAGCTCATAATCACGTCGAATACTGGTATCACAGAATGACGAATGTAAGGAGTATTAACTACTCAATATGAATGTTAAGTACCAGCTAAACTTCTATGGCCTATGACTGATGGCAGAGTGGTGTCTAGCCTATGACTGTTAGGATAGAAGTTGTCTTGATTGAGACTGCGAATCGGCAAACATAAGGTGGAAAGCTATCAGGCTTGCTGGAACGTTCATCTTCACTATATTGCTGATGACAATGTTACTAGATGAAATGCTTATAAAAGCTGGCGAATGGAGAGTACAGCAGTCAATGTACAGCAGTAAATTGCTGTAGGCTGATGATGATGATGAAGCCTCTACGTCTTCTTCTTCCACCTCGCTACTGCCCGTTATTGGGGTCGGCTTTCTGAATGGAAATATTATTGTGATGACACTCAAAAAGCAAACGTCAGCAAGATTTTTACTGTGGTTTGTGGTGTGATAACTGGACGATAAGGGTATAGTCTTCTAATAGTAAGAATCACACCGTAGTTAATGCATAGAGTTACAACGCCATGCTGCATATTATTGAACTTTTGTACACGATAAACCTTCAAGTAAGCACTCCATTTATGTATTATTCTGCGCTTATTGCAGATGCAGAGACCGATGCAATTTATAAGCCATCAATAATACTGCTAATGATCCAAACTCCAATGACAATCGCGTTGATTAATTTTATTCACTTTGTGATTGCCATATTAATTTTGTTTGCTTTATTCTAGGACTCATTTTGTTTTCAATATTGATAGGATTTACTTGGAACAGATGCGCAGTTATACGCTACAGGTTCAATTGAACAGGTGGGTAGATAATTAATTTTAAATGCAATTCATATTTGTCTTGTAAATGTTCAACTGCGGAGATACAGTCTGAAATCACATTGAATAAAACTGTATCAGTGTTATAAATTGAAAATGTCCATTTGCATAAATTCGTTTTAGAAGACTTCTTATAGACTAATTATTTATTATTGAAGGATAACATAGCTTCATTTGTATGAAATTGTGCGATGCATAGGTTTATGGACCAAGTGATAAGAATGCTAACGTAATACCGGAACCGGAAGACGTAGACCGGTCGATGTGGCGACTTTTGGGGAAGACTTATGTCCAGCAGTGGACATCTTTCGGCGAAAACTTTCGACACAAATCCAGACTTTGGTCTACTACTAAACAACCGTAAATAACTGTATATTCCCTATATAATTCACATCATCGTCCACCCGCCTTTATCCCAAGTAGTTCTAGCTCGAAATCGCCCAACTGAAGTGGCAGTAGATAGGGAAGGCGCAGCATTGCAAGGTCTCCCATAAGAAAGATGTACCGATGACCTGGTGTCGCTGGAATCCGATGGATATGAGATGCACAGGCTCAGTCATTTTGGCGACACTTGAGGGAGGCCTTTGTTCCAGCACTGGACATCTTTCGGCTAAAATGATGATGATGATGAATTCAAGATCAGCTTAACCTCTCTTTTTCCTCCACACATCTCAATTTACCGTCATCTCACAGTCAGATCCTTTCTAACCATATCATCAATCGCTACAAAATATTTCTTCTAAAACCAACCACATTGAATAACCATTGTTTACAGTGGCACGTGTCAAATGCGAGTGTGGGACACAAACGCAGCTGCAGTGAACCCTGCAGCGCGTGGTGCCGCGGTTGCGCCGTGTGCTCCTAACTTTAATTAGCCGCTGTACCTACTGCAGACGAAGGGTTAAAGGGAAGATGGAAATGAAATATTCAGTATACTTTTAAATTCCGTCGGCTTGGCGAGTATGGCGGTTATGAAAGACTAGCTTTTGTCCGTGACTTCGTCCGCATGGAATAGTTACTTTGGGCAGCTTTATTTCTTATCAAGTGCTTAAATACAAAGTTTCATCGTTTTATCTTTAATAATGAAACTTTCATCTCCTATTTCAACCCCGTCAAGACTTTTTTTCTCAATAAAAGGGAACCTAGCACCATCTCCAAGGTTTAATCTGTTTCTATCCCAAATTTCAGCAAAATCAGTTCAGCGGTTTAGGCGTGAAACCGTAACATACAGACAGATAGACAGAGTTACTTTCACATTTTATAATACATACTAGCTTCTGCTAGCGGCTTCGCCCGCATGGTAAAACCTATGTTTTAATCTAGGTTATAATCTATCTGTGTGCAAAATTTCATTCAAATCCCTTCAGCCGTTTTTGCGTGATTGAAACACAAACATACAAACAAACTTTTGCGTTTATAATATTAGTAGGAAAAGTAGAAAGTTTAGTTAATGGGCGAAATAGCAGATCAAAGGATGTATTTTATAGATTAGCAGTTACAGTAATTTTCATCAAAATCTTTAAACTATTTAGTATATCATTTGTTCAGTAAATGTCCAGCAAAATTATTCTCTTTTAATAATCTCTGTTCAGAGATTTTTCTGAATAAGGCCCTAAATAGGTGTATATGTATCTAGGCGCAGAGGCTGAACGAGGCTGGTTTGGCTGCTACGCTGCGTGTCGCGGATTGGATTCCCTTACGGAACAAACATTTGTATGATCTACAGATAGTTGTGCCGGGTCTGGGTGTCTTGTGTATGTGAGTTGCATGTTTGTGAACGCACCCATGACAGGAGTAATTCCTAGTGTAGGGCAACGTTTTAAAAAAAAAAGAAAAGATAAGAATGGTAACTGTTCCGTGTCTGGACGTTTGTAAACGCACCCACAATACAGGAGAAATTTCTAGTATGACAATTATTTTTTTTTTAAATAAGTATGAAGCTGCCAACCTACCCTTAACAGTGGTAGGGAGTGTCGAACGCGGTGACTTCACAGAACTTTCATTATACCTGCATGACGCTTTCTGTCTGCCGAGTTTCAATACAATTTTGAATAACAATAGCCACTTTATCTAGAAACACAGGTGACTTTAGTCGACTGCACCAGAAGGACGGATTTATCTTCTAGACGATGTATGGACGTATTGTAGCATATCGCTACAAGGCTTATTGCTTTGCGACTTTTTAAGATTTTGTACCCTAAGGGTCCAAACAGAGCCCTATTGCTGTCACTCAAGTATCTGTCTGTTCGTCATCTGTCACACAGGTTTTACAGCCAAACGGTTGGAGCTAAAGTGTTCAAATTTTCACAGTATAAGCTCTTGTTGATACATTTGATTTGACAAGCAGGTTACAATGCAAGAATTTTCAAATTTCGGCCAACTAAAAATAAATAAAAAAAAAACTGGCTAATTGCGTATTGGATTTCGCACATTAAGGGTTCCGTACCGAATATTAGTATTTGTTAGTAAAGTATAGGTAATAATAAACATTATCACCGAATTTCAAGTTCATAGATCAATGGGAAGTTAAAAAAATCTTCGTAACAACGTTTTGTGACAGACGACGGACTGACAGACGGACGGACACGTGAGTGACAAAAATAGGGCTCCGTTTGGACCCTTCGGGTACGGAACTCTTAAAAGAAGGTTGGAAAAAATGTCACTTCAGAGAAATCATCGTTTTTATGAAAGACGTAATATTTTTGGCAAATAAAAAAAAAATCTTCACACTTTCTTCACAAATATGAATTATGATTATTATGACTACTTATTGTGTGTATTTTTGCCGTTTCGACGGCGCACATAATCTAAACATGTTTTCAAGAATAAGCTGGTACGTATTATGATTTTTTTGATAATTGTTCTATGTAGTTCCGCTTTCTTTGATATCTCAAAGACACTTTTTATAACATAGTTTAAATGTTTCATTTCCTTATCTGTAGATATCAGTCGTTACAAGCCATACTCCGGTATTAAACACGCGCTGAGCGCGTGAGCCCTTGTGAGCCTACCGTGTTCGAGGTTCCGTACATTTATCGTACGGGCTGGAGGCGTGAGCCTTTGTGAACCTGCCTATTTCGAAGTTCCGTACCTTTTCAACGGCCTGTTTTTTACTCCGAGGATTTCCATTTTTTAAACCAGCATAAAGCAGTACTAATAACAGCGGATTTTTTCGTCAGGCGCAATGAGCCCACGAGTAACAGACGTATATTTTTTTTTATTTTATTCATTTTTATTGAATTTTATATTAGACTGAACTTTTTAAATACCACAGATTAAAACTTAGTTTTATGCCGTAAAGGATTGGTGTACACCTGTCAGCATAAGCCAGAATCTAATGGTTGCAACTGCGTAGATATACGTGTGTTCAGCGGTATACTCTCTTAACTAGTTAAAATTCCTCAGCTAAGTTTAAAAAAAAAAAAATTGTGTCTAGGCAATCTATGTCCATTCCAGGTTGCCTGGAAGAGATCACAGAATGCGATAAGGCCGCCAATTGTATGTTTTTAAGTATAAGTTTCCCTTAATGTCTGTGTATTTGTTTTGGTGTAGGTACAATAAAGTATACAATTATTAAGTTAATTTTTCTCTTACCAACTATACACAAAAAATCAAATTGATTAGGTATTTTATCATTTTGAATGCTTTATAAATTTTTCGGTGTATTTTTTATTAAAAATCTAAAATATATACGTGTTAATGCAGTTTTTTTTTTATTTTTGCTACAGTATGTATGTTTGTATGTCTATTTCTTTGGCTTGACCTATAGCCTAAATGACTGTGTGTGGATTTAAACAAATACGGTATCACTAGATTAGGTTTAACTGCCAAAGTGACATAGATTTTAAAAAAATTGGAAACAAAATGGCGACCGCTATTATGTAAGTAGTGTGGTCGTACTTTTTGTGACATGGTCATGTGGGGTACCAAAATAAGTATTCCAGAAGACGATTCCAAAAATATAACTCATTAAAATGTAAGAAATAAAAATAAATTAAAAATTTTCAAAAATCCCGTCTGACAAGCACACACAAGCTGCAAGCAAGCAGTCTGTTGCAGTTGGTAGCATCAAATCTTTGATTAAACTAAAATCAATCAACATCAACTGCATCAGACTGCTTCAAAAGTATCCTGATTGGAACTTTTTAATCATTTTCGTCAGTCGGGTTTTTAAATCATTGACAATCTTATTGGAGTTAAAGTTCTCATAAGCATAAGACTGTTTCATTATGAAACAGCTTTTTCACAAAAAAAAAAAAAACGTAGCACTCCGGGAGTGCCGATGGAAGTGAAAACTTGAACGAAAAATCCCAATGCGCCTAAAGAAGTTTTCACTTCAATCCGCTACGCGATGCGCTACGAGGGCTACGACGCTACGCATCGTAGTACTCGTAGCAGGTCGGTGTCGCGCGAGTTTAATAGTTTTTTCCCATCTCAAAAATACCCAACGCGCCTAAAGAAGTTTTCACTGCAAAAATCTGTGGTTTTCTACATTTTGATGTGCTACGGAAAGATAAATGTGAACCTGATATTTTTTCATGTATCGTATGTCTCCGATACATGAAAAAATGTCAGGTTCACATTTTTGAAGTTATATTTCTTTAGGCGCGTTATGAAAAAATATGAGTGAAATTTTAAGATGCGCGCGCATCACTGTCACACAAAATTCACAGGTTGAAGTTAGCTAGAACCAACATCACCCTGAAGTTAGCTATGGTCTGTGGTTCATGAAGAATGATTGTTTTCCTTTTATAAACTTTGTGACAGTTTGGTTTTTATCTTGTTACGCCAAAGAATCATAACTTCGTAAGTGCGTACATAAGTACACACACACTTTTTTTTTTCGAGGTAAATTAGATTATCAGATTGTCATCTGATAATCCAATTTACCTCGAAAGATTGTGTCAATGACTGATAAGACATCCAGTATAGTAAATATTTTATCTGCATTTTTAGACATGAGTTTCATCGCATTCAGCATTCACCAATGTAGTCTATGCTACGAGTACTAAAACCTAAACTAGATTTGAAAACTAAATAACTTGTTGGCATTCGTACAGTGAAAATGAAACTAGGTTCTATCAAAACTGTTGGAATGAATACTTTGGCACAGTTCTACTTTTAGTTTTGCATTGTAGGAGCTAGAATTCATTGTCAGTTGTTCAAAATGCAATGTTATTTTCTGTATGATAAGGTATTTATTCCATAGTTTTGTTTTAAACAGAATCTGTGTAGCACCTTTTCGTAGCTCGCAGCAATGTGCTACAAATCTGCGTAGGCGCGCGCTACGCCGCGAAAAGTTATCGTGCATTGTACGTGAAGTTTCTAAATTTCTGAGCCCTTTGAATGACGTTTTTCAAAGGGCTTGGAGTACTAAGTAATATAAAATCGCAAGTTCGATCGTGTATGGAGTACTGCTCTCATCTTTGGGCAGGATCTAGTTATTATTTAATGACCTTTAAGGAGATTTTTGCCGCTGTTATGATAACTCATTCCTTTGAAGGGACGCAGAATACAGGCTTATGAAACGTTACATTCTAATAAATAATCTCGTTTTCTATGAAAAACGATATTGAGAAAAAAAATACAAACATCCGAATTGATAAACTCTTCCTTTTTGAAGTCGGTTAAAAAACGAACGAGCCGTAATAGTAGTCGATATGATATGTAACATTTGACATCTCACCTTGGTAATAAGCAACATAACATTTTATTCTGAAAAATTAAATTAATACGTTTAGTTCCGATGTCGACCTCGCGCAGACTTATGGTGCGCGCGCTCTACCATCTGACAGCCAACTCTACCACCGCGCGCGCTTATTGGTCATATCAAATAGCATGCAATTCCCCGGCTTCCTGTTACACAATTCCGTCCTATTTCACGAAATCACTCCCACAGATTGCAGGAAAGCGAGAGGAAAGCAGAGCAGTGGTGGCCCAGTGGTATTGGCCGCAACTTACAAGTTGTAGGTCGTGAGTTCAAACCCAGGCAAGCGCTTTACTTTTTGTAAATTATTTCATCACCACTGCTCTCAAAACGGTGAAGGAAAACATCGGAAGGAAACCGGCATGTCCTAGAACCAAAAATTCGAACACATGTGACATCCACCAATCCGCATTGGGCCCACGTGGTGGATTACCGCCCAAGAGAGGAGAGAAGGCCTGTGCCCCCTGTGAGCAGTGGGGACATTAAAAGGCTGATGATGATGATGATGAGAGAAAAGATGTTACACATCAAAAATAATAAATTAAAAATATTAGAATTCAGACAAAGTCCATAATTGGTTATTATACATAAACCCACAACAGAACTCACACATCATCCCATTACAAAACACGGACTAATTACTAAATGCACTCTCTAATATTAAAGAGTAACACTTTTGTTCGTCCACTATTTGTATCCATTACGATATTGTCCGTATATAGTGATTATTTAACCATTTGGAAGAATTTCTGTATCGGAGTGACCCAGTTACATTGAAATTACTTTATTTTGTTTTATTTTTCAGTAGTTTGTTTCTGTTTTTACCTGGAGAGCTGCTAATTAGGTAATTCTTCATCTTGTTGTTTTTCTGTTTGTTTATTGAGAACTAATTGGTTAGCTTGCACTTGGATGGTAATAAAAGACAACACAATATGATATTATGGCGCATGTACACACAGCCTACAGACGGCATGTGGGAATCGGGATTTGCTGGCAGCCTATAACTTTTGGAGAGCCGTTCGAATATTAAGATTAGAATAGTTTTATTGGGGTTGTTTAGAAAGTTAGTTTAGCTCGCCTGGCCGAAGAGTGCCATGTATAATATTTTATTAATATAAAAGTCCAGAGTGCGCGCCCTCCTAGTTTTTACTCCTCACACTAAACACGTTCCTTAGTCACTCTTTTACACGACACTATCGCAGCCAGCGAGTGAGACAGCTCCCCAAAGCTACAAGAACGTCTCTGGAGACCTGCAGGCTCTCATCATCATCATCATCAGCCTTTTTAATGTCCCCATCACTGCTGTGGCACAGGCCTCCTTTCTGTGAGAGGGTGTGGGCCGTAATGCACCACGTGGGCCCAATGCGGATTGGTGGATGTCACATGTCTTCAAATTTTTGGTTCTAGCCTAAGGGTAGCGGATAAATTCTCAACATGAGTTACCGCACCCCTGGGCACTCAGGCAGGGACGGAACAGGGGTTGGTTTTAGTCAGTAAGAGTCTGAGACGCCCTCTCGTTTTCTTTATATGTATTCCCAATTCAAAAAAGAAAACGGTTTCCTCACGTTGTTTTCCTTCACCGTTTTGAGAGCAGTGGTGATGAAATACTTTACACAAAGTAAAGCGCCGGCCTGGGTTTGAACTCACGACCTACAACTTGTAAGTCGCGGCCCGTTACCACTGGGCCACCACTGCAGGCTCTACAATATCACTACATAGTATAAAACAAAGTCGCTTTCTCTGTCCCTATATCCCTATGTATGCTTAAATCTTTAAAACTAGATAGAGTGATTGAAGAGGAAGGTTTATATGTATAATTTGTACCCAAGCGAAGCTGGGGCGGGTCGCTAGTAATAAATACTATTGCTATAGCCTGGATGCGGAATGCATAGCATAATAAGCCTTAAAGCGTTTCCACTGCTGGAACATGACCTATGTTCTTCTCTGTGGGAGGAAATAGTCCTTAATCGACCACCCCAGTGCAGGTTAGTGGACATCACATGTTTTTGAATTTTTGGTTCTAGGACATGCCGTTTTTCTCACAATGTTTTCCTTCACCGTTTTTGATGATGAAAATATATTTATATATTATTTTTATACAAAGTAAAGTGCCTGAATGGGTTCGAACCCACGACCTACGACAGGTACGTTTGAGCCGTTACCTCTGTGCCATCACTGTGCAATGACTGATTATAATATTTTTTCCTTGTATCTTGAGTCTTGTAGAACACTGCCCTTTCATAACTTCATTTAGCGGATTGAAGATATGATAAAATAAATGATTGTCTCTTATTTGATATGATGGGAAGTGTAAATTAAGTTTTTATTACTTCTACAGTGGTACCGATTCTCTTGTTCAATAACTAAACTAAAATTAGAGAATCGCTATCTTTTACTAAAAGGCAGTGCGAGAAAAGGATGGCTATAGCTATGAACTAAGTTAGAGATGTCAAACTAGTTTACGCCTTGGGTAGCACTGTGTTTTTGATCGACATTTGTTTAAGTGTACCCTTAATTAGTCACACTAATATTATAAAGGCGAAAGTTTGTGAGTGTGTATGTTTGTTACTTCTTCACGCTCAAATGCCTGGACTGATTTGGATGAATTTCGGTATGTAGCTTATACCCTGGATTAATACATAGGCTACTTTTTATCCTGGTCTACGTGGGTGAAACCGCGGGGCGCAGCTAGTATGGATATATTAGTTCATCTAAATTTGACAGCTCTAATTTACATCCATCTCTTTCTTGTTTTACTAGCGAGAAAAAAAATAAGAATAGCCTAAATTAACTTTAGTACAAACTAAAGTAAGTAGTAAAGCACAACAGAATCCGTACCAGTATCTCTTTCTCTGATCTATTTGTCTGCGGGATCCTAGACAGTTGAAGCGATTCTCCTGTACTTGTCAAGCTTCATTGCCTTGGCGCATTTTTGGTCGCCACTGTTGGTTCTGGCTGTCACGAGCTGCAATGGTTATGATTGGATTGACATTTCTGAAAACATGAAGAATACACTTAAATAAAATAAAAGTAATATTTTACTAGTGATTTAATAATAGTTTTTACTAAGAATAGTGAAACAACATACTAGGAGTATCTTCAGAGAAATGCCCTAACAGGCGTTGCACAGAGGGGGTCCCAGTGTAGTCTTTTAAGAGGTAACGGGGCTCCTGCCATATACTGATGATCTCCGGGGTGGGTTTAGTGAGGTACTCGTAAGAATCCCACAGTCGCTTGTCTTTTCACCAAACTTACAGACGCCTTGTCAAGGCTTCCCCAGAACACAAAAAAAAAACAGTCCAAGTGCGGGTCGGACTTGGCACATTTAAGGTTTCTTACCAAATGAGGGAATTCATCGTCATCATCATCATGATCAGCCTTTTAATGTCCCCACTGCTGAGGCACAGGCCTCCTCTCTGTGAGAGGGAATGAGGGAATTATCAAAGAAAAAATGTGATTTATCAAATTATTAGTATTTACTAGTAAAATATACGTAATTATAATCATTTTCCACCAAAATTAGAATATTGACATTTATGTGGCGTCATCTATAGTTCCTGCACGCTCCCTATAAGAACCTGTTAATCAGTATTAAAATTTATGGCATGTTTATCTTATCTAACTATATCTATATATATAAAAATTAATCCCTATTTCCTTGGTCACGGCATCACGCGTAAACGGCTACCCCGATTTCGCTAGTTCCTTTTTGTTGTGTTTGTTATTCTTACGAACAAATGAATTAAGAAAGAAAAATTTTCTGTAAAGTAAATTGGAATTGTCGGGTCAACAGACTAGAAAAAAACTAGCTGACCCGACAGACGCTGTCCTGTCTTAGCTACCTTAGTTCCGCGCAACTTTCTTAATGTTTTCCTTTCTTATGAACCTTCTCCTGATAATAACAAACCCAACAAAAAAAACTTTTTAACAAAAAATTCAACCGACGAAAAAGAACTAAAAAGCAAAAAATAAATATACCTTTTAAGTCTTGAGTATTGAGCTTATTTACCTACATAAAATATCAAATTTTATATAAACTAATTTTGAGTCGGCGCCAAACAACAATATAGGGTACAGTTTGGACCCTTTGGGTACGGAGCCCTATAAATGAAAACAAGAGTGCCGTCATCGTCGACCCACCGTGCATCGTCTAAGCAGTTTGACTGGCATACTATATTTATTCCCAGCCTGCGAAACCCATCAATTCTAAACCCATAAAAAACATTACGTTAATCCAGCTTGTCAACAGTTTTTACACATCACTAAACGCGTCGTAAAACCATTAACTTAATGACACCATAAACTGATGATGCAGGCTAACCGTTTGTGGGATAAAGTTTTATTTGTAGTTATATTTTATTGTTAATGTTTATAGTTTTATTGCATTTTTATATGAAACAAGGGACTATTTCTGTATGGGAGATACTTTTTGCTGATTTTGCAATCGATAAAGTTCGTGTTTTAATAAAATCAGTTTGTAAACTCCGTTTTGATGGCGGGCAGGTCGTTAGTTATGTTATAATAGCTGAATAACTAAAACTGTGCCTTAAATAATATATCTATGTTGTTACCTTTAATATCACCATCATGAATATAACAAGCAACATAAATACATTTATCCACAAAATAGCCGTTTCTCAGCAAAGGAGTGGCGTGTCTGCGAACTCCTAATAATGTTCTCCGCCATAATTTATAGCCCTGGACCGCCATAGATCACTTTGGAGACACCGCACAGACTCAAATCTCTATTTTATAATATTGGAGAGTTAATAATAATATCTGTTTTGTAAGGATGATTAATATTGTTTGTTTTTACCAGTGTCGTATCTAGTGGCACCTTGGTAAAATTTTGGTTTTGTGGGCACCAACCTAAAAACATTAATTTATTAAAGTTCCTACTTTAAAGCTACTGATTAACTGAGACGAGCCCTAAGGTTCGGTTCGGTGCAGGGAGGGGTGATGTGAGAGCTCGTCATTAGCTTGGTGATGAGTGTTAAACGCCTACTCCTCCTCCAGCTCAGCTTGTAAATCAACCCGCCTGACGCAGGTCCTCACCGGACACGGTTGTTTCGGTGTTTTCACCATTGTGCGGATCGCCCAGAGGTTACGGTGAAGCATACGGTGCAGGTCTGCCTCGCTTAGGCGGAGCATCACCGTATCCTCATGGATGCTCGCGAAGGAGGAGGCGGAACGGGTGAGGGAGACTACGAAGTGGCCCTCACGCCCCCAGCCGCAACCGCAGCAGGAGAGACCCTGGGCGTTGGCGGTCGCGGGACGATCTCCGGCCACCGTAGGCGCGGACCTGCGGACGGCGAGTAGTGGGTAGCTCGCCGTCCGATCTGGACCAGGCCCGAGAGTCGATGGCGCGTAGTGTTCTACACATGCCTCAAAGAGATATCAGCAACTCACGACGGGGCCCGTCATGGCTGATGCCTGCCCAGGGGTCGTGGATACATTCTCAACATGAGTTACCGCACCCCTGGGCACTCAGGCAGGGAAGGAACAGGTGTGGGTTTTAGTCAGTAAGAGTCTGACACGCCCTTCCACCTCCAAAAAAATGGTGGCGTGTGTCACTTCTATGTTACAGTTACATAGAAGTAACGCGAGAAAACGCATAAAATTTGTAAGGCTTAGGGCAGGACGAGGTATATTTAAAACCTACTTCAAAAAAGGAGGACATTGTATATATTGTCATGTACAATATTTTTCTACTTGATTGTTTCAAGTCCTACGATGTCTATGGACCACAAACTTCAGTAAGAAATGAATAGAATACAGTTCACTAACTGCGAGCACACAGTTAGCTAACAGTTTTTTTTTTAATTTGTAACAGTTTGGGAATATTACACAAACGCGATAATCTGGTCACTTACCAAATAAAAGATCATTATTAGGAAAATAACGACTAGGACACAAGTACCGTAATTTTTTTAAAATTTTTATTGAAATCTTCAAGCAAGAAATGCACATTGTTTGCAAAATTTAAAACTAAGAGAATAATCAACACAAATAGATCTTTAGTGTTTCATTTATCAGTACAATAACAAACTCCCTTAATATAATAAAATTATTCAAATTAATATCGAAATCTGTGCTCAGGTAATATTCTTTAGAGCCTTCTCGCTGAATCAGATGTAGAAAAGTATAATAATAATAATCTACGACATGCACTAACCTTTATAACACTTCTACGTTACGTAACATACCATCAATGTTACTGGTAACATAGAAGCTACATATAAGTAACGTAGAAGCGCGATTTTCAAGGTTATAATAAGCTATAAATACAGAATAGAGCCGAATTTTGAACCTAAACACAGTACCACGCACTAAGAACTCACTTACGCATATACCTATATAGGATGTGTGTAATAAAAACCATTATTTACCTTTGAAATTGCCGAAATTAGAAATAAAAATGCCCTGCCAAAACACACACTGTGCACTTTTGACAGACTGCAGAGACGAAAAAATGGCGTCTTTTTAAATATTTTATATTATTTGGATACATGATGTTGCCAGTGACATTACAAAATACTACCATAAACTGTTCATAGTACCCAAAGGCCAAATTTTGGTAACATACAAAATAGTAACACATAAGTTAAAATATGAAGACAAAACTTTGAATACTGATATAATCA
Organism: Polia nebulosa; assembly: GCA_951329385.1. Lineage (NCBI taxonomy): Eukaryota > Metazoa > Arthropoda > Insecta > Lepidoptera > Noctuidae > Polia > Polia nebulosa. The sequence goes on along the minus strand of OX589588.1, from coordinate 9,017,584 downwards.
ATAAAAAATGCGTATATACGCACACCAATACCACAAAGTAAAAGCTTAACTTGTAGACATGTGAGACAGTCACAATTCATTAGACTCTCTTTATAAGTTTTATGGTGTCAATTCCTTGGCCGAATCAAAAAGACAGCCTGTTTTTGGCTAAATTTGGGGGTCAGGACGAATTTAACTCATTGTATTTTTTAATGTGTACGCCTTTCACTCTTTCTACAAATATGTTGTAAGAGTTCGTTATTTGAATGAAAATATCTTAATTACAATTTACCAAGTATTTTGTTTTTTTTGTAAGCAGTCAAAATTTGAGACATTTTTTTTTCCAAACAGTGGCAAAATCTACGGCCTGACCCGACTCTGTTTCGAATTTATCCTCAACCCCTGGGCAGACATCGGCCATGACGGACCCCGTCGTTATTGCTGACAACTCCTTGAGGCGCGCGTGGAATACTACGGGCCGTCGACTTTCGGGCCTGGTGCTGATCGGACGGCATGCGGACGTCATGCTACCTATTACTCGCTGTCCGCAGGCCAGGGTATTTATAATATTAGTAGGATCATAAATAGTATAGGATTAACTCAGCCCATTGCATTCCGCTGCTGGGTATTTGCCTCTCCCAAGCAGCTCTGAAACACCTGGTCCTTTGTCTGCCGAATCCAGTCTATTTCGACTGGCCTGTTGGTCTAGTGGTTAGTGACCCTGACTGCTATGCCGGAGGTCGTGGGTTCGATTCCCACCCAGGACAAATGTTTGTGTAATGAGCACGATCATTTGTTCTGTGTCTGGGTGTCATTTATCTATAATATGTATGTATTTAGAAATATATAAGTATGTTTATCAGTTGTCTAGTACCCATAACACAAGCTCTGCTTAGCTTGGGACTAGATGGCGTTGTGTGATAGTTGTGGAATATTATTATTATATTATTATATTATTATTATATTATTTCAGTCACCCTTTTTAGGGTTCCGTACCCGAAGGGTCCAAACGCAGCCCTATTGTTGTTACTCACGTGTCCGTCTGTGTGTCTGTCTGTCGTCTGTCACAAAATTTTGTTCCTAACAATTTTTTAACTTCCCATTGACCTATAAACTTGGTGATAATGTTTATTATTTTTAACCGACTTCAAAAAAGAGGAGGTTATCAATTCGGATGTTTGTATTTTTTTTTTTTTTTATGTATAACTTCGTCATTTATAAACGGATTTCGAAAGGAGTTTGTTCCGAAATGGTCCCATTTAAATTTCATGTAGATCTGACGATGATTTTCGGAGACCGACAACGGAACTCTTCAAAAAAATACAGCAAATCAACCGCGATTGCTGGTATCGCATAAATATGCATTGTTAACACAATTTCATGAGGAAACACAACTAAAAAGTGAAAAATAAAAACTTTTTTACAAAAAAAAACAAAACCGACTTTCAAAAAAAAAACAAAAAGTGCAAAATAACTTTAATAGAGCTTTAAAAGCCGGTGTTTCTGGTTTTATTTCTTCGTTTTTTGATACCGACTTCCGAAATTAAAGTTATTTTGCACTTTTTGTTTTTTTTTTGGAAGTCGGTTAAATTTTATTGTAAAAAAGTTTTACTAACAAATGTCAATATATTGATAAATTAGATTTTTCTTTGATAATTCCCTCATTTGGTACGGAACCCTAAATGTGCGAAGTCTGGCACGCACTTGGCCGGTTTTATTGAGATCAGCTCAGCTTACTGAACTTACATATATTTAGAGCCAAATTGAATAGCCATTCAATCATCTTTTCAGACAAATTGCTAGTCATTACGGAGTTCATTGCTCTTAAAACATTATTATTATTTCACAAACAGATCTAATGACTAACCTACGTTACAGAAATAAAATATGATTAGCGAATACCATGGATAAATCGAAGATTTCGATTTTGATGATTTTGTCTCCATTGAATATCTCCTCTAAAAATATTTAAGTACATATTTAGCTCAAAAGAAAATGATTTACTGAACAATACAACATAATACCAACCATCAAACACTTCAATAATCTAAACAAAAGCAATACGATATAACTAGAAGAAAATATATTTCATCGAAAATCTACATTCGTATTTGAAATCCAGTAAGCCCGAACAAATCTCGATAAACTGTTTGCCTCCACAAAAAAGCCTACCAAGTACGATCCGAACTCGCACACGTAGGGTTCCGTACCATCGTAGTTTTAATTTATTTTTATTATTTGTGGATGTAGCGGTGAAGTGGCGACCGCGTACCGGCAGACGCAGAGTTGGAAGGCCTCCCCCAAGGTGAACCGATGACTGGTGAGGATCACGGGTAGCCGATGGATGCGACATGCACAGGACTGATCATTGTGGCGACACTTGGAGGAGGCCAATGTCCAGCAGTGGACGTCTTACGGCTGATATGATAATGATGATGAAATCAGCAATAAATACACTCTGTGAAAAACTCAACTATCTACCTATTTCGGTTCATGAGATACAGCTCGCTGTCAGACAGAAGGACGTAATGATAGCGTTGGCTTAGTTACAGGGAATATAAGGTAACGATGGTAACCATTCGCATATGGAACCCTAAAAACTACGAACCCTCTAAAATCTGGTAAACTCCTTGGGAATGTGGGGGTTGTAACAACTCTTGAGGGCTCTCGAACGACTGATGTTGATCGTTGGGTGCGAACCGCTCTAGATAAATACCGTAGGGCTGTAAGAGGTTTTAATATAAAATAGTTTTTATTGGTTCTTACAATTTTTTTTATTATTCCTGCGATTTAAAGATATTGAAGTAAGATGTGAGTGTGTTACAGTACCTAAACGTCGTTTAGGTACAATTTCACTATATTATAGTACTAACTTAACCATAGAGACTAGACATACTTATCTATATCAAGAAATGTTTTCAGGTTCTACCGTCGGATACACAGTGAAGGAAAGAACTTCAAAATCGTAATCAAGAGATTTTTTCCTGCTAGCAACTTTTTTAGAAATAATTCATAAAGTACGAATGTAAACACTTCAGATCACTATCTGTTCTCGTTGTTCTCAGTACTATAACTGGTTTTGTAAAAGAGCTTTGTTGAAATATTAGTGTACAGTATAGGATACCTATTCTATCCATTTGTTTTAATTATTGATGTGTAACATCTTTTCTCTCGCTTTTCTGCAATCTGTGGGAGCGATTTCGTGTAATGGGACGGAAGTGTGTAACAGGAAGCCGATCAAGCACGCGTTATTTGATTTGACTAATGACCTCGCATGTTAGATTTAATGAATTGTTTGACATCATTTTCTTAACATGTTTTGATTTTCCAAGAATATTGTTCGTTGCATTTTAAACATTGGTCACATTTATGAAGCTCGGAACAAATGTAGACGTACCTACCTAAGTAAATATTATTGTGTGTGCGTATATTATTATGTGTGCCGAATTGATGTTATTCCTATAAATTATTATGCATTTTTTAATGATCATTGTGATTTATCTTTGATTTTATATTGCTACTTTAACGTAATAAGTTGTTTGGAAAGATTGGGACAAGACTGTCAGATAGTGTTGATATTCTTTGAATATCAACAAAAAAATACAGATCAAGTGATATTAAATTGCTTAATACAATATTATTATGTTTTTTAAAACAGTTTGACTATACAAGAATTGATTATTATCACATTTATTATTAGTTTATTCATGACAATCTGTGATTGGTAGAAAATGGTAGGATATTATATCTGACGTCGTAGAAAAGTGTCCACTCACACGTTACTGATGTATTACTAATTACTCTTGCTCATTATTAATTTGCTGAAAGAGTAGTATATGGAGATGAAGCGCTGTTCTAATAACTGTTAATGTATTGTGAAAAATCGACAACTCGCGTAAGTTATTTGATGTTATATCTTGATTATTGCTAATGGTTGTATCGATTCTGTGTATTGCCATTTTGATGTCCTTGTTTCTAATTATGTTAAATGGAATTAAGTAATACCTATTCATGTTCTTTACCTTCCCACTGTTATAGTTTCGAAATGGCAAGTTAACGTTGTAAAATGGCACAAGTAATAGATCATATAATTGGATTTATTGTGATAAACGATTATTTATGATATGTCGATTTAATACCATAAGAGAGCTACCATTGAGTTTCTTGCCTTCTTCTTCTCCATGAAGACCTAGTTTTGCGAACAGGCCACTTGATTTTCGATTAATGACAAGCCTACTGGAAATAAATACCCTGTCATGTCTTTCTGTGCTTTTCTTAATAAATCATTTCCTTACACACCACATTCATAGGAATTTTCATACACAGTAAATAACTAGTAAGCATCTTGACATCACAGCTTGATATTTAGGTAGATATTTATTGTTGATCTACACACGTAGATCGTATTATCGTATTCGTACAGAAGTTTTAGATGTGAACATCTTTCCTCTCGCTTGCCTGCAAACTGTGGGAATGATTTCATGAAACGGTTTCAAGGACTGAAGTGTGTAACAGGAAACCGAGGAAGTGCGCGCTATTTGATTTGATCAATGAGCGCGCGCGGTGGTAGAGTGGCCGTCAGATGGCAGAGCGCGCGCACGATAAGTCTGCGCGCGGTCGAAATCGCCAATATTATTTATTTATTTCCAAAACATTTATTCTAATTTCACAATGGTTTTGCCATGCACGCAAACCTCTCAGGGCTTATCTGTGTACTGGCGAGTCGGTCTTATATTCTTAAATACCTACATACTATCCAGGGTGTAACGAAAAGGAGTGGTCATATTTTAAGAACCGGTTCTGCCCATGGAAATGAACAACTTTCTCTAAGAAAAAATAGAAAATTCCCAAAAAAAAAAATTGGACTTTCCATACAAAGTTAAACTAATCAATATTTGTATGGGAGGATAAAAAAATTTTTGAGACTTTCCTCAGGTTTTTTTGAAGAAAGTTGTTCATATCGATGGGCAGATGCAGATCTTAAAATATGACCACACCTTTCCGTTACAGCCTGTATATGTTTTCTTTTAACACATTTCAATTAATTGTTAGAAAAACTAAAACTCATTATGATTATAGAAACGCTTAAATTTGTACTTGTAACTTTTCGAACATAACTTTTGCAAGTCATCTGGAAGTTTATTAAGTACTAAATATGCAGCAACGAACTAAACTTTTTAATTTTATTTTTCAGGATAAAATGTTTCTTAATTGGTAATAACCAATGTGAGATGACGCAACAACTGTTTCTCGGTACGAAAAAGTCACACCTTTTCCCAACATACAATGTTATTCCAATATTATGCTCCCAAAAACAACTGAGCATCAAGAGTTTCCCCTTCAACGGCATATTACGTGATTAATCGTATCCATCATGGGAAAACACCATGTTTCTCTACTGCCGAAACAACACTGTCTTCGGCAATTTCGTTCAGAAACTCGGCAAAAACGAAACAGGCCAGCCAGCCAACTTTCATCTTCATATTTTGCTTTCAAAATCTTTATGGATGATCAGTGAACAGTATAACTTGACACCAATGTGTACTTGAAACGAACTTTACGATGTTCTACTGTAAGGGTGTTAGTTATGTTTCAGGAGACCAACCCAAGTTGGTCAGTGTGCCAGCTAAGTGAAATCGAATATTTTTTTAACATGAAAAAAATGTTCGCCGCGGAAATTGTTGCTGTTTGTTTTTAAATGTAAATGTACGAGATAGCTCTATAAGATTGTGATATTTAGTAGGAGATTAGCCAAGCCTAACTTGTAATGTATTTCTTGAGATAATCCGTGGTATTTCTAACTAAAATATTTTTCCTAACACAGAAGAGATGTATTCGGCAGATTGGTTCCTTACTGCACAAAAAAAAATACCGGCCAAGTACGTGTCTGACTTCGCACATTTAAGGTTCCGTACCAAATGTATTTTTGACTATGCGTATGGCTTTCGGTCAAAAAGATACGGTCATATTCACAATCAAACACTCATATTCATATTCACATTCACATTTTTTCTAACTTACACGCACTCACAGTAACAAATTACCTAGCGTTGAAATATGAAAATGTTATTATTATCAGAAAACTACTTCACTGCTTTCGGCATTTGTTTTCCTATAAATTAATTTTTGTTTGTAATTGATTTGCTTTTTTATGTAACCGAACATTTTTTGTCAAAAATCTTTTGAATGGTAAACCCTCAATATTGGTACCCGAGATACAGGCTTGCCTAGTTTGGGGCCAATGTAAAAAAATATATGTAATACTGTTCTGTTCTTTATTAAATATACTGTGAAAATTTGAAGACTCTAGCTTCAACCGTTTGCCTGTAAAACCTGCGTGACAGACGACGGACAGTCTGATGGACACGTAAGTGACTTATTTCGAAATTTCGAAAAGTAGTGGTTATTTCGAATGCTTATTTTTCAGATGACACGTGTCAATTCCAGGCAGCTTTTAAGTAGCATTTTCAAAGTCCTGTAATTTCAAGAAGATAGAAACATACTAAAAACCTAGTACACTACAATGTATGATTTATTGGCTCTACTTAAACTATTATAAAGATATTAACTTGTAGTACCTTCACAGGTAACTGCAATGTCATAGCTACAAATCAATACATAAATACTATTCACATACTATTCGTTTAAAATACGAGTACATAGGTATTTTCACTCGGACACAAACTGGCTAGCCAGTGCTCTTATCTTCCTCGGCATCCGGCAGGAAGTGAGAGGGGCTGAGGGGGGAGAATTGACGCCAACTTTGATTCCTGCAGTATCGATTGATAGGTAATGTTGAAGATAGTGCGGTCTTGTCACTATGAAAAACATTATTACACGCAATTATTAATTTTGGCTAGCTTCTGCTGTTACTTAGGTGCCCACGTAGATTTATGTGAAATATATAAAAAAAACCGACTTCCAAAAAAGAACATACAGTAAAAATTTAAAAATAACTTTAATTTCGGAAGTCGGTGTTTGTATTTTATTTCTTCGTTATTTGACACCGACTTCCGAAATAAAACTTATTTTGTAATTTTTAGTGTGTTTTCGGAAGTCGGTTATTTTTTTGTGAAAAAGATTTTTATTTTTAAATTTTTAGTTGTTTTATCCTAGAACTAAAAACTCCAATAACATGGAACGTGGAATTTAAACTTACTCGTAATTGGAGAAAACAAAAAACGTCATCTAGGCATGCGTATTTGTTCGTTTTTGTTCCGTTTCTCAAAAAGCGCTGAAGCAATTTCGATAAAATTTATAAAGGGAGTATATGCTTTCGAATAAAAAAGATTTTTGAAAATCGGTAAATAACTGACGGAGAAATCGGCGGACATACATAAAAAAAAAACATATACAGCCGAACATAGAACCTCCTCCTTTTTCGAAAGTCGGTTAAAAATGAATATCCATTTCCCTTGGTCACGGCATCACCCGAGGTGAACGACTGGACCGATTTCGCTAATTCTTTTTTTGTTATCTTTGTTATTGTCAGGAAATGGTTCTTATGTAAGAAAAAAATAAGAAAGTTTAAACGTCGCGCGTTTGACAGCTCGCGCGTCAGGACAACATCTGTTGGGTTAGCTAGTGTGAAATAAAATATTGTGAATTGGAATCTAAAAACCATAAATTTTTAGGGTTCATCGGAACCCTAAAAATTTTTCATTTTTCATCTTTCCAATTTCATTTCGGACTATCGAGTCCGAAATGAAATTGGAAAGATGAAAAACGGACTCTCTAGGTCTGTTTATCTGTCCTTCTGTCACAGCCAATTTGTTCCAAATCTATTCGACCGATTGAATTGAAAAGAGATGGCTAAACGACTGCCCCCAACATGACTAGCACAAATAGGAACCTCACACTAACCAGTAATATTTAAATATTCATTCATGAATTATTTCGTTTTTAATAATTTCTTAGAACTTTCGTGAACTAATAAACATAAAAAAGTTTCTTAATTGTATTTATGCTTTGTTTTGGTTTGACATGACAAGGTCAAGGAATACTGACAGCTAGGGAAGAGACATATTGCTTTACCAAAATCTGACATTGGCAGAATTGTCGACATCGGCACGATTGCCAAAGAGAAAAATAGAATACAATACCAAAATGCCAAATCGAATAAGTTGAACTTCAATCGATATTTAACAACAGTTATCAAAACGATTTATTTTCTGAAACTACTTAATTGATTAATTGTATCTGGATAAGCATATTACTAACACTTCAGGCGCACAATCTTAATACATATTTTCTGTCCGTCGAGGTCAACAAAAACAATTTCTTTTTCTGTCAGTCAATTCGATTATTTTATCGATTTAAATCAGATTCCATCTCTACTCTATGAAAAAAAAACGTCAGACGTCGTTTGAACGCTTTTAAGAGGCCGAATAAAATCAAGGCATATCGGTCAAAAAATATGCTATGTGTATATTTTATATGAAAGCGAACCCACAAACAACACTTTAGATGACATACTGTCATATTACTGCAGCTGTATTGTGGGTAACAGAACTCTAGGCTGTTGTTGTCATGTCATGACAGTGATCTGGTATCTTGGTTGGGCAAGACATCAGAACACATTATCATCTCCAGCTTCTTTTTTAGATAATGTCCTAATAAGACTTACCGAATAAATAAATATATAAATCGCGTTATTGTTGTTTTATTTCAATATCTTATATGTACTCAGTGCGTTTATTATTTAATTTAGGCAGAATTGTTTACCTACCTACCTCAATACAGAAATCTACAAATACTTGGGTCAGTAAAGCTAGAACTACACTGTGCACACGTCGTGTGCCACACGCCGATCTGGGCGCGTCGATCTCCTTCACTTTATATGGAAACTAGACTTGTAGAGCTACACTTGATCCACGCCACGCAACGTCTACGTACAAATCAGGCGTGTTAAACGTGTGCGTCGGTCTAATGTAGTTCTAGCTTTAATCTAAGATCTTTTTCAAATACGTTCATCATTTCAGCCATAATATTATTTACATTGTCTGTGAATACTGTCTTTATTTCAACTCATTTGGATAAGTAGTTTAGGTTTTACAACAGAATACTTATATTATTGTGATTTTTGCTGGAGAGCTGGGGATTATATACCGAAAGTTTGTTGTATCAAGTTTTTTTTTGCTGCAATTACCCCTATGTAGATATTTACTTCAAGTACCTTAGTGTAAAATCGCCAGTCAAAAACACAATTATCAATAAAAATCGTCGCAGACACATTAAAACGCCTAGATAAAAGTTTATAGCAATGTCATTGTTTGAAGTTTTTGTACCTTTGTCGTAGGAGTTGCGCGATTTTGTTTTTAGGATTGTGCAAATATTAAAAGTTCCTGAACCTTTTTAAATTACAAAATACTAATTTCAGCTATTTAGCATTACATATTGCTAGGTACCATGTTTATACATGCGTTTTCATTGCGGGGGCAGTCGTCCATACTTCAATTTAGCCATGTCCTTTGGTACACACATGAATATCTGTAACCCAAACAGGGACATGTTCGTAAATAAATGAATTTGGAATGTGGGGGTCACACTGGTGGTGTAAATCAGAAATATAAAAACAAAAGTTTTTAAACTGTACTGTGCTATTTATCAAATGAAAGGACTTATTATAAGGATTTCGAATATATATTTTTTTATGATTCAAAAATTTAGTTTTTGTTATTTGAGAAAATAGATGAAAATTGACCATTCCTCTCCCTTATCTCCGAAACCACTAGGCCTAAAATATGATTTGTTCGAAACTCTTTGCGCGCCAGTCCGACTCGCTCTTGGCCGGTTTTTAGTTCGTTTACGGCTGAAATTACACCCATAGGTACTGTTTATGACTATCAGATATTCGTAAAACGATAGTTTAGTTTAGATATAGCATAATCAGCCTTTTAATATTCCTACTGCTGGGACAGAGGCCTCCTCTCTGTGAGAGGGTGTGGGCCGTAATCCACCACGCGGGCCCAATGCGGGTTGGTGGATGTCAAATATCTTCAAAGGTTTTGGTTCTAGGACATGCCGGTTTCCTCATGATGTTTTCCTTCACCGTGTTGAGAGCCAGCAGTGGTAGTACAAGATACCAATTAAATTAAAATTAAAAAACGCTTAATTAAAAGAAAAGCGAACATTTAAAAAACACAAAAAAGCTGATGACCTTGAAACGTCGAACCGATTTTGATTAAAACATGTCTAAGAACCATCGCAAGAAAACCTGCTTTCAAACAAAAAAAAACCGCCTTCAAATTAGGTTCACCAGTTTAAGAGCTACGGTGCCACCAGTTACCACAGACAGACACACACACATAGCGGTCAAAATCAAAACACTTCTCTTTTTGCGTCGGGGGCATCGATAATATCGTATCGTTTAATAGAAATTGACACTTTTGCCTTCTTACGGCTACGTCTAGCCATAGCGATAAAGATTGGCTTACGAATGCATAAAAATAATGTTTTGCTGAGCTACAAGTACAAACGACTGTAAAATTTCTAAAACTATTAAAAATTTCTAGTCTCTAACGCCTTCCAAAGAAGGGTCAAACTCACCACACCATTCTTGACTCTACCTCCAGAGACCACAGCTATTATACCACATAATTAAACTTACTAATAACTAATATAATTATGTGAGTATCACGAAGCACGCTCAACTAGTTGGCAGACCAACGACAACTAATAAACTAACTTCATTAAATAACGCACTGGAAACTTGTCCAGTGAGAATGCTAACATTATAGAGTATGATCAAATTCTGGCCTTTGGACAAGGTATATACAGTGTGTAACGGTTTGTGGTCGTATTTTAAATGGTGCGTTTGCCCATGGAAATGAACAGAAAGTTATGTTTAATTCCCAAAAATATATATAGGGTGACTGGTAATTAGTGACCGATACTTAAACACGTGATTGTACTCATGATCACAAACAACTTTACCAAAGAAACTTTTTTTTTATACGTATTCACGTTTTTCACAATAACAACAGTTTGAAATACGCGCGCGCATGATGGCAGTGACCGCCGCGATCGTCACACTATCAGCTGATAGATCGTGCCTACTTTTAATGTTACGGCGAAAAGTATTAGTCAAACACGCTGTCTTTGTAAATATTTTTTTTAATTTAGCAACAACCGAAACATGTAGGTACCTACACTGCTTAGGTACGCCGAAAACGGCACGTGGTGCTCGGACGAGCGCCCCTTGCAAGCCGTGCTCTGTACGATACGAGATTGCGATGGTCACTGTCCGTCTGTCCGCCTGTCCATCTGTCTGTTGGTCCGTCTGTCCGTCTGTCCGTCTGTCCATCTGTCCGTCTGTCAGTCTGTCCCTCTGTCCGTCTATCCGTCTGTTCGTCTGTCTGTTTTTTCGTCCTCTGTCATACAACTTTGTTCCAAATTTCCATTGACCTATGAACTTGGGTGGTTAATGTTTATTATTACGTATAATTTACTATCAAATACTAAATATGTGAAGTCCAACACGCACTTCACTATAATTGTCTTGAAGATGGTTGTTCATTTCTAAGGGCAAAAGCAGGATTTAAAAAATAACCACCCTTTCCGTTACACCCTGTGGATACTTGAGATATGAGGCAACAATTTCTGCCTTTTAGGTAAAATCCAATTAAATTAGGTACCTACACACAGGGTGTAAGGAAAACGCTTCCAAAAACGGAGACAAGTGATAAGGCCAGTGATTCTCAATACACACATATAAAAAAACAAAATGCAAAAAAAAATGGTATTTTTTTTTGCATTTTGCGTACACTATGCTGTGAGAACAGTTAAAGGAAACCGTTATTTGCAGTTAAATACACTTTTTTTTATTTACAATTTTAGCATTCGTAAAATATCAGCTGCCGCTCGCGTATTCCTCAAGTTAAAAGACGTGCGCGCTCGTCGACAGTCGCGCGGCCAACACCCCACGTCCACGCGACACCGAAATGAAGCGAAAGATTACTGGTATCCGTTTGCATTTAGGTTGTATATAATCTACGTTCTGGCTTCAGAAGCGTTCCCCTTACACCCTGTATAGCTAGCGAGCGTAATATTAAGGTAACGTAAAATTAGCAAATGCTTGTTGGCCAATTTTCTTTTTTTTTTGTGGCGGTGGGAAATCATCTTATGACTTCTCCCGCTCTGGGTGGAGCGGGAGGGCGTGTCAGACTCTTACTGACTAAAACCCACCCCTGTTCCTTCCCTGCCTGAGTGCCCAGGGGCACGGTAACTCTGTTTCGAATTTATCCACGAACCCTTTTTTTTGGGGGGTTAGCAAATTATCCAATGACTTCTTCCGCTCTGGGTGGAGCGGGAGGGCGTGTCACACTCTTACTGACTAAAACCCACCCCTGTTCCTCCCTGCCCTGAATGCCCAGGGGCGAGGTAACTCCTTCGAATTTATCCAAAACCTCTGGGCAGGCATTGGCCATGACGGGCCCCGTCAGGTATTGCTGAGATCTCTTTGAGGCGCTGGTGGAACACTACGCGCCGTCGACCCTTGAAATGCTCATCGACCTGTCTCATTGATACATAATTCTTCTGGCGACATTATAAAAACTACACGACAGTGTTTAATCAAATATAATAAAAAGAATTTTAGTTGTGCAAATAATAAAGAAAAATATTTCTCCATCTATGAAAATTTGTCGAAAAAAGCCGGCCAAGTGCCATTCAGAGTCGCACACGAAGGGTTCCGTACCATTAAATAGAAAAAAAAGCATTTTTTATTTTTATTATTTGTTGTTATAGCGGCAACAGAAATACACATTCTGTGAAAATTTTAACTGTCTACCTATTACGGATCATGAGAGAGACAGCTCGCTGTAAGACAGATGGACTGACGGACGGACGGACGGACAGCGGAGGTTTAGTAATAGGGTCCCGTTGGTTACCCTTTGGGTACGGAACCCTACTAAATGGTACTCAAAATGCTTAGCTCTCTAACATATTCAAAACAGAATTCTTGAAACGCAAGAAAAACTGCCGCAGTTCTTAGTAGGTTCCTACCACTATATACAGCGATTTCAACTTTGCTCCGTCATCAATACTTGGTACGGTTTCTATTCCTAGTTACTAATAACCCCGATATTGACACCGCAACTCGCATGGAACACTAATCGCTGCAGACACAGGTGTCGGTACACTACATCGATTCTCCACTCTATAATTTTCATACAGCGAATACCGCCTCCATAACTCGGTATAATTAGTACGAGTTGTAGGAACCGTGCGAACTGTGTGAACCTTGCGAAGCCACATCACTAGAGCTATGTAGTCGTGTGGGAACAACGTCACCTGAAGTTATGAAGTTTTCCCAAGCGTTAATATGAACCAACTTCCACTGGGAAATTGAATTTTATTAACACGTTTAATATTTTATTAGATTCTTTCGTAGCTTTATTTTAATTATAGTTGGGAAGTAATTATTAGTTTTTAATTCAGTGTCTTTGGTTTTGTTAAATATCTATATAAAATTATAAGTTTGAGAACGAATTATGCGTCAGGAAGAAAATAACTAGTTATTTATATTTTAATTATCCCACAGTGCCAGTGGCTTAGCTGAAAATAATTCAGGAAAAAACCATTTGTAAATTTGAATTTTATAACACATGTTAAATATTATAATTTCTTTCTACTTATAACATGTAAATTGACAATTTTAACAAGACAAAACGTATCTGTACACTGTCGTGCGTAATTTTGCCAAAGCCACACAGTTCGGCCTAACTGCAGTCCTTGTGTGTCAAAATATTTACACTGGCGTGTCTCAAGTTTGCTTCTATGGACTACAGTGTGTTTTGAGTGTGTTGAACGGTCGGATAGATCGGGCTACTAATTGCCTACATACGTGGTCTGAGGTAGATACCGACGTCCGACGTCTACTTCCACCTATATCAGCATGTAGGTAGCTACAGAAGGCTTGAGCAAGTTCTAACGTGCTACAGGCAGTGAACTGAATTACGGGAAGACTGTTGGTTAGATTTTCTTGCGTTTGTAAAGTAGAAGGAATGAAAGCTCTACCTACTCAACAGCTCTACCTACTCAAGTCCACAAACGTTAGAACACTTATATTTTGAACGGATAGCAAAATAAACTGCCCACACTGATTTTAAACGACTTTCAAAAGAAGGAGGTTCTCAATTTGTCTGTATGTTTTTTTTTTGTTTATTACGCGATTTCTCCGCCACCTGTGAATAGATATTGATGATTCTTTTTTTGCGTGGTAGGTCATACTTCAGAGGTGGTCCCATATAAATTATATCGAAATTTATTCAGCACTTTTTGAAAAAAATCTACATAAACAAAAAAAATATATACACAGATGTCGTTTGAGTTGACGTGAGTTTTGGTTCTCCAATTAAGTTCAAATTCCATATTATTCTGTAATCTAAATGGTGTTAATAATAAAGAGTATTCTATTCTATTCTATTATTGGGGTTATCCATTCGGGCATATCTTTATTATTTAACAAAATACAAACACTGACTTCTGAAATTAAAGTTACTTCGCAATTTTTGGTGTATTTTCATTTTTGGAAGTCGGTTGTATTTTTTGCGCAAAAAACGTCACACCAATTGTCATGAACGATGCACAAATTCAGACTGGTAGTTTTTATAATAGTATCTCGTGACATTTATATAATTTTTAGGGTTCCGAACATAACAAAACAGAATCCTTATAGGATCACTCGTGCGTCTGTCTGTCCGTCTGACACAGCCAATTTGCTCCGAATCTACTCGACTGATGGAATTCACGACAGATAGAAAATTTGGTACACACATGAATATCTTCTGTAACCCAAACACGGACGTGTAACGTAAATAAATGAATTTGGAATATGGGGGTCACTTTGGAGGTGAAAATCAGAAACTTAAAAAAAGTTTTTTAGACTGTACAGTGCTACATATCAAATGAAAGGGCTTCAAATATATTTTTTTCATAACAATTCCAAAATAATACATTTTGGAATTAGTTTTTAAGTTATGAAAATAGATGAAAAATGACCATTCCCCACCTTATCTCCAAAACCACTAGGTCCAAAATTTTGAAAAAAAATACAGAATGTAGTTCTTTACTTATAAATTACAAATACCTACATTGTAGTTTAAACCTGAAAAAATATGATTTGTTCAGGACCCATTGCGCGCGAGACCGACTCGCTATTGGCCGGTTTTTTTTATAATTGATAGGATAACTACATCTGCCCATCGATATGAACAACTTTCTTCAAGAAACGCCGAGGAAATTCAAAAATATTTTTTAACCTTCCATACAAATATTGATCAGCTGATGATTACTTTGTATGGAAAGTCCAATTCTTTTTTTGGGAATTTTCTATTTTTTTTTAGAGAAAGGTGTTTATTTCCATGGGCTTAACTGGCTCTTAAAATATGACTACACCTTTCCTTTACACCGTGTACTTAGACTAGTTTCTGCCAGCGGTTTTGTTCGCGTGGAATTAGTACTAACCCTAATTTATAAATTATGATCCATGTGTTTTTCTGATGTATTACTGTAAAGTTTCATCAAAATCCGTTCGGTAGTTGTTAACCAACTTCGAAAAGGAGGAGGTTATCTGCAATTCCGATGTTTGTATTTCTAACCGACTTTAAAAAAGAGGAGGTTCTCAATTCGTCTCTATGTATTTTTTTATGTTTGTTACGCGATATCTCCGCCATTTTGTGAATCGATTTCGATGATCCTTTTTTTTTTGGTAGGTCCTACTTCAGAGGTCTCATATAAATTTTATCGAAATCGATTGAGCACTTTTTGAAAAAAATCAACATAAACAAAAAATATGTATATATAGATAACGTTTTGGTTTTCTCTAAATGTTCAAATTCCATGTTATTGGGGTTATCCATTCGGGCATAACTTTAATATTTAGTTTTATTTCTGGGGTACAACAACTAAAAAGTGAAAAATAAAAAAAAAATTACAAAAAGTACAACCGACTTCTAAAAATTACAAAATAAGTCGGAAGTCGATGTCAAATAACGAAGAAACAAAATATAAACACCAACTTCCGAAAATAAAGTTATTTTGTAATTTTTAGAAGTCGGTTGTATTTTTTGAAAAAAGTTTTTTTTTTTTTGATGTTCGGGCATAACGCCGTCATATAGGTACCTATAGACGGATTTGCAAAATTCTTTTCTTGTTCAAAAGGGTTTCATTCCCAAATAGTCCCATTTCATATAGATCTGATGATAAGTTTTAAGTCTTTTCCTTTCATACTCCTCTATTAGTCGTCATCGTTTATAATTTTAAGTAAAATTAAAATCAAAAGTCATTTTTCAAAGTAGGCTGAGAGCCAGCACTTTTTGAACGTCAAAGTTCTACATAAAGACAGTCACCCAAAAACGCCCGCCCGTCACCACTTCCTAGTGTTTTAGCTGTAAAGAAGAAATGGCCAACAAACTCCCCAGCAACACAAATCTGTCTGTTAAGTTTGAAGAACTTGAATCTATCTAATTATATGCAATAATCTTAACTAACATATTGTATGTAACTTATGTTAAACAGAAAAATAAATATTTATCGTCCAAAATATGTATAATCATAAAAAGTTAAGATAGAAAAAAAAGTAGAAACAAATTTGGATTAGTAAGAAGGATAAGTTTTACTTTCTCCCGAGGTCCAAACCTCAACCTTCCATGCTGTACCAACAATAACAATCCCACTATTTTCTTCATCATCTCTTCTACTTTAAAATTCCTAACATTCCCACCATTTCATGTTCACGCCAGCTCCATCAGTTTATTTCCTACTAATTAGCAATTCTTCCCGGCACCGCTAGCCGGGAATCTCGGAGTCGGTTCCATTTCCGCTGGTACTGCCAACCGCACGTCTTTGGCAACATCGCCAGCGCCTTTATGTCATGACTTTACGTGCGGTTTTTGAAGTTTCAGTGTGAATGGATGTGCTGATGACTGTACACACTCAGCTTCGTAACGTTCGGCTTTTGAAATGCATTTTTATTGGTCACTTCCCGTGGTTTGCTTTCCTGAAAGCAATGTTGGGATGAAGTACAGTTGTATAATTTTTAATACTTTATGATTGCAATTTCTGCGATTGTTTATTAAGCTGTTAATAACTTTTCGGGAACTTTTCATAAGTTTTGTCCTGTTAACGCGCTTCGATGTTTAGTCTCATAAAACTATTTCATATTTTTTTATTTGCAATGTCTCATGGGCTTCTACTTTCTAGTAATTGCATTATAAATACTCATGTGCGTTAAAATCAGCATATACCTAGATTTTAAGTTTTAGAAACATCAATACCTACAAGATGAGGTCAAAATCGGTAACTTTTCAGGAGAGCAAATAAACTATTCAGTTGCACGTAACTTTTTTTCAGTTTCAGTTTAAAAAAAAACAAAACGCGTGCTGTTGCTTTAGCAAAACAATTGAGTTAGGTTTTGCTATAGTTTTTCCATACAACACTGACACACATTGTTTTTGGCGTAAAATTACGTGTCACTATTAGTTCAAAACCTCTTTTTTGATTTGTCAAACGCTGCATCGTGCGATTCCCCATTGAATGATGCGAATGCAACGCAACGCATTTTGTCAAAAAAAAAATAAAAAATTACGTAATGTTAGAACTTAGGCGACAATCTGTAACAATAAATGTTAAATCATCCTACAAATGCCAGCAAAGCACACATTTTTCGTACTTCTCACTGGAAATCCAATGCTGTCACATTTCTATTGACGCAAATCAATTTTATTTCTATTTCAAAATGGCGATGTCACACGAAATTCTTTGGTAAGCAATGATCGGGGCGTCCCGTGCAGAAAATTGTATTTCTAAATCCTTTACTTAGGTACGTTTTTGTCATCTTTTGCATGGTTTATTATTCATTTATTCGTTATTGTGATGATTGGGTGTCAGGGAAGGATTCGTCTATATTTAGGTTTTTATTAAATATATTTTGTTTGTAAAATGTCATAGATTTTTGGATGATAGGAGTAAGATCAAAAATGTCTTGGAAGAGAAATAATAAAAAATGAGTATTAACCAACTAAAACGAAGTTAATTAGGTAAATGTGCAGCACTTAGAATTCTAAACTAAGCTTGGAAAAAATTTCTGTTTTCGTGTATTTGGGCACTGAAAAATAACCACAAGTGTGATTAATTGGTATTGGTTCAATATCGATGAGTAAGCTCTTTCCGATCAATTAGGCAATGCGAACAGCAAAACTGATTGGCCGAGTGACCTTTCCCTCTCATAAGTTGCCTTTCAGCACAACATTTCCGGGATCTCCATTTGAGCAAAATTGACTAAGGACCGCTCAAGATTGGCCCAGTTAACTATTTTGTATGAAATACGGTCAAAGTATCAAGTGTGCTTGGAATCGATAGCGAATAGCTAAGTTTGTAATACAAATCATGCATCGCATTAACTAAGAGTTTGGTAAGTTTCTGTAGGACTACGTAGAGTATGGAGTTCAATAATAATTCTTTCTTCTTTCTTCCATGTAAAAGAAAGTGTAAAAGGGTGTGTGTGTGTGAAAGTGTGTATGTGTGTGTGTGTGTGTAGGTGTGTGTGTCTTTCTTGTTTCTATGTGGTTTAGTAGGTACTTAAGTTTCTTTAATAAGATCTTAAGCTGAAGACAAGCGACATTCTGCCTCTCGCAGTAGCCATTATCAAAAAGTTATAAATATATGGTTTTAAGGCAATTGTCTCACCGCCAGCGAGGATGCGACTAACTACCGGCTATTTGGACGCTCAAGAAACGTACAATAGATATACTTTTTGTGTAAAAGAGATGCATATATTTGTAGTTGATCGCTGACTGTACACACTACCAACGAGGACTCGCTCCACAAGTTTATCGCTGAGCGACAAGAGTTATCAAAGATAATACTGGCTCAGCGATACTTGCTCAGCGATACTTGCTCAGCTATGCTCGCTTGGCGGTCAGAACTCACGCCAAGAGGACTAGCCGCCCCGTATGAGTCGTACGTGTAATACCGTCGCACACACACACGCTTAAAGCACAGCGACAAAACTATCGAACTACACACGGGGAGGAGGGGGTTGGAAATCATCCAATGACTTCTCCCGCTCTGGGTGGAGCGGGAGGGCGTGTCATCATTTTACTGACTAAAACCTACCCCTGTTCCGACCGACCGACCGACTTTTTATGTATATCCACCGATTTCTCTGTCAATTGTGGACCGATTTTCAAAATTATTATTTATTATTCGAAAGAGTACACTCCTGAGGTGGTCCCATATAAAATTTATTGAAATTGATTCAGCACTTTTTTAAAAAAACAGAAAAACCAAAAACACACCCAGATGGCGTTTTGGTTTCCTTCAATTATATTCAAATTTAATGTTATTGGTGTTATCAATTCGGGCATATCTTTAATATTTAGTTTTAGTTCTGCGGTACAACAACTAAAAGTTGGAAAATAATAAACTTATTAACAAAACTACAACCGACTTCCAAAAAAGAAAATACATTAAAAATTGTAAAATAACTTTAATTTCTGAAGTCGGTTTCAAATAACGAAGAAACAAAATAAAAACACCGACTTTTGAAATTAAAGTTATTTCACAAGTTTTAGTGTAAATATTTTTCTTTTTTGGAAGCCGTTGTAGATTTTGTTAAAAAAAAAAACATATCAATAAATGCTAACACTGTTAGAAATGATTTGGTCTAGAGCCGCTTGCAAGCAATACTTACATAATATAATTATTGTTTTTCAATTTAAAAAAAAGCTAAATAAAACCATAAAGCTAAATAGATCCACTACTTACGAGTAACAAGTTGGTAATTTAGGTTTTTCTGAAAAACTTCTGACAGTTTACTTCATTGGTTTTCAGTAAGGAAATAAAAGTTAACCAATATTGTTAAGAACACAGCACAAAATGCATTCTATTCTGTGACTGAGTACCTTAACTTTACAGATTCCCAATGATGTTACATGCTAGTTTTAGCCAATTGTTTTATAAACTGATTAAAACCCGACCATCTGTAATGTACTACAATTCTTGCAAATAAAATTTCATTTCATTTCATTTCTACATTTCCAAAAACTTTAATAAGGTCGAAATTATCTAACTTTCACATAAAGCAATAGACCTAGTCTTTCTTTTTGTTTATCTATTAGATTTTGTGACTGTATATTCCTATAACACATACCGGGCTCCAATTTCACGATTGGAAAATTTGCGTTATGAAGACAATCATGATCGAATTCGATTATGCTCTTTATCAAGTTGAAGCTGTTAATAATCTAGGTTTTTGTAAAATACGTTAAAAATCAAATGACATATAGACCCGGACATCAACAATGCTTCACAGCTTTCAAAAATGCAAATTCGATTTGGTGCCTTTACAAATATGTACCCTATTCCTAGTTTAAGTAGTTCTATTGTAGTATTGGGGTTCTCGTTGTAGTGAGGAACCCTTGTAGGGGTCCCGGGTTCAGAATGCAATTTCCTTGACAACAGCCCCAAGGCATGGGGACCCTTGCCAAGATTTGAACGACCCAAGTGTTTACTTACACGATTTTGAAAGAAATGTTTCGTTGTAGATTAGAATATACATAGGAAAAAAAGTGCTTAGATAAATGAACATGATAAAAGGCAGATTTGGTTTCAACTCGATGAGAAAGGTAAGGCGATCATAAATTGACCACGACTCCTATCAATATTTTGCCGATGTAATTTTTTCAAATACGTAGGTATAAAAAAAATAAAAAAAATTTCAAGTTCATTTTTAAACGTCAACTAAGTAATTATTGTAAAACCTTTATTTAGCGGTTTTTAACCGACTTTAAAAAAGGAGGTTCTGTAATCGACCCGTATGTATGTATGCTTGATTGTCCGCGATTTTGTCGAAAACTACTGATTTGATTTGGATGGGGTTTTCGGTATTCAAATGCATATTTTTAAAGGAAGGTATTAGTACTTAATACAATAGGATCTGAAGATATAAACAGTGGAATTCTTCAAAAACTAACAGGAAATGACACGCGATTGCTGCGATCGTATGTATATATATTGTTAACACAATATGGGAAATTAAAATTAATCATCTTCCTGCCCCTATCCCATGTTATTTAGGGTTGGCGCAAACACGTTTTTTTCTTCCATTCTGTCCTGTCAGCCGTCACGCTATCACTAACTCCCTTTTCTATCATATCACTCCTCACACAATCTATCCATCCTTTCTTTTGCCTCTCTCTCCCTCTCCATCCATCCACATTTATATTCATAACTCTTTTAGTTACACGTGTTTTATCCCTCCTCTTCACATACCAAGATAAGCGGTTCCTTTTCAACTTTTCTGTGATTGGCGCCACTTTTAAACTACCTCTAATGTACTCATTTCTCACTTTATCCAGTCTCGTTACTTCACACATCCATCTCAACATTCTCATCTCAGCCACATGCAATCGAACTTCGAGTCGACTGATGTGCATTGTTCGCGCATTATTTTATTTTATTATTTTAGTATTGTGGGTATGGTAGAAATTACTAACTTCTATACAAACGTGGCACATATTATATAATGTTTTATCATTATTTTACATTAATTAGTTACGTATTTTTAATTATAATATTACCTAAGGTACATAAACATCGATATGTAATTATGTATATATTTTGTTAACCCTCGTCCGTGCGTCACTGCTGGGTGCCAACTGAAAACCAGCGTTGGGTGTCCAACGCCCAGCAAATGCTGAGATGGTAACCCTTTCGGTATGGGCACGCTCAGCACAATTTTATTGTTTCTTTGTGTACTTATTTCTCCTTTTGTTTGTTGCTGTTGTGTTGTCTGTGTCGAATAAATGATTTCTATTCTATTCTATTCTATTCAATCTTTTTTCATCCGCCTTTTTCACAGACCAAAATTCTGACCCATACAGTACGGTCTAATCACAGACTTATAGATTTCCCCTTTAACTTAAGGGACATCCGTCGGTCGCAAGTTGTTCCAGCGACCTGTCGCCACTTCATCCATCCTAAGTTGATCCTGTGCGTTACGTCTCGGTCTATATCGCCATCCCCCTGAACAAGCGACCTGAGGTACCGATACTCGGAGCTGATCGGTATAGGCGTGTCGTTGAGAGCTACAGGCATAGGACTGGAGAGACCGCCGAAATCGCAGAATAGATATTCTGTTTCGGTTCTGCTCAATTTCAGGCCCACACTCTCCAGTCTTTGCCACCACGTCTCCAATCTGCTCTGGACCTCTAAGCCGCTTTCGGCAACTAGCATAATGTCATCAGCAAACAGCATACACCAGGGAGCCTCTTCCTGGATGTCCGACGTCAGAGCGCACATTATCATCAGGAAGAGGTAAGAGCTGAGGGCCGACCCCTGTTGCAAACCAACCACTACACTGAAACTGTTAGTGGTGCCCACTGCAGACCGGAATAGAAATGACTTAAAAAAAAATGGTGTTTCTGGTTTCGTGTCTCCGTTTTTGACACCAACTTCCGAAATTAAAGTTATTTTGCACATTTTTTGTTTTTTTTTTTTAGTCTGTTCTATTTTTTGTAAAAATGTTTTTTATCGATATACCTAAACGAACAAATCAAATAAAATGTGCTCTGTGGGTGTGCCATAGGTACTCTTCTGTCTAACCCTTTGATCAATACAGACGTGATGCTATTTTAAGTGTTCTAAATAAACAGTTGAAGAATACTTTTATTGAATGGAATGCACAAGCAACAGGTTAAACCAATTTTTAATCTTTAAATATTATCCTATTATTACTATATATAGGTATTATGTTATTAAGCTATTTATATATGTTATCTACCTAGTTACTTTCGTAATTATAATTGAGTCAAAGAATGTTAAAAAAACTTTCCAAAACTAACAGCTACAACTGTTACTGTACTTAATTTTGTAACTGTAGTTATAAACCAATTAAAAGTAGCTCACATTACAAAGATGACAGTTTTCACGTGATTAAGTAAATTACAGGGAAATTGACACGAGTTCGACTTGTGTAACATTTGAATAGTTAATGTGACCTGTGTTGTATGTTGGCCGCCAATGTATTGCGTCCATTGCTGCATATTTAATAACTTCGATATACGGAGTGTAATAGAAAGGTGTTGTCATATTTCAAAAAGTGCATGTGCCTATAGATTATTCCCAAAAAAAAAAATACGAGCGTGCAGTTATTATATTAAATATATATGTATGTTTATTATTAATATAATTATATGTTTTCGTTCACGTTTTTTTTTAATATTTCTACTTGGTGTTGCTTTGTTTGTTTTTTTTTATGCACCTGCTATATTATCTCTCCACCACCCATGGTTGACTGGTAGAGAATGCCTAAGGCATTAAGTCCGCCTTTGTACTTTAGTTGCATGAAGTGTAAATAAATAAATTTCGACCGCGCGCAGACTTATCGTGCGCGGGCTCTACCATCTAACGGCCAACTCTACCACCACGCGCGCTCATAGGTCAAATCAAATAGCGTGCACTTCCTCGGCTTCCTGCTACACACTTCCGTCCCATTTCACGAAATCATTTCCACAGATTGCAGGAAAGCAAGAGGAAAGATACTACACATCAAAAACTTCTGTACAAAGTTATTATCAGCTGATCAAAATTAGTACGTGACGTACAGTTTTTTGTTTGGAAATTGACTAACTTCCTTGAATAAAGTTGTGCGTTTCGTTGAGCAAAAGCGGTTGTTAAATATGACCACACCTTTTCATTACACCCTGTACGATGTGAGGACTGTTTGTCTATGAAAGGTGTTGGTTTATTGGCTGCGGTCACCTAATCTACCTATAGCATGAAGAATCGCCAAACATAAGTGGCAGTGGGCATTGCAGGACACATTGCTCGCAGAAGAGATGGTCGATGGAGCCGAAAAGTTCTGGAGTGGTGACCGATTTTTGCAGAAATTTCATTTTATATTCATATTAAAAGCAGAGTCCCACTACAAAGAATAAATTTTGCAAAGACAGTCGGTCGATAACGCTAATAGTTTGGGTGTGCTCTTACGGTTTCTCATCCGGGTCACCAGGTAGTCCAGATCTTCCATGATCCTAGTTTTGATAGTTTTTCCTCTATGTGGGCGTTAAACTCTACCTCTGTACCTAATTTCACCGTTCTAGGTGAATGGGAAGTTCCAGTTCTTTTTTGATGATCAGTGAGTCAGTGTGTCAGTGTCGAAAATGCGAAACTTTGCTTTCGCTTAGCTTCGGAACTAAAAGATCTACCGACTTGAAATTTTGAATTTTAAGTGTGTGATTATAGCTTACCAGATAACGAAAACTTCAGCGTTCTGGTCCCATCCAGAGGTTCTCAAATAGGGACCTGAAAATGCGACGAAATGGTTCCAGAAAAGGATGGTACGGCAGTGTTGCTTCGCGCTCGAATTGGCGGGGGCACTGTCGTCTGTCGTGCCCCCAGATGAAAATCGATGCAGCAGTTTTTGAGTTTATCGCGAACATACAGACCAACGACTTTTTTTATAATGTGTAGTGATAGTGATAGTGATGTAGTGACTATGACAATGCCTATTAGAAAGTTCATGATAACAATACTCACATGGCCCACAAGTCTTTTCTTTTCAATGCATTATTTACCCGTTAAAATAGGTCACAGTAGGTAATATTTGTGGATGACTCGGCTTTAATGAAAGCAATCATAGATAATGATTTAATTACTTAATAGCTTTTAAAACACTTTCGATAAAATGTAATTAGTTTTAATAGTTCTTTGTTAGTTTTGGAGGAGTTCGTGGCTAAAGTAATAATAGCCGCACGGGTCGATCCATCAGGTTAAGCTACGCTTGCCGGGGTTGGTCCATGGATGGGTTTTTTTTTTGGGGTGGGAAATCATCCAATGACTTCGCCCTCCCTGGGTGGAGCGGGAGGGCGTGTCAGACTCATACTGACTAAAACCCACCCCTGTTCCTTCCTGCCCTGAATGCCCAGGGGCGAGGTAACTCTTTCGAATTTATCCCTAACCCCCGGGCAGGCATCGGCCATGACGGGCCCCGTCCTGTTTGCTGACAACTGTTTGAGGCGCGCGTGGAACACTACGCGCCGTCAACTCTCGGGCCTGGTGCTGAACGGACGGCGAGCTACCCATTACTTGTCGTCCGCAGGCCCGGGTGTCCATGGATGGGTGACCATCTTTACATACCAAGACACCTACGTACCTCGGAAAGCACGTTAGGCCGTTGGTCCCGGCTGTCAATCGTGGATCTTAGACAGCCGTTACGGGTCGTCACAAGCCCGAAGTCGGACAACCAGTCTTACTAAGGGGTATCGTATTACCCAGTAACTGGGTTGTGGAGGTCAGACAGTCGCTCCAATTAAAATACTGGTTTTCAGTTGCATCCGGTACGACTGGAAGCCGACCCCAAAATAGAATATAAACTAAAATTTGAACAGAAAATTAAACACTATACATACACAGCATGCTGCAAACCTTAAATACATAAGAGAATTGAATCAAACATAGAGTTCGAAAATCTGAAAGTAAATTACGTAAATAACTCCGTAGTTATTTACGTAATTTATTTTCATCTCTAATCTCCGTAGATTAGAGATGAAAACAACGACGGACGGGGGTGGCAAGTCATTTGGCACATTCTTATAACTTATTTTGCAAATATTCAGATACACTGTAGTAGGCCTTTTCTCGTATATTTTTTGGGTTCCGTACCCGAAGGGTCCAAACGGAGCCCTATTTCTGTCACTCATGTGTCCGACTGTCTGTCGTCGGTAACAAAATTTTGTTCCGAAGAATTTTTAAACTTCCCTTTGACCTATGGACTATTACATTATCTTTTTATTTTTGATAGGCACGCGTTTGACCACTATCTCACCTGATGGTAAGCGATGATGTGGTCGAAGATGGAGCACGCTTGCCTAGAAGTAACCTATTACACTCTTGACTTAAAGACTCCCAGGTTGTAGCTATCAGGAAACACGGACTCCGGTAGTTAATTCCACTCCCTAGCTGTACGCACAATGAATGTGTTCTCAAAACGTTTTTGTGCGTATGGATGGGATGTCCACCATGAACCGGTGGCACTTCGCCGTACGTCTTGTGGTCCGTTGATGAAACGGGCTTGGCGGAATCAAATTATGTAATTCCGTCGCACTCTCCCCAAAATGTAACCGATAGAAAACCGACAGTCTAGCAACTCGGCGTCTATGTTCAAGACTTTGGAGTTTCGACTCAACGAGCCTATCATTGCCGATGATCCTCTTGGCTCGTTTCTCAATTGACTCAAGGGCATCAAGCTGGTATCTGGCAGATCCGTCCCAAAGATGAGAGCAGTAAGAGCAGTAAGCAGTTTAAGAGATACGTATACAGTAATTACTAACAAATACCAATATTTGGTACAGAACCCTAAAGGTGCGAAATAGGACACGCGATTGGCCGGGCTTTTTTAAAATTTACTCCCTCAGCACTTGATTTTCTACAAGCTCAAAAGAAAGTAACTATTTCGTATTTCCGAGCAAGATGTCGCTGCGTGGCAAAAATATAAATTGAACCAATTTAGAAGAACTACAACTAATTTTGACAATAAACTTCGTAGCATTAAAAATATTTTATTCGCTTGAAAGCAAATTATTCACCTTCAAATCCACCTGTCATAATAACCTATCGAAAACTGTCAAACCGATACGAAAGACCAAAAATATTGATCTATCAGTCCCCCTGGGGTGAATGTCCGATGATTACCTTCATTGACGAATGGCTAGGTGTCGGCGAATGAACCGAATAACCGAATAACCGCGTTTACACGTAAATTGGGAAGGGAGTTAGGTCATGTTGGTATAACTTGGGCAATAGTAGATGGTTGAAATATTGACAATTCGTGGAAGCCATTGAGGGTTAGTTTTGGACGCTGGTCCCGTTGGCTACTGGTTTACAAATGTTGTTGGTTTTTAAATTTATGGGAAGTGTGCATTGTTCTTTGTTTGTTTGCTTTTTACGTCTATTCCACTGAACCGATCATCATACAATTATTTTGCTTATACGCAGGATCTCAAAATTATTTGAAAGAGTCACGCTGGCACAGGCAACTGAAGGAACACGAGTGGTTTTAGTCAGTAAGAGTCTGACACGCCCTCCCGCTCCACCCAGAGCGGGAGAAGTTATTTGATAATTTCCCAACTTAAAAAAGGGGTACATAAAAGGAAATAAATACCTTTAATTAAAAAAAAAAATACTGTTCCCAGAGATAGAATACTATACAAGTTTCCATATAAAAATAAGAAAGCCAATAAATATAGGTGGGTCAATGCCCGCTATCGCTACACTAAAACATTAGAAACTCTACGTACGTACATCATCCATAAGCAACCTGCCAAAATAAATCATAGCCCTCTTCTGCTCTCGCAATAAAACCAGCGCAACGGTTAAATACAATTAAACCTAGTGAATGCAGTGCGTGTGCAGGCGCGATAGGGTTGTGACGTCATTCGCGACTGATTGTGTCGGGCGACGGGTAAAATAGATTGAAGGCATTCGGTTTTTGAAGATTTTTTATGAATTTTTGGTGGCGGTTCAGGAAGGTTCTGAAGAAGACACACACTTATTGAGTTTGACTGCCGAAGTTATTATAAGCTATTTGAATATACAGGGTGTAAGGTACATGAACGCACATACGTGTACTAGTGATTCAGTACATGATTCTGGACCCCCTAGAGTTGGAATTTTTCGTCGGCCTTTTCCTAATTTTTGAAAAAAAAAATTTTTTTTTTTCACTTTAAACTGTATGAAATCGTTATACCTATCGACCCCAAAGACATTTTAAATGAAAAAATATTTTTTTTTTTTTTTTAATTTAAAATGTCTTTGGGGTAGTTAGGTATAACGATTTTATACCTATACAGTTTAAAGTGAAAAAAAAAATTAAATGAAAAAATAATTAATTCAATTTTTTTATTTAAAATGTCTTTGGAGTAGATAGGTATAACGATTTTATACAGTTTAAAGTGAAAAAAAATTTTTTTTTTTCAAAAATTAGAAAAAAGCCGACGAAAAATTCCAACGCTAGGGGGTCCAGAATCATGTACTGAATCACTAGTACACGTATGTGCGTTCATGTACCTTATACCCTGTATACAATATAGGTAGTTAGTTGTAGGCAATATGGATTTTGAAAAACAACAAAATTGTGGCCGCCATTAGGTTAGAAAAGTCGTATTTACTTGTGGCATGATCATGTATAAAGAGCTCGAGGATGCGATTAAAAAAATATGTATAACTTACTTTAATGCAAAATATACAAAAGATATTTTAAGAAACCTGACTGGAGGAGCTCGTGTCTAAAGTAATATCACCCGCACGGGTCGATCCATCAGGTTAAGCTACGCTTGCCGGGGTTGGTCCATAGATGAGTAACCATCCTTACATACCGAGAAACCTCCGAGCCTCGGAAAGCACGTTAAGCCTTGGTCCCAGCTGTCAATCGTGGATCTTTAACAGTCGTTACGGGTCGTCAGAAGCCCGAAAGTCTGACAACCAGTCTTACCAAGGGGTATCGTATTACCCAGTAACTGGGTTGTGGAGGTCAGATAGGCAGTCGCCCCATGTGAAATACTGATATTCAGCTGAATCCGGTTGGACTGGAAGTCAACCCCAAGATAGTTGGGAAAAGGCTAGGCAGATTGATTTGATTTTCACAAACCCTGCATAAATAAAACAAGTAAAATGTCCCAAACAAGTCACTATTCATGCAGGCTGATGCAGTTGGTGGTATGTAATCTATGATTGAACGCATCAGACTGCTTGAAAAGTGCAGTCGAGTTTTTTGACTAACTATTCTATTTTTTTTTATGCAAATCGGTTGCTTTCCTAACTCTTTTTTGCCCTACTCGATAAACTTAGAATGTACACAAACAGGCATCATTATTGCCTGAGCAAAACTGATCGTTAATGACGGACGAATTCATAGAATATCAATTATGAATTTCTGTGAGCTCGTCCGTCTTTAAACCTACAGTATTGAAATTATTCAATACTACAGTAATTAATAATTTAAATACTGTAGGTTTGAAGAGTTTTCTTTTATTATAGTTCTGAAAAAGTAACTATAAAGATTAAAATGAGTAAAAAAAACTTGGAGTAAAAATAATGATCGAATCAATCATATAGCCCGCCATGAATGATTCGATTGAAACTTTATAAATAACAAGCGGATTCGTTCGAGTGGGCATCGTTAACAAGCTTTAGCTTCGGGCAAAATTAAATTATTAATAAAAACCGATTCATTGCGATTGTTTCATTAAAATAATCACAAAGGATTCCACTTTAGAAATTATTGGAAATTAAAATAACGACTGTTATTTGATGAGATGCATTCACTCAATCGCCAATAGTTAAGTAATGCGAACATTTCTAAACGTGTGTTACGCTGATTAGTAAGTAACATAAGTTTATAGTAAAAAAAATGTGTGTGTGTACTTATGTACGCACGTAAGAAGTTATACTTCTTTGGCGTAACAAGACAAAAAACCAAACTGTCACAAAGTTTACAAAAAAAACTTTTTTACAAAAAATACAACGGACTTCTAAAAATTGCAAAATACTCGTAACTTTATTTTCGGCAGTCGGTGTTTGTATTTTTTTGTTTCTTCGTTATTTGACACCGACTGCCGAAATTAAAGTTATTTTGCAATTTTTAGAAGTCGGTTGTATTTTTTATAAAAAAGTTTTTTATTTTTCACTTTTTAGTTGTTATACCCCAGAAATAAAACTAAATATTAAAGTTATGCCCGAATGGTTAACCCTAATAACATGGAATTTGAACATTTGGAGACAACCAGAACGTCATCTGTGTATACATATTTTTTGTTTACGAGTATGTTGATTTTTTCAAAAAGTGCTGAATCCATTTCGATAAAATTTATATGGGACCACCTCTGAAGTACGAACTACCAAATAAAAAATTATCATCAAAATCTGTTCACAAATGGCGGAGATAACAGACGAATTGAGAAAGTCCTCTTTTTTGAAGTCGCAGTCGGTTAATAAGGAAAACAATCATTCTTCATGAACCATGGTCCATAGCTAACTTCAGGGTGTCGGTTCTAGCTTGCTTCAGGCTGTAGGTTTTTTGTGACGGTATGCGCGCGCATCGTAAAATTTACTCTTATCATTTTTCCCTAACACGCCGAAAGAAGTAAACTTCAAAAAAAAAAGAAAAACAAGCTTTTATGTATACCAACTATCTCAATTAAATGTGTACATTAATCCTTCTATTAATCTGGAACTAATCCTGAATGTCAATTCAGGTCATGCTTATCATAAATTCCAGATCAATCGGATATCAACAAATGGTCGAAAAATGGTTTGTAAATTTTTACTGACAACTTACAAACATACGAACAGTGTAAGTGATTGAGACAGTTTTTTTTTTTTTTTTTTGTAAAATCTTAATTGACAGTGACACCCATTCAGTCTTGCGCGCGCATCCCCACCGTGCGGGCGTGTTTCTAACGAACGTTTAAAGTTTAAAAATGTCGAAAGCAGTGAAATGTGTCTCCTGCAACATTGTTATTGACGAAATGTTATCGTATGTTCAAAACAAGTTATCGGTGATTGATGAAGATACACTAGTGAGAATATGTTCTTCTGCGTTCACCAGCGAAGAGATTGAGAAATCGAAGGAATTGTTGTTCGAATCGATACCGGTGGAAAAGGCCAAAATAAAGCGGAAAAATAAGGGTAAGGAGCGAAGAGATCTTGTGGACATAGTGAATATGTTCAAAACTGTGGAACCAGATTTATTTCCTATTTTCGTAGCGAAAAATCTGGAACGGTTACCGCCGATTCTTTTTGATCACCTCGATTGCACGAAGCTACTCAAAGATCTCCTTCGAATGCAGACTGATCTTAAGGAAGTGACGGAAACGTATGTCACGCAGGCACAGTTGGACGAAGTTAAAGCGGATATCTTAAAAATGCAGAATGACTCACTAATACTGGCGTCTGCGTGTAAAATTAATACTATGAAGCGAGGCGGATGGTTAATGGATAGTGGACCTATTGGATTATCACACGTCCAAAATTCGTCATTAGATGAGTGCATAAACACAATTGATGAATCATCGCTATGTGGGCCTGACAACAACATATCGCGATTTAGAAATATAAGGGAGGTAGACGAAGAAATCTCTTTTAAAAATATAACGGCTACGACAAGGCAGCGAGCGCGAGGTGCGACGAGAGCCCCCCGCCCGGCGTCGCGGCCGTCGCCAGCCCGAACGAAACCGATCGGTCGGCCGCCGACGCTGTGACGTCACCGCGGCGATCCTATAGCACTGCTACAGCTGTGTCCGCGCCGCCGCCGATATTACAGCAATCTAGATCTGACATTACGAATAATACTAACTGCAAAAACTAACAGATGACTACGGAGCGCACGAGTACAATTATGACAGCCTACCAACACGTCTCGGCTGGCAGGGATGACGCTGAAGGATGGCAAAGTGTTTCATATCGTAGGAAACATAATAATATGAATTACCGTTATCACGGCTCGGCTGGCAGTGCCAGAGACAATGCAGGGAAGTTCAAGGCCGCAGTGAAAAATGTACCTATATTTATTACGAAGGTGCACAAAGATACGACAGAGCAAGATATAGCCGACTACGTCTATCAAAAAACTGAAGAGGTTATAACTCTTGAACGAATAGTGTTAAAATATCCGAAACCCTATAACGCATTTAAATTCCTTGTGGCGGAATCTAAATTATCTTTATTTCTGAATAGTGGATTATGGCCTGAAGGAGTTATTTTCAGACGATTTGTGAATTTCAAATTAAGAAATTCGAACTCGAACGGTGTAAACATAGGCACCGTGACCGGCTCATTGTAACTAGCTCAATGGATATAAAGTCAAATTACAAACTTATTAGTTACAACTGCAAAAGCGTGAAGCGCTCCGTGGAGAGTGTAAGGCAGTTATGTCGCACATCGGACATAATAGCCTTACAGGAGACATGGTTGCTGCCGGGAGATATTACGTTCCTGAACGAGATAGACGCGGATTACGGCTGTACCGGGACGTCGGCGGTGGACGCTGGCGCCGGCATGCTGCGCGGCCGCCCCTACGGCGGCGTCGCGCTGCTGTGGCGAAAGAGTGTGTTTACCAACGTATCGGTTGTGCAGTGCGATAACCCGCGAGTGTGTGCCGTGAAGGTAAACGCGGGTCAAAGGTCATTCTTGGTGTTCAGTGTGTACATGCCGACGGATAATGATGTGAATTTGACGGAGTTTACGGAGTGCCTCGGTCTGGTGAGTGCTGTCATAAACAATAGTAATTTAGAATCGGTATACATACTCGGGGATTTTAACGTTCACCCGCATGAACGATTTTATTTCGAATTACAGAGTTTTTGTGTAGAATCACAGTGGTTATGTGCGGACATCGAACTACTAGGGTTGGATTCTGGAACTTGTACGTTTATAAGCGAGGCGAACGGATCGAAGCGCTGGCTAGATCATTGTATAGTCACTAAATCAGCTCGGGAGACTATTGTAGGTGTACAGGTTAAAGAGGACGTCCTGTGGTCCGATCATTTTCCTCTCGAGATTGAAATATTGTTAGATAAAATCAAACCTAAATTTCTTAATAATTGTATGCAATATAACGATGTGCGCTGGGGTGATAGAAACTCAGAACAATGTGACATGTATAGTAATTTATGTAATAATAATTTAAAATTAATTGACTTTCCAATTGAAATGACCGAATGTTGTGATTATGTATGTAATAATGTGGATCATAGACTTGTTATAGACAATATGTACAATAAAATAATTCAAATATTATGCCGGGCAGCTTCCGATAGTCGTTCGTCTAATGTTCTCAGATACAAGAAGCCGGTTCTCGGTTGGAACAAGCACGTAAGTGATGCTCACAGGGCGGCCAGGGAAAAGTTTGAGTTGTGGGTGTTGTACGGTAAGCCGGCTGAGGGTCGCGTGTGGAATGACATGCAGACGACTCGTAAGATTTTTAAATCACGTTTACGCTGGTGTCAGAATCATACTGACCAAATAAAAATGGATATCCTTGCGTCGCATCATTCCAGGAGCGACTTCCGCAGTTTTTGGAAGTCTACAAACAAACTTAATAGTAAACCAGGTCTACAAGTGAGTGTCAGTGGTGCTTGTAACCTGTCGGCAATAGCAGACTTATTTAGGGACCATTTTATCGTTAAGTCACCTTTGGCGGCGACTCAGTCCACGAGCGATGAAGGTTGTAGTGGTCGAGAAGTCAGCGTCCGGTTTACGGCCAAAGACGTACGGCGGGCAATTAAATCTATGTCACGAGGCAAGTCTCCGGGCCATGACGACCTGAGCATTGAACACCTAAGGTACGCGGGATATCATATGCCCAGAGTGCTGGCGATGTTTTACAATTTTTGTGTGGGACATTCATACTTACCTGCGCCAATGATGAAGACTGTGGTGGTGCCAATTGTCAAAAACAAAACCGGTGATATTGGTGACAAATGTAATTATCGACCGATTTCCTTAGCCACTATAGTCGCAAAGGTGCTTGACAGTTTGCTGAACACTCAGCTTGATCAACATCTACAGATACACGACAACCAATTTGGTTTCAAGTCAGGTCTCTCTACTGAAACGGCGATACTGTGTCTGAAGCAAACTGTCAAGTACTACACGGATAAAAATACGCCCATTTTTGCGTGTTTTCTTGATTTATCGAAGGCGTTTGATCTGGTTTCTTACGATATTCTGTGGCAAAAATTACACCAAACAACAATGCCCGAGGAACTAATCCGTACTTTTAAATATTGGTATGGGAACCAGATCAACGTTGTGCGGTGGTCAGGGGCGTATTCGACGCCATACGGGTTGGAGTGCGGCGTGAGGCAGGGGGGGTGACATCGCCGAAACTTTTTAACCTGTATGTGAACGCGCTTGTGGAGGAGCTCAGCTGCACACATGTCGGCTACCATATCGATGGAGTCTGCCTTAATAATATTAGTTACGCGGACGACATGGTGTTGCTGAGTGCTTCTGTAGGTGGACTGTCGCAGCTGCTCGACATTTGCGCAAAGTATGCTGGGCAACACGGGTTGATGTACAACAGCAACAAAAGTGAGTGGATGGTCTTTCAGGCTCGGGGAAGGTCCTTAAGCCAAACACCTAAAGTTAGACTGAATGGCTACCCCCTTAGTAGGGTAGAACAGTTTAAATACCTTGGGCACTTGCTAACCCCGGATCTGAAAGACGATAATGACATAGAAAGGGAGCGTAGAGCGCTGTCTGTTCGTGCGAATATGATAGCACGCAGATTTGCTCGTTGTTCAAGAGACGTCAAGATTACCCTATTCAGGGCATTTTGCACGTCCTTCTACACGAGCAGTCTGTGGGTGAGTTATGCGCAAAAGCAGTACAGCGCTCTAAGCGTCCAATACAATAATGCATTCAGGGTGTTGTTGGGGCTGCCTCGCTACTGTAGCGCTTCGGGGATGTTTGCCGAAGCGCGCGTGGATTGTTTTTATACAACCATGCGCAAGCGGTGCACATCCCTGGTGCGCAGGGTGCGGGTTAGCCCGAACAGTATCCTGAGCATGTTCGCCCAGCGATTCGACTGCCAGTACATGTATCACTGTGACATGGTACATGTGCGGGCTAATGTGGAAATATTGTTTTAATTGTATTGACTTGTATTTGTATTGTAGTGTATTTTATTTGACATTGTATTTGTATTGTATTTTATTGTATTGACATTGTATTTGTATTAGTTTATTTTTATAATTGGTCCGTGTTGGCCTTTAACTCAATAAATAATAATAATAATAAAAGTTACATTTCTCTTGTGATACACACTGTGGTTCTAAGTTGAGCTATTCGGCTATTGACAAATGCTTGCACTTGGACAGGTCCACTCAAATATGTGTGGTTCTTTCTTCAAAAGACCATTACAGACACTAAGCTGCATGGCCCTCATTATAGCATAATGTGAATGCGAGAACTGTGTAGGTCGTTATATTCAGTCTGGCAGTTTGAGTATTTTTGCGGCCTACCCAAATGTCCTTACTTTGGTATTGCTCCGAGGTTCGTTGAGCTCCTCAAAGTTCTCTACACGATAACTAACAAATGCTTGCACTGTCTGAACAGGTCCACAAATCTGCGTGTTGCTTTCCTCAAAAGCTCATCCCAGACATTAAGGTACATGATTCTCATATGATTTGACCAGTACATATTGTATGGATTTGAACACTTTAAAAGAGACTTTGACCTCTGAGTTTGTTTCGGTGTTTCTTCTCAAGGTAGTCAGCTAGGAAACACCGGCCTCATCTAGCTAAAACTGCCCAAAATAAATGTTGACGTGTAAAACGTATTTACAAAAATAAAATTATTTATCATTTATTCAAAATTGAAATTTATCATTTATTTACTCTTGAATTTTGAAGCTGTTCATGAGCTTTAGAGGACTTTTAAAAGATCCACAAGGTTACAAAAAATCCATTACTCACAGCGTCACCAGATTCAATGTCAACACTACTTCACAAAAAATTAAGCACACGCAATCGAACTAAGTGTGTCCGCAAACATTGCTAACACATACTTTTCGATATCAAACATCGTCTGGGCAAAACCAATTCACCAAGATCCCTCGACTATGAAGCATTCCCCCGGAAATGTATTTAAAGTTTATGGATAAAGAGGGGTGCGGAAGGTCATCATAAATTGGAGTTTGCAAAGGATAAGGGTGCATCCAGATTAACAGGGAGATCTACAAAGAAATGCAATTAAATGTAAAATAGGGGATGTTTCACACGACTGTTGACACGGCGTGACGAATGGGGCGGATAGGTGTCAGTCCATTTCTTTTTAAGTGTTTTTTTTTAGATTTGTTTATAGTCATTTTGTTGAAGAGTTTATATAGATTTTGCCTTTAAAATTAAGGGAGGGAGATTTGTTTACGTCTCAGTTTTATTTGGACAAGTTGATGAAAGGTTTTGAGTACATTCATTTCTTTCTTTATTGCGGTTGGTTGGTTGTCAATTGTCAATTTATTGCTGTAATTATAGTGGGCACAGCATTATTTCCAACACTAAATATTTTACTTTTCAAAGCTTTGTCTCCGTTTTCCGAGAGGTTAAATAAAACGATATAAAAATAATTACTATGCAATCCGCTGTAAGGTTACTTAAGAACTACTAAATAAGTTTTTTTTATTTTTACTCACAGTATTTTACAAGCATAAATCATAAAGCAAACTAAGGCATATTAAGTCCGCCTTTGTACAAATCATGGTAGAAATCGTCTACTTGTGGATAAAGTTTAATAAATAAATAAAATAAATCGGTTAACTGAAACTTTTTTAACTTACAAGCATACATGTGTAAGTCAGACTCGCACAGCGAGGGTTCCGCACAAGCTTGCGGGTATGTAAATATTTCGGGAATTGAGTTTCGATTTTTTTTATTTTTCGATAGCAATCGTTAATTACATGTGGTTAAAATAATTTAAAATCGGTTTTAGCATGTTTTAATGAGGTCCTTTCATGCGAAGCCCCACATGATACGGTCGCCTCACTTTAATATTTGGACCCGAATTCCTTAAACCCTATTTTTTGTGTTGTAATTAAAAATTTACGGGTTTCAGACTTATTCCTTAATTTGTGTTATAAGAGCTTGGTTCTTGGCAAATTTCATGACTGTTGGACAGCCGAAACTACCCTATAAATTTTGATTCCCTTGAGAGTATCAAAATATATGTTTTTGTGGCATAAAGGGCCGTATCTTTTTTTTACGTTAACTTAGAAATTTTATTTTTTCACAGTCTCTGTAGGACTGTAGACCTAATTATATGGTTTTAATTTCAACTAGATACCTCCACGCGTTCCCGAGATAAAGGTTCTTGACAAACAGACAGACAGACAGACGGACAACAAAGTGATCCTAAAAGGGTTCCGTTCGTTTTGCCTTTTGAGGTACGGAACCCTAAATACAACTGCGCGGACAACCTATAACTCATGATAACTAGTGCGCTCACAGCCTAATAGCTATCATATTCTGGACGTAGATAAATAACATCCCTGTCCACTAGATATCGCATCGCAAACGATTACCTATTCATAAAACGGAAAGTTGAAACTCGGGGGAATCCAGTTAGCGGACTGACTGAGCCAAGGAGATTTATGCATTTTAAATTACTGTCGGAGGCTATTCTAGTGGGACGACACGGATACGATACGATTGTGAGGTTGATTTGTACGGTCTCTATTTTAAAGTGAAGTCCATATCATTCTAAAATATTTATCGCCCATAGACAAGCATGATGTGACGAAACGTAACTGAAAGAATACTACTATTTTTTATGGGTACCGATACCAGAAGTATCAATTAACGTTAGGGTCATTTTACTCAAAATGCCAAAATGTCCCTAATGACAAGATTAACATTTATGTACTCGCATTAGGATCTTTTATTAGTATTATTTTGGCTTAAAACGAACGAAATAGAAGCGAATTTCTAAAGGCCAAATAATTTTAATTAAATGGTAAAAATGTCTGGAATATTATGAACTTACATTCGTCCATAGCTTGTGATAAGTACCTCTACCAAAACTAGAGATTAATTTTTCCTCCATGTACTCGTAACTTAAAATATTACATTGCTAATTAAAAAAAAAAAACAATGACAACACGAAAAATAATGAAACCCTCTCAAAAGCATGTCATTTCATAACCCTTTCAGCTTCGCCATGCCTACGTAAAAACAAAAGTCGGAAAAATGGAAATCGCCAAAAATGAAAGTCGCAAAAAACTAAAGTCGTTTAATATAAAAACTGTTCCAGTAGTGGTCAAAGGTCGAAACTTAACATGATAAAGATTAACTTTGATACGATGTTCAACCCAAGTTAGTGTAAGCTTAAATTAACGACCAACCCGGTGCTTAATAAATCTATGTTTAGGTAAATTATATTTGAAGTTTGTTTTGTTTATTCAATGTTTTTCGTGGGAAAATGGAGGTGCTTTATTAAAATAGAATCTACAAGTGGTGATATTTACTTCAATGTATGTGCAAAGTGCAAACTGGGTAGTAAACTCGTCAACCACTTTGTTACTGGTATATTATAGGTATTGTATGTTAATATATTCTTCGGTCTGTATGTTAATGCGCTGCTTGAGGAACTCACCAGCACACGTGTCGGCTGTTACGTGGATGGAGTTTGTTTTAACAACATTAGCTACGCAGACGACATGGTGCTGCTGGCTCCCTCGATCGGTGGTCTCCGAAAGCTACTTAATGTGTGTGAGTCATACGCTGCGAGTCATGGGTTAATCTATAATAGTATTAAGACAGAATTCATGGTCTTCAAGTCTGGCACCAGGTGTCCCACTACTGTCCCGCCTCTCGTTTTGAACGGTCACCCGATAAACAGGGTACATAAATTTAAATACTTGGGCCATCTGGTTACTGCTGACCTAAAAGATGACATGGATCTAGAGCGGGAGCGCAGAGCATTGTCAGTTAGGGCGAATATGCTGGCCCGCAGATTTTCCCGATGTACAGACGCAATTAAAATAACCCTTTTTAAGGCATACTGCACAGCATTGTACTCGGGGGCCCTGTGGTTCACATATACCCAAAAGGCTTACAATGCTCTGCGTATCCAATATAATAACGCATTCAGGGTATTGCTGCGACTGCCGCGCTTCTGTAGTGCCTCGGCAATGTTTACAGACGCACGCACTGACGGCTTTGATGCACTTTGGCGTAAGAAATCTACTTCGCTACTCCGCAGGCTACGTGGCAGTCCCAACACTATCCTACAATCGATAGTTGCCCGGGTAGACAGCCCGCTAGTGTGGGCACTAACAAATAGGACCCGATCGGTTTTAGTTATTAAGTACTAACATAGGATAAGCTATTTTGTTACTAACACTATAGACCACATAGTAGTCTGATTAAATAAAGATTATTATTATTATTATATTTTTATTATTGTGCCAAAGCAGCAGAAAATTGGATTTTTTTTTACTAACACTTTATTGCTATCAGTTGAAAATTATTTGTCCATCCAGGTAAAAACAGTCTAGTTCTCGGCATTTAGTTTCCGAGATATACGCAGTTTGGTAAATATGGGTGAAAAACGAATTTTGCGATTTTAATTAATTATCTACAAGTTTATTTAGAGTACTAGGTGACCCGACAGACGTTGTCCTGTCTTAGCTATGAACTGTCAAACGCGCGAAGTTTCTGAAAGTTTCTAATTTTCCGCGAAAATTTCTTAATTTTTTCTTTCATATGAATCTTATCCTGACAGCAACAAACAACAAAAAAATAATTAGCGAAATTGGTCCAACTGTTTACGCGTGATGCGTGACCAAGGAAATACGGATTCATTTTTATAAATATAGATAAAATAGACTTTATAAGATGTTTCTAAGTACCAGAAATTTATTGTTTGCTAATTCATTTTTCTTTTTTATGCTTTTTTTCCAAATCAAGCTTTTTCAGAGTTTTAACTTTAAATGTCTGATTTAAAAAAGAAATGTGCCAGTTTTTGAATATTTTTTTTTTTAATCCTTTTTATCAATTCATTATTCTAGATACTGAACCTAGTCTTAAGTCAATACCCCACTACTGGACCCTTTTCGTCTTATTATTATTTCATACAATAGTCAAAAAAAAAAAAGAGGTCCCACTGGTTTGATGCAGCGGCCAATTTGATTCAGCCCAAGAAAATTAAATTATCTTGGTATCCGGCTACCATGGATGAATGGATCCCAGGCAGGACGTATGACAGACACAGCTCGGGGCATCTGTGCGTTACACCGGAAATTCTGGAAAGCCCTCTTTATGTGCTAAAGACGGTCACCGTATGATTTTAATCAAAAGTGGCAGTCTGACTTATCTCCACGACTTCCGTTTAACATCGACGGTTTTAAACATAAGGAAAAATTATACCAAAATAATGAACCAAAAACTCGAATTCAACTTTATAAAACTTCGAGAATTGGCTCATTAAGGCAAAGTATCCATAGACAGAAATCAGGGTTGCATGTTTACATTTTACCTACGCTGCCTCATTATTTGTAGGGTTGCTACAAAGGGTGTAACCTCGTAAAATAATTAAAAGGCAAAGTATACAATTTCGGGCACGCATCATAATTTTTTAACTTCATTAGGGCTAACAAGATGAGAGGCAGTGTTGATAAAATAATTATTTATTATTACAACGTACGCGTAATTTTGTTGAAAGTCAAAGGGCAGCTCTCACTGTTGAATTTACGAAAATGTTTCTATTTGATAATGTTCTTTAGTTTTGAAGTAAATTAAAAACTAATTAAATATATTTTTGTGTCTCTCCTTTTGCAGCGAGTGTAGTTATTATTCCATAAGTTTCATCCGAGGCTTTTTATCAAATGTCGTTGGGGTTAAATAGAGTAATTAAATCATTTTCACGGGAATGTTTCGATTTGAGTACCTATTTACAGGCCGAGTAAGAAATAAAATTTACAAACAAGAAATGGAACAATACGTTCCATCACAAACATAATTAAAGTCACTCTGAAAGCTGCTACGCTAAAATGAAATTGGGTTTGACTTACTAGTATCTGCCATATATCTGACAAACAATGGGTCAAACCCAATAGGTCCCCTATGTATGGCAGGCGACATCGTGACAGGCCCGGATGAAGGTGGGG
Source organism: Polia nebulosa (assembly GCA_951329385.1). Taxonomy (NCBI): domain Eukaryota; kingdom Metazoa; phylum Arthropoda; class Insecta; order Lepidoptera; family Noctuidae; genus Polia; species Polia nebulosa. The sequence continues at coordinate 8,976,939 of OX589588.1, read as the reverse complement.
ATGAGCTAGACTTCTTAAATGCTATGTCAAGGGGTGGAGGATAAATTCGAAAGAGTTACCTCGCCCCCGGGCACTCGAGGCAGGGAGGAACAGGGGTGGGTTTTAGTCAGTAAGAGTCTGACACACCCTTCCGCTCCACCCTAGAGCGGAAGAAGTCATTGGATGATTTCCCACCCCCCAAAAAAAAAAAAAAAAAAAGTGCCACTAAACACCAGTGCTTATTGGTCACTTGACATAGAGAAGTGGAAGTAAAGTGAGGTGGCCCTTGCCTTGCGGTGGGACATTATAGTCTAGTGACAATAACAACTAGAAAACATGATAAATATTTGGTTCGTCATAATCATCTCTGAACAAAAACCTAGTCAGAAGGCTTCTGCGACTGGACATAAGCAGTCTGCGCCTGGTAGTGGAGACCACCACCAGACACTGACGACTAAATAAAACATCCACACAACGAGGTGTGTCCTCTGTGCAGAGCATGCATGGAGACGGAGGGAACGGTCGCGCACGTGCTTCTTAAGTGCACAGGCGTCGCGGATATATGCATACGATCCTTAGGATTACCGAATTTCTTCATTGACGTCCTAACTAGACCACGAAGCCTAAGTTGGAGGTCGCGGGACGACCTCCGGCCGGCCGGAGCGTCGGCGAATAGTGGGTAGCTCGCCGTCCGATCGGGACCAGGCCCGAGAGTCGACGGCGCGTAGTATTCCACACATGCCTCAAAGAGATGTCAGCAATTCACGATGGGGCCCGTCATGGCCGATGCCCGCCCAGGGGTCGTGGATAAATTCGAAACAGAGTTACCGCGCCCCTGAGCACTCAGGCAGGGAAGGAACAGGGGTGGATTTAAGTCAGTAAAAGTCTGACACGCCATCCCGCTGCACCCAGAGCGGGAGAAGTCATAGGATGATTCCCCACCCACACAAAAAAAACTAAGTAAGCTTAATCTACTTCTGGAATGAGGTAGGGTGATTGGAAAAAAGACCGCATGGGCCCACGTACAATGGTCCAGCATGGACTAAGTGCGGATACCAATTCTAAATAGACAGAAGCGTCAACAATTACAAAACATTACCTCCCGTTATAAGATTCAGCAATAAGCTAATGTCGTGATGGACGATTTTCCGCGTAAGGTCAGCGGTACACTGCATCAGTCTTGTCGGCGACGCGTCATCAATCACTGGCCAGTGGACGAGTATGTTTATGTATGCACGTTCTACTTACGTCTGGGAAAATGGTGTGGAAGTGGTTTCGAGGGATGTGAGAGGAACTTCCTATACATAATACCTACCTATATTTCGTAATACGATGTATAAACGCTTTGTGATAATAAGTATGTCTTTGTCGCTATCTTTGTATAATGTGAACTGAACTAATATTATAGAAACATAGTGGAAAGCCCACCTATCTGCACAAAACGTTTTGGGAACACATTCATTGTGCGTATAGCCACAGTATAAATATGGACAGTATGGAAACTAGGCCTATTTGTAGAGATACCTACGCTCCATTAGAGAGCTAGGGTTGTCACTGTTTGAAAAAAAAAATTCTATGGAAGATGCTTCAAAGTTGCCGCGCAATTTGAAAACTTTAAGATATCCCGACAAAGGCCCGTACCCTTTTTTTTTCACGCCACGCAAAAATTTTCATTGTTTTCGAGGGTGTTAAAGTGAAGTCAAAATGCGCGTCGCTCGGCCGATAGCTAGTTAACCCTGCAGCAGCACACCTTACCGCGTTTCAACCAGAAAATGCGTGTGATGTAAATGAAAAACCATTAAAATTTTAAAAAACGTCTTTTTTCATAATTAAATCATTATTAGGTACCTTTCAAGATCAGCAGGGAGTTAAAAAAACGAAAGCCCCGGATTTGTAGAAGTCGATTTCATAAAACAGTACACTGCGCAATACGCTCATGGCATTTTACAACGGTCCGTGGCTCAAGAGATAACACGACCACTCGTCTCGACACGGCAGCCGCAACTGCGTGCACCGCGACTATCGCTTAGGGCTAGCGTAGATGCGCGCGTCTGTGTGAGTGTGCTGTTTTAAACGTTTGTACATAGTTTCCGTACTGTCCATATTTATACTGAGGTATAGCTGAGGAGTGGAATACTCTGCCGGGGTTTGGTGATGGCTAAGACTAGGGGGTCTTTAAGTCAAGAATGAATAGAGACCAAATTTAAAACATGCATAAAACGCACGCTATGTATTAGACAATCATATTATAAATTGGAAGATTATATCCTTGATAAAAATGCTTCGTTATAGGCTAGACCTGCTCCACAGCCACAGCCACGTGTTTCCACAAGTTAGTTCTTTTAAATATATTTGGAAGAGATGCTCACCTTGTTGTTTGTCTAGATACGGTACTACAATTTTTTTTTTTGGTGTTAGAATAGAATAGAATAGAATAAAACTTTATTGTACACCAATACAGTCACACAATTGTTTTACACGAGCTTAAATCTATTCAAAAGTTATAGTTTCGTATTATTTTGAAGCATTTTCTAATTTTGTAAATGTGTGTACTATGGGGCATTATAATTCTATTGTGTTACTGTTTTTTTTTTTGACATGAATGAGCATGGCAATTGAGTGTTTCATGCTCACTCAAATGTCTCGCTGATGGTGGTGCGTGTGTTGGGTCATTCGGTTCCCTTCAAAATTATTGAGCTGAGTGGTGCTGATCCACGCGTCATGTTCGTGAATGGCGGGCGCCGTCAGTTGAGACTGGTCATCTCTTTTTATTTGGACCTTTTTTATCTTTTTATTATCATTGTTCTCACATAATAGAAGCAGCATGAAATATGTAACGACGATTTGTAAGAGATAACATGGTTTAAAAGAGTGCCCATGGAGTTTCTTGCACGTTCTTCTCCATGTAGATCGCGCACGCTTTGGAATGTTCAATTAACTTCATCTTTTTGACTTGACAATTCAAAAGTGCCTGTAAATGGTCTATTTAAAATAAATACTGTGTATTTGAATAGTTACTTATCGGTTACCATCAGGTTAGATAGTGAAAAAACACATACCTAAACTTACGTTTGTAAGACACGTATACGTAGGGTTCCGTACCATATAGCGAATAAATTACCCACGAAAACCAATTTCTTCAATTTTAGTTTTATGTGCTTAGATAGACTTCATGAGCCAATGTGATAGAAGTTGAACTAAGTCAAACAAGTAAGTTAGATATTGTTTTATGATTGATGGCCACTTAGATTTAAACTTATATTTGATATTGAATATTAAAATTAAGTTACAGTGAGGGCTTTTGAGTACATAGAACTTAGAATTACCCGTTCTTAGTCATATCCTCGAACTCAAGTAGAAGGACAAGACTTGGAATAAAGTGGAGTCAACTCCACCATGAACCATCTACAGATAAAGGTTGTTACTTATCGACCGAAGTCGATTAAGCCTCTAAGCTTTCTCTGTTGTTGTGGTGACTGAGTCGAGTCCGTCAAACTAACTTTGAATACGGGCCTTACACTTTAAAATGGACTATCAAAAGATCGAGAAGCGAAGTATTCGTAATGACGGTAACATTGCTCTAAAAGCAAATCAGTTTGTAGTCTTGTGTCCTTAGCCAGGATTTAATTTAAAATTACGTCATGGCAGCTGAAACAAGACTGCAAACAGACAGAAACCATTTGAATATAGCTAAGTATAAATCATCATCTGCCTAGCCTTTTTCCAACTATCTTGGGGTCGGCTTCCAGTCTAACCGGATGCAGCTAAATACCAGTATTTTACATGGAGAGAATGCCTATCTGACCTCCACAACCCAGTTACTGGGTTATACGATACCCCTTGGTAAGACTGGATGTCAGACTTTCGGGCTTCTGTCAACTCGTAACGACTGTCAAAGATCCGCGTTTGACAGCCGGGACCAACGGCTTAACGTGCTTTCCGAGGCACGGAGGAGTCTCGGTATGTAAAGATGGTCACCCATCCACGGACCAACCCCGGCAAGCGTAGCGTAACCTGATGGATCGATCCATGCGGCTGTTATTACTTTAGCCACGAGCTCCTCCATAGCTAAGTATAAATATTTCATTAAAATCAAAAAGCACGCTACACCCACGTATGTACCGCCTCATTAACTTCTCACAATATCACTCACTAATACTCACACCACACACACATTTACTATTCTTCACAGGTACTCATGCATAATGAAGATGTAATAACCAATTGTTTTTATTTTATTTCCTTTTGAAATTCAATATTTTTTTAAGGTTACGTACCCAACGGAACCCTCTAAGCCTTCGCTGTCCTTCCGTCCGTCAGTCCGTCTGTCTGTGTCTGTGTTCTCACGAACCATATATCACGAACGATAGGTCGAGAATTGATACAGTGTGCATTTCTGTTGCCTAGTAAAAAAAATATAATCAAAGCGGGCCAAGAAACGTGATTTTTTCGCTATGGGGTACGAATAATCACTTTTTCGCTATGTGGTACGAATCATCACCGTTTTGTAGTGCGAAACCTATGTGTGCGAGTTCGACTCGGACTTGCCTAGTTTTTTAATTTATTAAATAGATCTCTTCAATATACTAATAGATTTTTCTGTATGTACATTTGTACATAACTAAACTAAAAAATAACTGAAATAACAAGCGGCAGAAAAACAACGCGTTTAGGATACTGTTGTCGCTGCCACGTTTCTGTAGCGCGTCGGGGATGTTCGCGGCAGCGCGTACTGACGATTTCTTTGCGATCATGCGTAGGAGAGCTGCATCACTGCTGCGTCGGGTGCGGGACAGCGACAACGGTCTTCTGAGCATTTTTGCAAGTAAGGTTGAAGGCCACCTGATGGGGCACCTGTGTGCAGTGCATGTATTGTTACCAGGTGTCTCCAGAAGGTGGAACAATAATATAAATTAATATTAATTTAATCATAATTGTACTAACATATTTTTTTAGTAATACTAACACATATGGGTATGTACCTGGTAAATATAAATAAATAAATAAATAAAAAAGAGAGGCGTATACAACTCATTGGGTATCAAACAAATCGTCCACATATACTAAATTATATGCCTTTCCAAAATAAATTCAATGATGTAAAAAATGATGATGATGATGTGTTAAATGGTTGAATTTCATAAAATAACGTAATGTTTGGGGAAGACAGGGTTCCTATAACACAGGTGTAGGTGCCTGTGTTCCTGCCTAGCACAGGAGTCAGGGCCTCACTTTTCTTGTACACATTTTTAGGCCAATATTATTAAATATGCTCTAGCAGCCTGGCTTTTAAATCTCATTATATTTTGGCTCTGTCCAACTATATTGCAATAAATTGCATCATAATGAGATTAATTTTACAAAGAGGTCCTCAGAAAATCTTGGGAACATAAAAAATAAAATTAAAGGTGTACATTCAGAGTGAAAGTGATTTTGTAAAGGGGAGGTTGCACCCTCGGCCTCGTCTGCAAGGGATGATATTACGCAAAAAGTAAGCACAGGTTGCATGGCAACGATGGACATAATGTGGATCGTAGTTTAAAAGGTAGATGAGGTATCAATGATTTAATGAAAATGGTTCTTTCAAATGAAGTTAAATTTGTAATGAGATCGTGAAGTCAAAACGCTCTTCTTTGGTTTTTGGTAAATTCTTTGTTTTTTTAAGCAATTTATTAAATTAATCTTTGTTTGTGTTCTCTCCTTTTTTAACAAGTTGTTAGATTGTCGCTGAACTTGATTTTTATCGGTTTAATATAGGAAAATTGGTTTAAAGGTCAATTTATTTTACATGTTAACTGTTCTTTTTTTTTTTGACATGTTATCCTTGTACTGAAGTAAGTTTTACTAAAAGTTCAGTAAATATTAAAGAACACCCGCTGAAAACGACAGTCACCGATTCAATGTCTCTTTACCTAATCTCCATAACTACATTGTAAAAAACAAAGTTGCTTTCCGCAGCTGTCTGTTTATCCGCTAAGTCCTCCTAAACCACTCTATGAATGATGTACTCTTTGATGCGGTTTTCACTAATAGAAAGAGCGATAAACGAGGAACGTTTGTGTATATAATTTGCGTTCGTGAGGAGCAGCGTCGGGCCGCTAGTTCTGAATAAAATGCTTTCAAGACTTCGCTGGTTTCATCACTTACTTGAATTTTTGACACCCTTCTAAATTTAACAGTTCTTACAAGTCTTATCCATCCTATTCTTTCAGCAAGTTCGCAGTAACGCGGCTAGAATGACAGTTTGATTCACTTAGCTCGCGTTACACGGTATAAACGCGCCATCAACCACTGTGGGGTGAGCAGTGTTACCTCGGGGTTGCTTTTGTATAGATACTGCGGGATGCCAGATTGTTTTTTTTTGTTTTTGAAGTATTTGAAGTTTACGTTCGAATTTTAAATATTGTCGGTGTTGTATTGTATATTTTACTTAGTTCAAACGATATACCTGTAGGCTACGGTTGGATGTCTTTCTGAATATTGGAGAGAGGGAGCAATAAAAACATTTAGAAGATTTTTGTAGCTCATTACGATAAGCTGAAGGAAAAAAAATATTGCCCTTTTTCAAGCAGTACTGATTTATTTAAACTGCATAATAAAAATAATAATTTAATAGTGGTATATATCGGACTAAGAACAAAGAGATATATTCTCTGCCAATTAACCTTTGGATTAAAGAGACTACTCTGTGGTAGGTGTACAACAACAAATAAAAACTTCAAAATGCAGTGATGCATATAAATTTTTATTAGAACTATAATTCTGAAATTGTTATCCTAATGACTATGCTTGTCTGGACATTATTTTGATAAAAATCCGTAATAGTAATAGTTACAAGGTTTCTGTTCTCATCCTTTAAAAAAAAATTAAAAATAAATTTAATTTCGGAAGTCGGTGTCAAATAACGAAGAAATAAAATACAAACACCGACTTCCGAAATAAAGGTTATTTTTAATTTTTAGTGTACCTATTTTCTTTTTTGGAAGTCGTTTTTTTTTTTTGTAAAAACGTTTTTTATTTTTCACTTTTTAGTCGTTATACCCCAGAACTAAAAACCCCAATAACATGGAACGAGGAATTTAAACATACTCTTAATTGGAGGACACCAGAACCCCAAGGAACCTCAGAGTTCCGACGAATTGAGAACCTCCTCCTTACTGAAGTCGGTTAAAAAATGCAGCCACCCCAGCTAAAAAATGTGATCTACGAGTATTTACCGCGACACATACCTACATGTACAAAGCTACTTATTTCTCCCTTTGCATACGTTGGTGCCAATATTGGCGCCAGAGTGTGGCGCGCGCCCACCGCACGCGGTTTCGCAATTTCGGGCTAACAGTCCGCGCTGTCCGCAGGCGACGACAGGGCGCAGATTATGTATGTTGAGGCTATTGCTATATCAATTTAAAATAATAGTATAAACTGATATTTCTGGAAAAGAATACCTGATAGGTTTTGGCCAGCAGTTAAAAATTGTTGGCATAATAATAATAAAAAAGCAGCTCTAAAACGGATAACTGTGGATGTGACATCACAATACAATAAAAACTTTTTTACAAAAAAAACAACCGACTTCCAAAAAAAAGAAATACACTAAAAATTAAAAAAATAACTTTAATTTCGGCAGTCGGTGTTTGTATTTTACTTCCTCGTTATTTGATACCGACTTCCGAAATTAAAGTTATTTTTAAATAGTGTATTTCTTTTTTTTTGGAAGTCGGTTGTTTTTTTTTGTAAAATAGTTTTTATTTTTCACTTTTTAGTTGTTATACCCTAGAACTAAAAACCCCAATAACATGGAACGTGGACTTTAAACATTTGGAGAACACCAAAACGTCATCGAGGAATACGTATTTTTCGTTTTTGTTCAAGGCAGAGAAATCGCGTAACATACATACAAAAATAAAAAAAAAACATACAGACGAATTGAGAACCTCCTCCTTCTGGAAGTCGGTTAAAAATCAGCAACGTCAGCCAAAGCGAATGTTGGTGAAATAACTGCAATCCACACAAATTATCACGAAAGAAAAGAAGTTTCTTAGATAAATGCACACCTCACATCTTTTTCCGTCCAGTTTATTTCATGACTGCATAACATTACAAATTGATAGACATGTTAATATACCAGACAGATGGATAGAGGCACAAAAGATTGCAAGAGCAAAGTAGCAAAACTACACTTTTCACATCAAAAACAGTTGAGACCCTCCATAGGTCTATTGATGGGGTCAACTGTTTTTGATGTTTTCAACCATTTTACCTAAATAACGTACTGGAAAAAGATCGCAAAATGTCTATCCCAATTCCCATCGTCCATCTCCACACGTAACAGCTCCCGTCAGCTTGTCCGCAGGCGTGGATATCTGAAATCTGTCGGCCGTAAAATCCTTTGGCTTAAATCGCTTTAAAGCGCTTAAGCATCGCCTCATCACGCTGAGCGGTCCCAACATAGAATTTATTTGCTGGCCTTTTTGTTGATACATGCCGATTTTAATTTCCATTCTGAGGTCACTTTGACGAAGAAAGCGGGTAGCGTTTGTCTATTTTGAATGGTTTTGTTTATCTTGCTACCAGACCTAAGCTCGAAATGAGCAGCCATTGGCATTAGGGATTATTACTGGGTAAAAATAATCATTCTTTTTAGTCCGTAAGTTATTATAAAAAAAAAAGAAAACATATCCATATGTTTGCTTTAACAAATCAATAAAAAATAACAAAGATAAAATGCTTCAAAGTTCAGGAGTGGGGGCTTGTACCGTCACATATAAGTAAAAAGTGGTACATTTTCTAAGTAGGTGTGAAGTCACGTGAATTTTAATGACCTGTATCGTCCTGGTTTTTTAGGGTTTTGTACCCAACCGGGTCCCATACACTTGCTCAAAAAATGCATTTACGAAGCCTGTAGGTATACATTGTTCGAAATTTAAAAATTACGCACCATACAATGGAACGTGCAGTAAAATAGGTACCTAACTACTCTCACCTAAGTACCTATCTATTTTATCGCATAGACCGTTGTATAGTCGTTTGTAAAAAACTTTTTTACAAAAAAAACAACCGACTTCCAAAAAAAAAATACACTAAATATTTAAAAATAACTTTAATTTCGGAAGTCGGTGTTTGTATTTTATTTCTTCAATATTTGACACCGACTTCCGAAATTAAAGTTAAGATCACTTATCTATTTCGTTTGGTTCATTCATTGAATCCCTTTGTTATGATACTGATTTATTTTTACCTGCCTGCAATCTTTTTTATCAACCAAAGCCTACGCTTTGGTTGATAAAAAAGATTGCAGGCGTAGGAGGATTGCGGGGTTAGGTGTACTATTACGTGGATGTACCTACGTACATCCACGTAATAGTACACCTAAGACTACCTACAGTACCTACTCTTTAATACTTCTCTTTAATATCCATCCAAAGGTTGTCTTGAAAAGATCGCTTTTAGCGATAAGGTCATCCTATGTAATGTTTTATTCATTTATATTTTCTGTAATTTATATGGTGTACGTACACCATATAAATTACAGAAAACTAGTTCATATCATTGAAATTTTAATTGTACACAGATTAGGAACAAGCAAGGATTTTTTTTTTGGCAGGCGTAACGTTGGAAGATCTGCCACAAGGTGGACCTTGTTGCAGACGAACGGTCACAGAAATCCATTGGATGTAGGAAGCGCAGTACCAGTCGATGACGTGGCGACACCTTTTTTTTTCATGGCGGAAGCTTAAGTTTTGGAAATAAAAAGATAAGATAAAAAGTTTATCTGCGTCATTTAAGGAAAAAAGAATAAAACTTCACGACATTGGTCACAAGGATTTTGTACATGAATTGGCTTCTATGTGAAAAAAATAATCTTAAGGAATTTACCGCTTTACTAATAAAGCTTAAACAGCTTATACATGTTCTGCGATTTCGGCGGTCTCTCCAGTTCTGAAGCTGTAGTGCTAGATGGCGCGCTTCTCCCAGTCTGCTCCGATTTTCGGTATCTCGGTTCACTCGTGCAAAGCGATGGCGAAATAGATCGGACTGTTAAGCACAGAATTAACACTGGATGGATGAAATGGCGGCAGGTCACCGGGACTATCTGTGATTCCCGCATTCCCCTAAAACTTAAGGGGAAGATTTATAAAACAATGGTCAGACCTGCTGTCTTGTATGGTTCAGAATGTTGGGCCACAAAGGGGATGAATGAAAAGCAATTGCATGTAGCTGAGATGAGAATGCTAAGAGCGATGTGTGGTGTTACGCGCATGGATAGAATTAGGAATGAGTATATAAGAGGAAGTCTGAAAGTGGCACCGCTGACTGAAAAGTTGTGTGGAAATCGGTTGTCGTGGTATGGGCATGTGATGCGGAGGAATAAAGAAAATGTCGTGAGGAAAGTCTTGTGTATGGATGTGGAAGGCTATAAGAGTAGGGGAAGGCCAAAGAAACGATGGTTGGACTGTGTGAAAGAGGATATGGGTAAAAAAGGGGTGACTACAGAGATGACGACTAATAGAGGAGTATGGAAGAAAAAGACATGTTGCGCCGACCCCAAATAAATTGGGATAAGGGCAGGAGAATGATGACTAATAAAGCTTAAATCATATTCTATTTTCAAAACCCTGTACCACGGCAACAGATAGCCGTATTTTCAAAATACTTGATGTATGAAACATTCAGACATACAGACCGCAGTTAGGGCGCATCCCGCAACACACGTCGAGTGCACGCTATGCCATGGACTTGTGGTTTAAAATGATTGCCGCACTAATTTGTTTATATCCTTTACAGCTATATCATTGTGAAGATAGCTAAAGAGATATTGATGATGGACGTAACAAAGCTGTGTGCAATACCATGGAACGTGGAATTTAAACATACTCGTAATTGGAGAAAACCAAAACGTCGTTTAAGTATACATATTTTTCGTTTTTGTTCAGTTTTTTAAAAAGCGCTAAAGCAATTTCGATAAAATTTAAATGGGACCACTTTGGGAGTATATTTTTTCGGATAAAAAAAGAATTTTGAAAATCTGCCCACAGTCGACATAGAAATCGGTGGACATACATAAAAAAAGAACATACAGTCGAACATAGAACCTCCTCCTTTTTGCGAATTCGGTTAAAAAGCATGCTTAACACAGAATTGAGTTCTCTAACAACAAACCTCAGAGCGGTAGAGATACATTTGTGTACAAATTGTAATTTAATGTTTTACTGTGTTATTAGCTATGTAACTAAGTTGGTACCTACATGCAGTCTCATTTAAGTATTGCAACCCATTATGCTCGTTTACATTATTTACAACCATTTTGTTACTAACACAATTCCCCAGAGTAGTTGCAAACAAAATTCTGTTGTTCTCAAAGTTTTGCCAAAAACAAGCTTGCTGCTTACTAATAAACTCAACTAGCGAACTCTTAAGTAACTGCAAGTGTTTCCCAACATTCCCGATACAGCGAAATAAACCCATTAGAATAAGCCTCTAAAGTTCCCATCTTAGGGAACTCCTTACTTCAACGCAAAGTAATTACAGAGTTAAGAAATTCTATGCGAAGTGATAGTTGAAGAGTAATAAGCACTTAGTGAATTTATATAAGACTAGACTATCTTTAGACTGAGGTTTCGCCCGTGTTGAGGTCCAAAATTATTACAAAGGAACGAAAGAACTTCCTGGATGAAATGTATCCTTTGTCAAAACCTTTAAATATCGTGAGGAAACTGGCATGTCCTAGAACAAACAAAATCGAGTATATTTGGCATCTACCAACCCGCACTAAACGCGTCCTGTCAGAGAGGATGCCTATATCCCAGCAGTAGGAATATAAAAAGGCTGCTTATGCTTTATAGCTTGTCAAACCTTGACAAAGTGGCAGGCCCATAAAGAGTTGGTGAGAGGATCTGGACTAATTGTTAAAGCATTGGGCTGTAATCATATTAGACCGGGAAAAGTGGAAAGTGGGATATTTTTTAACCTTTTTTTTTGAGATTTGGGAAATCATCCAATGACTTCTCCCGCTCTGGGCGGAGTGGGAGGGCGTGTCAGGCTTTTACTGACTAAAACCCACCCTTGATCCTTCAGTTGCCTGTGCCAAGGGCCGCCGTAACTCTATTTCAATTTTATCCGCGACCCCAGGCAATTCTTTTTACCCGGCAACAGGAGACACAGATACAAATAATTATGACGATGATTTCCTAACCCAGGTTATGGTCTACTCGGGTCTGTCTCGGGTCGGGACTGCCGGAGGCTCTACGCGGGGATCGTGCGGTCCATGGCCCTTTACGGAGCGCCGGTGTGGGCGCGTTCGCTAAGGAAGCGATCTATTCGCTTTCTGAACGCGTCCCAAAGGGTCATGGCGATCAGAATGATCCGAGGATACCGTACGATCTCCTGCGAGGCGGCGAGCCTCCTTGCCGGATTATCGCCATGGGATCTGGAGGCAAAAATCCTCGCGTACCTCTACGAGGAGCGCGAGGAGGCGAAACGCCGGGGCGAAACTCCGCTGCCGCGACAACTCGCGGCTCGGCGGACAGAGCTCCGGCAGGATCTCATGGCGACGTGGAGACAGCGATTGTCACAACCCCGCGCTGGGCACACCACCATTGCGGCGGTAGTGCCCCTCTTTGAGGCTTGGCTGGAGAGACCTCACGGCGCCCTCACCTTCCGCCTGACGCAGGTCCTCACCGGACACGGTTGTTTCGGGAGGTTCCTGTTTCGGATCAAGCGGGAGGTGACGCCCGGGTGTTTCCATTGCACGGATCGCCCCGAGGACACGGTGGAGCATACGGTGGAGGTCTGCCCCGCTTGGGCGGAGCAACGCCGTGTCCTCGTGGATGCGATAGGCGGCAGCGACCTCTCGCGCCCTGCCCTGGTTCAGGCCATGGTACGGAGCGAGAGGGAATGGGAAGCCGTCTCCTCCTTCTGCGAAGCAGTAATGCTCGCGAAGGCGGAGGCGGGACGCGTGAGAGAGCACCAACAACGGAGTCGCCCTCACGCCCTCAGCAGCAGCCGCCTCAGGAGACGCCGGGGACTTCCGGCGCCGCGAGACGATCTCCGGCCACCGTAGACCCGGGCCTGCGGACGGCGAGTAGTGGGTAACTCGCCGTCCGATCAGCACCAGGCCCGAGAGTCGACGGCGCGTAGTGTTCCACGCGCGCCTCAAAGAGTTGTCAGCAAGAGACGGGGCCCGTCATGGCCGATGCCTGCCCGGGGGTTGAGGATAAATTCGAAACAGAGTTACCTCGCCCCTGGGCACTCAAAGGCAGGAAGGAACAGGGGTGGGTTTTAGTCAGTAAGAGTCTGACACGCCCTCCCGCTCCGCCCAGAGCGGGAGAAGTCATAGGATGATTTCCCACCCCACAAAAAAAAAAAAATAAAAAAAAAAAAAAATGGTCTACTCGGGTGCCAAATTACGTCCAAATCCGTTGAGGAGTTTAGGCGTGATTGATTCACAAACATACAAACTAACAGTTATGTTATTTGGAATTGGATTTAAGTAAGCAATTACGTAGGGAAATTTCTAGAAGGAAATGCATTAAACTATTAAATAAGTTTATAATTGTTAGATATAAAGTTTCCCTGATGATGGAGGTTAATTTGAAGTGGTAATTACTTCGCCGGTATGTAGGAGTTGAGGTTCTGTATGAAATTCAACTTGCTTTTCTGCTTTGGAACAGTTGCTCTACTTTGAAGAAGTTATTGGAGATAATTTTGTTGTACGGAATTCATGGAGTCATTTAGCAATGGGTTCTAAAAGAGCACATAAGTACAGTGTTCTTACAGAATAGTTTTTGAGTTTAGTGAATTGTTTTCTGACAGACCATTTTCATCTGTTCCAAAAATCAGTCACTCATGAAAGCTATATAGGAAGATTCTCACAAGAAAAAGGATTCTTTAACCATCACAGATCCTCTAAAACTAGACCTTACATTGATCTTGAATAGGTACCCAACAAAAATAATTGTTATTTAGTGCAACCGATTTTACTATACACACCCATAACCCGATCACATAGCCCCATCTACAAACTATGCGAAAGTCATCCGCAAACACGCGCGTCCTATTTTCACGGCGAGGCGGAATATTCGGCGATTGCAAGCTATTTGAATAGAGTTAACCCTCTTCCGGCCCGTGATGGAGCGATGATTGATTCCTGTTTACTCAGGGTGTGGGCTGCAATTTAATATCTTATTGTTAATCGCGGGTTCCGTAGTGTTGACTCAGTGGAAACATTGGGAGAGGAGGTCGAGGAAAGAGAGCGTGCACGTCGAACTAATGTTCTAAATGCAATAATAAATGAAAAATCTCGATTCTACTTCTAATGGGGTTGACGACTAAAAAAATCTAATTAGTCCGTTATTTAGATTACCAAAAAATATTGGACGCGGTATTTTTTCTTTTGTCACTTTAACAAAAAATTAAGACGATACAGTGGGTTGAAATTTCGGATGACGTCACACTTAAGTTAACATTTATAACCCCGGCGGCGCTCATGTGTGCCGCTAGTTTTCCGCTAGTTTGCCTTGCCAAAAACCCGATTCACGCGTTTTAAACCGTTATTATCACTATTAGCCAAGGTCTTTAGACCTGTGACAAGGTTCATACACCCGAAACCTGACAAAGTCTGTAGTTACACGATGGCCGCCTGTCAACGGGGACCGACAGATGCCGAAACGTGACGCGTCCGGGGCCTGAGAGGTATTGTACCACTTTTTACTCAAAAGTGACGTAACAAGCCCCCACTCCTGAACTTTGATGCGTTGTATCTTTGTAATTTTTCATTAATTTGATAAAGCAAGAAATACGGGACCAATATTTTTTGATAATCTAACTTACGGGCTAAACAGAAATATTATTTTTTTACCATGTCGGCATCCCTATTCTCTTGATTCAGTGGCCCAGGAAGTTGTATGACAAAAAGTTTATTGTTAATGCAAAGGGAAATGTCCATCTGCCATACAAAAAAATGCCTGGAATGGACAGAAACTATTAATAGTCCTTAATTCTATTTAGAATCAAACATGTAAGTATTGTGAAATTATTGTTGAGTTTGTTTAACCACGGTAAAAATATAACGATCACTAAATATATTTAACTTGATATCTACTTTTATTTTGACGGAAGTCGTGTTTATTTGACATGAGTAAGTGACATTCAGCCAAAGATGAATCATCGAATAATTCAGCTGGAATTATTTTATACATTTAATGCACTATTATCATTAAATTAGTATTATACGATCTATGGTAAGACTTATAACCATAAGTCTAATTGAAATAATATATGCTTGTCAATATTAATTCAAATCAATTATTCTTTAAATAGAAAACGTATCTAGGCTGTATGAACCACATGTCCATTGCTTTAGTGACAGTTTTACATTACTGCTCATGTCAAATAAATACGACCTCCCTAGAAATATAAGCGGATATCAAGTTAGATATATTTAGTGATCGATATATTTTTACCCTAGTTAAACAAACTTAAGAATTATTTCATTATACCCATTTTATTCTAAATAGAATTAAGGACTATTAGTAGTTTCTGTCCGTTTCAGGCATTTTGGGCATTCCCCTTTAATTATTTCACAGATATATAATTTATGTAATAAATTTAATTGTTTTCACAGGTATGCATGCATTTATTAAGCTCAATAGCAAGACCGTATCGAGATATCTGTTAATTTTTGCCTAACTACGGAAAAGCCAAAGGAAGGGTTATGATTTTTCTGTCATCATGTCAAGGGAGTGTTTGAAAGTCTCCGTGGAGCAACTGAAGGAATACCTATGAGTTTTAGTCAGCGTCAGGATATATAATGTACTGTGTTAGTCAGTAAAAGTCTGACACGAACGGGGCACCACCCAGAGCGGGAGAAGTAATTTGATGATTTCCCACACCAAATAAAAGGTTCTGATTTTACTGTGTTTTATTTTTATAGTTTGTATTATTCCCACACTGTTTGTATATACAGTTTACTAGTTAAAAAATTGCAATTCACCAAACAAATAGTGAAGGCATCATTTTAACTCAGTAAAAATACATTTTGATGAGAGGTCAACATTTGACTTGTATTCCCGATGTAGAGGAACAATTTTTATTTATTCTATGAAGAAAAAACAGTGTTTTCCCATCCAAAAATGCGAAACATTTTATTTTTTCACTTTTGTTGCGTGAACTGAAATTCAATATCAATTCGTACTGTGTTATTTTTCGTTCCGATTTTTATTTTTAAATACAGTGCAGGAACGTGTTGTTGTAAGAACTGGCCTTTGTTAGCAATGAACGATTGGCGAAAAGTAAAAAATGTAGCTGTGGTAAATAATAGTAATTATGTGTTGCTCGATTGGTTAGTTGGATTTTAGGGTTTCGAACGTCCGAATGATAAAACGGAACCCATAAAGGATCACTCGTGTGTCTGTTTGTTAGTCGGTCTGTCCGTCAGTCATAGCCAATTTGCTCCAAATTTTTTCAAAACGAAATGGGTTTTTTTTTCATCTGAAACTCTTTATGCGCGATTCCAACCTGCACTTTTTTTTAAACCCCGACGCAAAAAGAGGGGTATTAGAAGTTTCACGGCTATGTGTGTGTGTCTGTCTGTGGCACTGTGTCTCTTAAACGGGTAAACATATTTAAATGCGGTTTTTTTTATTTCAAAGCAGGTTTAGAAGCGATGGTTCTTAGACATGTTTTATCAAAATCGTTGAAGCCGTTTCAAGATCATCAGCATTTTGTGTTTTTTAAATGTTCGCTTTTCATTACAGCGTTGGGGGTTTTTAAATTTTTAATTTAATTATTATCTTGTTTAACGTTGCCTCCTGTATCGTAGGTGCGTTCACAAACATTTAATCTCACATACACAAGACACCCAGACCCAGTACAAAAATCTGTAGGTAATACAATTCTTTTTCCATGTGGGAATCGAATCCGTGACACGCAGCACAGCAGCTAATCGCTCAACCACTACGCCAACCGTGCCGTCAAGTACCGTGAGTTGCTAGAAAAGGCAATTAGAAATCTAACTGCTTGATTTCATAAAGCATGAAAATAACGCGAATACGAAGAGACGCGAATGTAAGTAACGCGTATCGGCAAGCATAGTGTGGGACGCCCTCCAGCTAGATGGACCGACGACCTTAAGGCGCAATTATGACTTCTAATGATTTTTAATTGAACATCACGTCTCAATTACTAGACTAATTACTTTAAAAAATATATATGTTACTCCAAACAATGTCCTTCGTAATTTTATATGTGAATATATGAAATTATATTTTTATAACATAGTGTAGTTAATTTGTAAAGTTACGTCTAACGCGGATATAAATTGAGAATCACGCAAAAACTATAAAGCGTATTTTTATAAAACCTTCAAAATTTTAAAGATCATTTAATTATTTATGTTTTAGTATACGTATTTTAGTATAATACCTGTTGTTTTATGTATAAAAAATTGATAAGCGTCTAATTTCGGACAGCGCTCCGTGATGGGCGAGTCCTATTACTGGGTGGACGTACGACGCGTTACGTGAGCTCAGCACAGAACACGCAATCTAACCACACAAGGTTATTGGCAGTTAATAGCGCCTCAAAAAGGTGGCTGGGATAGACTGGATGCGGAAGGCGGAGGACAGGGTGTTGTGGCTCATCCTGGGAGAGGCCTATGTCCAGCAGTGGACTGCGACAGGCTGAGTTGATTGATTGATGAAAAGTAACGTGCACGCTCCTTCTAAAAGCCCGTATATTTCCAACTTCTAGATTCAGCCGTTTGGTGTACGGCTCCATTGTTAATTATTATAAACGTTTTCAGTTATTGTTGTGTTTGGTGATTAAAATTTGGATTGTAAACTGAAATGAAACAATCCAAGCGGAAAATTTTCAGGGAAATGTAAAATGTAAATGTTGAGTGTTTGACTTGAGGAACGGAGTAAGCTGGCGTTGCAAGTTTTTGAGTGTTGCTTCCTGCTATCGAGATCTGACAAATATTGATGTTGTGTTGTAAAATATTTCATTGAGAGAAGAGGATCTAAGAAAGGATAGAGTCACAGAACGTGACGGTAAACTATGATAAAAACTTTACGAGTAAATATTTGGTTGATTGACTATTATTACAAGCTTTTTTAGGGTTCCGTACCCGATGAGTCCAAACGGAGCCCTATTGTTGTCACTCACGTGTCTGATGTCAAAATCAAAATCAAAAGTCATTTATTCAAACTAGGTTGAGAGCCAGCACTTTTTGAACGTCAAAGTTCTACATAAAGACAGTCCCCCAAAAACGCCCGCCCGTCACCACTTCCCAGTGTTTTAGCTGTGAAGAAGAAGTGGCCAACAAACTCCCCAGCAACACATCTGTCTGTTAAGTTTGAAGAACTTGAATCTATATAATTATATGCAACAGTCTTAACGTATGTAAAACAGAAAAATAAAGACATATCGTCTAAAATATATTCATAAAATTAAATTAAATTTTATTAAATAATCCGCCACTTGTTAGCTACGAGTAGCACACTCAATTATGCCACTAGTTGTCCGTCCGTCATCTGTCACAAAATTTTGTTACGAAGAATTTTTTAACGTCTCATTAACCTATGGACTTGAAATTTGGTGATAATACTTATTGATTATAACGTATACTTTACTAACAAATACCAAAATTTGGTACGGAACCCGTAATGTGCGAAATCCGACACGCAATTGGCCAGTTTTTTTTTGTTTTTAAATTGGTATGTTTGTTAGTTTTCCGTCAAAATTTGCAAACCATATTTCTATCATTTTTGGGATCCGATTGAGCTGAAATTTTGCATACCTTAAGTTCTGATGACAATGCATTTTTATGATAAGCATGGCCTGAATCGACATTCCGGATTAGCTCCAGATAAAGGAACTCTTCAATGCTCAACCCGGATGGACACGACATTTAGTGTACACATTTAATTGAGATAGCGTGTATAAAAGCTTGTTTAAAAAAATGTTTTTTAACTATAACTTTATTATTTACATAACTTGCAATATTTGTATGTAAAGGTGTCCGCTTCAAAACTTACAAATAATTTTTCTATCACTTGCTGGTTTCCGATAGAGCTGAGACATATTTATGTAAGTCCGGTGACAATGCAATGTTTCCGATAGAGCTGAGACATACTTATGTAAGTCCGGTGACAATGCAATATTTCCGATAGAGCTGAGACATACTTATGTAAGTCCGGTGACAATGCAATGTTTCCGATAGAGCTGAGACATACTTATGTAAGTCCGGTGACAATGTAATGTTTCCGATAGAACTGAGACGTACTTATGTAAGTCCGGTGACAATGCAATGTTTCCGATAGAGCTGAGACATACTTATGTAAGTCCGGTGACAATGCAATGTTTCCGATAGAGCTGAGACATACTTACGTAAGTCCAGTGACAATGCAATGTGAGACCATCGAGCTGATCTGATGTACCGCCGGGGTATAGCGACTGCAAATCCCTGATATTACAGCCTATACTACATGATAGGACAGTTCTGTTTAAATTGGTTTAGTATTGTCACATAGCGGAGGAACGGCAGGAGTGACACGATGAGGAGGAACGGAGGTGTGACACGATTAGGAGGGACGGAGGACTGACAGGATGAGGAGTTAGAGGAAGATAATAACACGACAAATTGAGACGTATATTTTAATATTTATAGAAGGCTAGATTTATGAAGCACTCATTAAACGTGCGTACACCATACACTGTGACTAGGTATATTATATCGTAGGTTAATTCTGTTATTTTATATTATTGTTAGGACACATGCCTGAATCTGCCTTTTTATAAAAACTACACTTCTCTGATTATGATTATATATTGATCGACTCTTCCAAACTGGTAACTAACATTTGCTGAAGAGTCGGAAAATGACAATGATAAGGAGGAGCTTATTCTAGCTCGGCAGTTGAAGCTGAACTGATTTTAAAATGAAAAAACAAGAATTAGACAGAGAAGTGGAATATTTGAATTTGAATTAAAAATATGTACGAAAGAAAGTTATTTGGAATAGAGATCAGAAAACCAACAAGGCTGTAAACACTGCCTTGTTACATGTGTTGTTATTATTATTATCTACTTTCCATTAGACTAGGAAAAAAAGGCTGTTTTTCAGAATTTCTTTTTACTTTTGCTTTGTGAAAAATGACACACCCGAAGTTAGTCTCCTTATACGTCCTACTTATATGTTCAAATCTTTTCACATTATTATAGCAGCGGCTTATACTCATATTCTAATCCATCACACAATCTCATATCCAAGACGCAACCTAACAAGAAACATAGTAACTCCATTATACGGAATACAATTACAAAATCATCAATCTCAATAAACAGTTGGAAATTGAAAACACTCAGTAGATTGTCTCTAAACTGTAAAACAAACTTGTGCATTTAGCGGAGTGTGTCGTGCATGGCGACCGCGAAAGGGCTTGCTTGATCGGTGCGTGACATACCGCTGTTTAGATAGGAACGTGAAAATGTGGAGATTATTTTGTTTTTTTCAAAGGTAAGTATGAGAATTACGGTATTAAATTTAATACAAATAGTTTTATTTCACTTTAACAATTTTTCTACTACATAGCTAGTGTTAGAAGTGTCCTTTTAAGCATAGGTATAGATGCCTGTATTAGGACACTCCACTCTTCCGTATCCACATTAACATAGAAAAATATTGTGCCAGTATTCACTATTTATACAATTTTGAGAAAATAGACTAAATTATATTACAAAAGAGAAAAGATGACTGTTATTATATATCAGCTCAGTTAACTATCAAATAAGTGTGAATTTTGTGTATGTTATCAGTTGAGTTGTGTATGTGTGATATGTGTGTGTATGGGGTGTGTGTATTTATGTGTGTGGCTGTTTGTGTATGTGTGGTGTGTGGATGTTGAATAGTTCATTTAAGGAATAGTAGGTCATTTATTTTTGAGCAGTGGTGTCAAAGGGGTAACGTCTGCGACTTTCAGGTTGTAGGAGGTGAGTTCAAACCCAGGCAGGTGCTTGCATGCCTAGGGGTAGCGGATAAATTCTGAAAATGAGTTAACGGACCCCTGGGCACTCAGGCAGGGAAGGAACAGGGGTGGGTTTTAGTCAATAAGAGTCTGACACGCCCTCCCGCTCCACACAGAGCGGGAGAAGTCATTGGATGATATAACAACCCCCCAAAAAAAAAAGCCAGGTGCTTTACTTTGTGCAAATTATTTCATCACCACTGCTCTCAAAGCGGTGAAGAAAAACATCGTGAGGAAACCAGCATGTCCTAGAACCAAAACTTCGAAGACATGTGACATTCACCAACCCGCATGGTGTATTATGGCCCACACCCTCTCAGAGAGACAAGGCCTTGCCCCAGCAGTGGGGATATTGAAAGGCTGATGATGAGGTCATTGGTTTTGAAATTAGAATGGTGTTAACTTACATTTTAACCACAAATGTGTTTAATAACGTTTTAATTCGTCATCGGTTTTGGGTACAGGTAATAAATGTTCTTATTTATTTACTGGACGTGAAGTGTTACTACGAATAATAAAGTTTCAATAGGTGTGTTGTGTCTTGTGCTTATGGTGATCACCAGGGTCGTTCTTGTGAGATAAAAATCCCAAACTCTCTGGTCTTTTCACCCAAAAGTCCAGGCGCTTTTCGAAGGTTTCTCCATATAAAAAAAGGTGTGTTGTGTCTTGAGGTAATATACAGGGTGTAAGAGGAACGCTTCCGAAGCCACAACGTAGATTATATAGAACCTAAATGCAAACGGATTCCAGTAACCTGTCACGGTATGGAGGGCGTGTCTCGTTGCGGGACCGGAGTGGAGGTGTGACACGTAGAGGAGGACGTAGGAGTGACACGCAGAGGAGGTCGTAGGGTAGGAGGACCGTAGATGAGGAGTTCAATAAATAATAACACGACGAGTTAACACATTTACAACAGTGGGCTTTAATATTATATTAAGAACACAAACACTGTGACTATAATTAAATTGTATTAATGCAAAATTCTAGGAAACTGGTAACTGACATTTCAGGAGTCAAAAAAATAACAATGAGGAGCTTCTACTAGCTCGGCTGCAGAATTAGAACTAATTTTTAATATTAAAACAGAGACATGACAGAGAAAACTAAGTAATTTTTGAATTTGAAATTAAAAAGGTAGCAAAGAACGTAATTTTGGAATAGAGGTCAAAAAATAAACAAGGCTTTAACACTGCCTTGTTACAATACCCGGCTGCCCCGGAAAGAAAAATCGAGCAGCAGGTGAGGATTTTTCGTTAACAATAAAATAATATAAAAAAATATATATATAAAAATATCTTAAATAGGACGGTTATGAGTGAGGTGAAAATTTAAAAGGCGAGGGTGTTATATACAATGAGTATTTACAAAAGGAACAATCTACCACATCCATATTACCTTCCATAATACCTTCCATACTTCGTTCATTCATAGTTATGTTCGCATATAGGTAAGCGCAGAACATAACGCAAAGTCAAAAAGAGTTTGTCCTATTATTAGGCATAACTCATTAGATTGCCCTTCAATAGTGTAGGCTTATTTAATCAGTCACCAACCGCTGATGTTAAATTGTATGATGATAAAGAGCTATGATACAAGTTTAATTACCTGCTGTAACAAGTAGTAAATAAGGCGAAGAAGCCTTCGTGCTATGCACGTTAAGTAATTATTAAGGGAATAACCTTAATTATAATATACCTATGGTATATATTTAACGGACCTAAGGCTTATTTAAAGAGTAGCTAGCCGCTCTAAATAATGAAGTGGCAAAAATATTACCATAAGTAGTGTGATTATGGCTTATTTAAGGAGTAATCACCCGCTCCGAAAGATTCTTATGGTTTAAAGCCATAGAATAAAGTAATGATCAAGGGGAAGACCATGATCGGTAATGATTTAGGCTTATTTAGGGAGTAATCACCCGCTCCATAGAAATTGAACTAAATAACCACCGATGTAGCAATCGTGGTGAATGTAATTGAAAGGGGTATTAATGGGTTAATGACGTAAACAATAGGTATAAACCTAATAGGTTTAGAAAAAATAAAATTATCAAAAGAAATAATAATATAAAAGAGTTCCAATTCTGTATTGTACGGAGGTTGCGTAGAGAAAATTAAAAAGAAAGATTTGTTATTTTGTCAAAATGTGTCTGACGTTTGAAATATTTTTTTTGCAGACAGATTTGATTGAAATAATTATTTAGTTAAATATTCAGTAGCAGGTTTAAATAGTTATGTAATTTATCTTTATGCATACTATTTACGGTGCATAGTGAGAATATGTGAAAACACCATAGTAATGCATGCCTACGGAGTTCTTCAGAGGTTGAGGAGGAAAGAGGGAAATTAATACGTCAAAGCTATAACTCATAGAAGCTTTGATTTATAATAAATATAACGGATTCATCATGGTTTTTAATTGTTAACGGGTTGGTAGGTACGTTTATAATAACTATGTAATATGATTAAATAAATTTGAAAGTGAAGTGTACCGTTATTTATTTAAATAGTAATTTGTGTTGTGCGTGTGTAGTAGCCAACTTTGACTATACAGTGACCCCTAGCATGTCGGCAGGATGCCCTAGAAGAGTAACCTTCTAATCAATAGTTGGTATGTAGGATACGCTGAGGATATTCTCCAACAGCACTCCCGTTAGTCAGTACTGGTCACAAACACAAGTGTCTCCGAGGAGTTTAGCACAAGTGAATGCTACCAGCTTATGAGGGTTCAGATGTGAACCTTGGGTAATGTTACTGTCTGTAGGATGGGGTGTGGTTATGTTTTGTTTTGAGTATTGTAAGTAAGTATTGCACCATGTACTGATTGGATATGTGTGTTGTAAAATAATAATAACATAGTATGTCGGGTAAAATCTTGATAAGTAGTATGCAAATTGGAACCTGTAAGAAATGTTAATAAATTAAAATGCTTTATTTTTATTGGAACGATGGAATTGATGTAGTCAAAAGGGGCCGCAAATTTTTTGGGAATACTAGTTCCTTTTGGAATTTTGAGAAATAAAATAACAGTATAACAATAAATAACAAAACAACACAAAATTATAAAAATTTAAAAATTATTCTAGATGGGATGGGCTTCACTCGACAGACGGGGTCGAGACTTATCCAGAACAGCTTCACGACCAGAGCTTATCCTGCTGATGCTGATGGCTCCGCGATGATGAGCTGGGTTCACGATGAGGTGGCTGCTGGACTCTGGTATGGGAGGGGCTGGGTTCGATCACGTTGAGGCGGCTGCTGGGCTCTTGAGATGGGATGGGCTGGGTTCGATCACGTTGAGGGCGCCAGTGTCACGGTACGGAGGGCGTGTCTCGTTGCGGGACCGGAGTGGAGGTGTGACACGTAGAGGAGGACGTAGGAGTGACACGCAGAGGAGGTCGTAGGGTAGGAGGACCGTAGATGAGGAGTTCAATAAATAATAACACGACGAGTTAACACATTTACAACAGTGGGCTTTAATATTATATTAAGAACACAAACACTGTGACTATAATTAAATTGTATTAATGCAAAATTCTAGGAAACTGGTAACTGACATTTCAGGAGTCAAAAAAATAACAATGAGGAGCTTCTACTAGCTCGGCTGCAGAATTAGAACTAATTTTTAATATTAAAACAGAGACATGACAGAGAAAACTAAGTAATTTTTGAATTTGAAATTAAAAAGGTAGCAAAGAACGTAATTTTGGAATAGAGGTCAAAAAATAAACAAGGCTTTAACACTGCCTTGTTACAAACCTTTCGCTTTACGTCAGCGTCGCGTAGCCCCGCGGCTGTCGACGAGTGCGCGCGCTCTTTGAACTCGTTTTAGTGCGCGAGCGTCAGCTGATATTTTTCGAATACATTGTATGCTAACGTCGTAAAGAAAGAAAGTGTCTTTAATTGCAAATAATGGTTTCATTTAACTGTTCTCACAGCATATTGAACGCAACTTTTTTCAGATTTTTTGATGATATCCTATCGAAAATCACTAGCCTAATCACCTGTCTCCGTTTACGGAAGCGTTTGCCTTACACCTGTATATAGAACAGCTGTAGAACTTGGTGCAACTTCATTTCACAAGACAGCGATAAGAGGAACTTCATCCTCCAACTTCAACTTGTTAGACATCTTATCAATCAATGTGTATCACAAGTAAAGAAAATTCCTAATCACATTAATGTTGCAACGCAGCCCACAAAGTTAGTCCATTACGGTATTATCAATGGGTTTCAAATTGCATCAAATCTATGGGGACACAACCCTATGGTTTTCTATGGGGGCGCCAGTTTTTTCTAGGGTCCATCAATTTTGGAATAGATGCCCCTTGAAATCGAATTACGCATTGTGTCGGAAGTATTTTGTTTTGGTTGCAAAAACCGACGGTTCTATGAAATTATTTGTTTCGGTAAAAGTGGAAAATCTTGTAGTTCAAAATTATTACGAGGTACTCATAATTTGAATAGCAAAAACGAGGTTACAAAGCTTTTATCTCCCCCAATTTGCATTTAAACACAAAAATGTTTGATACAAAATTTGTCCCCGCATAATTTTCCTATGTGAGCCCCATAGAAAATCCTCTCTGCCATTTGACTTGCAAATTACCAGCCCACTTTCAGGGCCAACCTAATCGTTGTCTAAAGTTGCCACCCCACTTTAACTTAACGCGAACTTATGTGATAAAAACATACCTCTAAGCGAAAGTTACTGAAAATTCACAGTAACTAGCCAATTTGGTGGGCGAGGCTCACTTGGTAGCAAGACCCGACAAGTGGCTGCCAAGTACTGACCAAAAACTTGGCCAGGCAAGTTCAGTTTGGGTCAAAAAGTTATACTTACACAAGAAAACGAAATTGGTTATCTACGTTATGTTCTCGGTTATATTAAAGTCAGTGGAGTTTATGATTGAGTAGAAAGTTTATTCTGTCACAAAATACAGTCATTTTGGTGAAACTTTTAGTTGTGTTTACGGAAAATACGATAGTTCGAGATGTCCTTGAATATTATTGTGTTGATCTGAATAGAGGTTATTAATATTGAATTTCTTTTGCGTTAGGGGGACAAGAAGTTGTAGAAAATTAGTTTCCTGTAACTTTTCCAGGAAAATGTACAGAACATTGTGGTTTAAAGAGCTATTAAAGGATATTTTTTTCATCATCTTAGAAAAGTTATTAACAAATTGGGAAAAATATATAACTAACTAGCTACTGCTAGCGGCTTCGCCCGCGTGGAATTAGTATTTGCCCCGTTTTAAACTTTCAACCCCTTTTTCAGTCCTTTAAGGGTTGAATTTCGAAAAACCCTTTCTTAGTGGAGACCTACTCTTCACAAAGAACACACCCTCCAAATTTCATGGCTCTACTACCAGCGGTTTAGGCTGTGCGTTGATGTATTAGTCAGCCAGGACTTTGAATTTTATATACCGAAGACTTCTTGTAACAATACATTATAACTAACTGCTTCGTTGGTCTCGTGGTCTGAGCGTGAGGTCCGTTTTTTAATTTTTTTGGGGAGTGTAAAATCATCCAATGACTTCTCCCGCTCTGGGTGGAGCGGGAGGGCGTGTCAGACTCTTACTGACTAAATCCCACCCCTGTTCCTTCCCTGCCTAAATACCCAGGGGTGTCAACCAACTCATTTTCAAAAATTATCCGCTTCGCCTAGGCATGAGCGTGAGGTCCTAGATTCCATTCTCGGGTCAGGCAAATAAGTGCTATTGAAATTTTCGATTGGAAATTGCTCTGTAGCAGCCCAGCGCTTGAAATTTGGTGGTGTGAGACCCCCCTGCCTCGGAAAGCACGTAAAGATGTTGGTCTTGCGTCTGTTCTCTCTCCGGTCGTGTCAGATTGCCGTCCCATCAGAATATGACGGTAAAACAACAAAGAATGTAACTGTATTTGAGTTTACGTTTGTACGTTATAATATCTCCTGTATCTACGCCTGAACGCAGCCCTTCTTCATATTCGACGAAATTACGAATGCACCTTAAGGAAATCGCTCGCTGCGGGCTTCACGGCGGAGGAACCGGAATAACTTCACTTCGCACGACGGGTCGCCATATTTTGTCACGATCACGAGAACCACACTGTAACTTTTTACAATATAAATTTTTTTTAGCAGCCACATCGAGGTCGATTATTTTGTATCGCCACCATCCTGCGTACTTAGGTAATCCCCGTTGAGATTGAACACCGTGATTGAAATCCCCTGTATTAACTATAATTCGAGAATTATAGTTAATACAGGGTGTAAAAAGACACATCACAGAGCCGTTAACTACGCATACTGTAGGTACGTCTAACAAAGTAGTTTTGCGTAAAAATTATTGTATCGACTTTTATTTTTAGGTATGAAAAATAAAACTATTTTTTATTCAGCGCAATGTAACGCGAACACAGGCCAGTGGAGTTACACCCCGCCCCTTCGCTCTAAGCCACGTAGGTACTCGACGGATACGTTTGATATCCATTGTGATTTCGTAACTGTAAATTCGAAATATCGAAAAAAAAATCGACAATTCAGGTAATGTTTATTTGGAAAAAAATTTAGTAATAACACTTAGAATGCATTTTCGTAAAAAAGTAAAAAAAAATGCGACTTTGACCTTCAATATCTCCAGCAACAGTGGATTCCCAGGTATGGTCTAGTGGAAAAAAAATATCCAAATAATGGGTAGAATATGTGGCTTTCGGCTTCGGAAACTGCCTTTTTACACCCAATATAACCCAAGGAAACGTATTTGCAGAGATAAAAAGTATCCTAATCCAGGTCATAATTTACCTGTGATTCCATCCAAATCTATGCAGCTGTCAAGACGAGATCTGTATAATATATAAAATTCAAAGTTCTGACTGACTGACTGATATGTTAACGCACAGCCTAAACCGCCGAAGCTTGAGAGACATGGAATTTGGAGGGTGTCTTCTTTGTGAAGAGTAGGTATCCACTAAGAAAGGGTTTTTCGAAATTCACCCCCTTAAGGAGGTGAAAAAGGGGTTGAAAGTTTATAAGGGGGCAGTACTAATTCAACGCGGGCGAAGCCGCTGGCAGAATATAGTTGATTACTAAACATACCTACCTACCATTGCATTACCTATACATTAAATTTCCAAATTTATAGAATAGAGTAGAGTAGAGTAGAGTAGAGTAGAGTAGAGTAGAGTAGAGTAGAGTAGAGTAGAGTAGAGTAGAGTAGAGTAGAGTAGAGTAGAGTAGAGTAGAGTAGAGTAGAGTAGAGTAGAGTAGAGTAGAGTAGAGTAGAGTAGAGTAGAGTAGAGTAGAGTAGAGTAGAGTAGAGTAGAGTAGAATAGAATAGAATAGAATAGAATAGAATAGAATAGAATAGAACATATCAGAGCAGAACAGAAGAGAACAGAATCGAATAGAATATAACATACCAGAGCAGAAGAGAACAGAATACAATAAACTTTATGGTACACTAAAAAAGTTACACAACTTAGCAGGATAAGCGTAAGATACATGAAACATTAAAATCAACAGAAAAAGCCTCAATAGTTCGATAACAAAATGCTTCACACCCAAAAAGCCCACTCACATACCGATTACATAAAACTCAACCGTCGATTTTTCCGGCCATGCACGATTCCGGTTAAGAGACAAACTCTATTTGCTGAATAAATTCCAGTTCAGACTTGGCGAATGTCGTTCTCGTTCGTATTTGAAACCATGCCAAGTCCCGCAATCAGAACAGTATGTAGGCCAAGAGACTGCGGATGGCGGCTTTCGGGTTTTTTGTCTGGAGTAAACAAAGACAGGTTGCAGACATGAGTGTTTTAAGCTATTTTTGTGGGACTTTGAATACTAGGCCGGCTATTAAAACTTTAGTCGGACTAGGCTAACAATGCTAAAACAGTTTTGACATCCACTTTCACGATCTTCTTTTTGCTCTTGTCTTATGCTACGGTTTTTTTTATGGTTCCATGTTGTTTGTTTAACTCTTCCATTTTCCTCTGACAACTCTGCATTATGAGCAGGAAGGATCACACTTTTGTAATAACATGAAATAACATGATTATAAAGATTTAGCGATACCCTTAACGATAAAGTGTATTTTTTTTTTACTCTTCTACTTTTCCCCATCATATGTCCCCATCATATGTCCCTATCATATGTCCTTTAGGAGACTTTGCAAGGGAATATAACGAAAACACTTCATAATGATTTTGGCGAATTTTGATTTATCAGGATCAAAATTCCAAGCCAAAATTAAAAAAAAAAAACAAAATTCATTTATTCAAACTAGGCCGAGAGCCAGCATTTCTTGAACGACAGCGTTCTACATAAAGGCATTCCCCAAAAACGCCCGCCTCTCACCACTTCCTAGTATTAGGTACCTAGTAGCTGGTCCTGTGATGTGATCATTTTCTTATCGCACCAGTTTCTTCTGCAAATCGTTATTCACAAAATAAACAGTTAAAGAATCAAAATAAAATCTACAAGTGATGTATGTGATACGCAATGTGTGCCCCGTATTTGTCGGTAAATATGTCTCACCGATCAAACAACATATCTGGAGGAATATTTGCTCGAACCTTAAAGATTCTTGCACTCTTGGGAAACGAGGGAAAGGCGGAAGCGTGAAACTAAAAATGAAATAAATTAAAAATACTTTAATTCAGTAATACACGTAGTGTGTATTACTAGCATGATATAGATCCATATTTTATTTGAGACCTCGATCCATTTAATGTTAGTAATACATAATGCTTAAGGGCAATGTTAGTAAGACACAATACATTACAGATTTTAGTTCATATATTTGTTGCGCTCACTTGAAGAAACGAAGGAATTTCTAAAGAACTGATCATGGAAATTTTAGTACCGGGCAAAACAGCTATAAGATCACTCGTTATCCATACTAATATTATAAATGTAAAAGTACCTCTGTCTGTCTGTCTGTTTGTTACCTCTTCACGTTTTAGCGGTTGAACGGATTTGGACGAAACTTGGCACACGGTAGCAAAAGCTAGTAAGCAATCAACTGTTAATAATAAATGTATACTTAGGTTAAGGTTCTGTGGGTCTATGCAACCCGAAATAAATGAACTATTATTATGTCATTTATTTATAATTTTTCTTATTTGATACATTTTTAAATATTTCATAAAATAAAAAACAATTAAAAACATTGTTATTATTAATGTCTTTGATTTTATCACTACAAATTACTTATAGTTTTTATAAAATAAAACAAAGTCTCCCGCCGCGTCAGAACGCGATAAACTCAAAAATTATGGTATGTAATTGTACCCGTACAAAGCTGGGGCAGGTAGCTAGTTACTACTTAAGTTCTTTTGCTACAGTCTTCTGCCTTTCTAGAAAGGCTCGGTTTTGAGAAAATAATAATAAAAAGGCGCACCGAAAAATGTCATACAGATCGACATGTAGTGACGTCTAGCCGATGGCTCGTCAATTTCAGACGTGTCTATGTCATCACGTCAACCCTAGCACAATTCTAGGATGGCCAGAATTGATTGATTGACGCATGCCCCAGGGACCTATGTCAATTGTGTAACTCTGTCAGAGGATAGACAAGACTCTACGTCTATCAGAACTTTTCTTGTTTTTTTTTCCGTCACGACGATAATGAAATAATATTATCTTTAACCCAAAGGTAGAGTGACAGAAAGAAAAAAAGCCTTGTTGCATTAATACCGCCTTGTAACACGATTCTACATGAAATTTAACTCATAAATAAATAATGAAGGCAATAAGTAGATAATAAAAAAAAACAATCTCTATGCTTATGCCTTGCACAGAAACATTTCGAAGAAACAGGAATAGTGAATAGTTTCACTTTTCTGCACCGTTGAACTGTGCGCTATGAATATACGGGGAACTTTCAAACTGGAAAACATTCCTTCCAGGAGAGTGAACTGGTATGTTGTTTTAGAATTTTTTTATTTTATTAATATCGCTTTTCGCTGGAGTGGCGATCGGTGAAGTTTAGTCGAGACTCTCGAGTTTAGTTTTTTTATTCAGCGTGAAATATTTCAATTCAGGGAAGCATGATATATTCGAGTTTAAGTGAGTTAGCACTTGCGTGCTAAAAAGAAAAAATAAATACAATATTTGATTCTAATGACTTCGTATAATCATTATACGAAGAAGTCATTAGAATCAAATATTGTATTTATATATTGTATTATGATGATACGACTATTTTTTCATATAAATTATTTTATGGATAACCTAAACAGTGCATCTGATGCGGTAGCCCGGAAGAATTTCAATAGTGCGCGTACGCTTCTTCGTGTAACTGGCAGGACAGTGTTGCATCAAGGATCGGCTTTAAGTCCTTACCTCTTCCTGTTGATTATGGACGCTCTTACGTCGGAAATACAGGAGTAGGTACCCTGGTGCATGCTGTTTGCCGACGACATTGTTCTGGTCGGTGAAGATGGACATGAGATCCAGAGCAGATTGGAGAAATGGCAACAGAAGCTGGAGGAAGTTGGCTTGAAAATCAGCAGAACCAAAACTGAATACATGTTCTGCGATTTCGGCGGTCTCTCCAGTTCTGAAGCTTTAGTGCCAGATGGCGCGCTTCTCCCAGTCTGCACCGATTTTCGGTATCTTGTTTCACTCGTGCAAAGCGATGGCGAAATAGATCAGACTGTTAAGCACAGAATGAACACTGGATGGATAAAATGGTGGCAGGTCACCAGGACTGTCCCGCATTTCCCTTAAACTTAAGGGGAAGGTTTATAAAACAATGGTCAGACCTGCTGTCTTGTATGGTTCAGAATGTTGGGCCACAAAAGGGATGAATAAAAAGCTTTTGCCATGCAGCTGAGATGAGAATGCTAAGAGCGATGTGTGGTGTTACGCGCATGGATAGAATTAGGAGTGAGTATATAAGAGGAAGTCTGAAAGTGGCACCGCTGACTGAAAAGTTGTGTGGAAATCGGTTGTCGTGGTATGGGCATGTGATGCGGAGGAATGAAGAAAATGTCGTGAGGAAAGTCTTGTGTATGGATGTGCATGGATGGCTATAAGAGTAGAGGACGGCCAAAGAAACTATGGTTAGACTGTGTGAAAGAGGATATGGGTAAAAAGGGGGTGACGACAGAGATGACGACTAATAGAGGAGTATGGAAGAAGAAGATATGTTGCACCGACCCCAAATAAATTGGAATAAAGGCAGGAGAATGATGATGAAGATGAACTTTAGAACCTCCATGACATCGTCGGTGGCAGCGCAGAGATCACCTTTTCTGCATAATAACTTTAATTTCAGAAGTCGGTGTCAAAAAACGAAGACACAAAACCAGAAACACCGACTCGAAACGACGAAGTCGGTTCTATTTTTTAACCGATTTCAAACAAGACGAGGCTTCAAAAAAGTTTTTTTTTGTAAAAAAGTTTTTTATTTTTCACTTTTTAGTAAAGTTATGGTTGCTCATTAAATTGTGTTAACAACACAGACATACGATCGCAGCAATCGTGGTTGATTTGCTGTCATTTTTTGAAGAGCTCCGTTGTCTGTCTCTGTAACTCATCATCAGATCTATATGAAATTTAAATGGGACCTTTTCGGAATAAACCCCTTTCAAACAAAAAAAAGAATTTTGGAAATCCGTCTATACATGACGGACTTATGCCCGAACATACACATTAGACATTATAAAAAATTTAGATATATATATTACGTGTAAACATCCGAATTGATAACCTCCTCCTTTTTAAAGTCGGTTAAAACTCAAAAGGACCAAACCATTTTCCACAACACTTAAAAAGAAATCGTCAACAAAAACACAGTAGCGCTCGTTATTTGGAGTTCAAAGTAACGGACAGTATGTATGCTCACGGGCCAATCGTCGCACTTGCCAATTATACTACAAAGCGGTATCGCACCGTGTCGCACATAACAAAGGGTCGCTACTCTGGCCACTTACTCCCCTTTTACTCTTTGTTGTACCGCATTTTAAAATTCCATCTATAAGTGTGTGCTTGGACTGTTGTGTAACATTCATACATAGTTTGGATACTTTTTGTGTAGGGATTTAGTTCTACCTGTATGTACTCGTAGTATAATTTGAGTTCCTGGCTAAAGTAATAACAGCCGCACGGGTCGATCCATCAGGTTAAGCTACGCTTGGCAAGGTTGGTCAATGGATGGGTGACCATCTTTACATACCGAGACTCCTCCGTGCCTCGGACAGCACGTTAAGCCGTTGGTCCCGGCGGTAGCTCACCGTCCGATCAGCACCAGGCCCGAGAGTTGACGGCGCGTAGTGTTCCACGCGCGCCTCAAAGAGTTGTCAGCAATCATCACGGGGTCCGTCATGGCCGATGCCTGCCCAGGGGTCGTAGATAAATTCGAAACAGAGTTACCGCGCCCCTGGGCACTCAGGCAGGGAAGGAACAGGGGTGGGTTTTAGTCAGTAAGAGTCTGACAAGCCCTCCCGCTCCACCCAGAGCGGGAGATGTCATTGGATGATTTCCCACCGCCAAAAAAAAAAAGCCATTGGTCCCGGCTATCAATCGTGGATCTTTGTCGTCAGAAGCCCGAAAGTCTGACAACCAGTCTTACCAAGGGGTATCGTATTACTCAGTTACCTGGTTGTGGAATCGTCCATGTAAAATATTGGTATTCAGCTGCATCCGGTTAGACTGGATGCCGACCCCAAGATAGTTGGGAAAAGGTTAAGCAGATTGATTTTGTATGTTTTATTTTACTTTAGAATCATATAGGTACGAGTATGTTTGTGCCACACTATTTGCCACTTGTGATTTCTTATATTTTTGTTTTGTGGTTATAAATAACCATTATTAAAGCTCAAGTGGTCCTGAGCAGCCTAAAAATTTTAATTAGCTATTGTATTAAAAAGTTTCATGGTAATTTGTATTTTTCGGAAAATATTTTATTTTATTTTAGATGGGTTTGCTCTTGACTCTTGTCTAGGTTAGAGGTGATAGAGACAGAGTCGACGATGGAGCGAGCTTACCCAGAAGAAGTCTGTACAGTCTAACTTTGAAGAGATTAGGGTTGTATGCGTTCGGGAACACAGACACAGGTAAAGAGTTCCACTCCTTTGCTGCGCGCATTATAAAAGACGCTTGGGAACGCTTAGTACGAATCGGTAGGATAGCAACAAGGTAGGGATGGTAGCTTGCCGTTCGTCTAGAAGTCCGATGGTAGAAGGTGGGATGAGGTCGCGGAGTTCTTGGGCACACTCTCCAAAGTACATTCTGTAGAAGACCGACAAGCAGGCCTTACGGCGATGAGCCAAGCTGTTAAGCTTGGCATCCACCAGTTTTACGTCACCAATGAGCCTTTTAGCTCTGCGTTCCACCGAGTCACGTGAAAATAAAACAAATGTGTTGGTTCTTAGGACCTTTTTCTTGTCAGCAGTAAATCAATGCGCCTCGCGTTTTCCTAGTAGGTTGGGATCGACTTCCAGCCTAACTGGATGTAGCTGAATACCAGCATTTTAAGATGGATAGCGCCTTACACCCAATGGTA
This sequence comes from Polia nebulosa, assembly GCA_951329385.1. Lineage (NCBI taxonomy): Eukaryota > Metazoa > Arthropoda > Insecta > Lepidoptera > Noctuidae > Polia > Polia nebulosa. The sequence continues at coordinate 8,942,449 of OX589588.1, read as the reverse complement.
CCACGATTCGTCTAGATTAGACTGTTTGTCCCTAATACTCTCAAACTAACGAATAATAGGAATAATCTAACCTGGCCTAACATCATCATCATCCTTTTAATGTCCCCACTGCTGGGTCCTCTGTGTGAGAGGGTGTGGGGCGTAATCCACCACGCAGGCCCAATACGGGTTGATGGATGTCAAATGTCTTCGAATTTTTGGTTCTAGGACATGCCGGTTTCCTCACGATGTTTTCCTTCATCGTCTTGAGAGCAGTGGTGATGAAATATTTACTCAAAGTAAAGCGCCTGCCTTTTATTTTGTTTTTTTTAAAAAGCGCCAGCCTGGTTTTGAACTCACGGCCTACAACTCTGGTTTTGAACTCACGGCCTACAACTTCTAAGTCGCGGCCCTCTCCACTGTCCCTCACATCATATTTTAATTAAACGTTACACAACGGTGTGAGAGGCAGCCATTTAGTGCTGAAAGCGCACCGATGCGTTTCGACTCCAGCAAATATTTCAATTTTCACTCGCTCGAGCGGAAAACTTCTTGGATTCAAAAACTTTTGTTAGATAAAGCTGGTTGGAACTAAAAGGTAATTTAATATTGGTAGTTTTTTTCCACCAGGATTTCTATATAAGAAGTGGCTGAGTTTTTACTCGGTTCAACGTTTTTTAAAAGCTTTCTTGATACGATAAGTGACCGGGCTTTGCAATTTTTTTTGGACTTTTCCAAAGAGCATTGTGAAGCACGAATTATACTAAACTTACTGAAAATGTGATGTTGTCAGATGTTACGTGATTTTATGAATTTACTTTTGGCAGATCAGAAAGTTATAATATATTTGTTGATTGTGAATATTTTCTTAAGTTGACACTTACATTTAGCAATATCGAGCCTAGAGCATTCATGAATCCATAAATTTACCAAAAAGCCACTCAAATATATAACGTTAGTATTTTGAGGTGACTTTTGACATAAAATTGTGGTATAAAATTAAATACAGCCAAGTCTACACAGTAAGTTTAAATTATGCATAATTTAGGTTTACCAACTAATTTGAAAGTGTTCTAATTTGCGGTCAACTTAGTAGGTACGAACATGACACTAAATTTTAGTGAAAATAGTTCGTAAATTCAATTCCATGTTGGTCAGCAATTAAAGTAAAATACTGATAATATTTTCAGTTAGCGGTAAGGCTGGATTATTGCCTGGTTGAGGAAGTTTAAGGAACTGTTCACACGCTAATTAGTCAGTGCACGACAAGCTTTGTTTTAAAATTTTACGGTTACAGGCTTATGATACAACTTAGTCTCTTTTGAACCGACTCAAAAAGGTGTTTTTAGGGTTCCGTGACCCTATTACTAAGACTCCGCTGTCCGTCCGTCTGTCCGTCTGTCACCAGGCTGTAACAACAAATACTAAAAAAATATTTAAGTGGGGCTCCCATACAACAGACATGATTTTTTTGCCGTTTTTATAGATAATGGTACGGAACCCTTCGTGCGCGAGTCCGACTCGCACTTGGCCGGTTTTTTTCTGTATTTGTTTCGCGAAAATTCCGTCAATTATGAATTGATTTTGATAATTCTTTTTTCATTTCGTAGGTCATAGCCATTTATTGAAATTGATTTAGTGCTTTTTGAAAAAAGTTTTCAAATAAAAAAAAAATATGTATACAGATGACGGTTTTCTCCGATAATGTTCAACATGTTATTGGGGTTATCATTTCAGGCATAAAATTACTATTTAGTTTTAGTTAAGGGCTACAAAAAATAAAAAATAAAAATCTGCTTACAAGAAAATACAACAGACTTTTAAATATTCAGATTTGACCAGTACATAGTGTATGGATTTGAACACTTTAAAAGAGACTTTGACCTCTGAGTTTGTTTCGGTGTTTCTTCTCAGGGTAGTCAGCTAGGAAACACCGGCCTCATCTAGCTAAAAAAAATGTTGACGTGTAAAAGTGTTGTTAAAACCTACTTAAAAACAAAAACATTTGTCATTAAAAAAAAATGCAAAATAACTCGATCGGAGATGTCGGTGTCAAATAACAAAGAAACAAAACTGAAAACACCAACTTCCGAAATTAAATATATTTTGCAATTTTTACTGTTTGTTTTCTTTTTAGTTGTTTATGGTACGACGAGTAATTTTAAAGCCGTGAAAATTGGCTATAGTTATCTAGTTTATAGGTCAAGAATCTAATGAGATATGTATAATGTGTAGATGAAAGTAGTAAGCAAAAGTGTCAAAAACGGCCGTTTTTGGACTATTGCCTACTACTTTGGATACGAAACATTTTGAGACCTGTTTTAAAAACGTAAAAATACTTTATAATCTTTGTAACAAAAGTGACGTTGGATTCTTTAATATTTATTTTCTATGCTATGCTATGATTTTTAATTTAATGAGGGCGCCACTTGGCCGGTATAGACCCTTAAGGAGGTATTTAGAAGTTCTGATTCGAAACTGATTTTCGACTAAATAATAACTACACTAACACTGAGTGCTAACTTATGTACCGCCATGTTAGCCATACAAAACGTAATTTTCAGTACTGTCATATGTTTTAAAGTTTAGTGTTAAATTCGCAACATCACGATATGTTCCTTAAACCCACACTTCAAGGCTCTATTTTACTGCTTGAAAATTTCGCACGTATGGAACGAAACTACCTGGTATTAAACACTGAACAAGGCACATTAAAGGCACATAAAAGTTTAAAAAGTTAGCTGTGTGTCGCCTACATTATGTTCTAGCAGCATGCCACCGTCGCATGACTGTCCACCGTTTGATTCAATGCCTAATATTGTGGGGCAAGGCATAGGAGATTGACGTTCTTTTGTTTTTTTTTTTGCTGGGTTAAGTTTTACGACTGGCTGAATTTAAACAAGGAGTTTGGAACACTGTATTGACTGCATTATTTTAACTATGTTTCAGGTGAATTCTGTCTTATATCGTTTAGTCATCTGTAGAAAAACAGGTGAATAGTTAATTAGATACCTCATCATCATTATCAGCCTTTTAATGTCCTTACTGCTGGGGCACAGGCCTCCTCTCTGTGAGAGGGTGTGGTGGTAATCCACCACGCGGGCCCAGTGCGGGTTGATGGATGTCACATGTGTTCAAATTTTTGGTTCAAGGACATTACGGTTTCCTCACAATGTTTTGCTTCCCCGTTTTGAGAGAAGCGGTGATGAAAAATTTTACACAAAGTGGAGCGCCTGCCTGGGTCTGAACTCACGACCTACAACTTGTAAGTCCTAGCCGTTATCACTGGGCCAACACTGCTCTTTATTACTGGGCCTGCAGTCTCGACATTGATAGCGATCGCTACGTTAGTTACCGATAAAATAAATATGTACGAGACGACGTAAATTCTAACTTGCAAGCACTATTTTACATGAAAATAATTTATTTATATATCTTATAATTTATTTAAATTGTAATGAATATATTTACCGCTTGCACAATTAAATTAACTTGTCAAAATATAAAAGGACATAAAATTTTGTCTCCTTGTAACATTATTTTTTTAGCGACCGATCGTTAGGACATAGCGATTGGTATCAATGTCCACACTGTAGGCCTTGGGTCACCACTGCTCTTTTCCTTTTCCCAACTGTTTGTATCAGCTTCCATGTGTCCGTGGAGACACAAGCCTTCCTCGTTTATCGCTCTTTCTGTTATTGAACACCGCATTAAAATCCGTTTAGTGGTTTAGGATGTGTTAGCGGAAAAACAGACAAACGAGGATAGCGATGATGTATACTATGTAGAGATGTGTAGGTATAAATTCTTTGAGTTTGACCGAATCCAGCTTTGTCATGGACAGACTGTTTAAATCTGACTTCGACGACCCAGTAACTGAATAAAATCCCCTTGGCAATGCGGATTGTCAGACTTTTGGGCTTCTGACCACCAGTAACGATGTTAAAGTTCTATAAAAGACAGCCGGATACCTGCAATAATCAGGAGATAGTCAATGCTCGATTGGACAATAGTATACGTATACCTGAAATAAAGAGGTTATCACTGTGTATCGCTTACCCTGCACCAAACAGGAATTTGTTAGAGCATTGTTGACGTACCTATTTATTTTATATTTTTTGTAATACACTTCTGGACACATCTATTGGCCCACCTTAGAGTTTAGGTTTCGATGGCCCCTACCGAAATATGATTGCTAGATTGAACAAAAACTGTTGATGCAGTTTTAAACCTGATACATTTTACCATCTTTTTCGATCGTATTGTTTTAAATTTGAATTCAGAATACCATACGACATGGAGCTACGCCTAACAAGTCGGATATGCGCCTTGTTAAAGGCAATTGATTTTTGAATAAAAAACATGTTTTATCAAATAAAGGTTTAATTTAATAACGCGTGTTGCCTCCATGGGCATCTACCACAGCTCTCATACGATTAGGCATAGAGTTTGTCAACCGCTCTATGAAATTTTGAGGGATCATCTCCCATTCCTCTTCTATGGCAGTTTTCAACTCCTGCATCGTCTGGGCAACAGACTGACGAGCCCTAACACGTCTTTTTAGCTCGTCCCACATGTGCTCAATGGGGTTCATGTCTGGGTTTCTGGCTGGCCAGTCCATAACTGTGATGTTCACATCCCGAAGATATTCCCTGACGATGCCGGCTGCATGGGCTCTTGCATTATCATGCATAAAAAGGAAATTTGGGCCCACATAGTCCGCGTATGGTATCACGTGAGGTTCTAAGCACTCACGAATGTACCTTTCAGCATTTAATGTTGGCAGCCGTGGTCCTGTAACAACCTCAAGTTGAGTTTTGCCGCTCGCGGATATACCGCCCCAGACAGTCCATGAGCCACCGCCATAAGCAACCCTCTCTTCAAAGCAGCATTGTGCGAAACGCTCTCCCTTACGTCGGTAGACCTTCTTCCTTCCATCATTGCCATGTAACACAATTTTAGACTCATCAGAAAAGAGTACACGGCTCCAATCTTGCTGTGTCCAATTTAAATGACTGCGTGCGAAATGAAGGCGCGCTGTTCAGTGGGCTCGCGTTAGTTTGGGCCCATTAGCTGGCTTGTGTGGTACCATATCGCGTTCTTTTAACCTTCTCCGAACAGTTCGAGCGCTCACAGATACTCCGTGGAAGTCGCGAAGTTGGTTTTGTATCTCAATGGAGGTAAGGTGACGATTTCTCAAGCTGGTCGTCACGATGAATCGATCCTGCCTTTCAGTTGTGACCCGAGATCGTGGCCTTCCTTGGCGACGAACAAAGCCGCCAGTCTCTAGGTACCTCCGATAAACATTTCGGACCGCAGATCGACTTAAATTAAGTTGAGCACTCACGTTTCTTTGGCTGAGTCCGGCCTGAATAAGTGCCACAGCTTGGGCGGCGACTTCAGGTGAAGTATCCATAGATTATTGATAGAACCTCACCTTAATGTTAAGAATAAGTAATGTTTGTTGCAAAACCAAAGATATCAATCACTTTTTCAAGAATTAAATCCAAGTAAACCAATAAAACCAAGTTTTCTTAGTATTCGACTGTTTGATATCAACAAACAGGCTCCAAATTGTCTTTTGTTTCTATAAATTCTGTGTTCGAAATTCAAAAAAAGACTATTAAATGAAATTGTGAATGTGCCAGGTTCAAAACTGCATAAAAACTTTTTGCTCGACCTAATATAAAATTTTAGATATGACCAAACGAAACTGAAAATACAAGGTGGGCCAATAGATGTGTCCAGAAGTGTATTTTCAATCAATTTAATCATTAATACTAAACTGTTTTATAAAATTTAAATTAACTGTTCTATTTCTATAATAATCCAAGAAGATCATCGAATCAGGGCCCGCTGTTTGGAAACGGTTATTTTTTTAAATATTCTAACAAAAAGTAGACTTTCATTAATCTTTATGACTATTTTAATAGACGAAATTTTAATATAACGTAGCGTTTTTGATATATTTTTTGGTCATTCACTTTCAGTTATTAAAATTTATAGATACCTACATTTTTTTGTGGTATAAAATAAGAACATTAATTAAAATTTTAATTAATATTATTTATTATTTTAAACTGCAAAAATGTTGTATATATGTAAATTTTTGAAACAAATAAAACATTTTTTGTTTATTAATTTTGGCTACTTTTTTACTTTTCTTCACAATAGCTTCCACTTCTAAATTAAGCTTCCTACACCAGTGAATTCTAAGGACCCCAGGTTTCTAGGTTTACGACTTTATAACGACGCGCTAAGCGGTGAAATATGTGCTGTTAGTACATGATTATGTTAATTTTGACGTACACTGCCTTAGTAGGTGTGTTGCGATAATTACTAGAAGCAAATAACTCACATACATTTGCTCCAGTTTTTGTTAGAAAATAATGACTTTATCTAGGATTCGTTTGAGGTTAATTGTTTATTTTACACGTGTTTAGTCAATAAAAATAAAACAGTGAAACTTCTACGTTTCTTAATTATTTATATTTTGTGTTAGTAGCTATACTTTTTAACTAAGCCGTCGTATATTTTTTTTGGATTGTCGGAAATCATCCAATGACGTCTCCCGCTCTTCGTGTCAGACTTTTATTGACTAAAACCTACTCATGTTCCTTCAGTTGCCTCTGTTCCAAGGGCCGCAGTAAGTCTATATCAATTTATCCGCGACCCAGACGTCGTATTTACTACCGTACTACGTACATTTAGTATTTACCATCACAAAGAAGGAACGCTGGCACCTAAGCTAAAGAACATTATTCTAGTATTGGTGTTGAATATTTAATATAAAGTCTAATTTCTAAAAGGATTTTGAGTTAAGACGCTATTAACTGCCAATGACCTTGAGTGGTTAGCTTGCATGTTCTGTGCTGAGCGCTCTGCGGTTCCGGGAGATGTCATCGGATGATTTCCCACCCCACAAAAAAAAAGAAACACTTGGAATTACTCCTGTATCGTGGGTGCGTTCACAATCATGTAAACTCACATACACAAAGACACCCAGACCCGGAACAACTATCTGTAGGCCATACAAATATTTGTTCCGTGCGGGGATCGGACCCGCGACACGCAGCGCCGAACGCTCAACCACTGCGTCAACCGTGCCGTCGAGTTACAATAATAATTAAAATACGCTCTAGAGTTTTTGCGTGATTCTCAATTTTATAATTTTCCGCGTTAGAAATAACTTTTAATTACACCATGTTATAAAAATATAATTTCGAATTTTCACATATCAAATTACGAAAAAAATTGTCTAGAGTAACATATATTTTTTCACGGAAATAAAATTGGTCGATTAGACGTCATGTTCAATTAAAAATCATTAAAAGTCTTATAACTGCGCCTTAAGTGCTACAAGAATGTATGGCTCACTGCTATTTCTGACCTTATGTCATTGTGTAAAATGTAACGGTGCAAATATGACAACCTTATTGAGAGTTATATGTTTGTGTTGTTTGGTTGAAACACCAGGGCATGGGGTCCGAGTGCTCATAGATTTTTTCGTGACATCAGCAAACAATTAGTCGACTCTTCATGTGACCAGAGGACTGACCTTTTTCGGCGAAAGAATCAGCATTGCCTATACCAGCAGTGTTCTGGGCACTTTTTGGCCAAAGAATCAGTATTGCCCATACCAGCAGTGTTCTGGGAACTTTATGGCCAAAGAATCAGCATTCCCCATACCAGCAGTGTTCTGGGCACTTTTTGGCCAAAGAATCAGCATTGCCCATACCAGCAGTGTTCTGGGCACTTTTTGGCCAAAGAATCAGCATTGCCCATACCAGCAGTGTTCTGGGCACTTTTTGGACAAAGAATCAGCATTGCCCATACCAGCAGTGTTCTAGGCACTTTTTGGCCAAAGAATCAGCATTGCCCATACCAGCAGTGTTCTGGGCACTTTTTGTCCAAAGAATCAGCATTGCCCATACCAGCAGTGTTCTGGGCACCTTTTGGCCAAAGAATCAGCATTGCCCATACCAGCAGTGTTCTGGGCACTTTTTGGAATCAGCATTGCCCATACCAGCAGTGTTCTGGGCACTTTTTGGCCAAAGAATCAGCATTGCCCATACCAGCAGTGTTCTGGGCACCTTTTGGCCAAAGAATCAGCATTGGCCATACCAGCAGTGTTCTGGGCACCTTTTGGCCAAAGAATCAGCATTGCCCATACCAGCAGTGTTCTGGGCACCTTTTGGCCAAAGAATCAGCATTGCCCATACCAGCAGTGTTCTGGGCACCTTTTGGCCAAAGAATCAGCATTGCCCATACCAGCAGTGTTCTGGGCACTTTTTGGCCAAAGAATCAGCATTGCCCATACCAGCAGTGTTCTGGGCACATTTTGGCCAAAGAATCAGCATTGCCCATACCAGCAGTGTTCTGGGCACTTTTTGGCCAAAGAATCAGCATTGCCCATACCAGCAGTGTTCTGGGCACTTTTTGTCCAAAGAATCAGCATTGCCCTTACCAGCAGTGTTCTGGGCACTTTTCCCGTTTTCGTTTAATTTTTCGATGTCCAATGACTTCTTTGCCTCTTTTTTTTATGCATCTTGTACATATTTTATTTATTATAATTATATAATTAGGTTCAATTTGCAGGTACTTTTGGTTTAAATAGGTATTTAACTGTAAATAGTAATAAATTAGATTTATGATTGAAATTATTTATTGTTTACAACTTTAACGTTGTTATAGGAGATGAGTTTCATAAACATTGCTACAACATACAACATGACGGTACGGTTGGCGCAGTGGTTGAGCGTTCGGTTGCTGCGCTGCGTGTCACGGGTTCGATCCCCGCACGGAACAAATATTTGTATGCCTACAGATAGTTGTTTCGGGTCTGGGTGTCTTGTCAAGTGCGAGTCGGACTGACGCACGAAGGGTTCCATACCATTCCCATAAAAAAACGGCAAAAAATCATGTCTGTTGTATGGGAGCCCCACTTAAATATTTTTTTATTCTGTTTTTTAGTTTTTTCTTGTTATAGCGGCTACACAAATACATCATCTGTGTAAATTTCAACTGTCTTAACTATCACGGTTCAAGAAATACAGCATTTTTTGTTTTGGGGGATGAGAAATCATCCAATGACTTATCCCGCTCTAGGGTGGAGCGGAAGGGCGTGTCAGACTCTTACTGACTAAAAGCCATCCCTGTTCCTCCCTGCCCTGAATGCCCAGGGGCGAGGTAACTCTTTCGAATTTATCCTCAACCCCTAGGCAGAAGAAATACAGCCTGGTGACAGACGCACAGACGAACAGACAGCGGAGTCTTAGTAATAGGGTCCTGTATTACCCTTTGGGTACGGAACCCTAAAAACGGGCACAGGCAACTCCTACTACAAAAAAGATAGTTCAAACCTAAATTTCGAAATATCAAAAAATAACTCTAATAAATATTCAGAAACTCAATAAAACAGTTCTCTGTTCACAAGTCTAATGATTCACGATTCCATGAATCAAGCTAACTGCATTTGAATTTAGAACATGGCGCCGATTTCAATGGCCAGCACCTCTTACCCGGAACGCCAAGTTTACGATACAAAGTCTAAACTATCGTGGTTCGACACTACTACCGCTTTAGCGAGATTAAGCGAACTTCGGGGAACTTCGGAGAACTTCGGCTAAGTTCGCCAGTGAACCGTAGCTAACGGTTAAGAAGCAAAACAATACAGCATGTTGCTTTAGAAAAATAGAGAGATAAAGAATAAGTTCTGAAAATGTGAAATCTTAACAGATTTTTAAGGTTATTTACAGCCGAAAAAGTAGATAAAATTAATCAGCGTTTTATTCTGCCTGTCACATAATAAAATTAAAGGCAAATTGATAGTAGTAGGCTAGAAATAACATGCTGGGTAAAATATCCCACTCCTACAGAGGAAATAGAACACATGTTTTTTTTATTTTATTTCATACCAATTTGTAATCCAACTTACGTTTATTTACCAGAAAAACTTGTCCAGACTAAATACTTAAATAGTAATCAGAAAAGTTCCACCACAACGCACAAAAGGTTTTAGGAACACATTCATTGTGCGTACAGCTAAGGTGTGGAATTCCCTGCCAGATTCTGTGTTTCCTGATAGCTACAACCTGGAAGTCTGACTAGGTCACTTCTAGGCAAGCGTGCTCTATTTAAACCACATTATCGTTTACCATTATATTAAATGTTGGTCAAAACCGAGCCTATTAATGATAAAAAAAAACCGGCGAAGTTCGAGTCGGACTTGCGCAAGAAGGGTTCCGTACCATTATCTATAAAACCGGAAAAAAAATCACGTTTGTTGTATGGAAGCCCTTTAAATATTTTTCTTATTTTGTTTTTTAGTATTTGTTGTTATAGCGGCAACAGAAATACATCATCTGTGAAAATTTCAACTGTATAACTATCACGGTTCATGAGATACAGTCTGGTGACAGACGGACAGACAGACAGACAGACAGACGGACGTCAGAAGTGAAAACAAAAACTTGAACAAAAATGCCCAACGCGCCTCGCGACCCGCTATGACTGCTACGACGCTACACGTCGTAGCACTCTCGTAGCGAATCGCGTAGCGGTGTCGGTGGCGCTACAGTTAATTTTTTTTCCCATCTCAAAACTGCCCAACGCGCTAGAAGTTTTCACTTCAAAAAACCAAATTACTCCATTCCCTATTTAAATAACTCTACTGAAACAGGTAATCTGAAACCATTACATAAAGCAGGTTTACTTAAAAATTAATCAAACGTAATTTCCAATCCAATTTGCCGCGCTCCACGCTACACAAAATAGATGCGGTCGGACCGTGGTGGTGCCCGTCAGCCACACACTTACGTGAACTTTAAGGGTAGGCACACATTGTAATAATATACTGACACCTGAAACGCGAGCGCGAACTTCTGTAAAAGAAAAAGATTACGAAGCAAAAAACGATATTTGTTTTTTTTGCACATCGGTAGGTACCCACAATGTAGTTAAGAATATAAATAATTTTCTGTAGTTTAAAAACTAAAAACACGACATTATTTTTTGTTTTTCGAGTTCTCACCAAACCCTTTTTGGTTAGTTGTCTTCAGAAGCTCTGTTAAGTCCGTGGTCTTCCATTATAATCCGCACTTTAGAAAACATAAAAACTTTTTTACAAAAAAATAGAACCGACTTCCAAAAAAAGTGCAAAATAACTTTTATTTCGGAAGTCGGTGTTCCTGTTTTGTGTCTGTGTTTTTTGACACCGACTTCCGAAATAAAAGTTATTTTGCACTTTTTTTGGAAGTCGGTTCTATTTTTTTGTAAAAAAAATTTTATTTTTCACTTTTTAGTTGTGGTTCCCCATTAAACTGTGTTAACAATTCATAGACATACGATAGCAGCAATCGCGGTTGATTTGCTGTCAATTTTTGAAGAGTTCCGTTGCTGTCTCCGAAACCCATAATCAGATCTTTTTTAAATTTAAATGGGACCATTTCGGAATAAACCCCTTTCGAACAAAAAAAGAATTTTGCAAATCCGTCAATATATGACGGAGTTATGCCCGAACATACATAAAAAAAAAAAAAAAAATTCAAACATCCGAATTGATAACCTCCTCCTTTTTCGAAGTCGGTTAAAAAAGGATTTTTGCCAACAAAATTTGTATGGAGGTTTCTCATTTTCTCTGACTCGATTTGACTTAAATCATAATCATAATCATCATTTATTGCATTCATGTAGTTTAAAAGACTTAGGCCACATGCTCACATGGTCACATGCTCTTAAAAAGATTACTCATTTTAAGTACATGGATGTTTTTCATGGTCGAAATCAATTATTAGTTTTATTTAATTGTTTTATCTCATTTTGAAATCGATGTGCCTATTTTATCAGAATCTCATAACTAGCACCTCGCTCGCGACTTCGTCCACGTGGATTTCGAAAATATTAATAGCCTATCTACAAATTGCATGTCTAAAAATAACGTAGCTTCATACTTATGAAAGAATTTTCAAAATCGGTTCAGTATTTCCAAAGATTACTTCCTATAAACATACTTACAAACTTTACCTCTTTTGAATATTGCTGATATACTAGTATTGATACAATTTTTAATTAATTATTTTCGAGTTACTTACTTAAAACACTATCAAACATCCGTCGCTTAAAGTTTGGAAAATACAAATCCTGTTCAAAACCCTGTTTTTTTTTATGGGGTGGTAAATCATCCAATGACATCTCCCGCTCTAGGGTGGAGCGGGAGGGCGTGTCAGACTCTTACTGACTAAAACCCACCCCTGCTCCTTCCCTGCCTGAGTGCCCAGGGGCGAGGTAACTCTGTTTCGAATTTTTCCTCATTTTTTTTTGTGGGGTGGGAAATCATCCAATGACTTCTCCCGCTCTGGTTGGAGCGGGAGAGCGTGTCAGACTCTTACTGACCAAAACCCACCCCTGTTCCTTCCCTGCCTGAGTACCCAGGGGCGAGGTTACTCTTTCGAATTTATCCTCAACCCCTGGGCAGACAAAATCCTGGTTAATACTAAATTGGCAATATGAACCAAATCATCTTAACGATTACTGGTATGTAATACATTTTTGTAACAAGTTGCCAACGGCAACTTTAGGTATAACTGTTGGAAATACTAGGATCGTAATGGGTGACAACCCTTACACGGATTGCATTTTGTGGCATTGCCTGCGTCTAAACAGAATTTTGTATGAGAACTGTAATTTACGTTAGCAGTGATATAAACAGAAACCTATTTGGGAGAGGGAAATATGAATTGATATTAACTGTGCAGCAGTATGAACTAAGTCCGCACAATTAATTTTACCTCAGCGAATATTCAATAACAATTTAGTAGTAGTTTCATTGAAATGTGGTCGTCGCTCACTATAAAATTATTTTCCTCGAAATAATGTAGGTACTGACTGGGGGTGTGTAGCTCAGCGGCGGTACTCCTAGTGTGTGTGAATCAATCTGCCTAGCCTTTTCCCAACTATCTTGGGGTTGGCTTCCAGTCCAACCGGATTCAGCTGAATACCAGTATTTTACATGGAGCGACAGCTTATCTGACCTCCACAACTCAGTTAGACCCTGGGTTACTGGGTCGATACCCCTTGGTAAGACTGCTCTCAAAACTTTGAAAGAAAACATTTTGAGGAAACCGGCATGTCCTAGAACCAAAAATTCGAAGACATGTGACATTTACAAATTCGCAATGGGCCCGCGTGGTGGTTTACGGCCCACACCCTCTCACAGAGAGGAGGCCTGTGTCCCAGCAGTGGGGACAGTAAAAGGCTGATAGTGATGTAATTATTGATAAGACTGGTTGTCAGACTTTCGGGCTTCTGACGTCCTGTAACAACTGTCAAAGATCCACGATTGACAGCTGGGACCAACGGCTTAAGGCGCAGTTAAACGACTTTTAATGGTTTTTACTGGAACATCACGTCTAAACGGCTTGTCTTATTTCTTTAAAAAAAATATGTGTTACTCTAGACAATTTCCTTCGTAATTTGATTTCAGAATATTTGAAATTATATTTTTATAACATAGTGTAATTAATTTGTAAAGTTATCTCTAACGCGGATAAAAAATTGAGAATCACGCAAAAACTATAAAGCGTATTTTCATGAAACCTTCACCATTATAAGGATCATTTAATTATTTACAATTTAGTTTCAGTGTTTTAGTTTAATACTTGTTGTTTTATGTGTAATAAATTAATAATGCGCCTAATTTCGGACAGCGCTCCTTGATGGGCGAGTCCTATTACTTGGTGCACATAATTTAGCACGCAAGCTAACCACTCAAGGTCGTTGGCAGCTAATAACGCCTTAACGTGGTTTCCGAGGCACGGCGGAGTCTCGGTATGTAAAGATGATCACCCATCCATGGCCGGCAAGCGTAGCTTAACCTGATGGATCGACCCGTGAGGCTGTTAATTACTTTAGCAACGAGCTCCTCCTAGTGTGTGTATTTTTTTTTTTTTTTTTTGGTAGGAAATGATCACATAACTTTTCCCGCTCTGGGTGGAGCAGTAGGGCGTGTCAGACTCTTACTGACTAAAACCCACCCTGTTCCTTCAGTTGCCGGTGCCAGGACTGCGGTGATTCTATCAAACACTGCCGCAATCCTGGTAGAGTGTGTGTATTCTTACGTTATGGAGTGTACCTTATAACATAAACACGGAAATGCAATACTAAATATGTTATACTAGCTGACCCGACAGACGGTGTCCTGTCTTACTTATAAACTGTCAAATGCGCGAATTTTAAGGTGCTATTAACTGCCAATGACCTTGAGTGGTTAGCTTGCGTGTTCTGTGCTGAGCTCACGTAACGCGTCGTACGTCCACCCAGTAATAGGACTAGCCCATCAAGGAGCGCTGTTGGCGAAATTAGACGCATTATTAATTTATTACACATAAACAACACACACAACAACAAGTATTAAACTAAAACACTAAGACTCAATTATAAATAATTAAATGATCTTTAAAACGGTGAAGGTTTCATAAATAAAAAATAATTAAACTATGGTTAAAATAAATTTACAAATATTCTCAGATCAAATTACGACGAAAATTGTCTAAAGTAACATATATTTTTTTCAAATAAATAAAACTAGTCGTTTAGACGTTATGTTTGATTAAAAACCATTAAAAGTCGTATAACTGCGCCTTAAATAGTCGATAAGTTTTCTGAAATTGTCTAAATTTTCCGCGCCACTTTCTTAATTTTTTCCTCCTGACAATAACAAACACAACAAAAAAAGAATTAGCAAAATAAGAAGAGAAATATGGATTCATTTCTTTATAATTACTAACAGTCCGGGCGAACTTTTTACCGTCTCGGAATCAATGAACATAATATCCGTTCCAGTTCCGTATAGTAATATGAGAAAATGAATTTCCTTTATTAATTTATTTTTTGCTATTCGGAGTGGAAAAAAAAATCAACAACTCAAAAATCATTGAAATCGGTCCAGCCGTTTTTAGTTATAAATGGTGTAATTAACCTGACTTTGTTTTGATGCAAGCGAGTCCAAACCAAACAAATATTTGTTCCTACATATAAAAGATTCTAATTTTGCATCACCCATCAAAAGTATCTTTGGTCAACCAGCCTCTCGGCTAATAAGGTTTCGATCTCATGCAACCTCCTTGGACGTTACAATATCTATGTATATTACAAAGCTGAAGAGTTTGTTACTACGCGCTTATTTCTAGAGAAATCAGTGGAATTTATAAAAATATTCTCTGGCTTATGATAGGTAAAGCTTTAAGAAAGGTTATAGGCTATTTTACATTACGCTACGATCCTTAGAAGACGAGCAAAAAGAAAACAAATAAAAAATTAAAATAACCCGACCGTAAAAAAAACAACACACACAGTCGGGTTTTTTGAAAATATTTTATTTTTTATTTTCTACATTTTAATGAGTTATATTTTTGAAATCGCCTCCTCGAACCCTTTATTTTGATATCCCACTTAATACAGTTCCCGACTTAATTTTTTTACTTTTTCACAATGGCGTTTGGTTGTCGCCACATTGTATTTTGATTACTTTCATGTCTTTAGTAGCACTCGCAATGTTAAGACGAATGAATTGACGTAAGAATTATCAAAATCAGTCCACGCGTTTGGTATATAAAGTGCCACAAAGAAACAAACATACATACACATATACATACATAGGCTTTTTCTAGAGAAGTTCAGTGGCTGTTTTAATTTATTATTCACAAATTCATTCTTAATGGCTAAAATTAGTGTAGTTTTGTGTCTGAAGTGACTACGTAACTAGAAAATATGTGGAATCATTGAAGCAGGTGCGATCTTGGTAAAATGAAGCTGAGATTTTATTGTAGTGTTGACTAACTCAGCGAAGCTTGCCGAGAAGGCTGACTCGACACATTTGCAGCCAAATACTGCAAAAACATAATGTATTACATCTGCATTCTAATAGAAAACATTGACTGTCTCACAATTACATAATTTCTAAACTTAACACTGGCTAAAAGCACAGACTGTGCGAAACCAAAAACAAAAAATTAAAAATAATGCATACCTTCTTTTGCCAAATCCAGAAAAGTGAAATCTGCATCCAAAAATCCATTGAACACAAAATGGCTGCAGAAAAAACATTAAAAGTGCTGAAAATTCACACTACGCCAGCTTTTCATTGCAGCAAGATAACAAAGTAGGTACGGCAGAAAATCTCGTTTCGAATACACTGTCGTTTATTTGAGTAGCCAAACAAATTGCGCCTTTTTGTGCCAGCAATGAATGGGCTCGGGCTTGACTGCACATTTTGACGCCAAAAACTTTCGATGCGAACACTGTTGATTGTCAATTGTTCTAGTAGGTACTAGACAGCGCAGCGCACGGAGGTATTGGAAAAGTGAAAGAATTTCATTACGTACAGGCACAGATAATATAACACTAGCGTAGTACGTATAGGCTAAGCTTTTGTGATAATGTTTGTTGTCTAACAAGATTTCTATAACGACTACCAAGTTTTGACAGATTTTTTTTAGTCACTAGTCTTGAATGACTCTAGGAACCAACACCAAGGGTCTATCTAATCTAAGGTACCTAAATAACACTAATAAAAAATGCTAACGTACAGCGATCTTTAAACTAGAAGTTTTCATTATGTTCTTGGTTCTTGGCTTTTGGCAAAAAAAGTAACGAGTAAAATTTAGTGCTATACGGTGGGTACATGAATTTTTCAATTCGCTTATTCGAAAATTCGAAAACCCGGTCCTACCCCTACCCGCTGTTAGGTTTGCAATGTTGTGTACTTCGCACCAGCGCGGAAAAGTGCAGTGGTCAGCCTTCGTCACAAATTATTATAATTATTTATTGTAATCTAGCTGGTCGCCAGACAGCCCCCAATGGTTTTGGAATTTATCCACGAACTCTGGGCAGGCATCGGCCATGAGGTATTGCTGACACCTCTTTGAGGCGCGCGTGGATTCTCGGGCCTGGTACTGATCGGACGTCGAGCTACCCATTACTCGCCGTCCTCAGGCCCTCGCCTACGAACGCCGGATATCGCCTCGCGACCCCCGACGCCCAGGGCGTCTCCTGCGGTGGCTGTAGCTGCGGGGGCGTGAGGACGACTTTTTTGAGTCTCCCTCACTCGTTCCGCCTCCTCCTTCGTGAGCATTACTGCTTCCCATTCCCTCTCGCTCCGTACCATGACCTGGACTAGGGCCGGGCGCGAGAGGTTGCCGCTGCCGATCGCCTCCGCGAGGACACGGCGGTGCTCCGCCCAAGCGGGGCACAACTCCACCATATGCTCCACCGTATCCTCATGCTGTATAGTCTTACTTTGTCACTCATAGATACTTCAATTTTCCGAGTTACAGCCATTTCTTTCAACTGGCAAAGAAAGACAGTACTTATCTTTTTAACACACTTTCATGATTCACCTAGAAAGGGCCCAAAGATCTCTACTTAAAGTAATGACTTTCAAACCCTTTAGATTTTCCACCAGACTCTTATATGAGAAGTGTAAAGTACTTACAAGACAAAATTATATTTTGCAAGTTGTTACCAAGCAGCACAGTGTTACACCTTATAATGAACAAAATAATAAGAAGCGCACTGGAACAAACGTTTGCTTGCCTTTACTCTGTCACACGACGTCCGCTAGGCGACAGCGGGTATATCTTGCCACTTTTCTTTATAATAAGTTGAATAAAATTCTGAACATAAATCCCCTTACGACTCGTGAAACAAAAATGAAGGTAGAGATCTGGCTACTGACACAGGACTACAATGCAACCGAAAATTTACTGCAGTCAACATAAATAAAAACACAAATCATTGGTATTCACACACACACACACACACACACACACACACGCATCATAACACAAACGCACACATACACACACACTTACCAGCACCCCTTGTTTTAAATTGAATTTTGTTTAACCTGGCTTTATTGTAATTTATTTTTGACATAATTTTATTTATTTTAATCTTAATTTTAACCTAATTTTGTTTATTTATTTTTTATTTTATGAGATTATTTAAATTGTTCTAATTTTATTTTTTAAGACATTTTTAGTACTTAAATTAAATGTTTACTATTAAACTTAGTTTTAAGTAATATAATTTTAACAAATTTCGCTTATATGACTTGCTTAGTGTAACCTAAAATTGGATGAAGTCACTGGCTCCTGAAATATAGGTAATTTTGCCTAGCTCTGGAGCCAGGGTCTCACACTTTTCTGTAACTTGACTATGGCAATAAAAAATATTATTATTATTACTTTTATTAGCTACACCAGTAACTATGAAAAACATTAAAAAAAAAAAATTTTACCCACTTCCCGGTTTCCGATTGAGCTGTAAGTTTACATACATGTTTAGGTTGGATGGCAATGCACTGTTAGCTATGTGACGTCGTTCTAAATCTAACATAGTGGACTCTCAAAGATGGCGGACTAGTTTTTTTTATGAGTAAATTATTTTAGTTCAATTATTGATTTCATGCCAAAAAAAAAAGAAAACCTGCATCAGACTGCTTGAAAAACAGTTTAATGGGGAACCACAACTAAAAAGTGAAAAATAAAAAACTTTTTTACAAAAAAATAGAACCGACTTCCAAAAAAAGAGCAAAATAACTTTAATTTCGGAAGTCGGTGTTCCTGTTTTGTGTCTTCGTTTTTTGACACCGACTTCCGAAATTAAAGTTATTTTGCACTTTTTTTGGAAGTCGGTTCTATTTTTTTGTAAAAAAGTTTTTTATTTTTCACTTTTTAGTTGTGGTTCCCCATTAAACTGTTTTAACAATTCATCGACATACGATAGCAGCAATCGCGGTTGATTTGCTGTCAATTTTTGAAGAGTTCCGTTGTCTGTCACCGAAACCCATCATCAGATCTTTTTTAAATTTAAATGGGACCATTTTGGAATAAACCCCTTTCAAACAAAAAAAGAATTTTGCAAATCCGTCAATATATGACGGAGTTATGCCCGAACATACATAAAAACAAAAAAAAATAACAAAAAAAATACAAACATCCGAATTGATAACCTCCTCCTTTTTCGAAGTCGGTTAAAAAGTGACTTGTTTGGAACTTTTTAGTTGT
The DNA here is from genome assembly GCA_951329385.1 of Polia nebulosa. Lineage (NCBI taxonomy): Eukaryota > Metazoa > Arthropoda > Insecta > Lepidoptera > Noctuidae > Polia > Polia nebulosa. The sequence continues at coordinate 8,923,403 of OX589588.1, read as the reverse complement.
TTTTTACAGCAGTGTTATTAAAAAAAAAACACTACGTTTTAATGAGCATATTTTTGGAATCGCTGCCTTGGACCCTTTATTTTGATACGTTACCCCACTTGATATAGTTCGTCGACTCTATTTTTTTTTCTTTTTCACAATATGGCGACTGTATGTCGCCATATTGTATTTTGATTACTGTCATGTCTTTAGTGGCACTCGCAAGATTAAGACGAATCAATTGACGTAAGATTTAATCTTTGGAAAAGCCGAAAAAAACAAAAAAAAAACAGCTGTTTTCAACGCTAGTTTGGTCTCTAAAGCGCTACAAAGGAACAAACATACATACATAGGCTGATAAACACATTATACTTCCTTGCGTCGCGTAGTCGGGTAAAAATAAAATGACGTCACATACAAAAAAGCGTGTTTTTCTAAACTATAATGTTTTAGTCTCGTTTCGTAATCAGCTCATCATCTTCCTGCACTTATCCCATGTTACTTGGGGTCACACGTTTTCTTCTTCCATTTAGTCCTGGCAGCCGTCACGCTATCACTCCCATTTCTTTCATATCACACAATCCATCCATCTTTTCTTTGGTCTCCCTCTCCCTCTCCATCCATCCAGATTTAGAGGTATGCGGAACAGGGTGTAGAGTCCCGCAAACCTCCATTGAAAAGGGAGGATCCTCCGACCAGACGGGTTTTGTGTCTGGTCCGGGCAACTGCCCGATAGTTGATTTCGGGCAGTTGTGTATGTTCGATTGTTCTCGATGAGTCGTTCATACGTGATGCTTGCCGGGCCAGTGGAAGGTTGGTTCCAGTGAGTCGGAACCGGAAGAGGCGCATAGTTCACGGTGAGTTGGAACTGTCTGCGGTGATGATATCCCAGTGAGTCGGGATGATGTTGCAGGCTCCAGTGAGTCGGAGTACTGCTGCGGGCTCCAGTGAGTCGGAGCGGTGCGTCGTCGTCGTTTGCCGTTGTTGTCGTTTTTCGTTGTCGTCGTTATCGTTGTCGGCGTTATCGTTGTCGGCGTTATCGTTGTCGGCGTTATCGTTGTCGGCGTTATCGTTGTCGGCGTTATAGTTGTCGTCGTTGTCGTTGTACTGGCTGGCTGTATGACTCGTTGCTGAAGAGCTTGGAGGAAGTGATGATGATGACGTCACGCTGGAGTAGCTGCACGAAGGCTGCGCTGACGAGGTGATGACACCATGACGAAGGCTGCGCCCACGTTCATAGTCGAGGGTCACCATTTTAGAGGTATGCGGAACAGGGTGTAAAGTCCCGCAAACCTCCATTGAACAGGGAGGATCCTCCTCGCAGACGGGTATTGTGTCTGGTCCGGGCAACTGCCTGATAGTTGACTTCGGGCTGTTGTATATGTTCAAATCGTGCGGAGAACTCTGCTTGCGCGATTTAGGAATTTGCTGTTCTAGTTCGCATGTAGCGTCATAGATGTCGCTTCACACATATTATTATATTCGTAGTCAGCTAAACAGTGAAATCTTCCCGACTACATACACGTGATTATTTACTACCACGGAAATTCATTACCGATTAGCTAAGTACATAGACTATCGTACCTAAATGGGAGTAGTGTTGCAGGAAACATTAGAAACTTGACTTGCCCGATATCGCAGCAAGTTTGAAACAGCATGATAGTTCTACATTCTAGTTCAGTCGAACACCTTCAGGATTAGATAAGACTGAAGTGTTCAACTGTAATGAACGGATAGAGGTACAGTCACGAGCAAAAATATTACACAAGTAAACTTTAGTTGTAAGCTCGAGTAACTTAAAACCGTCTATATAAGATACTTAAACTTACAAATAAAGTTTGCTTGTGTACATATGTTTGCTCGTGACTGAACCTACTGTACATTATGTATTTTAGATTTCGTGTCTATTGTGTAGAGGACGAATAAGAAAAAGAAAATAAAGAAAAAATATTTATTTTGCACAGATTACAAACGCACATAAATTTACAGAAGCCTATTATCCAAGTAAAAATAAATAGAACTTAACTAATTGATTAATGCCTAGTGATCTCGTTTCTGGTGCGGTGCACCACTACGCACCATAGACGAAACGTAGGTCTATGACGCCCCGATCAATGACAATGAAATTAGGAGATCACTACAGCAAAAAAATCGGAACGTGTATTACTTATTACAAACGTAAAGACAAGGAATATTACATAAATGCAACTGTGCGTCATATCCGTACAAAAATGGTCATTGCTCAGCGAAAATACTGTGGCTTCGGACGGACCGAAAGTCAACAGCGCTGGTATTCTGCAAAGACCAAGAGTGACATGTTGACGCTATGGCATGGTGTTTCGCTGCGAGATTTAGGAAACAACATTAGGGTGAGTACTTCTATTAAATTTGTGAAAATATGGGAAATTAATATAAATACTTGTGTGAATACGTATTTATACATGAATGTGTACGTGTATTCAATATGTTTGTGTAAATAAAATAAAAATCTATATGACAACATACAAAAACTAACTTAAAACTTATATAACGAATCATAGTTGGCTTCAATTTCCATGGATAACTATAACTCATGGTGAAATTAATAATTAAGTGGATTGAATGAAAGGAAAGGCTTAATTTAAGATGATAATTATGATGAAGGTACACTGGTCTTCTCCATTTTAATCCATGGACCGATCCATGGATGGCTGGACCTTAAAAGCAGCGGATAGACAGCAGATAGATGCCGTCGAGATGTGGTGTTGGCACCATCTACTACGAATACGAACATGCGTTCGTATGACCATCACAGAGGAACTCAACCTAACACACTCTCGAGGGCTCTCCACGACGTCTCTGCACCGTATTCTTCAGTATTTTGGCCACATTGCTCGCAGAAGCTTTGACAATCTAGAACGCCTTATGGTCATTGGGAAAGTGGAAGGAAAAAGGCCTAGTGATGCCCGGAGAAGCCATCAAGAAGCTTTGGGAGAGGAGTCACGATCCTCAGTAATGAGGGAACAACGTAGGAGGAGGATGATGGCGGTCATGTTAAATAATAATTAAACAATATTATGTTTCTGCCACTGTACAGATTTGGGTTACAATTCATTTATTTAGATTTTGGGGTTATTCATGAGTTACATACATAATACATAACATGTACAACGTAACTACAAAGGGATGAAACAACTCAATATTCAATAACCTAGCATACCTAAACTAATTTCGAAACTAATCCATTCGCCGTTCTGCGTAATATATTAAGAACATTATTACTCCACAAGCAAACTCATTCACAATAAATTATGGAATCTAAAATAAAATGAGGAGTAAACATAGTTTAACCATTTGCGCTTTGAGATGGCAATAGCTGTCATAGACCCAACTACATTTTCTTGCATTCTTAATTTGAAAAATGAAAAGAAATAAAAACGTCCCTGAATAGACAATGCTATAAGTTTTTTTTTATAGCCGTCAAAGACACGGTTTAAGCAAAAATCAATGTTCGAAAAAGAAAAACTGGCCAAGTGTGAGTTCGTGCCAAGGGTTCCAAACGAATCATATTTTTAAAGAACCTAGACTTGTTATATTTCCTAATAATCTATAAGCAAATAATTATTTCCTGTTTCTTTTAATTTATGACTCAGTAGTTTCAGAGATAAGGCGGAAATGGTCGATGTTCATCTATGTTCTTAAATAACTTATAAATTATTTTTTTTGTAATAGAAATAAAAAATCATTTGAGGCCCTCACAATATATCCTTTTATTTGATTTGTCGCAACAAATTATCCCGCAGTTTGAAAAACTTTATTTTTTAATTTTCCGATTTGCACAACAAAAGTGTGCTCCATATTCCAAATTTATTTATTTTCGTTATATGTACATGTTCGGGTTACAGATATTCACGTGTAAACCAAATTTCAACTCAATCGATCCTGTAGATTAAAAAAAATGGCTGTGACATACGGACAGACAGAAAGACAGACACGCGAGTGATCCTATACTGACTTCGGAACCCTAAAATCATCTGTTCTCTTATTTTCTGTGATAAAGAACGTAGTACATAGACTTAAATATTTACCGCGAACATTTTTCACCAATGAAAACCGTTAGTGCGTACTTCGCATTTTTAGGGTTTCGTACTAAATGAGGGAATTATCAATTGGTATTTGTTAGTAAAATATACGTAATAATAAACATTATGACCAAATTTCAAGTTCATAGGTCAATGGGAAGTTAAATAAATCTTCGGAACAAAATTTTGTGACGCGGACAGACAGACAGACGGACATGTGAGTCACAGCAATAGGGCTCCGTTTGGACCCTTCGGGTACGGAATCTTATAAACGATACTTACATAGTTTATTGGTCGGGTTAATACGAAGACATAACCTATTAAGTAAAATAATACCTATAGGTATGTGGTAAGTGCCCATGTAGATTTATTTTAAATAACATAATAATTAACAAAAAAACTGACTATCAAAAAATGACGAGTTGACTGTCTACATACTAATTTGAAAGGGCGATGACCACTAAAGGCATGCTAAGACGAAACAACTATGAAACATTCATTCAATATTTTGAGAAGATCGCTAATGTTTGTCGAGATCAGACACACAAATATGGCGTTTCCCTCCATCTCGAGAGCAAACTAACATGGATGAAAGTGTTTCCTGATATAGTTATGAGTCAGGATCGTGTTATGGGTGGATGTTGGATTTATTGATGTGTATCTGTGTTTTTCTTTTTAACCGATTTCAAAAAAGGAAGTTCTGTATTCGACCCGTATGTACGTGTGTTTGTTTGTCTGCGATTTTCTCGAAAACTATTGATCCGATTTGAATGGGGTGTTCATTATTCAAATGCATATTTTTCAAGAAAGATTTTAGTGTATAGAACATTAGGATCTGATAAAGATCTTCGGAGATAGACGGTGGAACTCTTCAATAACTAACAGCAAATGACTCGCGATTACTGCGATCGTTTGTCTACGTATTGTTAACACAATTTAATGGGGACCACCACTAAAAAGTGAAAAATAATTTGGTTTAATACTTTGGACAATGAAAACTGCTGAACTCGCAACAAAATTCTGAACTAATTTAATTAAGATCGGCTGGCAAAATATCAAGAAAAGGCAGTGTTTTGTAAAATTATAATTATATTAAATAAGTAGTTACAGCTGATTCTGGAGTCAACGGCCCCAGGTATAAAGTTACATGAAATTATGAAACTTTATTTTATTTTTTAATAAAACGTTGCCCCACACTAGGAATTATCTGCCCGGGGGTTGAGGATAAATTCGAAAGAGTTACCTCGCCCCTGGGCATTTAGGGCATGGAGGAACAGGGGTGGGTTTTAGTCAGTAAGAGTCTGACACACCCTTCCGCTCCACCCTAGAGCGGAAGAAGTCATAGGATGATTTCCCACCCCCCCCCCAAAAAAAAAAAACACTAGAAATTATTCCTGTACCGTGGGTGCGTTCACAAACATTTAAACTCACATACACAAGTCACCCAGACCCGGAACAACTACCTGTAGGGCATACAAATATTTGTTCCGTATTATTCAATTTTTAACATATGTCTCGTACCTAATTAAAAAAAATGTTTTTAAAATTTTATTGTTGTTTTTTTACTACGTTTATTATTTACGGTTTTTTTTAATGTGTACTTGTGGATCTTTTATGGTCTGCAAAAAAGATTTTCATTGTTTCTTATTTCGGTTGTATTTTTCAACATAATATTATCTTTATAAGTAGTAAGTACACTGATGAGAAAATGACGACAAACACAATCCTATTCAGAATTTATTACCTAATACGGTCAAAACAATTTACTGCAAACATGTTAGTTAGAGCCAAGCAAACAAAAACAAACAAAAAACAAATGTCGATAGCAATATTGCAATGCAGCATTGTACAAATTGCTGGCCAGCAATATTAACATTGTTTCTGTTATAACTGGGAAATATGGATATGAGGCTATGAATGCGGTGAATTGTGTGTCTGCACGACTACGGGTCTAAACGGGCTAGGCTAAAAGCTTTTCTAAGCCCTCGTTGGATTGTGGTGGCGTGGGTGGGGTAGATCATGATTGATATAGTGTTGATGGTAGGTAATTGTGATGATTTTTAACAGAATTCGAAAAAGGAGGAGGTTCTATGTTCGACTTTATGAATGTTTTTTTTTGTGTCTTCCGTTCATGAAAAGTTCGCAGAAAAACTGACTTATGTAAGGTTATGGTCTCTCTCTGAATGTAGGTAGATCATCATCATTTAAGCCGAAAGATGTCCATTGCTGGAAATACTCGTAGGTCTCCCCCAAGTGTCGACACAAACCCGGGCCTGTGGACGGCGAGTAGTGGGTAACTCACCGTCCGATCAGCACCAGGCTCGAGAGTCGACGGCGCGTAGTGTTCCACGCTCGCCTCAAAGAGTTGTCAGCAATAAAGACGGGGCCAGTCATGACCGATGCCTGCCCGGGGGTTGAGGATAAATTTGAAACAGAGTTACCTCGCCCCTGGGTACTCAGGGCGGGGAAGGAACAGGGGTGGGTTTTAGTCAGTAAGAGTCTGACACGCCCTCCCGCTCCACCCTAGAGCGGGAGATGACATTGAATGATTCCCCACCCCACAAAAAAAAAGTGTCGACACAACGACCTGTCCTTGTTGTCTTGCATTAATCGGCTACCGGCGACTCTCACCAGGTTATCGGTCCACTTTTGGGAGGCCTCCCAACGCTTCGTTTTTCGCTATGCGGTTGTCACTCCAGAACTTTTCGGCGCCATCGACCATCTGTTCTGTGAGCAATGTACCCTTTGCCATATATGTAGGGTACAAATACCTAACAGTAAGTTCAGTCAACCACACATTAGAGGTACACTTGCGCTATGAAAATCGATCTCACTGCTACGAAATAAAGTCAGACGTCTGAGTTTATAATTTTTTTTTTTTTTATAAGTGTCGTTTCCTTATTATTTTCATAAACTGAATTTTCCTAAAACCTTAAAGAAATAAACACATACTTTTATATTAATACCTAGTACAAACTATCACTTACAGCCTTATTGAAAAAAATCGCTTATCATGTTCTTAGTTTAAATACTGATTAAAGAATTCTAAATTCAAAACCCCATACAAAAAATTAATTTAGAATTGTTAAAACTAATCACATGATTTTTTTTTATTATAAAGAAGGTCAGCGTCGATCTTCGATTCGAAATAGAGTTACCACGGCCCTAGGCACAGAGGCAATTGAAGGAACAAGGGTGGGTTTCCTCGCGTTCCACCCAGAGTGGGAGAGGTTATTGGATGATTACCCTCCAAAAAACAGTGGCACTCCGGGAGTGCCGACCGAAGTGAAAACTTGAACAAAATGCCCAACGCGCGTCGCGATCCAGTAGCACTCTCGTAGCGAAACGCGTAGCGGTGGCACGCGAGTTCAATTGTTTTTTTCAATCTAAAGAAAATTTCACTTCAAGAATAAAAAGCCGGCGATCTTAGATGATACGTAGAAACCACTTAAAGAATCTTAAAAATACAATTAGTAACAGCTACTTAGGTAGGTACGCAAGTGTACTCTCGTGAAACACCATAAAGAATTCTGTGAAAGACGTGCTGGCGCCGACATTTCCTCTAAACCAGTAGTTTTTCATTTAATTATAAGTTTTATGATGCACTTAAAGGAAACTGCTAAAATAATAAAGTTTATGAAAAATACCATTTGCACCCCGTTGTCTGTAAAGTGGACGTTTTATGGGCTCTCATAAGTAGTTATAAATTGTGATGTATGGGTGTTTGACGTTGACACTTGTTTAGATTACATTTTTACGAAATGTACGTACTAAGGTAGTTTCCTGGGTTTGAAAATCATAATTCTATTTAGTCCGTACAAAATTCATAGCCCATAAACCTAAAAAAACTAAAATTAGTTTGGACTGCCAGTTGAAAAACACTAAATTGAAGTAAGAGCAGGAATTTTCAAGCCACCATGTTTTGAAAAACAATCAAAAATGCGCTCGTGCGAATCAAATCAGTCTATCCCATTCAAAACTTGTTCATTCATAGAACCGAATTCGAATTTCAAATCCGAATAAATTGTCGTTCGCACGCAGACCATAAACTCGTTATTCAAAAAAAAAGGTTGCCGTTAAAAAAAATAAGCATAAACTTTGCGGCAGTCGTTCATACTTCATAGTCGTGTGAGTTTCCAGAATTTTCCGCTTGAGTGCGCGCCGATCGTCGACTGCTTACATTATGTCGGAGATACGTTGAACTATAATGTTATTGAATTGTGTTGAATTTTATTTGAATTTCTAGTGCTTGGTTTTAATATTTATCTTACAAACGTGGGAAGAAATCATAAGTTTTACCTTAATGTTTTTTTGTTTTTTGGATGTGTGTGACTTAACGCTCAAATTGGTTCACACTGAAACCGTACTAGGCCAATCTTTCATTGGCTACGTAATACGATTTTTTTTTGTTTGCTTGATTGTTCCTGGTATAAAAGTAGAGTATGGGCCGTATGTAAAAAAAGGTTAATTACCTAGCTTAAACATTGGTAAGCAGGTTATTAATTCAAATTTTTCTGTGGAGAATTTGAATTCAGAATCCGCTGATCAGTATTTTAACCAAGCATAATTATGGTTAGCGATGCGACATATGTTAAGATTGTTGCATTTAATTATATAGATTCAAGTTCTTCAATCTTAACAGACAGATGTGTTGCTGGGGAGTTTGTTGTCACTTCTTCTTCACAGTTAAAACACTAGGAAGTGGTGACGGGCGGGCGTTTTGGGGGACTGTCTTTATGTAGAACTTTGACGTTCAAAAAGTGCTGGCTCTCAGCCTAGTTTGAATAAATGACTTTTGATTTTGATTTTTGATTTTGCGAGTTTTATAATTAACTAGCACATTGCCCGCGGCTTCGCTCCCGTGACCTATCCCGTGGGAACTGTTATTTTTCCCGGGATAAAAAGTAGCCTATGTTACTGCCTGATAATTTAGCTTTTTTTGTGGAAAAATTGTTAAAATAGGTCCAGTCGTTTCTGAGCTTATTCGGTACAAACAAACAAAACAATATTTCCTCTTTATAATATTATAGTATAGATAAGACTGTTTCAATGTTATCCACGTAGCAATAACAGAAAAGGCAAGGAAAACCTCTAAACAAAGCTTGACGAATAAACCCAATACAATACTATGAATTTTCTTAATCATCCCATACCTCACATTATAACTAGTAACCATTTACGCAATAATCAGTAGCGAAAGTTCCCTTATTAAGTGAGACCATTCATCAGTGCCAGTGCGGAGCTCGCCACCATATTACTTATACATTCGCCTCAAACGGCTAATCTGAACGCGGCGAGAAAACTTGCCGTGTTTTGATGTATTGCGGCGCAGATAGAGGTGCACGCAGCTGAATGTAGTTACGAGTTCGGATATTCTTGAAAAATAAATGTATGTAGATACATGACTTGTTCGTAAATATGAAACCTTTTTCTGAAAAGTTAGATTTGAGACTCTTTTTACAAAGCTTTTATTTAATTTGCACTGGTATGTTTGTAAGTTGTCTGTCAAAATTTGCAAACGATTTTTTGACCATTTGTTGGTATCCGATTGAACTGAAATTTTGCACACATCTTTAGTTCTGGAGACAATACATTTTTTTATGATGCATGACCTGAATCGACATTCAGGATTAGCTCCAATTAAGGAACTTTTCAATGCTCAACAGCACGGCCACAAAATTTTGTGTAGGTACACATTTAATTGAGACAGTCGGTATAAAAGCTAGTTTAAAAAAATGTTTTTTTTTTTAACTATAAAGAACAATGCCCACTTCCCATACATTTAAAAACCTGATAATAAAAGTTTATGTATAGTTATAAGGTATAGTAGAAAGACTACCTGTGTTAGAAAATAATGTCAAATAGTAATTTTTACGATTTAAACGCTACGAAGACCAAAAACTATTTGTTACTTTTTAGGTTAGGATTTGCCAATATCAAATATATGATATAGAAATAAATGTGCTAGAACTAATTATTAACGCTTGAAGTTTAGTCTAAAATAGGAATACTTGCCTAGCTATGGTCTAAAAAGTCTTTTTTTACTTTTGAATTATTTGAAACCAACTTTACGTCACTGCTTAGACTCTCGATGATGGTCACTATAAATTGAGTGAAGAACTGTCAAATATCAAAAAAAAATCCGTCTCAGTCGTACCAACTCAATTTCATACTGCATGATTAATAATTTTTTAATTAATCTGTATTATAAAAAAAAAACTAATAAAGAAATACTTACTGATTAAATAAGACGTAAAATAATGTATAAAACTTAGAAACAGAGTTGAATAAAGTCAAGTAGCACTGTTTAAAATGAAACGTCGTAAAAAGTCTAGTTGAGATGCGTTTAAAACATGGTAATACGTTTACCTTATCTTGACGTAGAATAAACATATAGAAAAATTTAAAAAAAAAATTCCTGCGTTTCTTTTAACATTGTGATATGCGTAATTAATATACAATTGAATTAGCTAAATATTGAGATTTATTTCATTACTATACATAGTCAGGTGAAAAATGTGCATTCTTCTTTATTAGATGCCTGTTTTACCAGTTAGTCTGCTTAGCCTTTTTCCAACTGTATTAGGATACCAATATTTTACATGGATTGACTATCCGTCTGACCCCCACAACCCAGTAACTGGGTAACACGATACCCCTTAGCAAGGCTGGTGTCAAATTTCAGGCTTCTGACTGCCTGTAAAAATTGACAAGTATCGATAAATGACAATCGAGACCAACGTCTAAACGTGTTTTTAGAGGCACGGAAGAATCTGGGTATTTAATTAATAGTCACCATTCCACGGACCGCGTTGCTTAACCTCGAAGATCAAACCGTGCGCCTCTTTAGCCACAAGCTCCTCCTTTCAGTTAATAAGTGAGAAATAATAACACAAGTAATTATTAATCTGCAAAATTATTATTGCAAAGTGAGGTTTTCTTTATTACCCTTTTTTAATGTGAAAATCTTCAACGTTCCTGAAGACAGAGAAGCAACACGTTACTTTTGTAACAAAAGGCAGAATAGCATTTACAATAAAACAATAAAGTGCCACATGATCAGGCTTTTATGTCGTTCCCACCATAAACCAATCAAACAAGGCTGTAAGTTCTCATAAATTATTATCAAAGAGGCAGTAAACTTTAAAATACTCAATTTGCATACAGACGGAAGCTCGTAATTTAATCCGATGTAAAACGGAATTGCTACTAATTCTCCGTAACAAAGTTAAGCCTTTCATAACATAACTCTATTACCCTTCATAAAATCACACTCTATTTTTTTTACCGACTTCGATACCAACTCTTGCGAAGCACTCTATTTATAAAAGAGATCGTAATTTCATTAGTACTCACAGAGCGGTCTTAATGCATAACGGAAACGCCTCTCCCTTGAGACAAACTCAATTAATTCCCTTTTAAACACGAGACCCTCTCAATAAAAGGCTTTAAAATTTAAACACATTTTGACTATTTGAAAGATAGGGATGAGATACGAGTCCATCACTACGTTTGTTTGACAACACTTTATCTTAGCTCCAATAAACTCGTCAATGTATTTGAAAAGTGTGTTCGGATATGATAGGGTTGTGCTGTGCGCATGTCAGTGAGTAACTTGTTGGTTCGCCGAGCGGATCTGAACGGCAGTGCGGCGCGGTACCGCGAGCGTCAGACTTGTGTCCGCTTGTGAACGTATCCGGACCACCGGCTTCCGAACTCGAAAATTTTCCGGTCGGTTTGTTTTCGAACGCGTTCGATTTTGAATTAAGATTGTTTTTGGTTTACTCTCTGCTGGGAATTAAACAAACTTTTGTTGTACTCGTAACTTTTGAGAATGATTTTATTAAATCTTGTTTCCAATTTGAAACAATTTTAACTCTAGATTTTTTTTTACAACCTGCCACTTTTAAAAATGTGAACTAAAATAAATCTTTCAAACTCTATGGTTAGTTCCATTTTAAAATACGGAGGACTCTAAAATGGATACAACGTAAACAAACTTTTTTTTATCTCAAAACATGTGTTAAAATGTACTCGAAAGTGAAAATAAAATGACTGAGAAGTGAAGTGTAATATGGCAGCTAAAATTCTTGTTATCGCTTGGGCGGCCTGGCTAGCGTTGCCATTGGCAACGGGCCATCTGAATGTACTCATCAGCCAAGCTGAAGTAATGAAGCTGTTAGGTAAGTTTCGACTTGATTACTGTTCCAATATCTGAATTTCGAACTGTTATTGAATTTGAAACTATAGATTTGTAGAATGGGACCGTTATTTGCTTTGAATTGTGTACTATTGGCCAAACTTTGATTTTGATAGTTTTCGTAGCTTTAGTTCAGTTTGAAAACAAAGCTAGTTTGATTTTTAGTGTTGTTTCATTTGCTTGAAACCAGCTAACAATTTTCAACAGGGTTCGATCGACGTGATTTGATTTAAAACTCAATAATATGACTATGCAAGTTAAAATGTCAGTTTCTTTATAACCGACATTTTAATCAACCGTAATAGAACAGTTAACTTTCATCTTGTGAAATGGTTTTGTAGGAAGAACAAGGCAAATATAAAAAGGCAGGTATAATACCTACTTCAGTGCAAGCTGGTTTCTTAAGGAGGTTGGTAACATTTTTAAGCTTCCGAATGTAAAAACGGAACCCTTACAGAATCACTCGTGCGTCCGTCTGTCTGTCACAGCCGATTTGCTCTGAATCTAAGTATTTAACAGATTCCATTGAAATTTGGTACGTACAAGAATTTCTATGACCCAATCGCGGATGTTGACGTAAATAAATATATTTTCAAAATTGAGACTCTTTTTAGGGAAAAACTAGAAAATAGTTGAGTACAAAAAAGTTTATCAAACTATACCGTGTGACATGTCAAATGAAAGAACTTACAATCAGGTGCTCAGATATATAATTTTTTATTATTTTAAAATGAATAGTTTTTAAATGATTTAAGAAAATAGATAAAAAATACAATCCCTCCCCCCACCCCCTCACCTTCGAAACTACTAAGCTTAAAGTTTTGAAATAAATACAAGTACTTAGTTTTTTATACTAAAAGATAACAGGAAAATTTATGATTAAAAAAAAACATTTGTAAAAAGTTGATTCGCTCGGAACACTTTGCGCACGACTCCAACTCGCACTTGGCTTGTTTTTTTTTTTTTTAGTAAAACTACTATCTTCCCTAATATTATAACGTTCCACTAAATAAAAATCTTTATGAAATTGGATTCGTTTGGTAACAACACTCAGTCCACAGGTTTAACAAATATGTACGCTTAATGACTCATATTCATGCTGAATAGAACTGTATTTTTAGTTTTTTTACTGATGATTCGGATACATCTGTCTGAATCATTAATTCTATTCAGCTGATAAATAGATACTCAGTTATGCAACGAAACTCAAAAATTTTATAATAAATCGTTTCATTGATTTTTCTAACCGATCATAACATCCACGAAATTTATTGGCACTGACCATAGTATCTATATTATTTCGACTACCCACGCTCATTTTCCTAAAAATAAAAACGCCAATGGAACGTTACCTTACACTCCGTTAGTCACCAATTTTCTAAAATACTTTCCTCGTGTTACTTCCGTACACAAACATGAGCCTATGACGTCACCCATTTCACCCGACTGCTACAAAACGGGGAGTAATGTTTTAATGTTTGTTTCTATTTACACACGTTTCATATCTGTGACACTATCGAAGTATAGGCACAAAGGCCCTGCCTTCAGACGTCATCCCCAGTTTCCGAAGATCAAAAAATGTAATTATCTACCCTCGATCTACCCCAACCATTTATATTTGTTCTACAAATTCGACGTATTTCGTACGCAATTTGGCGGGTGCCCAATGTTTAACACTATACGTTAAGGGCTGAGGGGTGGTTTTCAGAAAAAGTTTATCATCTTGATAAATAAGAGAGAATTAGTGAGGCAACTGGGGAAAAGAATGTGTATTATAGAACCATTTATTGATAAGAATGCTATAGCAAATAATTAATTGAATTAAATGAAATTAATTATTATTCATACGAAGAATGCTCGCACTAAGACTATTGTTTTCGAATAATGTTGATAAATCTATTCGTAATAAGTACTATTAGGGACAATTTTTCAATTGTCAAATAAAGTTTACTTATTTGAGAAGAAAAAAAAACTACCAAATCACCCTAATTATTCTTCAGATAATTTATTTAATTACCGAAAAATAAGTCTTCTTCATAAAATTAATCATGAAATAATTTTTCCTGCTCTGAGAGCGGGAGGGCGTGTCAGACTCTTACTGACTAAAACCCACTCGTGTTCCTTATATTTATTTATTTATTTATTTATTAAAACTTCATGCAACACAAATGTACAAAGGCGGACTTAATGCCTTAGGCATTCTCTACCAGTCAACCAAGGTGAAGAGGTAACATGGCAGGTGCATAAACTGAAAAAAAAAAATACTAAGACGAAAATAATTACAAAAGTATATATATATAGTTAAAATAAACATACATATATATTTAATATAACATCCCGCCTGCCTAGTCCCAAGGCCTAGGTGACTCTACCTATTTCTAATTTATCCCCGACCCTGGCAGTAACTTGTTTAAAACTTGAGTTCACATGAGATGAGATTTCTAAGCTCGTTCCATCATAGGACCACTAGACGGACGGCGATGCGCCACCGGTACATGGTGGAAGTCCCACCCATACGCACAAAACGTTTTGGGAACACATTAATTATGCGTGCAGCTAAGAAGTGGAATTCAGTGCCAGAGTCCGTTTCTTGATAGCTGCAACTTGGGAGTCTTTAAATCAAGAGTGAAATAGGTTACTTCTAAGCAAATGTGCTCTATAGTCAACCACATCATCGCTTACAATCAGGTGAGATAGTGGTCAAACGCGAGCCTTTAAACGATAAAAAAAAACCGGCCAAGTGCGAGTCGGACTAGCGCACAAAGGATTCAAAAAAAGGAGGAGGTTCTCAATTCGACTGTATTTTTTTTAAATTTTTTTTTTATGTGTGTTACCTCATAACTTCTTACTACGTGAACCGATTTTGAAGATTTTTTTTTTATTTGAAAGCTGTTGCTTCACATTTGGTCCCATTTTAATTTGGTGAGGATCTGATGAAGTACTTCGGAGATATACAATGGATCTCTTCAATAAATGATAGCAAACCTTCCAGAATTGCTGCAATCGCATGTCTGTATATTGTTTTCACCACTTCACAACATTACATCAGGCTGATGCGCTCTGAAGGGGTATACAGATTTGTACAGTTCACCCTGATACACCCTAATTTCACCAACTACGTTCAAATTCCCTATTTTTGGGGCTATCAATTCGGGCATAACTTTACTATTAATTTAGTTTTAGAATGGGGTAAAACAACTAAAAAGTGAAAAATAAAAAAACTTTTTACAAAAAAAATACAACCGACTTCCATAAATAATACTAAAAAATGCAAAATAACTTTAATTTCGGAAGTCGGTGTCAAATAACGAAGAAACCAAACTAGAAACACCGACTTCCGAAATTAAAGTTATTTTGCATTTTTTAGTATTATTTATGGAAGTCGGTTGTATTTTTTTTGTAAAAAGTTTTTTTTAGTATTCATTGTTATAGCGGCAACAGAAATACATTATAATTATGTGAAAATTTCAACTAACTATCACCGTTCATGAGATACAGCCTGGTGACAGATGAACAGACAGACGGACGGACAGCGGAGTCTTAGTAATAGGGTCTTGTTTTACTCTTTGGGTACGAAATCCTAAAATATATTTAAGTTGCACGCTTAAAAACCTCACCGATACAAAAATTATCGTGCCGTGATGTGTGTTGCCGTGGGACAATGGAAACGCCCCGCAACTCCACTCCACCACTAGTTTATTACTTTAGGGAGCTCGCGACATCAAGACTATCCGAATTGGAATCTTATTATAGATAAAAGAAACTTGCCACCGTGCAATGCATACGCAACGAACACATCCGAATAAGTACGAATATCTCCGATTGAGTCGTAAACCAACATGTCAAGAGATAAACGGAATAAAAATAAGTATAATAGTTACTGTTATGGTAGATGTCTTGTAATATTTTTGGTGCTATCTTGCTATAGAAAAATGAAGGGAAAATGTATGGAGATTCGCGGCTGGAATTCTTTTATTCGAAAAAAAGGAAAGGCTGTTCATATTATTTTATCTAGTTCTGGGAAAATATTTTGCGAGAAAAATAATATTTAAGAATAAAGGTTAGGTACCTACACATTTAGGTAACTTATTAGTTAGCTAAGTAATTCCTATTCTGCACGGTTTGGCGGTTTCAGTAAGAGCTAACTTTTCTTCAGTAACTTTTTGAGAAGTTGTAATTAAAATCGCTATTAAGAAAATGTAGCTTTCCTCCTACCAAATAAAGTTATTCTTTGTGGTAACTGAACTGAAACACTTTGTGTTTCTTTATTTTTAGGTTAAGTAGGTATCCACTTTTAATCATCATCATTATCAACCTTTTAATGTCTCCACAGCTGGGGCACAGGCCTCCTCTCTGTGAGAGGTTGTGGTACGTAATCCACCACGCGGGCCCAATGTGGGTTGGTGGACGTCACACGTCTTCAATTTTTTGGTTCTAAGACTGCTTCATCACAATGTTTTCCTTCACTGTTTTGAGAAGTAGTGGTGATGAAAAAAATTACGTAAAGTAAAACGCTTGCCTGGGTTTGAACTCACGACCTAACACCATGTGCAGCCACAATTAAAATAGCTTATTTTTAACCGACTTCAAAAGGAGGAGGTGAAGTATGTTCCGGCATAACTTCGTCATTTATGTATAGACGGATTTGCAGAATTCTTTTTTGTTCGAAAGAGGTTTATTCCGAAATGGTCCCATTTAAATTTCATATAGAACTGATGATGAGTTTCGGAGACAGACAACAACAGAAGAGTTTCTCTTCAAAACTTGACAGAAAATCGTATGTGTAGGTATTGTTAACACAATTTAATGCGGAACCACAACTAAAAAGTTAAAAATAAAAACTTTTTTACAAAAAAATAGAACCGACTTCCAAAAAAGTGCAAAATACCTTTAATTTCGGAAGTCGGTGTCAAAAAACGAAGAAACAAAACCAGAAACACCGACTTCTGAAATTAAAGATATTTTGCACTTTTTTTGGAAGACGGTTCTATTTTTTTATAAAAAAAAAATATTTGAGGTTGGTAAATCATCAAATAAGTTTATGCCGCTCTGGGTGGAGCAGGAGGGTGCGTCAGACTCACTGACTAAAACCAACCAGTGTTCCTACACTTTTCTCTGCGTTCCAGAGCCGCGGTGATCTTTCAAACACTCTCCCGGGACACTTAAAATAACAGAGAAAGAACACAAGACAAATGAATCATTCGTCAGTTACAACAGACACAATAAAAGCCTATTAAATTATCAAATCAAATTCCAAGAATGATTCATCTCGAATCAACCGCAATTACGACATAGTTCAACCACCCAATCCTTCATTCAATCAAGGAATGAACGAAATAAAATAAACGACAAATGACAGTTAGGTGTCAAAAAATAATAGACTGCACTGACGTCTGTCGGTGAGGGGAATTAATGACAGTTCAAACATCAATTTGGGTGGGTCCATGGAGGGACCTTATCGCGACGCGCCAGTATGGGGTGCCAACTGCTTACGTTCAAGGACAAAGCATGGAGAAACAGAAGGTTTGCTTGAACAATGAAAAGTTCTGTTCTGAACCCGTTATAATACCGAATGAGACAAATACAGGGCTAAAATGTGAGGAGTTAGTTTTCTGAAATGTGTTAAATGAAAATGTAATGTTAAATTCACAACATCATAAAGATACGTACGTCACAATGCTCTCTCTAAAAGTCTTTTCTCGATTGAAAAGCATTTTATCGTCGCCATTTTTAATATAAACTGTGTAAAACTGTCTTTTGCAGCATATGCTGAGACACCTTTTTGAACTCGCATAGTTTAATTTTAATGTTGCTGTTAGTTTTAATACGTTCATGTGTGAGACACAAATTAATATTTTTGTCTTTTATTCTTTTTTCTTTCTTTCTCTTTCTAAAGGAAATTGTTTTAATTTCTTCCGTGTTTTTTTTAATGAAAAAATTTCTGTCTGTCCTTTACTGGATAGTTGTTGTTGCTTTTTGAATACAATCAATTACTATACCACACTATCTGCAACTGGTAACTAGCACCCTTCTATATTTCTTAAATAATTTCAGAACTCGCCATCTATGATAATTTCAGGACATTCGATACCACAGGGCACTGCAGGCATTAAATATTGGCGTAAAGGATTAATTCAATAGACACTCAATTATGTCACCTTTTCTTTACAAAGGATTGGCTAAATATATAATAAATTGTACGGAAAAATCCTATATTATTTTATTTTCTATTTTATTCGTATTGTATAATAAAATAGGCAATGGACGCTTTACCAATCGGTTTAAAAAAAACTGGCACTTCTGTACCTCATCTACTGCATACCATTTAGTCTAACAGGAGACTTACGGGTGCATACGTCGGGCAAGATAATTGGATACTGTTTTTTACGCACATACTTGTATATAAGTAGATACATACATACGAATGCACTCAGAGAGGAATGTGACTGAAAGTGATTGGGATTTAATTAGTTTGTGTGGCCGAAGCCGTACTCGTTAGGGGTTTATGCAGGTACAACTGTACATAGCTGTGGTTTAGAATATTGAGGTTCCAGTTTTGTTTGGGTTTTTAACCAATTGAGAATGTCCAGCTAGTTCTTGCTCGAACTTATCCGCCACGATTGTAGGTACATGAAGTTTTAATAAATAAATATTTACCAAAATTCGAAGAAGCATTGTGATCTTCAACCTATTGGCTAAGTTGCGGTTTGTAACATTACGTTGATGCGGTTAGAATGTTATAATTTAACAAAAATACCGGCCAAGTGCGAGTCGGACTCGCGCACGAAGGGTTCCGTACCATTATCCACCCACCAGATAAAAAAATCATGTATGTTGTATGGGAGCCCCTTAAATATTTATTTTATTCTGTTTTTTAGTATTTGTTATTTATTTTATTCTGTTTTTTAGTATTTGTTGTTATAGTGGCAACAGAAATACATCTGTGAAAATTTTAACTGTCTAACTACTCGTATCACGGTTCATGAGATGCAGCCCGATGACAGACGGACAGCAGAGTCTTAAAAATGAATAGATTTTCATTAATTTTCGATAGTTGACTGTGTGCATGTTGAGCATGAGAATGTTTGCTACAACGATGAATTATGTTACGTAGCAAATATGTTTGAGCAAGAATTTATATCTCGAAATAGTATAAAACAAATTCTGTCTGCCACTGTCTCTTTTTCTGCTTATTTCTTCTAAACCACTCAACGGATTATAATACGGTTTTTACTAATAAAAAGAGCGAGAAAAAAAGGTTAGTTAATGTCATTTGCAAATATTTTATACAACATTGCCATTGAAACCGGGGCGGGTTGCTAGTTTATTAGAGTTCCATACCCGAAGGGTCCAAACAGAGCCCTAGCGCTGCAGACACTCACGTGTCCTCTGTCGTCTGTCTGTCTGTCCGTTGTCTCTCACAAAATTTTGTTCTGAAGAATTTTTTTATCTTCCCACTGACCTATGAACTTGAAATTCGGTGATAATGTTTATAATACGTATATTTTACTAACAAATACCAATATATTGATAAATCAGATTTTTTCTTTGATGATTCCCTGATTTGGTACGGGACCCTAAACGTGCGAAGACCGACACGCACTTTGCCGGTTTTAATAACGAAGTACCTACTTCAAAATTAGGTATCTACTTTAAAAAAATATGCGTTAGGAAATTCTAAATCTTTCAGTAAACCAGCCCTACTTTTTCCTTCTCTCACAAACAAATCCTTACAATATTATTACAGGGCCCATAAAAAAGCTCATATAAATTTATCAGCACGGATGTTTGCACCATATTATGAGGAAATAAACCACTTGTTGAGGTTATGCGTGATGGAGGAACATTATGGTGGCCCAAATTTATGGTGGAAGGTGATATTGATATCTTTGACCTTATTATCCGCCTACGCAGGGTACGCCCAGCACTTGGCAGCAGGAATCAGGTTCTGGAAATGAAAAGGAGGAATTGGATAATTTATGGTGTAAATCAATATGTAAATATAATTCATGTAGGGATTCTGAAACATAAATTTGAAACATAATAGTTTAAAATAGGAATAATGCAGTTCAGTTTGCGCAGCTGTTGAGTATTTTCTTATTTTTAACTATTAAGTTTCAAATATTTCTCAAATAATGAAGTGTAGTAGGCTGGTTAAGTCGACAGGCCAAAACATACCGATTATGAACAACTGCGCAAACTGAACTTTATTTTTTGTTAACCGACTTTCGAAAAAGGAGGAGGTTCTATGTTCGACTGTATGTATGTTTTATGTATGTCCGCCGATTTCTCCGTCAGTTGTGGACCGATTTTCAAAATTCTTTTTTATCCGAAAGAGTATACTCCCGAGGTGGTCCCATATAAATTTTATCGAAATTGCTTAAGCGCTTTATGAGAAACTGAACAAAAACGAAAAATACGTTTACCTCGATGACGTTTTGGTGTACTCCAAATGTTTAAATTCCACGTTCCATGTTATTGGGGTTTTAGTTGTGGGATATAACAACTAAAAAGTGAAAAATAAAAAACTTTTTTACAAAAAAAACAACCGACTTTCAAAAAAAAATACTCTAAAAATTAAAAAATAATTTTTATTTCGGAAGTCGGTGTCAAATAACGAAGAAATAAATTACAAACACCGACTTCCGAAATAAAAGTTATTTTTAAATTTTTAGAGTATTTTTTTTTGAAAGTCGGTTGTTTTTTTTGTAAATAGTTTTTATTTTCTTTTATACTTTAAGTTATCATACATTAACAATACAATTAACGAACGAACAGAAGACACCACATATAATACCTACGAGTACCTACATGTTTGTGCTCAGAGATTGATGGACAATTATATTGAGGCGGCAAGGCGGTGAAAAGTTCTATCGGCGAAAAACTGAAAAGTGAAACGTTCTGTCGGCGAACCCCTCATCGGAGAAATGTTTCAGAATCCATATGAAGTCGTTGACCAATGAGAAACTTCTGCATTAATTTTACAAGGCGTAACAGAATACACCCAGTTCCTAACTTATTCGTAGTTTGGTCAGAATCGACTTCTAAAATGATTTCTGTAAAATAATGTGTTCAGTATCTCAAAATCTAGTTTCGATTCTAGCACTTATCGAAAATTTGAGGAGCCTTATGACAAAGCGACCAGATGATTCAACCTTATTTAGACTAGCTAACCTGTAACAAGGCAGTGTTTAAAGCCTTGTTTATTTTATGACCTTAATTCAAAATTACGTCCTTTCCTAGTTTTTTAATTTCAAATTTAAATATTCCTTTGCCTTCCGTGTAGCCTCTATTTTTAACCGACTTTCGAAAAAGGAGGTGGTTCTATGTTCGACTGCATGTTTTTTTTATGTATGTCCGCCGATTTCTCCGTCAGTTGAGGACCGATTTAAAAAAATCTTTTTTTTATTCGAAAGTATATACCTACTCCCGAGGTGTAACTTCCTCATATAAATTTTATCGAAATAGCTTCAGCGCTTTTTGAGAAACTGAACAAAAACGAAAAATACGTATACCTAGACGACGTTTTTGTTTTCTCCAATTACGAGTATGTTTAAATGCCACGTTCCATGTTATTGGGGTTTTTAGTTCTAGGGTATAAGAATTATAAAGTGAAAAATAAAAAAAAAATACAAAAAAAACAACCGACTTCCAAAAAAGAAAATACACTAAAAATTAAACAATAACTTTAATTTCGGAAGTCGGTGTCAAATAACGAAGAAATAAAATTACAAACACCGACTTCCGACAAACCAGTTACTGGGTAATACGATACCCTTTTTTTTTTTACTGGTTGTCAGACTTTCGGGCTTCTGACGACCCGTAACGACTGCCAAATATTCACGATTGACAGCCAGGATCAACGGCACCGAGCACGAAGAACACGCACGAAGGAGTCGCGGTATTTAAAGATGGTCACCCATCTATGGACCAACCCCGCGTAGCTTAACCTAATGGATTGACCCGTGCGTCTGTTATTACTTTTAGCCACGAGAAACATATTGAGTAACAATTCAATAATATTCATTATTTTATTATTCTAAATGAGGTGTTCGCGTTTATTCTGCTACACGTTTCTATTGCTAGCAATTTAGGAATGAATTTGGATTTGAGGCCAAACCTTATGTTGTTTCTCTCTCTAGAAATATATTTTAGGTCTATTTTTCCCTAAGTTTCGAGGTCCTAAAGATATCTAGATAAAGGATCCCGATCGGCCTTGTAGATAAGACGAGGTATTGAAACGACTGTGTTTTATTACTTAGCAATGAGCTGGCATCTTCTTTAGAAGGCTATATAATCGTATCCTTTATCAAGTACCTAGGTTTCTACCACGGTTATTTCGGCTTTGGCTAGGATCCCAAAGTAAACCTTGGGGACCTAGGCATTAGGTAGTTTTATGAAGGGTAGTAAGTGTCTCATACTTCCATGTAGAGATGCAAACATCGATGCATCAGATAAAAACATTGTTAAGAAAATCTCGATGTATCGAAACATCGCTGATTTTTTAAATATTTTTTAAAACTTGACAGTGTTATCATTTCCATTGTAAATTGCGATGAATGAAGGTTTAGTTGTTACAATGCAAAACATAATGAAAGTAGTCGGTTTTAACTTTTATACAAGCAAGTAAAAACAGAAGCAGCTTCGGGATAACTTTGAATCAATGAAAAGGATAAAATTGTACCGACGACAGCTGCTTAGACTATTAGTGTCATCTATGATCTCACTTCGAACTATATTTTCCCAGGCAGATATAAACTTCTGTTTATTAGTCTAAGGAACGTAGCGTAGGGTGGCTAAATTAAATAAATAAAACCGATTACCTTTTTCCAATACCATCGATGACAAAACATCGTTTAGAAAAAGTTCAATACATCGATGGTTTATAACTATAATCATGAATGAATGTTGAGATGGATGTGTGGAGTAACGAGAATGGATAAAGTGAGAAATGAGTACATTAGAGGTAGTTCAAAGTGGCGCCAGTCACAGAAAAGTTGAAAGGGAACCGCTTATCTTGGTATGGTCATGTAAAGAGGAGGGATGAAACACATGTAACTAAAAGAGTTATGAATATAAATGTGGATGGATGGAGAGGGAGAGGGAGGCCAAAGAAAGGATGGATGGATTGTGTGAGGAGTGATATGAAAGAAAAGGGAGTTAGTGATAGCGTGACGGCTGACAGGACAGAATTATTAATTTTAATTTTGTTTGTACATTTTTTTAATTATTTATAACTAGTCTAATTTATTAAAAGTCTATTTTTTTTAAATTTAAAGTCTAATTATTTAAAATTAATAATTTATTCGTTTATAATTGTAAATAAATGTACATTTTTGTAAAATCTCTCGTTCTTCAACTTGTTAGTAAGAATAACTAACTAGAGAACTTCAATATATTTTAACTACTTTACTTTTGCTTAAATGTACCGAAACCCACAAAAATCTATAACATGCATAAATATTTCGTATGAAATATGAACAGCCGGTTTGCTGCTCGGTGCTGAGTTGCTGACCTAAAATACATGACAAACACCCATGGCAAACACTGTGACATTTGGTTATCTAACCCTTTCATGCTAAAAACTGACACAATGACAGAGTTACTAATGTACGGCCCGCCATTTTGAATAGTGGGTAAGTACATTACATTGGAATGAACGGGCTAGTTTTCGTTTTGTAGTTATTCATTTTTTTTAAATAATTGAAGAAAAATCAACTATTCACTTCTTTTTTAGTCGTAAAAAATCTTTAACTTTTCAAATTTATTTATAAAATTTGATAAACCATGCTTAGTATACTGATTAGTAGATTCTATGTTCATTCTTCATAGAAACATTTTAATGAAGAGCCTAATTTAAGAGCTAATCAGTGTTTAAACTTATCACATTGTTATTTTATAACATAACATCAAGCAAAAACCTTTTCCCTGAAGAATAACGATTAGCCCTTATTTCGCCAAATTTCCAAAATAATGGAAAAGTGTGTTACACCCGGTTTAATTGAGAATTACCTACTTCAATAAATATTTCACCTAAAGTTCTTTATTCAGAAATCTGAAAACAAATGTTAGCGTCCTGTAATCACTACTGAAATAAATATAATTTTTAATACCAAAATGTCAACCTAAAAATAAATTACCAAAACTTTGACAAACGCTTATCTAACCCTTCCGTACTAAATCGAGACACACGACAAAGTTACTAATGTCCTACCACATACGTCGATTCATGTTACAATATAATTGGACAGATTTCTCCTGTCATTTTTCATATCCATGTTTCGAGTAGCCATCGGCATAGATCATGGTGGGTGATTGAGGGGGTGCGTAGAACGTACAAATTGACTTGAAGCTAATGTGTCATGGTTGTTGTCATAAGTTATGGCAGGAGTCATCGATGATTTTAATGGTTGTTGCGTGTCAAGTGACTGGAATGGCGTTTAGTTTTTTTGTGGTTTGAGTAATGGTTTTATGTCTTTTCGTGTCTGGTGTGTCATACATTTATTATCTTCCTCATTGATTTACTGGTCGCAGGTGCTAAGGATGAGGTCCAGAGTTCTATTCCCGGGTCGGAAAAAGTTTGATTAAGTTTTTCCATCTGAATTTTAACAGTATGAGCCCGAAGTCTGGATTAATGCTGGTTTATTGCGATAGAATAGCCTGCAATTAAATGAAACTTCAACATAGTTAGTGTAGTGTGGGTATTCTATAACATCACACCTGTGCCCAGCATAACTATTCTGGGAATAAAGGCGTGATGTTGTTTGTTATACGTCAACACTTAAGGTGAATGCTCCAGGGTAGCCCGCGAAATTCAAATTTTCATAAGTTTTTTGCAATTTGCAGGTCAGTGTCAGGTTGTATCTAAGTCAAAATATGATTCGCGGGCGTAGCAAGTATGTATTTATAAATTTATAATCATTAAAATCATCAATACAACTCTCTCAGTTAGAATTGATTCCAAATGTAAGTATTTCATGAAATCATGACATTTGGCATCAATTCTAACTGAGAGAGATGTATTGATGATTTGAATGATTATAATTCTATAAATACATACTTGCTATGGCCGTGAATCAAATGTTGACCAAGATACAACCTGACACTGACCTACAAATTGCACAAAACGTAAGAAAATTTGAATTTCGCGGGCTACCCTGGAGCATTCACCTTTATTTGAATCTGTATTTTTTCCTTCATTTCTCAGAATAAGATCTCATCAGTCGTAAAAACAGTACCATAATATTTATGCAAGAATTCAATCTCCAACACAATCAAGTTCATCAACCGCAACCAACTTTTACATCAACATAAAATGATAATAAATGAACCAAAAGTGTTCAAAGTCCGAACTTTTTCACACTCAATAAAACATTTGATAAAATCTCCCGAAGGTCCTCATAAACTAGGCCCAATGAAGTGACTTCGTTTGGTACAATGAGGGTTATAATTCAAGAGTTATCATTTTTGGCCGCAATTTGCGTTTTCAAGCCCACTGGGGGTCGTTTGATTGGACATGGCGAGTTATAGCTATTTGTTTTTTTGGCCAGAATTTATTGCGGTTGATACACCGTGTCGTTCGGAAAGAATGCTTTTTTTTCTGGTGGCCCGTGGTCGCTATCTTTCCAATTTTATACGAGAATCAGTATTTATTGTTTCAGAATTTTTAATTTTCTCATTTTGTTTGGCACTCTGAAAACCGTGGGTTTATTTCACCTTATCAGTTACTTTTCTTGACTTTCTTTAGATAAATTATTTTTATTTCTAATGGTATCTGCCACTGGCCTGAAGTATATGTATAGTTCAGGACTTTTAGGTCTATTTTGCCCATGCTACGTTGTGTGGGTAATAGAAATGTTTATATTTCTTATTCATCAGAACAATTCATCACTGTCACATGTCTTACCAGCTAGACAGCTCACTCCACCCCAACATGTCCAATTCCAGTCTCAAAAGACGAAACTAATAGAAAATGTCAAAGGACCAATTATTGTAAACGTACTTAAGTATACCTCGGACCTAGGTCTTGTCAGAAACCTATAAATACAGGACACAGTCCACCGTGGGAAGCATCTGGTGTCCGTCGCGACGTGACGTACGGAACCGTTTGTCAACCCCTTTCTTGGCAATTACTATTTACGCGTCCGTGGAACCCTGAAAATTGAATGTTGTTCCTGTAACGGCTTTAAGTGGTTGTCGAGGTAATGACCAGTGTTTATGTTGTGAATAAACTGGTGGAAATAGGACTGTTATGATGAATGTTGAAAGTTTCAGATATGGTTTGAGGTGCATTTGTTGTATGTAGGTACTTAATTTCGATAATAGCTTTTGTTGAATGACAGCTTAGGCACAATAGGGAATATCCGTGCCTCGGAAAGCACGTTAAGTCGTTGGTATCGGCTGTCAATCGCGAAACTTTGACAGTCGTTACGGGTCGTCAGAAGCACGAAAGTCTGACATCCAGTCTTACCAAGGGGTATCGTATTACACAGTAACTGGGTTGTGGAGGTCAGATAGGCAGTCGCTTCATGTAAAATACTGGTATTCAGCTGCATCCGGTTAGACTGGAAGCCGACCCCAAGATAGTTGGGAAAAGGCTAGGCAGATGATGAAATGAAGACTTATAAACTTTGTGAACAAATATGAAGGCATTTTCAAAATATCATCATCAGCGACGAAGTTATTAAGCTTTAAAGTTGATAATTAGAAAGAGAAGTCCGACATGTTTTTTGACGTCGAAGGACATGAGGCCCATACAACTGACATAAAAAAACAGCGTTTTCGAGAGAGGGACAGATATATTTGTTTAAAATTGTAATATCTCGTTTAATTTTCGGTAAATTTTGATTCTGCTTTCACTGTTCGTATTCTATTTCAGTATATTGATCGATAAACCGGTTAGATAACAAATATTTTTTTCATGCATATTCCCTATTATGATTTTGGTTGTCTGTTTGAATGGTAACTATACATGGTGTAACGGAAAGGTGTGGTTATATTTTAAGAACCGGTTCTGTCCATGGAAATGAACCAATATACTCGTATCTAAGAAAAAAATTAAAATTCCCAAAAAAAAAATAACTTTCCAAGCAAACTTATCTCTCTATTATCCGGTTATCCTCCGGTTTTCTTGAAGAAAGTTGTTCATATCGATGGGCAGACGTAGTTCTTAAAATATCACCACAGCTTTCCGTTACACCCTTTAGACCCACATCCATTTATTTTTTCTGGTGAATATACTTTTAGGAAGTAGCGCAGATTCGTAACTGATGGAAATGTACGAAAGGAAAATGGCTTTTGCCCAGCCGTGGGACAGAACGGGCTTGTTTTAGATATATTAGGTAACGATTAAAATGTTTATAAAGAAGTAAAAAAAATATGAAATTGTATTAGCATAAAATAAATAAACGACATACTAATATGTTGGATAATTTTACTTTGTTAAAGTTATGTTTCAAAGTTGAGCAAGAATGAAAGCGAACTGCCTGTAGCAGACATTGCAAAAATAGTACTAAGAACGTGACTTTTTATCTCCTAATTAAAATACAAACATTTTTCATCGATAAAATCTTCTACCGTAAAATCAGCATCACTACAAAGGTATCCCTAACCAAAACAATCTGGCGTACACTTAGTGGCAAAGTAAACGAGCCGCGAAGTGTTTACGTTTCGTGCGCCTCATGTGTACACCGTGAAAGTGTGTCCTTAAGTTGGCTAAGAGTGCACGTGCGTGATAGACTTATTACTTGCTTACAGTATCTGGTATTTTATATTTAGTTTCAGCGTAGATGATTCGGTTGAAAATAGAAAAGGGAGCCTAATAAAATTTATCTAACTGCGCCGAAAAGGATAGTTATTTTGCTTTTCATTTCTTACTAGTGACCCGCTACACCTCCGTGAAATGAAAATTATATACACAAACCTTCCTCGTTTATCACTCTTTCTGTTAGTGAGTATCGCATCAAAATCAATTGCGTGGTTAAGGAGTTAGCGGATAAACAGACAGACGCGAAAAGCTACTTTGTTTTATATTATGTACAGATATAGGGCCTTGTATTTTATATAATTTATATATTTTATATTATATACATATATGCTTTTTATCCTGATCTACGCGGGTGAAACCGCGGGGCGCAGCTAGTAGATAATACGTTCAAGTATTTTGTTACCCTACTAATGTTACTAATGTCATAAATGTAAAAGTTTGTGAGGATGTATGGATGTTTGTTACTCTTACACGCAAAAACTACTGAACGGATTTTGATGAAACTTTGCAGTAATATTGCTTATACATCAGAATAACACATAGGCTATAATTTATAATGTTGTGAAGTACTAATACCACGCGGGTGAAGCCGCTGGCAGAAGCTAGTATTATAAATGCGAATGTTTGAGTGGATGGATGGATGTATGGATGTTTGTTACTCAATCACAACTGAACGGATCTGAATAAAGTTTGTTTCCTAATAAAATAAGAAAACCGGCCAAGAGCGAGTCGGACTCGCACGCAAAGGGTTCCGAACAAATCATGTTTTCTTTCAAGTTTTTTTTTAAACTGTATATTTCTTATAGGTTTTCCTGTAATTTTTAAGTAAAGAACTACCAGTATTTTTTCAAAATTTTAGGCCCAGCAGTTTCGGAGATAAGGGTGGTACCTAATGGTAATTTGTCATCTATTTTCTGAAGTAACTTAAAAAAAAATATTTTTTAAAATTATGAAAAAAATATATTTGAGACCATTACAGTAAGCACTTTCAGTTGATATGTAGCACGGTACAGTTTGGAATTTTTTATTTTTATTTACCGAATTGCTCCTCAAAACCCCATATTCCAAATTCATTGATTTACGTTACACTTCCGTATTTGGGTCATCAAGGTACATGTGTGTACAAAATTTCAGCTTAATCAGTCCAGTAAATTCGGAGCAAATGGACCGACGGACAGACGGACAGACAGACAGATAGAAAGACAGCCAGCCAGCCAAACAGACAGACACACGAGTGATCCTATAAGGATACCATTTTTTAAAAAATGCCCTTTTTGTGAAGATTTAAGGAATTGAAGCTCGTTCAAGCTCTACAGCTAGAGACAGCTAAAAAGATATTATAAGTCATCATCTGCCTAGCCTTTTCCCAACTACCTTGGGGTCGGCTTCCAGTCTAACCGGATGCAGCTGAATACCAGTATTTTACATGGAGGGACTGCCTATCTGACCTCCACAACCCAGTTACTGGGTATTACGATACTCCTTGGTAAGACTGGTTGTCAGACTTTCGGGCTTCTGACGACCCGTAACAACTGTCAAAGATCCACGATTGACAGCCGGGACCAACGGCTTAACGTGCTTTCCGAGGCACGGAGGAGTCTCGGTATGTAAAGATGGTCACCCATCCATGGACCAATCCCGGCAAGCGTAGCTTAACCTGATGGATCGATCCGTGCGGCTGTTATTACTTTAGCCACGAGCTCCTCAAAAAGATATTATAAGTACCTACCAAAATATTTTCTGTTATTTTTGCCCGTACTAACTTTCAGAGTCAGAGTGAACTCGGTAGAAGGCGAACCGCAAGAATTATTTATGTAACACAAAACTTCCACTCGCCACTTGTTGATGGCAAAGTTACAGTTATTTTTGCTAAATTATGACCGAGAAACAATAATAACACGGCCACCCCGGGCTCTTATTTTATTCTTTGGAAGTTTTTTAGGTTATTTTTTCTTTTTGGACGGTATTTTTTCAACTGTGTCTTGACAGTAAATTCGATAAAGCCTTTATTTATTTATAATATACCTTTTCTCATTAATCCGATGTTGTAATAATTTTAAAAGCATAATCCGCCAGGTATATTAGATTTCTTTATTTAGAAAGAGTTGAGCTTTTGTAAGACTGTTCGTGTAAAACTAAAAAGAAAGAAAGTTTTTGTTTAGTTTGTTTTTTTTTTTAAACAGAAAGTTACTTGAAAATAGTTAGCTTAAATGAATTTAGGTCCACAAAAGATGGTTAAAAGTGTGCACTGCTATATATAGTAACGTATAGAATAGAATATCACTTGCCTACAAGAAATGAAGGCGAATAGATATTGTTGAGTCTGGGGACGTGAGCTCAGGGAGAGTACTTCTTGTGTGCAGTTCTTGGTTCTAGTGTATGTGAAAAAAAAACACTGCACAGCAATATTTTGTGTCTTGTCTTGTTAATTAACTTTTACATAACTATAAAATTCACTCTTACTATGGCCGTCCAATATCTATCTGACCATATTATTTATTTTAAAACTGGAAATAGTGTTTATTTAATTTATTTATAATGTGACATGAGCTAACCCTCTAAAGAGGTCCAGATGAAAGAGTGTCTACAATATGTAGGTACATTGTATTCTAAAGTAATCGATACAAAATATTCACTTTTAACAGTCGATGCCTATCTATCTATATTATAAAATGAATCCCTATTTCCTTGGTCACCGCATCACGCGTAGGTTTGACCAAAATCGATATTTCTTATTTTGTTGTGTTTGTTATTCTCAGAAGAAGGCTCTTGTGAAAGAAAAAATGAAGAAAGTTGCGCGGAAAATAAGAAAATTTCAGATAACATAACGAGTATTTAAACTTCGCGCGTTTGACAGTTCATAGCTAAGACAGGACAACGTCTATTTGGTCAGCTAGTCCCAAATAAAAATCAATACAACACCCAAAAACATACCCAGTTCCCGTCCCAAATTCTCAAGGTCCCCAAACTATTACGTCACGTCGACCCACAGAATATATTCCCAGCGACATCCCTATAATATCATCTTCTGCTTCGGCGGTCAATAATACAATATTTGGTCTCCCAAATGTGGACCACTTGTTGCCCATCCGTACGTGCGTGTATCCACTTACTCCTAAAAATAATGTTCTTTGGGTCCCGTCGGTTACATTTGGCGGGAAATTAACCGGAAACCAGACATTTTTTCATATTGGATGATATATTTTTGTATGACAATGGAGATGGATAATATGTGGATATTATTGAGGTCTATTTTACGAAGGAGGAGTTATTTTTGTCCTGTAATTTATTTGTGGGGAATGTGTGATGAAATGCTTGTTGCGTTATGTTAGGTTCATGTTCCTCTCACAGAGAGGAGGCCTGTGCCCTAGCAGGGGGGCATTAAAAGGCTGAGATGATGATGATGATGATGTTTTACATGAAAGTGGATTTTAGAAGCTATGTTAGGATTATAAAACAAAATAACGTGAAAACTTTTTTTTATTACTAACAGTAACGCTGTGTTTAAGACATAGCCCATAAACTTATGTAAGTAACTTATACAATGGGAGTCTATATCATGTGCACATTTTGAAATGAGTGAATCTATGCTTAATATTATCGACGGAATAAAAAAAAATCTAAATAATTTTATATTTTTTTAAATTGATTAATAAAACAGATTTTTATCAAAAAAAACATGTTTATTTTCAATTGAGGGTAGTTTTATTTCACAATTCTTTTTGAATTGAGGATGCCTAAGTAATTCCAATCATTTGTTTCATCGCGATTAATTATTTAGTTTAAAAGTTACACCGTTTTGTTTTCGTTTGTTTTTTAGTATAAAAAATATTTCGTTTCTTTTTTTTTTTTTTTTCGATATGTGCACATTATAAAGACACACTATATAAGAACTGTCCACTGAGCTTAATGCGCAGTTATACGACTTTTAATGGTTTTTAATTGAACATCACGTCTAAACGTCGTTTAAAAAAATATATGTTACTTTAGACAATTTTCGTCGTAATTTGATTTGAGAATATTTGAAATTATTATTTTTGATAACTTAGTGTAATTAATTTGTAAAGTTATATCTAACGCGCATAAAATATTGAGAATCACGCAAAAACTATAATGCGTATTTCTATGAAACTTTCACCATTTTAAAGATCATTTAACTATTTATAATTTAGTCTAAGTGTTTTATTTTAATAACTGTTGTTCTATGTGTAATAAATTAATAATGCGTCTAATTTCGGACAGCGCTCCTTGATGGGCGAGTCCTATTACTGGGCGAAAGTAC
This sequence comes from Polia nebulosa, assembly GCA_951329385.1. Classification (NCBI taxonomy): domain Eukaryota; kingdom Metazoa; phylum Arthropoda; class Insecta; order Lepidoptera; family Noctuidae; genus Polia; species Polia nebulosa. Next base: position 8,891,115 of record OX589588.1, on the reverse strand, counting down.
GACGCGTTACGTGAGCTCAGTACAGAACGTGCAAGCTAACCACTCAAGGTCATTGACAGTTAATAGCACCTTACAGAGAGAGCACATGACTCTATTATAATCTCCAGGTTAACCAGTAGTTGTATCTGGCATCATGAGGAGTATTTATTTTTAAATCTTGATAGGCTCGCGTTAGATCACAATCTTGCCTTATGGTAAGCGATGATGTGGTCGACGATGGAGAAAACTTACCTAGAATTTTGCGTTCTCTGTTTGCAGGCCTATCACCGCTTTAGTGGCGGCCTCATTGAATAAAAAATCGTATCCTATCATAGAAAATAAAGATTAAAGAATCATAAGTTGCGTTTGTTACAAAGAGGATAAGGTATTTTTATGTTAAAACTGGACTCTAAATGTTTCATATCCAAAGTAGTAAGCAAAAGTGTTAAAAACGGCCGTTTTATACATGAGGGCGCCACTTGGCGGCTATATGGGCCTTTATAGTCAAATGTTAGGTACTGTTTACTATCTGTATCATCCCACAGCTAAGAAATGCTCTCCCCTTATGACTTTCAGTTGTATTAGCTGAGGAATGATGTGGACTCTAACACGTCTTGCCATTCTTTGCGTAGTCAGGGCTACACATAGTGGTTATTTTGGTTTATAGCTCACGGGACATACGGCAGACGGTTCGTTTATCGTATAAGTGTAATTATGTTGTAATTAATTACAAAACCTGGATTTTAAATAAACAACCCAGTAAAAACTACCAAATATTAATCATAGAACCAATTTTACACACAAACATTTCTAGTCCACAAGATGCTCTATCATTGTTTTTGCCTAGTCACAAGATTTGACTAATGGCTTGTCTGGTACACCCGCGGCTTCCCACCGTCGCACTACGATGTACAGTCAGCGACATAACACTGTAACACCACTTCTTAGTTTAAGAAGAGTTTTATGTAAGTATGAAAACTTGCCCGTTGAGGAGCTCGTGGCTTAAGTAATAATAGCCGCACGGGTCGACCCATCAGGTTTAGCTACGCTTGCCGGGGTTGGTCCATGGTTAGGTGACCATATTTTCATACCGAGACTCCTCCGTGCCTCGTTAAGCCGTTAGTCCCGGCTGTCAATCGTGGATCTTTGACAGTCGTTACGGGTCTTCAGAAGCCCGAAAGTAACAGTGTCTGTAGTGGAGGTTAGATAGACATAAAACTATTTCTTAAATCTCATATTTACGTGTATAACTGTACCATTTCCATTCTTTTGTTTATAGGACTATTTTCTCATAGGACGATTTGCTAATATGACATTTTGCTAAAGTGTCATTTTGATTATGGGTCGTTTTCCTAATAGGAACATTTCCTTGTAAGACGTTTTGATACGGAGGGAAAGGCCAGGCAGATTGATTGATGAAAACTTGCCTTTAAGACGTCCATAGCTGGACATAGGTCTCAGGCACGGGCTCAAACTGTTCCTTATTCAAAAATAATTCTGGAATTTGAACGATACTTTTAAAGTTAAAACATTTTTAAATTTCGACAATATTAAAAAATACAATAATGTGTTGCTGACTGTACGAGGTAAGGCACGGATATGAATACAATTTAATGTGGACTAATCCTTATAATGCGGGCTATGCAGCGTGTCTTTAATTTTGTGGTACCTACTCCTTCATGAATTTAAGTGGAGATTGTATTGTGTTATTTATATCTGGAGCTGTGGTGGCCTAGTGGTAACGGGCCCGACTTAAGAGTTGTACATCGTGGGTTCAAATCCAGGCAGGCTCCTTCTTTTGTGTAGTTTATTTTATCACAACTCCCCTGAAAACGGTAAAGAATAACATCATGAATGCTGGTTTGGGATGATCTAGACCAAAATTCGAAGACATCTGCTTTGTACCTCCACCAACCTGCACTGGGTCCGCGCGGTGATTACAACCCATTCCATTTCCGACAGAGGAGGCCTGAGTCCCAGCAGTGGGAACTTTACTATGGTAAATTATATTTATTTTGCAAATAGGTTATAAAAACACTTTTACACGACAATATTTTTTAGTTAGTAAGCTAGATGAGGCCGATGTTTCCTAGCTGAATACCCTGAGAATAAACACCGAAACAAACTCAGAGGTCTAAATCTCTTTTAATGTCCATACAATCTGTACTGGTCAAATCATATGAGAACCATTTATGTTAATGTCTGAGATGAACTTTTGCGGACCGCACCACGCAGATTTGAGTGGACCTGTCTAGAAAATGCAAGCATTTATAGCTATCGTGTAGCTCAACTCAGAACTTTAAGGAGCTCAACGAGCCGACGAAAAATACCAAAGTAACCATGAATTCTACGTGAATATACATAGTGCTCACAATCACAATATGCTTTATGAGGACCATGCAGATTAGTATCTGTAATGATCTTTTCGACTTGTCCTGTCAGTGCACAAGGCTAATGTTATGAATGTTTTAGCTTGAAATGACCTTGATATTAGATCTTTTGTGTAAGACAGTTGAAGTTTTATTCAAGGTTATTGATGATGGGATCAATAAATCAAGCGATCTGATATACGCCCGTTTTTTTCCCAAATTCAGAAATAGAAATATGAATCCCTTTTATTTTAGTTTTGTCGTTATTATTGGTTTTATTTAAAATTTAGTGTAGTTTAGTGCGTGTTGCTGAAATATAATTCTTGCATAATGTTACTTGGTTTCTGATATACAGTAAAGAGATTACCAAACCATATTACTCATAAGAAGCTTAGCGGATGTTAATAACCGAAAGTCGAGTAACGTATTACTTATCCTGATGGATTTTTTACTTGGTAGGCTAATCAGCTAAGCAGATTACATAAATCCAAGTGCGTAACATTTTTGCTTTAATTTAGATCTTTCCTTACTGTAATAATGAAGGAAGGACTTGAGAATATTTAGTGAAATCCAAGTGTACTGTGGGAACTGCCCCCCGGAATTATAACTTTTTTTTGAGCGTTCACGCGACGCTTAGTACAAAATGTATGGCAATGACATTACCTGCGTAGAGAATTGTCACGTGACTTATCGCAGGTAATGTCATTGCTATACATTTTGTGCTAAGCGTTAGCGTGAACGCTAAAAGAAAAGTTATTTGTCTAACCTCCCTGGTGTGATGGTTTGTTATGTGTTACAAACGAAACTAGTTCATATTTTATTGACGTGTTAAAATTCGTAAAATCTTCCATAGAACTAAGGTAAATTGTAAATAAAGGTTTTGACTTCACTTTATCGTCATCATCAACATCATCATCATTATTTCAGACGGAGGACATTCACTGCTGGCATAATGCCTCCCCCCAGCGACACCACGTCGACCAGTCTTAGACAGATAGATAACCAAGACATTTATTCGGTACAACAAGAAAAGAAAACCACTTTTCTGCGGTGTGTGGTGGTTTTCTTTTGGAAACTTTAAGTACCTAACTAGTATTTAAAATTTTCCCTTCCTGTGCTTTTTACACCCAGAAGAACTTTTGACTTCATTTCAATGTAGCCAAATTAAAAAAAAATGTAAATACGACCTAGAAATGCAAAAAAAATACATTAAATATAAATTAAAACTCTGGAGGCATTGAAGCGATGAATCAACTAAGACGTTAATGATGTAAAACTTATCAAAGGGATTCTTTTTTAAAAAAGGGGTGATATAATTAAAAAGGTGAATTTTAACGAGGCCGATTGTGAGCACCTCAGCAGATGTCACTGGCCATCAGACATTCGCTTAATGAATATATTTTTTTTTAAACTTTTATTTTGGAATTATTTCATTTCATGAAAGGAATTTTAAAAGTCTATTTCATTACCTATATCCAGATATTAACTCTCAAAAACTCGCAGCAGTCTCATGCAGTTGGAAGCATTTATTCTAGTTCTATAACAGATTTGACCCCACAGACTGCATCATACTGCTTAAAAAGTGACATGTTTAGACCTTTCTAGTATTTGTTTGCAGTCAAGTTTTTGATTCAAGTATTTTTTTCCGACATATTATTTATTTTTTGAATAGTCTCCTCAAGCCCTTTCCATTACAAATTCAGTCATGTGATGTGAAGTAACTTTCCTCATAATAAACAACTGTATTATCTAAGCAAACTGAAACAATAAACTCTCCTTTCGCTTAGAACAGAAGCCAGTAAATGCGCTTACCGAAACATGCATTTGGTTAACGCATCAATAGTCCATACATAATTTTATCTGCACTCCTGATAGGTAAATGGAGGAGTTACAGCTAAACTTATAGAGAGGTTGTTCGAGGCAGCAGCGAAACTCACTACGTTATTAAAAGAGATTATTCAAGGATTTACCCAAAATCGTGTTATCTAGCCACTGAGTCGTGGAGGTCTGATAGACAGTCGCTGCATGTAAAATACTGGTATTCAGCTGCATCTAGTTAGACTGGAAGCCAACCCCAACATAGTTGGGAAAAGGCTAGATAGATTAAAGATGGACAGAACTGTCGGCCAGAATAATATACCTACTTCTTCGTTGCTCACGAATCCTACTTATATTTAAAAAATTGGGTGAAAATTTGCGAAAATATGGGTGGATAGATGTTTGTGACAAAATCACGCCAGAACGGCTGAACGAATCTGAATGTAATTTGGCACAGATATAGATTATAGTCTGAAATAGCACATATGCTATAATATCTATGGGAGGAAGTAGGTACTAATTCCATGCGGGCGAAACTGCTGGCTGAAACTAGTGTCCATTTTGAAAGAAAAATATTTACCACTGAGGAAAGTTCTTAGTGCCATTTTCGTTAACAACAGCTGTAAATATCGACTGCACCAAAAACTTTTCAAAAACAAAACAGTACGGTATCGCCAAAATGTGCACGTGCCCCAAACTAGTACAGTCGAAACTACAAAGGCAAGTTAAAATTTACATACCAAAGATATAAAACAAACTTCAACAATAAACTCTACGGTTGTTGCTGACGAAAATTACTGAAAAACTTAACTCAATGAAACAAAGAACTAACTGTCAAGAGTCACTTTGAATTACGGTCAAAAACTTAAATTGGTTGAACAAATACTGAGACAGCTGATGGTCTAAATAACAAAGCGATGGAAAGTCGGTTTCAAAGAGAGTAGGTAATTTTCAAGTTAAAATATATTTGGTTCGTCAGTTAGATTAATAGCTAACAAAAACTATTGGAAAGGTATTTTTTACGTAAACAAATGAGGACTGTACAGTGCCTTGAAATTTCGCGTGAAGTTCCCAGACCCACGTAAAAATGTAAGTACTTACCACTTTTTACCTACAAGTGGACAAAAATTTTTCTTTTGTTATGCAAACAAAAAATGAGGACAGTACAGTGCATTGAAATTTCGCGTGACTTAAAAAACGTAAGTACCACTATTTACCTACGACGTAACAAGCCCCCACTCCTATACTTTACATTTTTTAAGAATCTAACTTACGTTATTATTATTATCTTTGTACCTTAGAATCAATTCCTGGTGGGAAGTTTTCAGTATACATACTGAAAACTTTAACTAAAACCTCTGTGTTGACGATGCTTTTCGCGATAGGCGCGAGGGTTGAAGGATTTGTGTGTGACTGGCGTATTGTTGTCTCGCGACACTCACGTGTGATGAATTGAGCAAGTGGGTCATTCAATTGATACACAGATTGAAATATAAAATGGTATAATGGTACATAAAATAAAGGTAAATGGTAAAAAGTCAAATGAAGCACAGGTTTACACAGAATTACGGTTGAAACACAATATGAATTACTGCCCCAATAGTGGACAGTAACAACAGTCTGTACAAGGAGTGGTACAAGACACTTTAAACCGCCGTACAAGGTGTGGTACTAGGCGATAGGAGCGAAGCCAGAGGCCTACGAGCTCACTTGAGTCACTAACGCTGAGAGACTAATTTTGACTGTTTTTTTTTTTTTTTTTTTTTTGTGTGACGTCTTGCAGGTCAGCCTAGGAGGCTGTCGTCTGCTTAACCGAGCTTGCCTGTGAAGGCTCTAAATTATTAAAGCCTCCAGCCAGGACTTATTTTTCTTATAAACTAAGTGACTACGCTAAGGGCACTCCCTGCGGAGTACGGGCCTCGGCTTAGGGCGTCACTGGGGGGGACAGCAAGGGAAGGCTGGATCAAGTTTCCATTATTTGGGGAATCAGTTGGCTCAGCGGCGCGTGCTGGCAAGAGACTGGGAGGGCATTGACTGGGTCTTCGCGACGGACCTCGACGGCGAGGGCGGAACGACGGCGGTCTGCGTTTGCGTAGTGTGCTGGTTTCCCTACGGCTCTCCTGGAGCAGAGTGGTGGGGTCATCAGGTATGAGTAGGGTATGTCTGGGCCGGCGCACCTTGGAGATGCGGGAGGGTACGTATCGGGCGGCCGATACAATTAGGGGGTTTCGATGTTTCTCAGCAGTATCCATGAAACGCTTGGTGAGTCGTTTCAGGAACTGCTGGATAGTAGGGAGTCGGAAGTCAACATGCAGCTCTTCATTACGGACAAAGTAAGGAGCTCCCGCCGCGTTGCGGAGGAAGCGGTTTTGAAGAGTCTGCATTTTGTGTAAGAGGTAGGGCTTGGCGTGTGCGAAGACAGGGCCAGCGTACGTCATGATTGGTCGAATGACCGTGGTGAACGTACGCATTTTGCACTTGAATGACATAGTGCTATTTTTGTTTAGGATGCTGTGAAGCCTACCTTGCGCAAAAGCGGCCCGCGAGCGGGCCTCTCTTATGTGCTGCGCGAAAGTTAGGTGTTGGTCGAGTACGACACCCAAGTACTTAGCCTTTTTCTCCCAAGGAATAGGTTTATCGTACATGGTGATCGGGGGGGGTGGGGGTATTTTGTGTCGGGGTCTCGAGTAGAGGACAGCCTGACTTTTATCGGGATTTACCTCGATTCGCCACTTCCGAAACCACTCGCCCAGTGTAGTTGCGGAGGATTGGAGAATGCGAGCTATTCGATTTGGTGCACGGCCAGTATAGTAGATGGCCGTGTCATCAGCAAATAATGCCAGATGTGTCATTTTACTTTTTGGGATATCGCTGGTGAACAGCGTGAAAGCTATGGGGGATATTACGGAGCCTTGAGGGACTCCTGCTCTTATGGGGTGAGGGGAGGAGAGTGCTCCCTCAATACGATAGCGGAAAGTACGATTCGACAGAAAGTCTCGTAAGATGAGTACGAGACGGTCTGGCACTCCTAGTTGATACAGCTTGTAAATTAAGCCATTGTGCCAGACTTTGTCGAACGCTTTCGCTATGTCGAAGTACAAGACACCGGTCGTCATACTGCGCTGGAACCCAGCGCTCATATGTTCTACGATCCGATGTACTTGTTGGACGCACGAGTGTTCGGTACGGAAGCCGAACTGCTCGTTTGGAATGAGATTATTAGCCTCGGCATAATCCCTGAGCCGCTTATTAATAAGCCTTTCATAGATCTTGCCGAAGCCACTAAGGAGACTAATGGGTCGGTAGCTGGAAGGGTTGGATCTGGGCTTGCCAGGTTTGGGAATACCTATGACAGTGGCCTGCTTCCATGCTTGGGGGAAAATATTATTGCTTAAAGCGCCATTGAAGATGGCGGTCATAAGCAAAATTAATTGGGCGGGGAAGAGTTGGATAACTCTGTTGGTGATGCCGTCAGCGCCGGGGGCCTTCCGGGCCTGGAGCTTTTTGATGATGTCCTCCACCTCGTCTGGAGTGACGGGGGGTAGAGGATCATCTGGGTCTTCGACGGGGGGGAGGGAAGCTCTCCTTTCAACCTCAGCGTCCACCCTGTCAAGGTGGGCCTGGTCAGCTGGTTGGAGGCTGGGTGAGCACTGGGACTCTAGGCTGTCGGCTAGGCACTCCGCCTTTTCAGAGTTATCGAAGGCGATACTCTTGTCTGGACGTATGAGAGGAGGCATGGTAGCCTCAGTCTTGGACCGCATCTTCTTCTGGAGTTTCCAGAAGGCCTGATGGGTGGGCTCAAGTTCGCTCAGCATCTTTCCCCAGCTCGCAGAACGATGCTCACTAATGCGACTCTTTACAGCTCGCTGTAATTTGCGCATGTGAGCCTTGTTTGCGTCGCAGGGGAAAGCGCTGTACGCACGGATGGCTGCGTTCTTCTCGGTTATCAGAGCCCGCACGTCGCCCGGCAGCACCCAGCGACGATCTTCTGTCACCGGTACCACCTTTGAACAATCGTTCAAGACAGACTGTACGTGCTCTGTAAGCGAGTCGATCGCTGCCGTCGTGTCAGCGACTGAGTTGATATGGTCGGGAATGGCGTCCAGGTGAACCGACGTGGTAGATTTCAGCCTATCGCTTACTTTCTTCCATTCGGTAATCACCTGGGTCATGGGAGGTTCACCGGGGTCGGGTTGACCCGAGCGGGAGCCCAGGTGCATGATCACTGGGCGGTGATCAGAGGAGAGTTCGTGTATTGCCTCTATCGAATGCAACCGGAGGTTAACATTCTTCAGAAGCGCCACATCGAGAACATCGGGCGTGTGAGTGGGGTTATGGGGGAAGTGAGTTTGACTCATCGGAGCGATGACGTCAAAGTTTATGGACGAGCTCAAATTAAAGATGAGCCTGCCCCTAGAATTTGTAAGGCTGCTGTTCCAAGCTGGATGTTTGGCATTGAGATCACCCGCCATAATGACGGAGTCACTCAGGCCGAAGAGGTTATTAAAGTCGCTGGTGATAGCGACGGGATCATCCGGTGGCGCTGAATTTTGAACCGGTGGGAAGTAGGCGGAGATGATGGTAATCGATTGATGACCAGTCATGCCCAGCCGACAGGCAGAGAACTCGATCTCGGAGAGGGGAGCGGGGGGGTCTAGAGGGATACAATACAGTTCTTTTCTGTAGTAAATAAGGGTGCCTCCTTTATGACAGCGCGACCTATCGTTGCGAACTATTCTATAGTTGGCAATTCTAGGGTCGCTGCGGTGAGGCTTAAGGAATGTCTCTTGCACGAGGAAAATGTCTAATCGATGGTCGCGTAGGAATTCAGCGATCTCATCTCGTTGGCCTGCGATTCCGTTAGCATTGAAATATCCAATTCTAAGGGATCGTGGTTTTTGGGAATTTACGCTAGTTCTTGTATCCATTACTGGGTTTTAAAACTAGTCTAGTTGGTCAAGCATCTTAGCGATGCCGTTGAAGTTGGCCCATATTTCTCGGGCCGTCTCTGGAGTGTATTTGCCGGCCTTTTTGGTCTGCTTTAAGATAGCAGCCAAGGCACGGGCTTCTGGGGTCCTAAAGATTTGGTAGGCCTCGAGAATGGTGAGGGCTACACTCTTTTCCTCTTCATTAGCTGAGGGCTGGCTCACTGGCGTCGCAGCTGGGGCTGCAACGCGACGTGCTCCAGTTGGTGGGGCTAATGGGGCTGATGGCGCGGGGGAGGGCGCTGGTATGGTCGAGGCCATAGGCGCTGGCGCTTGGGGTTTGGGGGCCGCAAGAGCTGGAAAGGCTTTGATGTGGTTAAGCCTATTCCAGAGGGAGGGTCTTTGCGGCGCAAGACGGTTGGGATTTTGGGAGGAGGGCGCCTTAACAGTGGGGCTTTCCCTTTGAAGACGGGCGTTGGCCCGTTTTGCCAGCTTTGGGGCCAGCTTGGGGGCTTTAGGACAACCTCGGTAGTTAGCCGGGTGTCCAGACTGACCGCACAGTACGCAGCTAGGCGGCTCTGTGCATAGTGACAGGTCTTTAGGGCGGGGGCATTCAGCCGTCCCGTGGGCCCCCAGACACTTGACGCATCTGGCGGGGGCAAAGCAGTTGCTTTGCGCATGCCCATATAGTTGGCAACGGTGACATTGTCCAACTACAGTGGCCTTGTATGGCTTCTCAATAGAGATGCCAGTAAGGGAGCAAACTGATTTTATTTTGAAAATGGGGTGAAGCCCCTGGGTTGGCTCGCAGACTACCAACACCATGTCGAAAGTTTCCCCGCTACGAGCTTTATGTAGGCGGTGGACGGCCGTGACAGGGACTTGCTGAGCCAGCAAGTCCTCTTTTATCTCCGAAGTGGAGATTTCTTTGGGGATACGTCTTATCACCACACGGGTGGGCGTATCCTCAGGGAGAGAGTAGGTGTGGAAGGCTACCTTCCTCTCCTTAAGAGATCGGGTGAGGGCACGGTAGTCGTTTGCTGAGTCTACCTTAACCCGGATACCGCTCGTGCAAGCGAGAGCGTTTGTGTAGAGAATTTTCTTCTCTACACACATTTTTGACACCTCTGTCCATTTGGATTTGTCCTGAATGTACAGAGGGGGCGGGCGAGTCTGCTTCCTTGGGAGGGAAGCGGCTGGCTTGGGGGAGCTACGGCCGGTCTGCGACGCAGCGGTCGTGGGCGCAGCTTTAATCGGGGCTGGGGGAGGTGAGGGGGCTGCGGCCTTCTTTACCTTTCTGGCCTGGGAGGAGTTTGAAGGTTTACCCTTCTTCCTCTTCCCGCCAGGAACTATCTTGAATTCCTCGTCATCAGATGATGACGAGGCGTCGCTGGAGGACTCCTCCGAGCTTACTGGGCTAAAACTTGCCTGGGGGGTCGGGCTACGAATAGGGGCGGGGGGGGTGGCCTGAGGACCGGACGTGTCCATGACCTCTCCCTCCGAGTCCGAGCATTGCTGGACATCGGGAGGGGAGAGGGGACCTAGGGGCGTAGCGAGCTGAGGGCTGGCTAGGGCGTCGCTGAAGTCCAAGACTTCAGCGGGAGGGGGGGGCGCCTGAAGCGCTTCGAAAACTTGACCATATTTGGCCAAGAATTCAGGGTCCTTGAGGAGGACCTCCTTGAAAAATTTCGCTATAAGCGAATCCGTCATTTTAATACTTAAAATAAAGTATTTATCTTATAATTGGGGCCTAACTTACGGGAGGGGTCGGCGATTCCTAAAGACTCACCCTGAGAAGAATGCCGGAACAAACTCAGGGGTCACTGTCTTTTTGAACGGGAGTTAATAAACTCCAATAAGAGTGTACAACAACAACAAAACAACAGAATTACTGTTTATATTAACTATGAATTTACTTTATTCCTACTAATTAATTGAGTCCCCAGGTGGACAGGCCTGGGGTTGAGTAACCCTCCCAGCCGGGATCAGCTGGGAGGTGTGTGCCTATTGTGTACCCTAAGCTTGTTGTTTGCCGGCTGCCAATCTTAATGTGCAACCGGGTCCTAACGGGTCTGGCGTGTAGGGGTAGAAACACCCAACCAACACCAGGTGTGTTAGCTGAAAAAGATGTAGCGGCTAACCGGTTGGCTAGGGGAGCCCCCAAGGCCAAGCCCCGGCGCCCGAATCCAAGTTACTGCCTTACCCTGAAGGGGCTCGGCAGGGTGTCTTGGGTCAACACCCACTTAGCTTCGTTGGCACCGTGAGGTATCCCGCTAAGTACCACGAAACTGTGGATTTTCCCTGAGGGGGCACGGGTGTTTTGAACAATTACTGCAAAGAAACAATATCGTCCGCTACCTTTAAAAAGGCCGCTTCGGATAAGTGGCGCGGCGGCCAAGAAATAGGAATACCTCTGCTACCTTGAAAAAGGCCGCTTCGGTTGTGACGTCACACGGCGGACGACTCGGCTACACGGCGACGCGACGCGACGCGACCGTAGCTCGGTGACTCGGCGGCTCGAGTGATGACACGCTGACGATGACCCACGTTTTGACCTTGTTTCAGAAACAAACGGAACTATCCTCAGCTACCTTAAAAAAGGCTACGTCGGATAGGCCTTGGCTGGTTGCTAGGCAACCGAGGGCTACGTTACTAGTGAACTAGTAACGAGAAAGGGCTCACGAGTCACAATCTGTTATAGATGGCACAGAGCTTTTCAGCGTCCGTCTCCAACCACGATCGAGACCGTAATGCGAAAAAGAATTTTGACTGCCAGGGGTGCCTATATATATCACCCAAATTCTATGGGGCACGTAGTGTAGCAAATGCAGACCCAGACAGCCAATACAATTTGATAGTTCTACAAATTATCTTGGACATTAACTTTCGACCAATCACAGGCATTCCAACATTCTAACGATAACCAATCAGAGAGGTTTTACTTATCTCTTATGTAATGAACACCTGCATATTTACTTTAACATATTTACTGGTCTTACTAACAACAAAACTGACATTTATACATAATACAAAGTATGTATTCCAAGGACAAACTGAATCTACGTTATATTTTACTATTAGATTCTAAATTCACATTCTCACAAATCTATAAACTACAATAAAAACAAAGCAACTTTACATATGTATTTCAATATGTACATAAAATAACATGGTGGACTCCGAAAACTTTCCACTGTCTGTAGCCAATCATGAGAAGCATGAATATGAACAACCAATCGCTGACTAGCCGAAATTCCTTACTACGGACTTTAACACAATTGGTCAATTTTAGCGCCGTGGCATGCACTACTTGCGCTATACAAAAAAGTTACCTCATAAACTTTGACATTGAACATATTTTTACCTTTACTTTTAGGACATTACTGAACATAATGAGACGTATTTAAAACATAATAAGACATACTTAGGACATAATAAGGCAAACTTAGGACATAATAAGGCAAACTTTAAACTTTTTTGCTATGGTTCAGAGTGATGGCGCCATTTTCAACACCGGGGTGATTGTGGATCCTCTACACTCTGAGTAAACGTGATGACAAATCTTATTGGTACTTTGGTACCTATAAGTTTTTACCTGACTGCACGAACGCAAGGGAGGGCTTTTTTTTTTTTTGGGGGGTAGGAAATCGTCTTATGACTTCATCCGCTCTAGGGTGGAGCGGAGTAGGTGGGCGTGTCAGACTCTTACTGACTAAAACCCACCCCTGTTCCTGCCTGCCCTACATGCCCAGGGGCGAGGTAACTCTTTCGAATTTATCCTCAACCCCCGGGCAGGCATTGGCCGTGGCAGGCCCCGTCCTTTTGCTGACAACTCTTTGAGGCGCGCGTGGAACACTACGCGCCGTCGACTCTCGGGCCTGGTGCTGATCGGACGGCGAGTTACCCACTACTCGCCGTCCGCAGGCCCGACGCAAGGGAGGGTTATGTGTGTATCAGCCTATGTATGTATGTTCCTTTGTGGCACTTTAGAGACCAAACGCTTGGGCCGATTTTGATAATTCTATGTCAATTGATACGTCTTAATCTTGGGAGTGCTACTAAAGACATGACAGTAATCAAATACTGGCTGTTCAACCAGACGCTTTAATGTGAAAAAGAAAAAAATTAAAGTCGACGAACTATATTAAAAGGGATATCAAAATAAAGGGTTCGAGGAGGTGATTCCAAAAATATAACTCACTGAAATGTAGAAAATTAAACTTTAAAAAAAAACCGACTTTAAAAAACAACTAAAAAGTTCCGAACAAGTCACCTTTCTAGCAGCCTGTTGCAGTTGGTGGCATGAAATCAATAATTGAACTAAAATAACTGCCACCAACTGCATCAGACTGTTTGAAAAGTGACTAGTTTGGAACTTTTTAGTTGTTTTTTACTGTAGGGGTTTTTTGAAAATATTCAATTTTATTTTTGTTGATTGCTAGGATTGAATTATAAAAGTAAACAATCGATTTTATAACAACTAAACAAAATTAATGAATTACTGTATCTAGTAGCTTCATAGATTCGTCAGTTTCTTTTTATGTTGAAAGTAAGACATAAATTGAAATCTTAAATTCATTCACTGATCGACAACGCACAGCCCAATATGAGAGTTGAAATTAGATTTATGAAATTTCGTCTTTAAAGGTTAATAGTGATTTAAAGTTAATAAGGAAATTCGTTATTTATGCCGAAATCCCGTGGGGAATACGTCTTATCGTTGACTGACTGTGTGAGTACAGACAACATACCTGAAATTAGTGTAATATCATAATTAATATCATCAAATGCCTCACAGGATAATCAACACAATCTGTTCTCAAATTGAGGTATAATTATTGTCAATTATCAGTATCACTATAGTTATGTGATGCTATACTTGGATTCTATTATATTGGAACCTACCTACGATAAAACTTAAGCGACACGACGAAATGTGATATTGTAAAAACACATGATATAGAAAGAAAGAAAGAAACACTTAAAAAAAAAAATCACGTGAGAACCTCATAATATTTATGCTTTTTAACCGACTTCAAAAAAAGGAGGAGGTTCTCGATTCGACTGTATTTTTTTTTTATGTGTGTTACCTCGTAACTTTTTACTAGGTGAACCGATCTTGATGATTTTTTTTATTTGAAAGATGGTGCTTCACATGTGGTTCCATTTTAATTTGGTGAAGATCTGATGAAGAACTTCGGAGATACACAATGGAACTCTTCAATAAATAATAGCAAACCTTCCAGAATTGCTGCAATCGCATGTCTGTATATTGTTTTAAAAACTTTACAACATTATATCACACCGACATGCTCTAAAGGGGTATACAGATTCGTACAGGTCACGCTGATACACCCTAATTTCACCAACTATGTTCAACTTCCCTATTTTTGGGGCTATCAATTCGGGCATAACTTTACTATTAATTTAGTTTATGGGGTACAACAACTAAAAAGTGAAAAATAAAAAACTTTTTTACAAAAAAAAAATACAACCGACTTTAATAAGTAATACAAAAAAATGCAAAATAACTTTAATTTCGGCATTCGGTGTCAAATAAGGAAGAAACCAAACTAGAAACACCGACTTCCGAAAATAAAGTTATTATTTATATTTTATTATATTTGTTATTATTAGTTACGCACGGTACAGTACATTCTGAGCATATTGGCTGTGACAGACGGACAGAAAGACAAACGAGTGAACCTATAAGGGTGCTATTTTTTCATCACAATCTCATTTCGGCGCCAATCAATGTAAAAACCTTGTCAAAATGTAGAAAAATCAGAGCCTCAACTTTTTCTATTTACAAACATCTACGGGTAACGCTGAGTGAATACTTGTCTGACGTTGTACAAACGTTAAGGCTCCCTCTGAAAGGCACGTCACAACAATACGACAACGAGCTTTTGCAGAAACTTTTTACGGATAGGAACATTTCTTTTTTACAAAAAATAGAACCGACTTCCAAAAAATTGCATTATAACTATAGTTTCTAAAGTCGGTGTTCCTGTTTTTGTGTCTTCGTTTTTTGACTCCAAGTCGGTCCTATTTTTTGTAAAAAAGTTTTTATTTTTCAGTTTTGATTGTGGTTCCCCATTAAATTGTGTAAACACTACATAGACATACGATCGCACAAATCGCAGTTGATTTGCTGTCATTTTTTGAAGAGTTCCGTTGTCTGTCTCCGAAACTCGTCACCAGATCTATATGAAATTTAAATGGCACCATTTCGGACCAACTCGCACTGGGCCCGCGTGGTGGATTACGGCCCACACCCTCTCACAGAGAGGAGGCCTGTGCCCCAGCAGTGGGGACAATAAAAGGCTGATGATGATTTTGGAATAAAGCCCTTTCGAACAAAGAAAGAATTTTACAAATCCGTCAATATATGACGAATTTATGCCAGAAAATACATTAAAAAAAAAATACAAACATCCGAATTGATAACCTCCTTTTTGAAGTCAGTTAAAAATATCGTTGACGCGTCGCGATTTTAAGAGGACTGACTCCTAATTTTCTTCAACTCCGACACCCAATTGCTCATCCAATGAAGCACCTAAAATATTATAATTCTCAAGCGAGAATCGCAAACTCGACTCAAGAATGAGGCACAACGCAAACTTGAATTTATTGCAACGATAACAAAACTCCGAAGAGGCGGTATAAATTTTGTTTGTAGTACTTTCTTACGGTACAGTTTGTTACAGAAAAGTTACGTGATAAAAATAATTCCAAATTGTTGTCTGGGTGATGCAAGGGGAGTTTTTCTATTATAATGTGGTAGTTTTAAAGTCCTTGGTGGTTTGTTTATAGATAAACTGCTTCTGTTATAAATCTTTTCATTATGGCGCAGTTATACGACTTCTAATGGTTTTTAATTGATCATCACATCTAAACGACTTGTTCTATTTCTTTGAAAAAAAAAATGTTACTCTACAAAATTTTCGTCGTAATTTGATATGTGAATATTTGAAATTATATTTTTACAACATAGTGTAAGTAATTTATAAAGTTATTTCTAACGCGGATAAAAAATTGAGAATCACGCAAAAACCATTGATTGTATTTTTATGAAGCTGGTGATTAGTGGTGATAGCTTCATAAAAATACAATCAATGGCTTTTGCGTGATTCTCAATTTTATTTTAAAGATCATTTAATTATTTAAATTTTAGTATAATAACTGTTGTTTCATGTATAATAAATTAATAATGCGTCTAATTTCGGACAACGCTCCTTGATGGGCGAATCCTATTACTGGGTGAACGTACGACGCGTTACGTGAGCTCAGCACAAAACACGCAAGCTAACCACTCAAGGTCATTGGCAGTTAATAGCGCTTTAAGAACAGGAAAGACGAAAAAGCTATTGTTATGCAAGTTTTAATATTGCGTTGTCTTAATTATGGAATAAATTAATAAATGCATTCTTAGGAAATACAAGAATTCGTAGGTGACTTAATGATCATTTAGGTACAGATCAAGCTACTTATTCTGGATTGGTATCTGAACAATTTTACCTCATACAGCCTTATTCATAAAACTGACTAACCGTATGCTGCTTTTTTTTGGGTGGGAAATCATCAAATAACTTCTCCGGGAGGATGTGTCAGACTCTAACTGACTAAAACCCACCCGTTTTCCTTCAATTGCTTGTTCCAGGGCCCGCAGTGACCGTTTCAAACACACCTGCGACAGCCATTATGCTTAATTTAAACATTGATTAGCTGATTCTAAACTTAAGCTAGCATACGTCTCACCCAGTGGTGCTTGGAAACTGGGCTTACCCCAGTTGTAAATACCCCGTTTGTGCCTAATTGCCTAGCTTTGTTCTGTCTCCCGCTTGATTAGGAGGGAAGTGGAAATTATGTTTTACTTACTCCTCCGCTGTCTTTTCTGATTAATTTCGTTGCGGGACCCAAGACAGTTTAATCGTTTCTCTGGGACTTGTCGAGCTTTATTGCCTCGGCGTTTTTTCTGGTGGTCGCCACTGTTGATTTTGGCTTACAGAAGTTACAGTGGTTTGGGAATAGTGTGGCTGGCTTATGCCAAAAAAAATTCATCAACTGTAAAGGGCAACACGTCATTAAATGTTTAGTCAGCATTTTACCACCAGCATCTCCCCTCTTCTCGGTAGAAATTTTTGAAATAAGAACCGGCTAATTAGTGTCTAAACTTATCACATAGCTACGAGTATGTATGGCCCAATCATCTGCCTAGCCTTCTCCCAACTATCTTGGGGTCGTCTTTCCAGTCTAACCGGATGCAGCTGAATACCAGTATTTTACATGGAGCGACTGCCTATTCGTATAGGCAGTCGCCACAACTAAGTTACTGGGTAATACGATACACCTTGGTAAGACTGGTTGTCAGACTGTCGGGCTTCTGACGACCCGTAATGACTGTCAAAGATTCACGATTGAGAGCCGGGACCAACGGCTTAACGTGCTTTCGGAGGCACGGAGGAGTCTCGATACGTAAAGATGATCATCCATCCATTGACCAACCCCGGCAATCGTAGCTTAACCTGATGGATCCACCCGTGCGGCTGTTATTACTTTAGCCACGAGCTCCTCTAAATAAGGCCCTATATGAGATGAAATTGTTTGTTAGTTCCTACAATATGTAGAAAGTATATGAAAGAATTGATCCGATTACGAAATTATTTCACCGATTGTTAACTACACTACCGCAGAGTGATATAAACGATTTTTTTCCTGGAAAAATGCACAGTTGTAATGCAGGTTGCCGTGATATAGGACATAGAAGCTAATCCGTGGGAAAAACTGATGTAGCACAATATCTAAAAGGACAAATAACTAAATTTCTTAACCATAAATCATTCAGAATCTAGTTTTGAGCTTTCATTCTACAAGTGCCAAATACACTCGATATTAACATAAAGTGCTGGTGCTTTGATATTCAAATCTTGTTTAGTAATATGAATATATCATCAACAGCGAAATCGTCCTTGAAAGACCGTCTTCCTGGCTTTACGCCAATGTTGAAGAAAGTAGATGTAGGTACTTATGTTGGCAAGTAACTCGTTGGTAAAGCTATCTACTATCTGTTTCTTATCTTAAGTAGATACGTAAGGTAGTTGCACACGAAACTACGTTGCCTTATCTCAGCTTCTATATCTTCCGTAGTTTTCAGCACTATGAGTAAAGATACCTAAAGATAGATGATTCTATTTTATGATCTTAATATAGATATTAGATACCTATCAAAATCATAACATGTACGAAAAAGCCAAGTCCCGAAACACAGTTCTTTCTACCGCAAAAAGTTTTGAGATAATGTAAAATTAAGTCGTTTAATTTATTCAGCACCTTATGTATGGGAGCATCTATCCAACAATTTAATCATAAATTGTTTCTTAATTAGGTAACTAACAACATTTTATTGTGACCGTATCAATATTAGACATCTTCATTTTTTTAATTGTACAATGACTAGGCTATCGCTCGGCAACATAGGAATAATCTACTATTTGAAAAAGTCCTATTTGAACATGGCGCTAGCGGGCCAAATTTATGAGAACATTAACAAAAATAAAGGTTTCATAGCGCTAATATAGATAGTTGTTGAAGGTTTTATGTAGATTCTATTGCCGTGTGCCGGTAGCCAAGTCATTCTAATTATTAAAAAAGCTAAGATTTAGTTAGGCTTTTTGGTTCATACACAAAAATGTTAAAGGGGATCGAAATTGTCCTGAATGGCTTCGAGAAAAGTATGGTACGGCTGTGCCTTTTTTTTTCTTGACTTAGCGGGGTCACTGCTGTGCCCCCAGATTGTGCTGCTTACAGTTTCTCCAAGAAAAAAAAAATTGATAGCCTTTTTTATGCGACACCGGAAAACCTTTTTCCTGCTGCAAATGTATTCGATTTAGAACCCTGTCACAAAAAGGTGTTTTTTCTTTCTAACCACAACAAAAAAGAGCTAATTCTTTAAGCAAGGTGAATCACGGCCGCGAAATCCTCAACATTCCTTCAGCATTATCGTGTCAACCCAATTTAAATTCGCGGCAAAAAAAAACGACAAAATGGCGTTCGTTGCTCGCGTGCTAACCAAACATGGAGACAATAAATAAGCCTTTATCGCCATTTTAATAAATGTACGGGGAACCTCTTTGGAATAAATAAACGGTGTTCAGCAATAAACGAAGGCTCGAAGGAGTATTTCCTTTGCGACAGAAACACAACGTCTTTACTTAAATTCTCGGCTTTGTTTGATAATTATTATTATATATACATAGGCTTATATTTATTTATTACCAGCTGACCCGGCGAACTTCGTACCACCTCAGAATCCAATACCTAATCGAAAAAGCCATTCGATACAAAATGTATGAGAACAGTAATTTTTTTTCGTAAAATCTTCCGATGTTCTGATAATATTTTGGTATTCTGGGCAGAGACAAATCCAAAAAATCAACGATCAATTAAATCTATGGTCTAACCGTTCCGGAGTTTTAGATGGTGTAGCTAACCCGACTTTGTTTGAAATTTAGATATATGTCGTAGCCATCTGGTTGAATCCGCCATTCAATTGGACGCCTAGGTCGTTCACTAAACGCCGGCATTCAATTAAATGACTGAAGGACAACCAGCCAAGTCGTTGAACGTTTAACCAGATGGCTGAATGTCGTCTAGTCATTTAGTTAAATTGGATATTGATGAGTTTATCATACCACTGATTATGATTAAGTGTGTTCAAAAGGCAATGTTAGGATGCAAGAGCGAGCGTAGCGATGGTATTTTGATGGAAGTGTGGTTACTTTTAGCGGGGCTCGGACTACGCCTTTTAAATAAATTGAATCACTGATGAATAATATTTTTTGAAATGAAAACTTCTTTAGGTGCGTTAGGCATTTTTGAGATGGGAAAAAACTATTGAACTCGTGCCGTCACCGTCACCGACCGTCGCAGCACTCGTAGCGGATTGTTTTTTTTTTATGAATTTAGATCTTATCGATCTTTCTACGGCGTTTTATAAAGGGAGCCCAAATTTTGATTATTTTTGCAATTGTACTTATCGTTTTCGAGATATTATAACTCTCCCTTAATAACCCCCATCTTTCATCATTTTTCATTTAACTTGAAGTTTTGAATAACTTGACCGAGTCTTGCTCAGTCATCTTCAAAGGGCTGACTTTCAACACGCCAAGTTGTTAAACGTTGAGTGATCCTAGTCGTTTAATGAACGGCCTAGGCGTCCAATTGAATGGCGAATTCAACCAGATGGCTGCGACATATAGATATACGTACCACCAGAAGAACTGTCTCTACTTCCCTCTTTTAAATGCATCCAAAGGTTGTCTTAAAAATGTCGTTTTTAGCGAAATGGCCGCCAGTAGTGTCACCCTAATATAAATGTTCCCTTCATCTATTTATAACACGCTTTTCTTAGCTTGTGTAACGGAATCTTCGAACGTGATTTTCACCCACTTCAAAACGTCGGATTAAGTTAAAACTTCACACACTTATCAAGGACCGATGGCAAGGCATGGTTCTAAGTGACGTCATTCTAAATCAAACATGGCGGACTCCCAAAGATGGCGGACTAGTATTTTTTTATGCATTTAAATGATATGGGTATCATCATCATTCTCCTGCCCTTATCCCAATTTATTTGGGGTCGGCGCAACATGTCTTTTTCTTCCATACTCCTCTATTAGTCGTCATCTCTGTAGTCACCCCTTTTTTACCCATATCCTCTTTCACACAGTGCAACCATCGTTTCTTTGGCCTTCCCCTACTCTTATAGCCATCCACATCCATACACAAGACTTTCCTCACGACATTTTCTTCATTCCTCCGCATCACATGCCCATACCACGACAACCGATTTCCACACAACTTTTCAGTCAGCGGTGCCACTTTCAGACTTCCTTTTATATACTCATTCCTAATTCTATCCATGCGCGTAACACCACACATCGCTCTTAGCATTCTCATCTCAGCTACATGCAATTGCTTTTCATTCATCCCTTTTGTGGCCCAACATTCTGAACCATACAAAACAGCAGGTCTGACCATTGTTTTATAAATCTTCCCCTTAAGTTTTAGGGGAATGCGGGAGTCACAGATAGTCCCGGTGATCTGCCGCCATTTCATCCATCCAGTGTTAATTCTGTGCTAAACAGTCCGATCTATTTCGCCATCGCTTTGTACGAGTGAACCGAGATACCGAAAATCGGAGCAGACTGGGAGAAGCGCGCCATCTAGCACTACAGCTTCAGAACTGGAGAGACCGCCGAAATCGCAGAACATGTATTCAGTTTTGGTTCTGCTGATTTTCAAGCCAACTTTCTCCAGCTTCTGTTGCCATTTCTCCAATCTGCTCTGGATCTCAGGTCCATCTTCACCGACCTTCTGGTCGGTCGATGGACAATGTCGTCGGCAAACAGCATGCACCAGGGTGCCTCTTCCTGTATTTCCGACGTAAGAGCGTCCATAATCAACAGGAAGAGGTAAGGACTTAAAGCCGACCCTTGATGCAAGCCTACAGCCACACTGAACTTATCGGTGTTGCCAGCAGCCGACCGGACGTAGGTACTAGATTGTCTGTACATAGCACGAATCAACTGATATGGGTATCAATTGAAAGAAAAATACAATTATAAAAAAGAACGTGTTTTTTAAAACTATAGAAAATTATTCTCGTACTGTGGTGTTCACAGTAAAGAGTTACCTATTATATTATATTCACAAAGCTTTATAAGAACTCGATGTAGTTGCATATTCATGCCAGTTCTGTTCGTAAATTATAATAACAGAATTAGTAGCTGTAATTGGATGCAGCTAGGAAATAATTGGATCTAGTTACTTAGTTTATGCTGGTTCTCCGCAGCACTCACTAACTAATTTAGTGAATAAAGGAAAAATGGATAGTGGGAAAGGGAAGTAAAAAATGGGCATTTACTATGTAAAGTTGGAAAAAAATGACTTAGAAAATCAACTTAAAATGAAATTGCTCGTAAATAAGCTTAACTTAATCAGCCCAGCATTCTCATTGCTGCATCATAGAGTTCCTCACTGTGAAAGGGAATGGGCCTTAATACACAGCATGGGTTTAGTGGATGTCACATAGCATGGAATGCTTCTTGCTAGGTCATGCCGTTTTGAGAGCAGTGATGATGATATTTTAATTTACACAAAGTAAAGTACCTGCCTGGGTTCAAACCCTAAAACCAACGACACGTAAGTTAGACCGGGGGTGAGACAAATTACTTTTCTGTTAGCGTCCACGCTAACGCTTAGTAAAACATGTATGGCAATGGCATTACCTGCGGATAGAACTGTCACGTGACTCACGTCCAGTAATGTCATACTAAGCGTCAGTGTGAACGCTAACAGAAAATTGATTTGTCTCAAGCAACTGTAACACTGGGCCATCACGCCAAATATCTAATGTTAGTTTTGACCTTAAGAAATGGCTATACCACGGCAAAATGATGTCAATATTCTGCTCAACGTGTCAATATCAAGTTGCCTAAATTTACATACAGAAACTGTACTTTTATAGTTAAATCTATACCCAGAAAAAATCGATTCCAACTTCAGTTTCACACAAATCACTAGACTTAACACCACTAATTCCCCATCAATAGCTCCTTAGTCCTTGCCAACCTCGGATTTATCCTCGAAACCTCGGAACATCACCATAAAATTCTACTAAAACTGGCTCTTGGAGGTCTTAACTACCGCATGAAGCCCAGAGGTATCGTATCACCTGACAATTCGCAGTGTAATGGCTCATTAAAGCTACGAACTGGAGTGCGTAGCCTCGTCACAGTGGACGGCGATCTTTATGAGGACATTAGTGTCATTTAGCCTGGCGTTACGTACTTTTGAATATAATTTTGTTTCTGGCAGTTGTAGGTTTACGCTCGCTTTTGTGGCTGGCTTTTTGGCGTGATTAAATTAGAATTTTGGTGGAATGTAGAGGTGCTTTGTGAGATTGACGATGTACCATGCTTTTGAATTGTCATCCGTCAGCATGACATTTTTGTACGTTATTTATTTATTCAATACTTCGTTGCAAACTTAACTATGAATAGGAAAACATTTAAAACAATTTTTAATTGCTTATTTGTAGAAGAAAAGCAGTCTCTGCAAGTGTTGATTTGATTTTGAAATTTCAGTGATAAGGCTTAGCTTCGGGTTTCATTTTATCGGAATTTATTGCGCGGTTACTATGCGATATGCCACGAGTTTGAGGCCGCCGGAATAAACTAATATAAAAGAAAAATGTCAATGAAAATTTGTATAGAAAGAAGAGCGTCTAAAGCAAAACTAAAAAAAATCTTTTTTACGAAAAAAACAACCGACTTTCAAAAAAGAAAATACACTAAAAATTTCAAAATAAATTTAATTTCGGATGTCGGTGTTTGTATTTTATTTCTTCGTTATTTGGCACCGACTTCCGAAATTAAAGTTATTTTAAATTTTTAGTGTATTTTCTTTTTTGGAAGTCGGTTGTTTTTTTTTTGTATAAAAGTTTTTTATTTTTCACTTTATAGTTGTTATACCCCAGAACTAAAAACCCCATACATGGAACGTGGAATTTAAACATACTCGTAATTGGAGAAAATCAAAACGTTATCTATGTATACGTATTTTTCGTTTTTGTGAAAAACTGATTTTCAAAAAGCGCTGAAGCAATTTCAATGATATTTATATGGGACCACCCCGGGAGTATATTCTTTCGGATAAAAAAAAAATTAAAATCGGTCCACAATTGAAAGAGAAATCCAGAGAAATCAGTGGACACATAAAACAAAACAAAAAAAACATACACACATACAGTCGAACATAGAACCTCCTGCTTTTTCGAAGTCAATTAATTAGAAAATCTCCTGCTCGTAAGGAGGTTACATAAAAAGATGTGATTTTCACACACGAATCTAATATTCACAGTACTAAGCGCCTGATTAACTCCAGCTTTGTTATTCAAATGCGACAGTTCAGTGACTTAACGGTTAATTAATTTTATGTTCTACAAAGCAAACAAAGAATATCTATTCACAATCAAAAAGATTTTTAAAAACCAGCAACTGAATAAGCCTGAAAATGGTAATTTGATAAACTAATTCAGTAATTTGCATACTGCTCCCGGCGATAAAAAGACAAAAGCGAGCATATTCAGATTGCTCTACGTTTTGTGTTCTACGAGATAAAAAGTGCATAGCATTTTTTGGAATACCTATCTCTGAATGGCATATTATTTGCGTTAAAGAATATACTTAACTGAAAGTGAGTCGAGAGACTTTAAACTCGTTGAATTTTGCTGGGGGAATGGCAAAAATATATAAATATGTAAAAGTGTCATTACCATGGTGTGTAATGATGAAAGGTAGGCATCAAGCCTGCTTTTGACAATTTCCAATAACAAAATTAATTATATCGGATTTATAAAAAATCGTTTAAATTTTCACATCCGGCCTATTTTTTCTCTCGATTGCTCTGATAGATTTTATTTTTAGCAATGATCCAGCTGCTTTTCTGCCAGATTTATATTTTCACACCATCACCCGTCTTGCATTTAAAATTACCATTGTCTTCCCCTAAGGCTGCTCGCTCCCCCATCCGAACTCATTACCCTGCTCCAACTGGGCGTATTCACGCCTTTGAGTAATTAATACTAATATCTGTCGCATAAACACCATCGGCTTTGAAGGATCTGTGAATAGTTTAGTTGACAGATCTATGTAACTTCCAGCACTTGTTTTTGTATTTTATTATCTTTGGTGTAATTTTATTTAGTGTTAAACTAAGTTGATAGCTAATTTTTTCTCTCGTATTTGATCCTTTTTCATCCACTTTGGTCCTAAAGCCATTTTTATTTAAAACTGCTTCATAATAATTATCTCCAAATTGCAAATGATGATTTTTGCTAAAATATTATTCAAATTATATATTTAAATTGTCCTCAGAATCTTATCTTACACTGGAATTATCCACAGATTACTCCCCCAGGTCTCATTACACAGGCGCACGATCGTCTTTGTGTAATTAATACAAAGACATCGCTGCAAGGCTCTCACGTATTGTCTTCCATTAAAACGTTTAATTCCAAGGATTTTATTTTTCTCTCCATCTTTCTAACGTTTTTCATTATCTTGGAATTATGTGGTACTAAATATTGTTATATTTATGTTTGCTTCAGTTGCAATTCTTTTATTTACTCTACTTTAGTCTTGTTTAGCATTTTTATTGCATTTTGGTTTCTTTGGATTTTATTTTTGCGTTTTCGGAGTAGACTTTAGAATTTAGTAGTAGTTTTGATACTACCAAAAATTTCTGAATGAAAATATCTTCAGTATTACTGAAAACTTTGTCCATGCTTCTAGTTCCAAAAACTTTGAGCTCTAACTAACGCATATTACATTTTCATATAATTTTCAGAATTTAATGTTTAATTTTCATCACTCTGTCATCCCTTAAGCCTCATTACAAGCCCATTATCGTTTGAGTAATTAATACAAAGGCATAGCTCAGGGCTCCCACGTATTGTCTGTCATTAGCGTTTACTACGTTTAAATTATGAACGTGACCGCTTCAAAGGACCGCCGTGCGAATGTGTGAATTGGATTCTGAATATTTTAATGCTACTTCTGTTTTGGTTCGTTAGTGTTTCTTAGCTGTTGGCTGTTTTAATTGTGTGAGAGTTGTTTCGGATTCTGCTCTGTTTCTGTAACTTTTCTTGTGAGTTCTGGATTGAAATTGGAAGCTAGGAGTTTGAGTAGATTTCTACGTAAGATTTAGCTAACTGTTATGTCTTTCCTTTATTAAAATTGATGAGTGATATTTTTGGAGCTGTCCATAAACTGTTGAAAATGTAACTTTTAAACGGATAATCCTTTTAAACAAGTTTCAACTCTTCATTTTGAGGGTTCCGTACCCGAAGGGTCAAAACGGAGCTCTATTGCTGTCACACACAAGTCTGTCTATCCGTCTGTCTGTCTGTCCATCGTCTGTCACAAAATTTTGTTCCGAAGAATATTTTAACTTTCCATTGACATACGAACTTTAATGTTTATTATTACGTATATTTTACTAACAAATAATAATATATTAATAAATCAGATTTTTTGTTTGAATTTAGCCAGATTTTTTATTCATAATATAGACCACGTTACAAAAACACGGAGTTCTTGTAAGGAAAATGACATTTAGTAGGTAAATATTTTCTCCTAAAGTGTTCAACAAACTCCAACTGAATAACAACCAAAAGACTTGCATCTGCGAAATAAACAGGGTGTATTCATCCTTTGTATACTGAAAGGATATACAGGGTGTACAAAGTAAGTAGGGTAGCACGTAGCGTAGATACAGTACGAGTATTTTGCACTCGTTCTATAGGGGTGGTGATTCATCAATTGTGCAAAGTGCCACTTCATATTCGGCCCGTTTCACTGTCGCTTTGCGCCTTCAAATGTACGCTGATTGGATCATCAGATACTTTTTTTCGTTTTTTGACGATTAATTTCAGCGTTTGGTCGACCGTTTTGAATCGAGTAGCTATTAACTTTGAGTGAGGCATTTTATTAACATGTAGATGAGAGATAAATGTAGGTTTATTGGTTTTTTGTATCAGTGATTGTGAATTGATACTGATTGATACATACTGATAGAATGTTGATGTGTTTTTCTTATTCGAATACCAATTACGAATTACGACTCTTCGTTAGCTATGTATTATTTTGCTTTTTGAAAATTTTGCTTTTCAACCCTAATAGCATTTATTGTGGGCATTCAGTTGGGCCACGTGCACTTCGTGGGTTGGCCAACTGTTAGATTTGGCCATCTAATAGAGGTAGGGCCTACATCAAAGGGCCCACAAAAAATGGCCAAAAAGGGGCCAACAACTGGGCCTGGGGGGGGCCAACAACTGGGCCTGGGGGGGGCCAACAACTGGGCCTGGGGGGGGGCCATTGTAGATTTTTATTCCATTGGTTGTTTTGCATTGTGCGGCCTTCTTATACAATATTGACAGTTATCCTACAGTTGACAAATGGTTAGGGTTTGGTTAGGCTGGTTTCACAGCTGTCCGGGAGACCCGTACGGGCCGCCCGTACTGGCACCCGGAACGGAGACATACGTGAGGCGCTAGAACATTGTTTCACAGCGACGCGGAGCGGGTCGCATACGGACCAATCCGCGTCGCTGTGAAACGATGTTCTAGCGCCTACGTAAGTCTCCGTTCTGGGATGCCTTACAGGCGGCCCGTACGGGTCTCCCGGATAGCTGTGAAGCTAGCCTTAAGTGTAGTATTTTAGAATTACAGCTGTGGTACAAATATAATTAGAATTAAAAAATCATCATCATCAGCATTTTAATGTCCCCACTGCTAGAACACAGGCTTCCTCTCTGTGAGAGGGTGTGGACCGTAATCCACCACGCGGGCCCAATGCAGATTGATGGATGTCACATGTCTTCAAATTTTTGGTACTAGGACTTGCCAGTTTCCTCACGATGTTATCCTTCACCGTTTTGAGAGCAGTAGTGATGAAATAATTTACATAAAGTAAAGCGCCTGCCTGGGTTTGAACTCACAACCTACAACTTGTAAGTCGCGACAGTCACCACTGGGCCACCACTGTTCCAAAAAATATGTTAGGGTAATGCCATATGTGAATAACTCTACATTTGACACGATTTGAGTTTTATTTTGCATTGTTTTACGAATTCCACTATTTTTATAGTACTAATTTCAGTAATTTTGTATAAATATCCTTTAATTAAACCTCCGTGGTAATAAATGTGTACTTTATAACCCCGGTGGCTCTCACGTGTGCCGCTAGTTTTCCGCTAGTTTGCCTTGCCAAAAACCCGATTCACGCGTTTTAAACCGCTATTATCACTATTAGCCAAGGTCTTTAGACCTGTAACAAGGTTCATACACACGGAACCTGACCAAGTCTGTAGTTACACGATGGCCGCCTGTCAACGGGGACTGACATATGCTGAAACGTGACACGTCCCGGGCTTGAGAGGTTAAAAAAGTTAAGGTTTATTTAAACAAATGTAAATGTGACTGACACTTCATGCAAAATGAACTCGTGATGAAGTGTTTTTGAACTACAGATCTTTCTCGATGCATGTTTTATAACTAATTTGTAATAGTAGTCGTAATTTGTGTTTGTATTTGTACATGAAAAAAAATATTGGGATGTGTTGAAATGGAAAACCTTACATTCGTAAAAACTTTTTTATTAGAAAAATAAATTGTGGCTGACACTAATACAGACCAAAACTGACTAACGTTACTTTGGATTTCAGAATAATCGTATTTTTAAATGAAACATTACGAATTCAATACAATCATAACATAGGAACTTTACAAAAATAAACATATAAATAAAAAAAAATGCTATTTTTGCGTTTAATTACAAAATGCAGAAAATTATACATTCATAGAAACTTTTTTATTAGAAAAATAAATTGTGGTTGACACTAATACAGACCAAAACGTGACTGACAAACGTCACTTTGAAATTCAAAATAGTCGTATTTTTTAAATGAAACAGAAACGAATACAGCACAATTATAAGAATGACACTTTACAAATATAAACTTACTCGTATAAAGAAAAAAATGCTATTTTTGCGTTTAATTACAAAATGCAGAAAATCATACATTCATAGAATTTTTTTTATTAGAAAAATAAATAGTGGCTGACACTAATACAGACCAAAACGTGACTAACGACACTTGTGAACATCAGAATGACTGGCCAAAATGACCGATCAGCTTTAAAATATTACTAAAATCTAATGCCTATTTGCTACTATTTGATACGTTTGTTTAAATAATTGGTACCTAATTAATAACTGAGAAAATGAATTCAAAAATTGGGCAGTCATTCTGATGTCAAGATGACTACCCACATTTAGAATCTCCACGTAAGGGCTCCAAAATTTCAATTCGCCTTTAAAAAATTAGTACCTATTTGACACTTAAACATATATTTTTTCTAGATTTTTAGGGCATCATTTAGTTCTACCTAATTTTGAGGACAATGAGTCATTTGTGTTTGCCATTTGTTAATATGACGCTAAGTCATTAAAACCCGCGGGTGCAGTGTTTAATTTTACCTCCAAATTACCACCTCCTTAATTATAGATCAAACAGGTAAGATCAGTATCCTTAAAATCAGCATTTTCAATTTTACCAGTAGATATATTACGCGTGAAAGTGATTTCCTCGGCATTAAAATCATCAGTATAATTTTCTGATATACAATTATTATGATGTTCATTAATAAATGATGAATTAGTACCTGCATTATTACTAGTAACATTACTTTTATCGTTGATCCTTAATTTACCTCTTAATTCAGTTTTTATTGCATTTTGATGACGCCTCTTTGTTCTTGCAGATAGTCCAGAATATTGTCGTGTAGAGCTGCTGTTATTAGCTTCATCATATTCTTCTGTTATCTCTTCCGCCATCTCGATCTCTAGCAAATCTAAACCAGTTTGTTATGACACCTGTGATTCCAGCATCAGTTGCTGTCTCTGCCAACTTGTTTCTTCACACTGCAACTGTAAATATTACGAAGCAGTACTTTAGCATTTCATTTAGAATAACACAATCGATAAAGTAATAATAAACCACAAATAATATTACTGGGTAATACGATACCCCTTGATAAGACTGGTTGTCACTTTCGGGCTTCTGACGACCCGTAACGACTGTTAAAGATCCACGATTGATAGCCGGGACCAACAGCTTAACGTGCTTTCCGAGGCACGGAGGAGTCTCAGTATGTAAAGATGGTCACCCATCTATGAATCCCGGCAAACGTAGCTTAAACTGATGGATCGGCCCGTGCAGCTGTTATTACTTAAGCCACGAGCTTCTCCATAAATAAATGAATCTAATATGGTTACATAAATATATCTAATATTATCTGTAATTTTCATAGTCATACCTACTTACAATGACTTTTGACAATAATTGTAAATTTTTCAAACTAAACTTATTATTTTATCCAGTCCAGTTGCAGTGAATTGCCAGAGAGTTGCTGAAAACCCGTTCCAGATTTCTTCTGGTAATTGTGGCAGTTCCTTTGCCACCAACATAGGCCAAAACATTTATCGGCTCATAGTCAATAAGCAATCATAAATAAACGTAAAACAATGTATGTATACTCGTTCATCTATTAAATTTCATATAATAGTAGTATTATAACTACATAGTATATCATCAGTACGTCCAGTGGTCTTGCTTGCTTGTAAAGCTTGTATATTTCTATCAGAATATTGTACTTACCAATTGTTCTTTGTGTTCTTCATCTTCAAGCCAATTTTCTATTTATCTAATATCGTCAAGTGATTTTAATGGTATGTCTATATCTACCAGCAAAGTGGCTGCACTAGACACATGTGTTGAAGGAGAGTGATATTCTCAGTAAAATATCATTTTGAGTTTGCTTCAGGTCCTCCATTGCGGTTTGAATGTGTCCAAGACATTGGGCAATGACATCTAAAATAATAATAATAATAAAGTAATACATTTCCTAGATAGAAGATTCCAAAACAATATAAAAAAGTGTGTGTGTACTTATGTACGCACGTAAGAAGTTATACTTCTTTGGCAAAACCAGATAAAAAACCAAACTGTTACAAAGTTTACAAAACGAAAACAATCATTCTTCATGAACCACAGACCATAGCTAACTTAACGGTGTCGGTTCTAGCTAACTTCAGGCTGTAGGTTTTTGTGACGGTGTGCGCGAGCATCGTAAAAATTTACTCTCATCATTTTGCCCTAACGTACCTAAAGAAGTATAACTTCAAAAACAGTATGCCTACTACTGTTTCTTTTGATAGATTTAAAGTAAAATAAATTCACAATTTTAAGATAAACAGTGATCCACCATCGTGGATTCTAAAATGAATGTCAGATTTGCAATCGGCACCCCCAAAAACCTATTACACGATACCCATATCGAATCTTTGAGAAAAAGTTGCATCCGCCATCTTGGATTTTAAAATGAATGTCTAATTCGCAATCAGCACCCCCAAAAACCTATTACACGATACCCATATCATATTTTAGAGAGAAAGTTGCATCCGCCATCTTGGATTTTAAAATGAATGTCTAATTTGCAATCAGCAACCCCAAAAACCTATTACACGATACCCATATCGAATTTTTGAGAAAAAGTTGCATCTACCATCTTGGATTTTAAAATGAATGTCTAATTCGCAATCAGCACCCCCAAAAACCTATTACACGATACCCATATCGAATTTTTGAGAAAAAGTGGCAGCCGCCATCTTTGATATAAAAATGAATGTCAGATTTGCAATCGGCAGCCCCAAAAACCTATTACACGATACCCATATCGAATGTTTGAGAAAAAGTTGCATCCGCCATCTTTGATTTCAAAATAAGTGTCAGATTTGTAATCGGCACTCCCAAAAACCTATTAAACGATACCCATATCGAATGTTTGAGAAAAAGTTGCATCCGCCATCTTTGATTTCAAAATAAGTGTCAGATTTGTAATCGGCACTCCCAAAAACCTATTAAACGATACCCATATCGAATGTTTGAGTAAAAGTTGCATCCGCCATCTTTGATTTCAAAATAAGTGTCAGATTTGTAATCGGCACTCCCAAAAACCTATTAAACGATACCCATATCGAATGTTTGAGTAAAAGTTGCATCCGCCATCTTTGATTTCAAAATAAGTGTCAGATTTGTAATCGGCACTCCCAAAAACCTATTAAACGATACCCATATCGAATGTTTGAGTAAAAGTTGCATCCGCCATCTTTGATTTCAAAATAAGTGTCAGATTTGTAATCGGCACTCCCAAAAACCTATTAAACGATACCCATATCGAATGTTTGAGAAAAAGTTGCATCCGCCATCTTTGATTTCAAAATAAGTGTCAGATTTGTAATCGGCACTCCCAAAAACCTATTAAACGATACCCATATCGAATGTTTGAGTAAAAGTTGCATCCGCCATCTTTGATTTCAAAATAAGTGTCAGATTTGTAATCGGCACTCCCAAAAACCTATTAAACGATACCCATATCGAATGTTTGAGTAAAAGTTGCATCCGCCATCTTTGATTTCAAAATAAGTGTCAGATTTGTAATCGGCACTCCCAAAAACCTATTAAACGATACCCATATCGAATGTTTGAGAAAAAGTTGCATCCGCCATCTTTGATTTCAAAATAAGTGTCAGATTTGTAATCGGCACTCCCAAAAACCTATTAAACGATACCCATATCGAATGTTTGAGAAAAAGTTGCATCCGCCATCTTTGATTTCAAAATAAGTGTCAGATTTGTAATCGGCACTCCCAAAAACCTATTAAACGATACCCATATCGAATGTTTGAGTAAAAGTTGCATCCGCCATCTTTGATTTCAAAATAAGTGTCAGATTTGTAATCGGCACTCCCAAAAACCTATTAAACGATACCCATATCGAATGTTTGAGAAAAAGTGACATCCGCCATCTTTGATTTTAAAATGACTGTCAGATTTGCAATCGGCGCCCCCGAAAACCTACACGATACCCATATCAATATTATATAATATAATCATATTATTATTATTATTATAACTTCAAAAATAAAAAGGCTGTGACCTACCCGTGTGCAAAATTTCATTCAAATCCCTTCAGCCGTTATTGTGTGATTGACAGGCAAACATACAAACATTCACATTTATAATATTAGTAAGATGTAGGATTGTCGTATTTTATATTAGGGGGTGACATAACCTACCAACACAAGCAATTTTTGCTAAAGAATCAACCTCAAAATTGCGGGTAAAAAATGGTCAAGTAATTGTCAGACTCAATCCCGGGCTGATAAGTTTTAAGTTTTTATATTTCTATGTATTGTAATAATTTTGTGAATACTTATTGTTACTGAAATAATAACTTAATTGTCTGATTAAATAAATAAATAATATTAAATATTATATGCATAGATTTTATTTATTTTGAGGTTGGTCCCATAGTAAAAGTTAGCTGACAAATATTTTGAAATCTTATATTTTCTTACAAGTGACAAACTTTGTTACTTACCAACATTAAAATCTTGTATAAGATTTGGTGATGAACTAGGTGTAGATATACATACTTGTGGTAAAATTATTTTTGGCAGCAGATGGCCATCACTGTCAATTTGAAAAGGACGAACTTCCTTGTCCATTTTTCGGTTTCTACTCCTATAACGGTTGAAGCCAATTCCGATCTACTTTCAGCCTTTTTACATTTTTGTCTGACTTTAGAGTCGATCTGTAAAATAATCATTTATTATTAAGGTGTGCAGATACCGGGGCTGTTGTTGTCGTTGATGATACCCAGTAGGTGATTCATGGTCTGGACAGGGGCACCGCACTCACATTGGGTATCAGACCAGTCTATGAATTTTACCAAGTTGTATTTGCAGCGGCCTACCTAAATTTGCAACCCATTGAGTGATTTCCATATAGGCCACTGCAGTTCACGTCCAGGTGGCAGGTGTTCCCTGGGTTCTAAGAAGTCAGGAGCTGGGTGGTATTGGTCTTCCCATGGTTTTCAGGGGTGCATTAAAGGAGCCTTCCCGAGTGGTGTTAACTATATCGTTTTGCCATTCCAAACGCCCTGCACACCCTGGATGGCTAGCAGCTGGTAACGCAGAGTCTAGCTGATCATTCCTTTCACCACAATGGTAAATCCAAACAGCTCTCTTCAGAGCCATGTACAATAGCCCTTTTTAAGGTCACCTAACAATAACAACAACATCTCTGAGGGCACTCACCACAGTCTCTCCAAGTTGCATATTATGTTCATGTATTCAAATGATTTATTTACAATCTGTTTGCAGTAGCCTCAGAATACGAAGGTTTCAAACTCCGGGTTTTAGGAAAGCGGAACAGTTTTTCGTTTTGTTTGGCTGGTGAACAGTCACACTTAAACATTTCCTTCTATTTTTATCCATACCACAAAGGTTCAATTCTCACAAGCTTTTTAAACTCGTGTTACACAAAAAAATGCACTTTATACACACTAAACGGATATTAGTATCTATTAAGTATTTTTATATAGTTGGAACATTATTTCTAGCAAAAACTACCATTCCGAAAGAAAAAAATAACTGTCTCGTCTTGACGTCTGTCACTTTTTTGGCTTTTGTTCCTTGTGGAACAGACTACGGTCAGAGACAATGCTGCCTAGTCATCAGTTAGTTCGTTTTTTTTTTGTCTTTCTGATTTGTGTATATCTAGTGATTTAGATCATTTTTAGGCATATTTTATTATTATTACATATTTTTCGCTGATATAAATAAGTGTTATTTAAATTAACACTTACAATAATTTACCGGCTATTGCCGATAAGTGAAACCAAACGTGAAACGACGCCATTTTAAAAGTGTTATCACATCACAGTGTTGCCAACTCAGTGGATTTTCCACTAGATGTGGTGGTTTAGACTCCTTTTTTCTTACTGTTTCCTCCAAACTTTAATTTATTTTCTAAAAAATAAAATAAAATTTGGAGGCCCGTAATTCGGAAACGGTGCGTCGGAGGGCCATGCTTCTCAGACCTTAAATTAAATGGTTTCTATGGACAAGGTTAATAAAGTGCTACAATAAAAATGGCTGAAATCAGTTAAAAAAAATTGGTTGCCTGTAAAGTCGGTATACGGGCGAAAGTTTTACGTGACAACGACTTTGAGTGGTAAAATAATTTTAATGTGAATATTCATTCATTCGTATACTCTCACTCTCTCTCTCTCGCTCTGTCTCTCTCGCTCTTAGGCGGGCTAACTGTGCTCGAGTGGAAGGGACGCGTGCCTTTCACTTTTTATGTCTGTCTCTCTCGCTCTTAGGCGGGCTAACCATGCCCGAGTGGAAGGGACGCGTGTCTCTCACTCGCTCTCATTGTGAGCGCATAACGTGAGCGGAGCGTAACGCAGTTTCTTGAAGTGTCACCCGGCAAACCAATTTATAAGACGTTGTCACGTCAAAAAAAACTCCGAAAATTTGTCTAAATCCTTTGAAGAGCACTTGGAAATATTTTTGCAATTTTTTTTTCTTCTTAATTCTTTATTGTACACAAAAATTTTACATATTACATATGGTTACACAATTCATGTACAAAGGCGAGCTTAACTCAATGTTGAGTTTTCTCCCAGCAAACCTTTGAGTGATAGAGAGAGATCACTGTTGAGGGTAGGATCCAGTGTACAATACTTATAAACCTACATAAATAATTCTAAATATATATTATACATATTAATACCAATATAATACTAATATTATGTCAATTTGAAAGGAAGTGCTTTTTTATTTTCTTCTTGAAGACATCTAGAGAAGGACTGTCGCGTAGGGAGTGTGAGAGAGAGTTCCAGAGACGCAATGCAGTAACAGAAAAGGAGCCATTATAGCGGCTGGAAGTGTGACGCAGAATATGAAGGAGAAGAGAATTGGCAGTGCGATAGGGTTTACCCCTCGGAACGAAGTACTCAAACCGTTCACGAAGGTATTGAGAAGAATTAGGATTATGCAGGATAGTATAGAGAAGAGATAGGATAAGGGTATCTCGGCGATGCCAAATTGGCAGCCACCTCAATCTGGTCCGAAACTTCGACACATGGTCGTACTTGCGGAGGCCAAAAATGAAAAGGATGCATAAGTTCTGCAGCCGCTCGAGTTTGTTAAGGAGTACCTCCGTTGCATCTAGAAAACAGACATCCGCATAGTGTATTAGCGGTAGGAGAAGAAATTGTGCAAGAGTGACCTTAGTGTGAAATGGAAGAATAATAAGAATTTTTGGAGACGTTTAAGAGACTGAAAAGAGTAGAAAACCCTCTTACTAACGTCAGCATTATGAACCTCCCAAGAGAAGTTAGTGTCTATATGGACGCCTAGGTTTTTAGCGCTTTACGAGTACAATATGGGCACCGAATCATACACTACTGGCGGGCAAGACTGATGATCTAAAAGGCTGAGCATGTAGCTTGCGACTTAGTTGGGTTCAGTAAGAGTCCAAAGGATTTAGCCAACTTGTTGATATTTTCAAGGTCATCATTGATGGCATCCACAGCGCCAGCGAGTTAACCCATTCTAAAGTGACGGTATAACTGCAAGTCGTCTGCATAGAGATGATAGTTAGAAGTAAAGACCTCAGTGATAGCGTTTATAAAAACTGAGAAAAGAAGAGGACAGAGGACGCCACCCTAAGGTACAACCGCAGCCAAATCACACCATTCAGAGAAATCCTCATCAGACCGAACATACTGCGAGCGGCCTCGAAGATAAGATTTGAAACACTCAATTACTGGCGCAGAGACATTAAGGGAGGAAAGGATTCCTAAGAGAATGTCAAAGTAAACTGAATTAAAGGCACTGCTGAAGTCCAGTAAAACCAACACTGTCAAGCATTTGTTTTCCATAGCCAGTCTTATATCGTCAGTTATTTTGACAAGAGTTGTCACAGTGCTATGGCCAGGTCTGAAACCAGAGGTAAGGACTCAGCATGCCATTAGAGGATAGATAACAAGACAGTTGCTTCTGAACAACGCTCTCGAGAACTTTGGAAAGGATTGGGAGGATGGATATTGGACGGAACTGAGATTGAGAAGAGGGATTTGAAACTTTAGGAAGTGGTAAGACGTGAGCCTTCTTCTAAGCAGAAGGAAACGTGTTAGTGAAAAGAGAAAAAATTACTATGTGAGTTACAACAGGAACTATTTCACTCAAAATAGGTAGGAACATTTGGAACTGAAGACCATAGTCACCTAACGCCTTAATGGAGATGGATTGAAAACATTTCTTAATATCTAGCTCAGTAATTTGGTGGAAAGTGAAAGAAGTATTTGCTGGTAAAGGAAGATTGGAAAGATCACTGAGAGTCGAAGATTTAACATCGATATCGAGTATAATTGGTGATGTAGAAAAGTGCGCATTAAGTGCATTGAGGTCCATTTTATCAGAAGTACTCTTGCTAGAGGCTTTGCCAATACCAATAGTCTTTAAAAATTGCTATACTTGTGTCGGGTTGAAGTTTTCAATTGAGTTGTGAATGTGATGCCTTTTGGCATTCCTACACAAACAACTGCAGCGATTTCGCATCTTCTTATAAAGGTCCCAGTTTTCCTCAGTAGCCCAATTCCTGTATAAACGCTTGGCCTTATCACGTTTCGCCATCAGGTTTTTTATAGCTGGGGAAAGCCATGGTGCAGGAAGGTGTTTGACTCTTACCTTTTTAAGGGGTGCATCATACATATTCAATATAGTACTGCTGAA
Organism: Polia nebulosa; assembly: GCA_951329385.1. Taxonomy (NCBI): domain Eukaryota; kingdom Metazoa; phylum Arthropoda; class Insecta; order Lepidoptera; family Noctuidae; genus Polia; species Polia nebulosa. The sequence goes on along the minus strand of OX589588.1, from coordinate 8,853,747 downwards.
AACTGACACCATAGAGTCCATATTCTTGCCGGTGAACACAGAAGACCAGTCAATCCCACCCGCATCAGCCCTCAAACGCTCCAAATCAACGTTTTTAAAACTGCGAAGAAAGAGAAATTTGGCCTTGCGTTGAGGAAGTCAAATTTTATAGGAAAGGTAAATGAGGTCATGGTAGCATTCTGTTACTTTCTTAGTCCACTTTCCTGTTGTTGATCTCATCATGTGACCAGTCCATTTCCATTTTAACTAAATACAAATAACAATAAAAATAAATAAATAATTTAAAAAAAATTTAAGTAATCTAACAATAAACAAGAAAAAAATAATTTCAGCACTCAAACCTCGATGCACTCGCCGGCTACATTAGTTTTATAATTAAAAGATAAAAAGCCTGTAGTCCAAACAAAATAAATACACGTTAGTATGTTTCCGAACGAAAACTTTGAGTAACACCGAACGGTCTAAATGTCAAATGACAATAATAACATAAGTAAAAAATCAAATCAAAACAAAAAACTAAAAAAATTGAATGACCGACACATGAACGACATAAAACATAAAAATGATAAGTACCTAGTATATTATATACTCAGAAAAATGGAAGACCCGCAACGAAGACTCATCACTTTACTGTCTAGCAAATTCTCTTATCGGGCACTGGCTTCGAAGTTACGGCTGAGGGCTCAGCAACGGGAAACTGAGCAACAAGTTCTTGATATTCCGAAGCAAACTCAATCTTCCGTCGCGATTTTTCGGAAACCTGGATGACAATCTTCCCCTCAGACGTCCAACACTTATGTATTCCGAAGTACTTCCGAGCATTCATAAAAATATCGTGTCTGAGCTTAGTCAGGAACTCAGAAAGCATTAAACCAGAGCCTTTTAGCTTGGTTGTTATTTCGCCACACCTCATTCCTTACGATGCGGCTTTCAAATCTAACTAAGAGGGGACGAGGTTTGCTGGTGTTGCTTCCAAGGCGGTGACAGGCTGTTATATCTTTAGAGGCGACGTTAGCCATTTCCAGACGCTCCGACAAAACCTTCAGGAAACCATTGCTTAGATCTGCTCCCTTGTCCTCACTCAGGCCATGCAACAGAAGAACCTTAGCACGGGTTGTCATTTCGTGCCTATCCAGCCAAACACAAGCAACTCCATCTGGGATTTCAGTGAACTCAATGTTTTCCAAACTAGGGTCTTCAACTCAGTGAAGTCCTTGGATAGGCTGGCAATAGTCTTATGTGAAGCTTCACCACTGGCATTCTTCAAGTCTTCCTCATATTGTGACATTCTTGAAGCAAATGTAGGAGACAGCTCCTCCACAGTGCTTGACGATTTGGAGTACAGGTCCATTTCAGCAAAGAACAGTGCTTGCAGTGTAGAGAAGTGGTGTCAAGGAGATTTGATAAACTGACTGAGTGCACCAGAGGTTAATGTACTACTTTATTATGTTTCTTGCATTTAAAAGTTGTTTTTAATATTTTATTAAATTAATTATATGAGAGCTCAAAATTGTAACTGTATTATTTGGGACTACCCTCCAATTACTCAATTTTTTCTCAATAATTTCTCGAGATTTTTACATCATCTCATGGTTTTCGACTAGAGCAACAATTTCTTCCTTGAAAAGATTTTCATCCGAGCAACTATTTTGAAAATATGGAGCGTTTTGTAAAAAGTAAAATAAAATTTGGAGGCCTATAACTCGGGAACGGTGCGTCGGAGGGCCATGCTTCTCAGAGCCTAAATGGTTTCTACGGACAAGGTTAATAAGGTGCTCCAATAAAACAGGCCGAAATCTGTTAAAAAAAATCTCTGAAAATTTTAATGATCCGGCCCGACACTTAGAAGAATTTTGCAATCATTTTTTTTTTCTCAATAATTTCTCGAGTTTTTTACATTATTTCATGGTTTTCGAGTAGAGCAACAATTTATTTCTTAAAAGATTTTCATCCGAGCAACCATTTTGAAAATATGGATCGTTTTGTAAAAAATAAAATAAAATTTGGAGGCCCATAACTCGAGAACGGTGCGTCGGAGGGCCATGCTTCTCAGAGCCTAAATGGTTTCTATGGACATGATTAGTAAGGTGCTGCAATAAAAAGGGCAGAAATATGTAAAAAAAAATCTCTGAAAATTTTACTAAGTCCTTTGATGATCGCCGACACTTAGAAAAATTTTGCAGTAAATTTTTTTTCTTAAATAATTTCTCGAGTTTTTACATTATCTCATGGTTTTCGAGTAGAGCAACAATTTCTTTCTTAAAAGATTTTCATCCGAGCAACCATTTTGAAAATATGGATCGTTTTGTAAAAAATAAAATAAAATTTGGAGGCCCATAACTCGAGAACGGTGCGTCGGAGGGCCATGCTTCTCAGAGCCTAAATGGTTTCTATGGACATGGTTAGTAAGGTGCTGCAATAAAAAGGGCAGAAATATGTAAAAAAAAATCTCTGAAAATTTTATTAAGTCCTTTGATGATCCAGCCCAACACTTAGAAGAATTTTGCAATCATTTTTTTTTCTCAATCATTTTTCGAGTTTTTCACATTATCTCATGGTTTTCGAATAGAGCAACAATTTCTTTCTTGAAAAGATTTTCATCCGAGCAACCATTTTGAAAATATGGATCGTTTTATAAAAAATAAAATAAAATTTGGAGGCCCATAACTCGGGAACGGTGCGTCGGAGGGCCATGCTTCTCAGAGCCTAAATGGTTTCTATGGACAAGGTTAGTAAGGTGCTGCAATAATAAGGGCAGAAATCTGTTAAAAAAAAATCTCTGAAAATTTTACTAAGTCCTTTGATGATCGCCGACACTTAGAAAAATTTTACAATAATTTTTTTTTTTTAAAATAATTTCTCGAGTTTTTTACATTATCTCATGGTTTTCGAGTAGAGCAACAATTTCTTTCTTGAAAAGATTTTCATCCGAGCAACCATTTTGAAAATATGGATCGTTTTGTAAAATATAAAATAAAATTTGGAGGCCCATAACTCGGGAACGGTGCGTAGGAGGGCCATCCTTCTCAGAGCCTAAATGGTTTCTATGGACAAGGTTAGTAAGGTGCTACAATAAAAAGGGCAGAAATCTATTAAAAAAAAAATCTCTGAAAATTTTACTAAGTCCTTTGATGATCCGGCCCGACACTTAGAAGAATTTTGCAATAATTTTTTTTTCTTAATAATTTTTCGAGTTTTTTTCATTATCTCATGGTTTTCGAGTAGAGCAACAATTTCTTTCTTGAAAAGATTTTCATCCGAGCAACCATTTTGAAAATATGGAGCGTTTTGTAAAAACTTTGGCGTAATGTAATATTTAACTGCATTGGGCAGTCATTGGCCCAATGCAGTTGATATTTGTAGGGCCTACGTTATAAGCACTGCAAAAACGCCAACAGCTTTTAAGTAAAGGTAGGCAGTAGTAGCTTTGGCCCATCGTTGGTAAATGGTTAGTATAATGATAATAATTTACTGCGTTGGGTCATTGTAAGTTTGATGTAGGGAATCTAACTAACTATATCCCAACGGATTCCCCACTGTTGGCCACTTGATGCCAACAGAAAATGCTACTAGGGAAAGAAGTTAACTGCACGTCGTTTTGTACATTTTCTCATTCGAGAATTATCTTTAACTTTGCTTAAATCATGTTTTTTTCCGTTTATCATCAAAACTGCTTTAATTTCTAACATTAAAAAAAAATATAATTATATTTCTAACATTATAAAAATATAAATATATATAAAAATTTAAAATTTTCAACAAGTCACTTTTCAAACAGTCTGATGCAGTTGGTGGCGGTTATTTTAGTTCAATTATTGCTGCTTGAAAAGAGACTTGTCCAGAACTTTTTAGTTGTTTTTTTACAGTCGGGTTTTTTGAAAATATATAATTTTTTTATTTTCTAAATTTTAGTGAGTTATATTTTTGGAAACGACTCCTCGAACTCTTTATTTTGATACCCCACTTAATATAGCTTCATCGTCTTTAATTTTTTTTTTTTCACAACATGGCGTCTGGTGGTCGCGGTATTGTATTTTAATTACTGTCATGCCTTTAGTAGTACTCGCAAGATTAAGACGAATCAATTGACTTAAGCCTTTTATTTAAAGCATTAAATATAACAGTGAATTAACGTAGTGCACACCTCAAATAAAACATCCTGCATAAAAGTATCAAAACTTTATCTTCACACTACACCAACACTTCTTTTCGGCTAAGCAAATAGAGTTAGTTGGATAATTTGACGCGCTGTCCCCCCGGGAATCGAACCTGCATCTGTTAGGAGGGAGGCACACTCCCATACCACGCAATCGTCCGTAATGCACTTCGAATTAGAATAATATGATTTTAGTTTCCTTGCTATGCGTTTGAAATTTTTATGAGAGTGATAATTTTCTTAATGTTATTCTGACAAAATGCTTTTGTACGTGGCGTTTTTATGACATCATCGGTATCGCATTAACTGTTAAGACATATTCTCAGGACCAGAATATATATCCATTTTATCCAAAAAATTAAGAGTATTGTAAAAGAGTTGTGTATACAATTTTGGTACACCTACAATGAAATAATATATACGAGTAACTCACCGAAATATACATTGTTCCAGGTCTAGATGCCGAGCTCTACTATGTCAGAGAAGGCGTAGTAAACAAATACGCCACCAGCTTCATCGTGCCTGTACCAGCTCATATAGCAGACTTGGAGTTCATGTGGCAGGCTCTTGGCGGGAGACCGGTAAGAAATGTGTTCTATTATCAATTATTTTGCTGGAATTGAAAGAACATCGGCCAAATACGACCTGACCGAAATATGAAACGGACACCAATGAGTGATACGTCAAAAAATAGTGACTTAAGTGTATATTAAATTACGGGGCTCAACTTATTTTATTGGAGCCAGAAAAATAATTTAGCTTTGTCATAAAAAATCTCATTTTCATACTACTTTTTATAGGTTTTGAACGCATCGAAACCCGTCCCGTTATTATATGTGGTACACGTTTCGTCTCGTCACTACACTTTACATTTACTTTTTATAAATACTAGATTTTATTGAAGTATTTTTATTTATTTTTATAGTGTATATCAATAACATCATTTTTAGATGGGGATATGGATTAAGTATTCCGAAATGAGTTGCAAAAAAATCATAGCCTAGCATAGAAAATAAATATAAGTACCAAAAACGGCCGTTTCTGACATTTTGCCTACTACTTTGGATACGAAACATTCTGAGACCTGTTTTAACAACGTAAAAATACTTTTCCTCTTTGTAACAAACGTGACGTTGGATTCTTTAATATTTATTTTCTATGCTATGCTACGATTTTTTATTCAATGAGGGCGCCACTTAGCCCGAAGCAGGGCCTTAAGGGTCAAAATAGCTGAGAGTTACTCGCTTTCTCGCCGGCGTTAGGAAAACTGCCTTTACTCATAGATTATTGGGTAGATATTAATATAAAATATTGTGTAAACCACAATTTCATACACACTACAACACAACTGAAACAAATATTACATTGGCATCTCTTTCACATTCAATTACGCCCATCCACACTCAACAATTAAATAATCGATTTATTTACAATTATTCTTTAGCACAAAAGCGCGATTAGCGAATAATTTTGTTTTTAAACTTGTTTATTAAATTTTGTATTCCATTGAGCAAACATTCGTTCGATATTGAGCGTGGAACGTTTCGCATTTTCCAATTTGGTTTGAAAGCTATTTAATTTTGGAAAACAAAGGGACTGGATTAAGTTCTCATTTTTCCGAGTTCCGGATGTTTTCCGACTAGGAGAGGTTCTTTTGTGCGTTTTCCTTTGACAAAAGACGTTTTGGGCAACTTTGTATTTAGTGATGATTAAGTTTTAAAGTAAAATGTAATCTAGTTGAGATTATTTGTAAAACTCGCTAAACATAATATGCTTAGTTTTAATACTGATTAGCGGATCCCTAGTTCTAATTATTTACTGAAAATAGACTTGCTAATCAGTGTTTAAATAATCACCACCATGCGATTAGTTTAAACACTGTTTAAAAACTTCATCAATACAAATAAATAAAATTGAAGTGTCTGTTTGTAATGTGAAAATAGTTTTTCTTTAGCTCATACAGTTTATTTGCATGATACCTATGCTTTTTTTGTGGGGTGGGAAATCATTCAATGACATCTCCCGCTCTAGGGTGAGCGGGTGTCAGACTCTTACTGACTAAAACCAACCCCTGTTCCTTCCTTGCCCTAAGTGCCCAGGGGCGAGGTAACTGTCTGTCTGTTTGTTCCGGATTATCTTCGAAACGGTTGGACCGATTCTGATAAGATTTTACTGGCAGGTAAAACTATATATAACTATATATAGGTGGACTATATAAAGAGTACTTAGACTTGTAAAATTCCACGTGGAGGAAGTTGCTGGCAGAAGCTAGTTTTTTTTTTTATAAATAAGGCCACTTATGTAAAAACATAAGTAAAGATTGCAATGTCAGAACCTGGATTCTCAAATTACTCATGTGTATTTTTATGATGCCGCAAAACCATGTAGTTTTTTGGATCGATTAACCGGTTATATCTTTCGTTTGAATCGAGTATTTGCATTACACACAAATTATATAAAAGCCACACCACATCATTACTATTCACCACACTAAGGTCCAGCAGTGGAGATATTTCGGCTGAAATGGTGATAATGACATGTAGGTTCCAGACAGGTGCAAATCGATGATGGCACACGATGATTTCATAGAAAAATAAAGAAAGAAAGAAAGAAAGAAAATACGTTTATTTACGGTAAACATGACGCAAAAAACAGAGAAACACAAAAAAAAAAGAAAAACTGGGGGAAAAAATGCGTCACATCCACGCAAAACGGCCATCGCTCAGCTTAAGTGCTATGACCCTATGCAAGACAGAGCCCCAGCGCTGGTTTTCAGCGACAGCCGGCGCCAACGTCATGACGTCGACCGGTGCAGAAAACAATGAGTAAAACTTCTAAATATTATACAGCGTAAATAATATTAATATTTAAGTGGCAACATTCCGCTTCCTGCAACATGACGCACGCGCCGCCGGCTTTGATTTTAATCTGTGCCTCTCAGCTGTCAGTAAACTATCTTTGACAATGACATGACAATGTTAGAATAGGTTATGTTATAAAAAAAATGGCTCATGGCGGCACTATGCAGGCGTTGGCAGGCGTTACGCAATGACATTATATAATGAATGTTATGATGAGATAATAATAAATAGTTAAGGGAAATTGTATAGCGAGTAGTGTTATTAAAATCCTAAAACTACTTTACAGATAAAACAATTTCCACGAAAACCCGTTGTCGCATTGCTGTCTGCGGTAGCTTTCATTCCCAACTTTGTCTTCACCTTCACCGTTTTTTTTTATCATAAAAAAAAAGTATTTAATGGTTATTATTAGTCCTCTTTTTTAACTTTTCAAAATTTATAGTTTTGTATAATTTAGAAGCATTTTTGAATTTTGTAAATGTGAGTACCATGGGGCATTAAATGTTACTAAGTAACTGCTTTTTTGACATGAACGAGCATGGCAGTTGAGAGTTTGTCATGCTCCATCAAATGTCTCGCTGATGGTGGCGCGTGTTGGCTCCCTAAGTTCCCTTTAAAATGGTCCCGGTTTCTTATTTTAATCTTTATTTCTGTGAATTTTGCATATTTTATTAACATTGTTCTCACATAACAAGCAACAAGATACTCGTATATGAAACCAAGATTGGTAATACATATCTGACATGGTTTAAAAGAGAGTCCATGGAGTTTCTTGCACGTTCTTCTCCATAGAGATCTACGCTTTGGAATGTGCAATTAATTTCATCTATCTGACTGACCGACTTGACAATTCAAAAGTGCCTGTAAATGGTTTATTTGGAATAAATGACTTGAGTCTGAGTTGATTTTGACCTTTAAATATTCTTTCGAAACCTCCAACTCATCTTTCATTCTTCACATGACACATACGCGAAGATTAAACACAAAAAGACAAACACCCTTCATTATATTAATACACATTAGGATCGATCGGTGTCGACAGAGGTCAGGGCTGCAGTGACTCATCGCAAATACAGGCTCTAATGAGAATGAATGTCTTTTGACCTTGGGAGAGACGGGAACAGAGGTTACGTTCCAATCATTCTTGTTGGAATATTGACGAATATTGTGTCTCTATATATATAAATATTTATTTGACAATGCTATCTACTTTTTATACAACAATACTTACTTACTTATACTTTGGATACAATAATATTATAAAGGAAAGAAGCGCTACGTTCATACAAAGCGGTGTTCAGATATCATTGAGTTGTTATTACAAATGGCCTTACATACTGGTGTATAGTAATTATGGTATGAAATTCCTTCTCTCTTATTAATCTTAGAACTAAAGTTTTTACACTCTTAACACACAACTTGACATCATAGATTATTATCACGCCACGGACACGCTGTTCTTCGCTCGCTGCTGTTAGCCGACTAAATCAAATCGCAACAATTGTCTGAATTTGCCTGCAACAATTAGCGCGCGCTAGTACGATATCTACCTCTTTTTAGGGTTCCGTACCCGAAGGGTCCAAACGGAGCCCTATTGCTGTCACTCACGTGTCCGCCTGTCCGTCTGTCTGTTACAAAATTTTGTTCCGAAGAATTTTTTAACTTCCCATTGAGATAATAACTTGTTTGGTGATGGTGTTTATTATTACGTATATTTTACTAAGAAATACCAAATAAATCAGACTTTTTCTTTGATAATTCCCTCTTTTGGTACGGTACCCTCAATGTGCGAAGTCCGACACACACTTGGCCGGTTTTTTATACATATATAATAACATTGTGTGAATATGATTTGGAGCTGAGCAAATACATAGCAGGCCCTATTTTAGAAAATACCCTATTTTCTGACTAAAACATTATATTTGATACATCAGTGTATACCAAAAACTATTGAACACGTATTTTTTCTTTAGTCACATAAACAAAAAATGAGGACGATAAAGTGCGTTGAAATTTCGTGTGACGTGACACCTACGTAATAAAATATCTAAAGACTTTTTTAACTAGAAGTGAAGTACCTAACAAGCCTCACTCACTCCTGAACTTTGACGCGATTTATTTATTTGCTAAATAAAAAAGTACGTGTTCAATATTTTTTGATAATCTAACTGACGAACTAAACAGAATAATGATGTTTTTACCCAGGAATCATCTCCATTTGTGAAGCCTTGATAATTACTTTCCAGAAGCTTCGCGCAGAAGAGGGGCAATTAGTAGTGTTTACAAAACATTGTCCTAAAACATACATAATTATACCTATGTATAGTGCTTGTGTATCTACAAAGTGTATATACATACATAATTGTACCTATGTGTTGTGCTTGTGTATCTGCAAAGTATATAAACATATACAGAAAGTAAAGGAAATAGGTGCTCATATTTTAAATACTGCTTCTGCACAACTCTCTTCAAGAAAGTCATAGTCAAACATAAATTGAACCTCCCATATAAATTGTTGACCGACTTCCAAAAGGAGGAGGTTCTCAATTCGTCTGTGTTTTTAATATATATATATATATATATATAAATATATATATATATATATATATATATATATATCTATATCTATATACCAGTATTTTACATAGAGTGACTGTCTATCTGACCTCCACAATCCAGTTACTGGGTAATACGATACCCCTTGCTAAGACTGGTTGTCAGACTTTTGGGCTTCTGACGACCCGTAAGGACTGTCAAAGATCCACGATTGACAGCCGGGACCAACGGCTTAACATGCTTTCCGAGGCACGGAGGAGTCTCGGTATGTGAAGATGGTCACCCATTCATGGACCAACCCCGACAAGCGTAGCTTAACCTGATGGATCGACCCGTACGGCCGTTATTACTTTAGCCACGAGCTCCTCCTCTTTTATAAAAAATACAACCGTATAACAAAAAAGAAAATACTTTTTCTTTTCAGAAGTCGGTGTCAAATATTAAAAAAAAATAGAAAGACCGACTTCCGAAGTAAAGTTATATCCGTCTGAAATCGTCAACACGTAGCGAGCAAGCATGGTCATCAATGCTCGTTAGGTATTTCGTTGTTGATTCATTTTGGTATTAATTATTCAGGTACTAGATATTATTTGGTACCACATGGAATTTGTATATTATGCAATAATAGTTAGAAACGAATAAAAAAACTTTTTACAAAAAAAATACAACCGACTTCTATAAATAATACTAAAAAATGCAAAATAACTTTAATTTCGGAAGTCGGTGTTTCTAGTTTGGTTTCTTCGTTATTTGACACCGACTTCCGAAATTAAAGTTATTTTGCATTTTTTAGTATTATTTATAGAAGTCGGTTGTATTTTTTTTGTAAAAAGTTTTTTATTTTTCACTTTTTAGTTGTTTTACCCCATTCTAAAACTAAATTAATAGTAAAGTCATGCCCGAATTGATAGCCCCAAAAATAGGGAATTTGAACGTAGTTGGTGAAATTAGGGTGTATCAGGGTGAACTGACAAATCTGTATACCCCTTCAGAGCGCATCAGCCTGATGTAATGTTGTGAAATGGTGAAAACAATATACAGACACGCGATTGCAGCAATTCTGGAAGGTCTGCTATCATTTATTGAAGAGTTCCATTGTGTATCTCCGAAGTTCTTCGTCAGATCTTCACCAAATTAAAATGGGACCAAATGTGAAGCAACAGCTTTCAAATAAAAGAAAAATCTTCAAAATCGGTTCACGTAGTAAGAAGTTATGAGGTAACACACATAAAAAAAAAAAAAAAAAAAAAAAAAAATACAGCCGAATTGAGAACCTCCTCCTTTTTTTGAAGTCGGTTAATAAAATATATACGGTCGAATTGAGAACTTTCTCCTTTTTCTTCGTCGGTTAAAAATTGAATTGCTTCCAGTATGAATATTATTATTGTGGCTTAATGACTACTGTATATTTGTCTATCAATATCTAACCATGTAGGTCATGAATTTCAGCGCGTTCAGTTAATCTTATCAGTCTAGCAAATCTAACTGCAGGAAAAGGAAGAGAGAATTGATCAACGTAACTGCATACAGCATGAAAACTGTCTTTTCAAATTATATTCATCGGGTCAAAGATTTCTAACAGTGTTTTGTACATCTTAATTCAATATAAACTCACATCAAAAGTGTAAATTATTTGTAGTGAGGTTATTATGAGTTGGTTAACTCATTACCGTCGTTGAACATACACCTTATTCGACGATACTACTGTCCTTCTTGCTGGTTTCCTACGTCTCTTACTCATATCCTCATCGCTGCTACTGTGATTAAGCTGTCAACAGCTTCGGACACCACGGCCTGTCAAGCAGCCGAAGTGTAGGTCGCTTAGTGAATATTAACGACACCATCCGATGCGGTCTTGTTACCGTCGGCGTTCTGACTCGAGACAGTGGCAAGAGACCGGATGGTATATCTTTGTTTCCATGAAAGATGGGTGGGTCTTTATTGTGGGACGCTACTTGTGTCGATACTCTTGCGCCGTCCCATCTTCCTAGTTAGTCGTGCTGGCGCTGCCACTGTGGCTAAAAACCATAAGCGGTGGAAATATAGTAATCTTTTGGTAATTTTATTTTCGAACCGTTTGGGGTTTGATTCTCTCGGATCGTGGCTGGGGTCCGAGTGCTCAAAAATTGGCAAAAGACCTGTCTAAACGCCTTGTTGACACATCGCGTGACCCAAGGGTTGGCTTTTACCTTGGACAAAAGATAATAGCTTGTACAATATGTCAATGTCGCCAGTCTTTTGTGCACATTACTATCAGTCGACAGCGATGTGAGGGATTTGAATTTTTCGACGCCTTAGTTTATATCATTTTTAGTTTTAGTTAAGAGTTTATTAGTTTTTTGTATAAGAGTATCTGTAGTTACGAGTAGTTAAGTATTTTAATTGATATGTATTTTTGTTTTATATAGATAAATAAATCTACTGTTGCCCGAATCCGAAATTGGGAACATTTCAAACTCAATTGAAAAATAGCATCAAAATTCGTCATTCGTCGGGTTCGGACTGACAAGTTCTAAACGTTAAATTCTCTATTTAGAAAAAGAAGTAATTGCCTTATCAGAAGACTTCGAAAAAGCTGTGATATAACCCTTTTATTCTGAAAAATCTGTTACGTCCATATTTTACCTAGTACCAACACACAATATTCATGGTGTTTGTTATTCCTTCCCAGCTACCGTACGTGATGGGGATAGACTATGAGAGCAAAGGCGCCATGCTGCCGCCGCAGGTCAATATCTCCGAGCGAGGGTTCGTGCCCACGACCTTGCAGACTTTTAGGTAAGCTGGTATTTAATAATAAAATGTTTTCATTTCGTTTATTCAACTTTATACCTATTTAATACATTTGTATATATTTCTAAAACATCAATTAAAAATAGTTGCCCACCGGTATCGGGAACAGAGTCTAAGCTGCCGAGTAAGTTTCGAGCCGAGTCCAGAAGAAGTACCGCTTTCTGAATTTCCCTAGATCCAGCTGTTGTTTTTATTATTATTAGTTACTCTTTTTTTCGTGTGTAAATCGTCCTGTGTCATGTGTGCCTTCCATATTTGAAAAATAGTTTTTTTTTATTAGAATAGCAATACAAGTTTTTCGCTTCAAAATTTTACAAGGCACACTATTAGACCTAGGTCTGTCTTAGCATACCATGGCCTAAGAGTTGATCAACGCAGCATTACAGTCTTTAAATATTGAGTTATAATACAATCGAGTTTATGTAGTAATTTTTCAGTTTGCGATATTAGATTTTATTCCTCTAACGTCTAAAGGTATTTATTAGATGGTTATGTCGAACTCCTTCTGACACCGACATAAATTCTACGATGCTTCTCCTATTACCATGGATTTCAATTGCATATCTGTCAGCCATGGGCTGAGGTAGCAAAGCAATATGTATGGGATGTAAAAAGACACATCACAGAGCCGTTAACTACGCATACTGTACGTCTAATAAAGTAGTTTTGCGCAAAAATTATTGCTCGGAAACGATTTTTATTTTTAGGTAAGTATAAAAAATAAAACTATTTTTGATTCCGCACAATGTAACGCGAACACAGGCAAGTGGAGCTAAACTCCGCCCCTTCGCTCTAAGCCACGTAGGTACTTGTCGGATACGTTTGATATTCATTGCGTTTTCGTAACTACAAATTCTTACTTTCGAAATTTCGAAAAAGTAACGAAAATTCAGGTAATGTTTGTTTGGAAAAATGTTTAGTAATAACAATTTTTTTTTTTCATTTTCGTAAAAAGTAAAAATTGCGACTTTGACCTTCAATATCTCCAGAACCAGTAGTTTCGCAGGTATGGTCAAGTGGAAAAAAATGATCCAAACAATGGGTAGAATATGTGGCTTTCGGCTTCGGAAACTGTCTTTTCACACCCGTTATAGAGCAACTTAATAAAGTTGGACAATTTGATGTGACGTATCTCCCGGAACAATTCTACTGCCTTAGACAGTAGGATAAAAAAATAATGCCTGTATTAGTGCAACTTGGCTAGTAAGTTGTAGTTCGATTTTTTAGCAGGGTGCATTGGTAATGAGGATGAGTCAATTTGAAATATGGGGCTATTTGTTACTGTACGAATTTTCCTGGAACGGTCATTGTATTTAAATTGTGGTCCTGTGAGTCAACATAAGCTATTGGGACTGTCGAATTTGAACTTCATGTCTTGCAGTGTTGATGCAAACTCATTTCAAGCACACTAGGTTAAAGACTAAACTGGAGAAGGTAACTTCTACTGATTCTCTGGTGATTTCCTGTTCATTGGTTTTGTGCTACACGAGTTGTTTAGATCCTTTCTATAAATGTATAGACATAATCAAAAGTTAACGATAAACAAGATAAATTCCCTGTAAATATTGTTAAGTATTTTTTTATAAACCTATTTTTACTTCTGATAAACCTAAAATTAAACAAGGAAGATAAGAGATAGATCGGAAATCGATACGCCCGCGCCCTTACCTACTGTTTTTAGAAGTTGAATATTTTGTTTTTGGTAGATAATTAAACATTTTTTACTGAGGAATCAAGGTTTATTATTGCGCAATAGTACCTTTATCATAAACTACCGCCTGTAGCCTGATGAAGTGATGTTTGTCATAAAATATTTTCGGATTTTATTTTTCTACGTCCCAAACCCGAACACCCGAAGTCACTAAACTAGTCATTGCCTAATGGCAATGACTAGTTTTGTTTCCCGGTTTTATTCTTGCCTTTGTTGGGTATTGTTCTATCTGCAATTGCTAAAATATGATTACCATAATCTTTTGCGTTTTTTGAATGACAATGATGCCGATTCTGTTGTACACAAACTAAACCTAATTAAGGCTATTGCTATCTTTTTCTCTTTATTAAAACAAGAAAGAGACGGACGTGAATTAGAGCTGTCAAATTTAAATGAACTAACATTTCCAAACAAATTAAGGGTACACGTAAAAACATGTCGAATAAAAACACGGTAAAGCGCAAGGCGTAAACTAGTTTGACATCTCTAACTTAGTTCATACATATAGCCGTCCTTTTCTCGCACTGCCTTTTAGTAAAAGGTCTTCTTCTTCTCTGTCGTGTCGCTCTTAGCAGAGCGGTCGTGGTCACGTAGAGGCGTCCACGTTGGTGGTAGAGGCGGACACAGCTCTCCGCACGATCTCCCGCCATCTCTCCATGTTGGCGGACTGTTTGGCGCAGTCAGATAAGTGGCATCCTATAGCAGATTTCACTTGATCAGTCCAGCGCATAGGTGACCTGCCACGTAAAAGGTAGCGATTCTCTAATTTTAGTTTAGTTATTGAACAAGAGAATCGGCACCAATATCACGTTAGTTACCTATTAATTATTTTCTTCATAAAATAACACTCTTTTCTCCTTCTCAGGGTTCGATTACCGTGCACTGGTACCAGGAGTGCAGAAATCCTAGTGACTATGCAACTCAACATATCTGCACCAGACCGCGCTCATAAGGACGTGAGGTTACTCTTCAAGAGGAATAAGATTTGCTTGAAAGGTAAGTGTTTTATTATAAAGTAACTTCTGCCATTGGCTTTGCCCGCGTCGAATAAGTAATTCCCCGGTTATAAACTTTTTAGTGGATACCTACTCTTCACAAAGAACATACTCTCCTTTCATGTCTCTAGGACTAGCAGTTTAGGCTGTGGATATATCAGTCAGTCAGGACTTTGACCTTTTTATTATTGCCATGCCAGTGTACTTAGCTAAGCTGTGTGCTACCGATAAGTGCCAACTCAATCATCATCTATAGTTAAAAATGTACAAAAAATGAAGTTATTCTTGAACATAAAAATAAATAGAAATGTTTATTTCAGTTGCATAAAGTTTTAACATACATGATTCGGAGATCACCTTTTAAGCAAGAAGATGCTTGTGTTAGGTGACTCCGCTCTTCCACTTAACATTATACAGAGTATGCAATTGGAAACAGAATAATAAAAGAATAGAAAATACAAAAAGAAGCGCACTTGTGCTATGTTTGCGAGTGGGTTTTGAGTGTGTGTGTGCGTAAGTATGTGTAATAGTGTGAGTGTGCGTGAGTATGTGTAATAGGGTGAGTGTGCGTGAGAGTATATTATAGTGTAATTGTATATTGTGTATAAGTTAAATTCGTTTACCTGCATATATAGGATGTTAAAAAATCAACTCCCGAAACCCCAAGGAGTGCCTTGGACCATCGAACCGAACAACCTTTACTACATCAACATCAATCATTAACGGTTTGAAGAAAAACAGAACGGAAACATGGACACTCAATGGCCTGTAATTACCAACAAGTAGAGAGCCAGCTCTTACCTACTCGCATTGGGCCCATGTGGTGGAATACGGCACATTCCGTCTTCCTAAAGAGGAAGCCTGAGTCCCAGCAGTGAGAACATTTTGAGGTTGATTATATGCTTGTTATGTTTACAGTGACGACAGTACAAGACTGGTTATCATTGCTCTCTGTCTGAGAAGTAGTGTTTGCACCCTTTTTTTTTGTTGTTGTGGTGTGGGAAATCATCCAATGACTTCTCCCGCTATGGGTGGAGCGGGAGGGTCAAGTGGCGTGGTGACTGTCCTTCGAATTTCGAAGTGGTATTTACCAACCCGCATTAGGCCTGTGTGGTGGATTACGGCCCAGACCCTCACAACGAGAGTAGGCCTGTACCCTAAAAGTGGGGACATTAAGATGATAATTTACCCTGCAATAGGACATTAATCAAACCCCATATTTTTCTCTTTCATAAAAAAGAAAAAAAATGTATCATCATTCTCCTGCCCTTATCCCAATTAATTTGGGGTCGGCGCAACATGTCTTTTTCTTCCATACTCCTCTATTAGTCGTCATCTCTGTAGTCATCCCCTTTTTACCCATATCCTCTTTCACACAGTCCAACCATCGTTTCTTTGGCCTTCCCCTACTCTTATAGCTATCCACATCCATACACAAGACTTTCCTCACGACATTTTCTTCATTCCTCCGCATTACATGCCCATACCACGACAACCGATTTCCACATAACTTTTCAGTCAGCGGTGCCACTTTCAGACTTCCTCTTATATACTATACTATAAAAAAGAAAAAAAAATGTATATCGAGTTTATTTCCAAAAGAATCATCACCAATAACTTTTGAAACTAAGAAAAGATATGTGACCTACTAGTACTGAGTTAGTTTCCACGTACACTATCATAGTTCTGTCTCTCGTGTCTAAACTTATACGGATAAAACTATGTCCATAGTACCAACATACTTTCTACTAACTCTGGACAAAGTTCCGTCGTTATATATGTTGGTCTGTTGGGAATTGATTACTGAATACCGAGCTAAGAAATTATGTTGTGGGATTTCTTCATCTTTTTTATTATTTTTTGTGCCCCATCCTTATGAGCGCTTTTCTCTAAATAGTGAAGAAAAGCATCGTGAGAGTTCTGCCTATGCATACATTCTTGCTATATCCTAGGACAGCGATGGTAAACCTTTATTTATTTATTTATTTATCACATGGAAAACCAACAGCTTTACATAAATTATATGTATATTATTAAAATTTATTGCAGAAAAAATTGGTAAATATTAAAAAAAATGCGGCCAAGACGTGCCACCAAAGAATTTTGACTTTGTGATTTAATGAACAGTATATAAAACTAAATCCTGTTAACTCTTACTGGATTTGTATAGCGAGTATCAAAAGAATTTATATAGAGAAAATTTGTGTGATTTCTGCTGTTTGAAAGTATCTAGATGTTAAATATCTTACTCTGGCGTGCCCAAATTATTATGCCGCGTGCTGGCACGCCATAGGTTCGCCATCTTATCCTTGGACCAAAGATTTGAAGACATTTGTGAAATCAACCAATCTGCACAGACCCGTGGTGGATTACGGCACTCTCTCTTGATATTAGCTTGCTTGTGCAACTTTTTGAAGGCGAAGGTGATTTGGCACTAGACAGTCAGCTCAATCTTATGATAATTCCCGCAAAAAAGCGTGACGCGACAATGCGAGAACGATGTGACAACGTATTTTCTTAAGTTTGTTTTATATTTTTTCTAATGATTTTTCACAAATAAATTATATGAAAACACACTATTGTCTCTTTGTCCTATCCCACGTTGCAACTGACTGCTGAGCCTTTATTGTATTCCAGAGATCGACTTCATCAATTACTACCTAGGTCCTCAGTTATTGTTTTTTAGTTCATATTTTTCCCCACATTTTCTGCTCCACAAACTTATTTACAACACTCTTTGATACCACTTAACCTTCCACAAAATTCAGTGGAGTGGAAACATTATTCGCCCAACTTAGTCTTAAGACTGGACTTCATTATTCAAGACTTTAAACTTGGGGCAAAACCATTACTATGGAGAAAGCCTTTAGTTTAATTTACTTGTTAAGTAGTTTTTCAGTTATTTCTTACTCAAGTCACGTTTTGTGAGTCAAGAAGAGCTCTTATTTAGTTTGAAATATTTAAGCGTCACATGTTTCTTGACTTCTCACGTTATTGTTCTTTGACTGGATGTGATGGCATTTTAACGGTGGTGTCTTGTTGATAGCTTTTCAAAATGTTAGAAGATTTCCTGTTAACATAAGAAGTATAAACTATCTTGATATAACAGTAATTAGGAGAGGAGCTTGTGGCTAAAGTCATCACAGCTGCACGGGTCGATCCTCGGTCGTCGGTCGACGGTCCGTGCCTAGGAAAGTATGTTAAGCCGTTGGTCCCGGCTGTCAATCGTGGGTCTTTGACAGTCGTTACGGGTCGTCAGAAGCCCGAAAGTCTGACAACCAGTCTTACCAAGGAGTATCGTATTACCCAGTAACTGGGTTGTGGAGGTCAGATAGGCTCCATGTAAAATACTGGGGTTCAGCTGCATCCGGTTAGACTGGAAGCCGACCCCAAGATAATAGGGATCCACCGTAAGCCCGGGCCTGCGGACGCTGAGCAGTGGGCAGCTCGCCGTCCGATCAGCACCAGGCCCGTGATTCGATGGCGTGTAGTGTTCCACGCGCGCCTTAAAGAGAATTGTCAGTCACCACTGACGGGGCCCATCGTGGCCGGTGCCTGCATGCCTAGGTGTAGCGGATAAATTCTTAACAGAGTTACCGCACCCATGGGCACTCAGGCAGGGAAGGAACAGGGGTGGGTTTTAATCAGTAAGAGTCTGACACGCCCTCCCGCTCCACCCAGAGCGGGAGAAGTCATTGGATGATTTTCCAAACCGACAAAAAAAAAAAGAAAAGATAGTTGGGAAAAGGCTAGGTCGATTGATTGATATAACAGTAATTAATACTCAATCGGTAACAGGACTCTGGTTCCGTGTGTAGGAATGGTTTAGATTAAGTATCCGGCTCGAAGGACCAAAAATATTATTTTATAATGTGCTAGGCTTTTGTATGCCAGCTTGAAATGATAAGTAACTGATGGTCACAGAAGATCAGTTTTACAAGTAACTACCACGTAACTTATAGTAGGTATGTATATGAATGCTGTGTGGATAATAGCTAAAGAGTTACTTGTTAAAGATAATTTTATAAATCAAATCTTAAACCATTTTTCGTGTTACAATTTCTACATACTCGTAGCAATACGTAAAACTTATTATGCCGTTAATATAAAAACATAAATTAATCCGATAAAGAAAAAGAAAACTGCAATTTCCATTTCAAATACCGACATAAAGCTATTGAAAAAGTGACAAACTTTCGTTCCCCTCCGAACAAATCATTTTATAACTACGATTGCCACTAAACCGTACTACGACGGGTGCAAAGTTTGACGTTATTCACCGCAATAATAATAACTATAAATTATTGAAAGGAGGGTTATAATAATGTACCAATAAATGTGTGGAAATTTCGGATTTAGGACTCCTTCAGACTGGATAGTGCGACAACGATTCGACAAATTTTCATGGAAATTGTTCCATCTGTGGAGCTATTTAACACGCTTTTATTAGGGTTCCGTACCCGAAGAGTAACCAACGGGACCCTAAAAAAATAAAAGTCTTCGTTGTCCGTCCTTCCCTCCGTCCGTCCGTCTGTCTTTCAGCGGGCTAGCTGTATCTCATAACCCGTGATAATTAAAAATTAAATTTTGAATATGTATTTCTGTTACCGCTATAACAACAAATAATAAAAATACATTAAAAATTAAAGGGGTCTCCCCTGCTAGAAACGTGATTTTGTTTTGGCTTTTTTTGCTCAATCTTAATAATGGCAACAAATAGACGCGTATAATCTTATACGACGGTACGGAACTAAATCATCTTATGACTTCTTCCACTCTAGGGTGGAGCGGAAGGGCGTGTCAGACTCTTACTGACTAAAACCCACCCCTGTTCCTCTCTGCCCTACATGCCCAGGGGCGAGGTAACTCTTTCTAATTTATCCTCAACCTCCGGGCAGGCATTGGCCGTGGCAGGCCCCGTCCTTTGCTGAAAACTCTTTGAGGCGCGCGTGAAACACTACGCGCCGTCGACTCTCGGGCCTGGTGCTGATCGGGCGGCGAGTTACCCACTACTCGCTGTCCGCAGGCCCGGGTCTACGGTGGCCGGAGATCGTCTCGCGGCCCCTGGCGTCTCCTGCGGCGGCTGCGGCTGAGGGCGCTAGGGCGACTCGGCTGTTGTTGAGTCTCCCTAACGTATGCCGCCTCCCTCTTCGCGAGCATTACTGCTTCGCAGAAGGAGGAGACGGCTTCCCATTCCCTTTCGCTCCGTACCATGGCCTGAACCAGGGCACGGCGCGAGAGGTCATCTGTGAGTTCGACTGGCACTTGGCCGGTTTTAGCTTCACCTGTCTGTAACTAACTTATTCTTTTTACTTTCCGGTTTCTGATTGAGCTGAAATTCTGCATACTTGTTTACTTTGGATGACAATGAATGGTTAGCTAAAAGACGTCATTTTTAATCCAATATGTCGGCCTCCCAAAGGTTGCGCACTAGTTAATTTTTATACATTCCCATAGTATGGGTACCAAATGAAAAGGTTTCCTAAGAATTATTCGAAAAGCGTGTTTTTTTTTATTACAATATCCTTTATAGTCCCGATGACAACCCGGGCTGTCACCGGGCTTCTTCGACAACCCAAGGTTAACGTTTGCTTGGAAAAAAATTAACCTCTTAGGATCCGAAACTCAACTGAGTTTGAAAACAAAAAAAAACCAGCCTCCTACCTCTTAAGATCCGCGGACAAACCCGGGTTGTCGAAGAAGCCCGATGACAACCCGGGTTGTCATCGGGACTATAAGGGATATTATGTTTTTAATAATTTCTATGTAAATACATCGTTGCTTCGTTGTCGCATTGTCGCGTAGCACCTCTTGGCTTCAATTTTTTTTTGTTTGTCTGAGTTGTTCATCCATCCCCATCTTATCCCCATTTCTATTAAGTTGATGAAAATTATTAACTAGAATGTATTTTAAAAAGTTCCTTTGTGACTAAGACAAGATTACGTCTAGGCTAGTAGACACTGAATGTACAAGAAGTTCGCAAAGGTGTGAAATAAGGCTTAGTTACCTAACTGGATGAAATGAGATAGACCTCGAGCAAAGGTGGCTTTTGTAGCTAAGAGCCATTTATCAAAGACGATGCTTATCAAATAATAAGCCAAGGACTGACTCGAGAGATTTAATTTAGGTATTGGTGCCGATTCTCTTGTTCAATAACTAAACTAAAATTAGAGAATCGCTATCTTTTACTAAAAGGCAGTGCGAGAAAATACGGCTATATCTATGAACTAAGTTAGAGATGTCAAACTAGTTTACGCCTTGCATTTCACAGTGTTTTTAATCGTCATGTTTTTACGTGTACCTTTAATTTGTATGCAAATATTAGTTCAACTAAATTTGACAGCTCTAATTTACGTCCGTCTCTTTCTTGTTTTATTACAGAAAAAAGATAGCAATAGCCTAAATTAAGTTAAGTTTGTGCACAACAGAGTCAGCACCAATATCTATTAAATGAGCTTCTTCCAGCGCTCCGCCCGCGAGATAGCCAAAAGTTATGCTATAGAAAAGTACTACCGGGAGAAAGAGTATCCTACTATGTCTTACTATGGTTTGGTCTACCCGTGTCACAAACATTTGATTCCATAAAACCCTTGCTAGGTGAATTATTAACAAAATAAAATCCAAACAAACAGACTTTCAAATACAGAATGTTGTATTAATTAATTTGTTCTTTGTTTTTCGAACAAATTAGCTTCGTAACATGTCACATCTCTATGGATACAAACAGTTTGACTGAAGTACACTTATTTACTAACAAATCAAAACACCTTTCACAATTCAACATACAAACAAACAGTCAAAGTAACTCTCTCAATTTCCAAATCATCATATTCCGTACACTCCATGCCAAAGTTAGTTACATACAAACTCCTTTATACCCAGTAATCAGAAACAATAACGCCTCTAATGTAACGTTATCTAACTGCTAAGTCAGAGTTTCGTCCCACAAATCACTCCTCCGCACTCTTTATTAGCATGTAGACGGGAGCGCAACAGGATATTCTTCGAGGGATGGAGATGTATCGAGGGCTGGGTAGGGTTGTCGCGGGATGTAATTTCAGGATGTGTGCGTAATAAAATTTGTGTAAATACCTACGAGTTGAGATGAAAATATTTTGTGTTACGTTTTGATTTGACAGTTCATCACTCCGGCAGATTGTTTATTTTAGTTACCTTAATTTATGTTTGTAATGGTGTACAATAAAGTACTTACTAAATAAATAAATTTATCGTTTTTAGCACAATGAGGTGACTGGAGAAATAAGTAGTTTATATTATTGTATATTGATTGAAATCAACAAGTTGTTAAGTCTATTGAGTACCTAAAGAGTTCAGCATAAATTTAAGTCAGCAAGAGTTTTTGAATATCTTTTTGCACGGGAGGGCCTGTCAGACTCTTACTGACTAAATCCCACTCGTGTCCCTTGTTACCAAAAAAAAAGGTTCACGGTGTTCGAAAGAACACCGTGAACCTTTGTAACCGTGTAGTTGGAGAATTATGTATTTGGTTGTTAATTTAGATTGCCGCTTCATTGTATCTGGTTTCGAAAAGAAATACTGTGGTATTACTTATGTTAAATTAGAAAACACCTTTGATCTTACTAGTTATGTTTTTTTTTATATTTTATATTAGTAAATGTTACGATGGTGCGGATTCTATTATTCACAAACTAAAAATTAATTTTGGCTATTGCTATCTTTTTCTCTCTATTAAAACAAGAAAGAGACAGACGTAAACTATAGCTGTCAAATTTAGTTCAACTAATATTTTCATACAAAATTAAGGGTACACGTAAAAACATGTCGACTAAAAACACAGTAAAGCGCAAGGCGTAAACTAGTACATTTCTAACTTAGATCATAGCTATAGCCGTCCTTTTCTTGCACTGACTTTTGGTGAAAGATAGCGATTCTCTAATTTTAGATTAGTTAATGAACAAGAGAATCCGCACCAATATTACAGATAAAGCATGAAAAACAAATATTTTCAACAGACAAAAAGTAAAAACCCTACCAAAAATTCACCTTAAATCCTCAATAATCCATGTGTTACAATAATCTTACGAAAATCCCTTGCCAGCCCTAGAAGCCCCTCTTTTAATGTGTTTACAAGACAGTATCGATTGTTCCATTGTACGTTTTATTTGACTTGGAAATTTTCGTGTTCCTTTTACACGCGTTAGCGTCTTTTTATGTTTATTTTTTCGCCATTTTCTTTTTTATTTTACAATGCAAGGAGGTTTATTTCGGGCCACATCAAAAGATTCATAATTTTCGTGTTTAGTATGGTAATTTTTATCGTCTTTAGGATCGTTCTAATTGATATTCAGTTGGGGTGGGGTACATACGAGGTGCATTCAATAAGTACCTAGCCTCATCGCCAGAGGGCGCTGTAGTTTCAAAAGAGTTTTACCACAGTGTAGCACATTCTTTTTTAATTCTTTTTTCAAATTTTCATTCCAATCCCTTCATTTGTTTTAATTTGACAACTTATGGAAGCGAACGTGTCGATCGGTTTTACAAAAATGGAAAAAGAGCAATATCGTTCGGTGATTCGATTCCTATTTTTGGAAGGGAAAACGCGCATCGAAATCAAAGAGCGCTTGGATGCTGTGTACGGTGACTCTTCTCCATCGATGGCCACCGTCAAGAATTGGTTCAACGAGTTTGCACGTGGCCGTACGTCGGTTTTTGATGAACCACGTCCAGGTGCACCGAAAACAGCTGCTACGGAGGAAAACATTAAAAAAATCCATGATCTCGTATTGGCAGATCGCCGATTGAAGGTTCGGGAGCTAGCTGAGACTGTAGGCATTTCAGAAGGAACAGTGCATCATATTCTTCACGAGGAACTCGGCATGAGAAAGCTGTCGGCGCGATGGGTGCCGCGTTTACTCACACCAGAAAACAAGCGCAACCGTGAGACCACATCGGAGACGTGTTTGGCGCTGTTTAAGCGGAATCCAGCGGAGTTTTTGCGTCGTTTTGTGACCGTCGATGAAACCTGGATCCACTGGTACACACCAGAGACCAAGGAGCAATAAAAACAATGGATCCAGACCGGGAACGTGCTCCAAAGAAGGCGAAAACTGTAAAATCGACCGGAAAAGTTATGGCCACCGTTTTCTGGGATTCACAAGGTGTGATCTAGATCGATTACCTCGAGAAGGGTAAAACAATTACAGGGCTTTACTATGCCGATTTATTGGGCCGATTCGACGCCGAATTAAAGAAAAAACGACCCCATCTGGCGAAGAAAAAAGTGCTGTTTCACCACGACAACGCACCGGTTCACACGTCTGCCGTTGCCATGGCCAAATTGGTCGAATTACGCTACGAATTGCTGCCCCATCCACCGTATTCTCCAGATTTGGCCCCTTGTGACTTCTTTCTGTTTCCTAATCTGAAAAAATCACTCGCCGGGAATAGATATGGATCGAATGAGGAGGTTATCGCCGCCACGGAGGCCTATTTTGCAGAGTTTGACAAAAACTATTTTTCGGACGGGTTAAAAAAGTTGGAGCATCGCTGGGCTAAGTGTATCGAACTAAAAGGAGACTATGTTGAAAAATAAATTGCCACTTTTCCAAAATTTTCGTTTACTTTTTGTAGGCTAAGTATTTATTGAATGACCCTCGTATGTTTTAGTAGAATTTTCTTTATTTTCAGGGCCCTTTGTTATAAGAAGGAATTGGCAAGGCTTTGATTGTGTTTCATGTATGTATTCAGTTTTTTTCCCCCTAAACCTATCTTTACTAATATTATTTTTGCCTCAATTGATTAAATTAACTTAATGGAAAGTCAGCAAATGTTCTTAAGTAAACATAATTACATATGCTTCAAGCTTCATACTTTGATTTCTGTACATGCAAAATATCGATTTAATCTCTGTTTAGTAATGTCACGTCGTTCACGGTGGTATATAGACCACCGTGAACGACGTGACATAGGTTATTTAAATACAACGCCCTGACTAAACAGCAAATGGAAATATTCCGAGGAAAATTGGGCTTAATAGTCTATCGGTTCCATCAATAGATACACAGTGAGCTAGCGTATACATAGATTAACCCTCGTTCTTTTAATTAATGGCCCTGTAGTAGGGCAAACACAAACAAATGACTATCAAATGCTAACATTGCTGCCTGACCTTATTCTACATGGAATCAGTTCAATGCCCTAGTTTATCTACGAGTATCATCTATCGCCGCTTAAGTTGGCACTATATTAACAAAATACTTTGACGTAAATGTATCATTTGATAGGGAATTGCAACAAAGATCAAGATAAGTATTTGAACCAATGCAATGGTAAGGCATTATTGTTAAATAAAAAATAACAATGCGTGCGTTTGGGTGATGTTATTACACCAATTGATCGATCGTCGATCGATGGTCGATCGACGATCGATCGTTTGGTGTAATAACACCCGTTTGCAAGGAAAATAGTTGTTGTTGGAAACTTTTCCAACAGTCGCAGTTTTAGAACTTAAGCGACGTTTTGGAAAATTGTCAAGGCTAATCTAAGCCCAATAATTTTCCACCGAATGAAAAAGTCCAATCTGTTAGTAGTCATCGTTCAGCCCACTAAACTTGAGAGTTCCTTAATGGTAAAAGTCTTATTCCTCGGAGCCCCTGTGTCCTGAATCGGTTGAGTAGCTTCGGAAATTACCTGTAGCCGACTGGAAGTTTGTAACAACGTTTGTAAGGGTTTACCGATGTTGTTAGGACTTGTTAGCTGCGGTTCTAAAGTAGAGGTGATTACTTAGGTAACTTAACATAACAGCGCACTTGTGCTCCTCAAAAGAATCAGCTCAGGTGTTTAGCACCAGGGTCGTGAGATTGTTCGAAAGCGTTACCCTCGAACGCAAAGGGTAAATGAAGGAACACGGGTAGGTTCTAGTCAGAAGAGTCTGACTAGAACCACTAAAGAAAGAAAGAAAGAAAAAGAATTTATTTGCCACAAATTTACGACATACACAACAATATGATTTTGCTAACTTAAGTCTTAACCCTTATCTTCTTCTTCTTTTTCTTTTCTTCTTTCTTTCCTTTTCTTTCTTTCTTCTTCTTTTCTTTTCTTCTTTTTTTTTTCTTTCTTTTCTTTTCTTCCTTCTCTTTCTTTCTTCTCTTTCTCTTATCTTGTCTTCACTACACCACGAACTAGAGTCTGTTAGCTACAACCTGGGAGTGTTTAAGTCAAGAGTGAATAGGTTACTTCTAGGCAATATTACTGTATCGTCGGCCGCATCATCGCTTACCAACAAGTGAGATAGTGGTCAAACGCTAACCTATCAATCTTAAAAAAACAAGACCTGGGAATTGAACCCAAGACCTCAGACTCAGCAGTTATACTGGCGGCCACTAGACCACACCGTATCTGACTTTGAAATACGAAGCTTCACATAGAATTTCACCTGTAGCCCCAGAAGGGTTACTCAAAAAGAAGTGTACTTACAGTGTACTCACTTTTCACCAGTTAATTTAAAGTTCCATGTATCAGGAGACGACGTTGAAACCAATCAGGCACTAATCTAATCTATGGCCTGCTACTGTGAAATTCCTGATTAAAATGTCCAATTAAATAATGCTCAACCCAGATATTGTACCCAAGACTCCGAGCTCAGTAGTAGTGAAATTGTGGATGATTAGAATTGCTGTTTTTCTGAGTGGAATAAAAAACCTTTATTCTCACAGAGCAAGTGGTCGGCCGGATTCCTGGGTCTGGCAAAGTGGGTTAGGTATTTAAGTTTGGGTTATTTCTCTGTTTCGATCAGCCATTAAATGTTCCCACTGCTGGGACATAGGCCTCCACCGTGTGAGAGTCACATGTTTTCCACATTTTTTTTCTTGGACATGTCCATTTCCTCATGATGTTTTCCTTCAAGGTTTTGAGAGCAGTGATAAAATAATTTACACAAAGTGAAGTACCTGCCTGTGTTCGAACCCACGGCATAATTATGTCGGAGCCGTTATTACTGTGCCACCACTGCTGTCAGTTTCTCTTTGTTTTTGTGTGATTTATAACAAAATCATTAGCCAAATATAGATTTAATAGTGTTATAATTTATAGTCGCATCAGCAGAGTCATATTTCAAGAACTTGGATGTTCAGCAGATTTCTATATTTTCTTCTTATGACATCATGCATTTCCTTAACCAACACATTCGCTACTCACCAATAATTTAGCAAAGTATTGTGATAACGATAACACCCTCGTTTACCAAGACGCAGTTTATAATTTTAAAACAGAGTTATGTTTTAAAATTACAAACTACGTCAATAACTATCAAATGCTAACATTACTGCCTGACTTTATTCTACATGGAATCAGTTCAATGCCCCAGTTTATCTATCATCTATCGCTGCTTAATTTGCCACTTTATTAACAAAATACTTTGACGTTAATATATCATTTGAAAGGGAATCGCAACAAAGATTAAGACACAAATATTTGAACCAATGCAATGGTAAGGCATTATTTATAAATAAAAAATAACAATGCGTGCGTTTGGGTGTTATTACACCAAACGATCGATCGTCGATCGATGGTCGATCGACGATCGATCGTTTGGTGTAATAACACCCTCTTGCAAGGAAAATAATTGTCAAGACGCAGTTTATAATTTTAAAACATAACTCTATTCACCATTGGGACGGTCATTTTCAAGCTGAAATCGACCGTAGCGTTCATAATTGGAGCAAAAACCTTTCAAAACCGTATCGTTACACCACTTAGTATAAATTGACACTTAACAGGCAATATCCTTACTTTTTCTAGCTCATCCACCTGTAAATCGTTGACAGCTTTAATATTAGGGGACGGTGTAATAAAGGCAGAGTATCTGAGCTCATTATGTCAACGTTGTACACCCTCCTTTATTTCCAAGTTTTTTATTACGCTCGGTATTCAATTTAGTGGCCATAAGCGGTGGGTGTGTCTTGTTTTATGGGGAAGCGTTAAAATTGTCGTTGTGTTTTTTTTTTGTATTGTTTTTGAGTGATTTACTGTAAATGCACTGTTTTAGATTGTAGATTAGAGTACCTAATTTTTTTTTTTTTTTTGGGGGGTGGGAAATCATCCTATGACTTCTTCCGCTCTAGGGTGGAGCGGAAGGGCGTGTCAGACTCTTACTGACTAAAACCCACCCCTGTTCCTCCCTGCCTCGAGTGCCCAGGGGCGAGGTAACTCTTTCGAATTTATTCTCCACCCCCGGGCAGGCATCGGCCGTGGCAGGCCCCTTCCCTTTGCTGACAACTCTTTGAGGCGCGCGTGGAACACTACGCGCCGTCGACTCTCGGGCCTGGTGCTGATCGGACGGCGAGTTACACACTACTCGCCGTCCGCAGGCCCGGGTCTACGGTGGCCGGAGATCGTCTCACGGCGCCCGAACCCCCTGGCGTCTGATGCGGCGGCTGCGGCTGGGGGCGCTAGGGCGACTCGGCTGTTGTCGAGTCTCCCTAACGTACGCCGCCTCCCTCTTCGCGAGCATTACTGCTTCGCAGAAGGAGGAGACGACTTCCCATTCCCTCTCGCTCCGTACCATAGCCTGAACCAGGGCACGGCGCGAGAGGTCGCTGCCGCCTATCGCATCCACGAGGACACGGCGGTGCTCTGCCCAAGCGGGGCAAACCTCCACCGTATGCTCCACCATGTCCTCTGGGCGATCCTCGTAGTGGAAACACCCGGGGGTCACCTCTGCCTTGATCCGACACAGGTACTTACCGAAACAGCCGTGTCCGGTGAGCACCTGCGTCAGGCGGAAGGTGAGGGCGCCGTGACGCCTCTCCAGCCACTCCTCAAAGAGGGGCACTACCGCCTCGATGGTGGCGTGCCCAGCGCTGAGTTGCGACAGTCGCTCTCTCCATGTCACCATGAGATCCTGCCGGAGCTCGGTCCGCCGAGCCGCGAGTTGTCGCGGCAGCGGAGTTTCGCCCCGGCGTATGGCCTCCTCGCGCAACTCATACAGGTGCGCGGGGATTTTTGCATGAGTACCTACATTGTGTGGAGAACTGTTGGTTGATCATTGATTGATTTCGAAAAATTGACGATTCGCAAAAAGTAGATTCAGATTCATATTCAGAGATAAATACAGGCAGTTCCATGATTTCTATAACCAAAACAAATTTACAAGCATTTTTGCATCTAATGCAGGCAGATAAAGCGGTCGATTATTGTGGTCTGAAGTCGCTGCAATATATCGCACCTTGTCGGTTAAGCTGCCAAGTGCGTTGTCCTCCTAAATAGAAATAATAAATGACTTTGGCACCGAAATTAAAAACCTACCATTGAAGTTTTATTGGAACTTAGGTTTTAGAAAATAAGACAAGGTCTTTAAAAATATTGAATGTTGAAACCTTTAGGTAGAGACGGTGTCATCAACTGGATGTTCTTTAACTCCAATTTCTTAGGAACAATGCTTGAAATATACCAAATTGATGGCGCTGTCTATAACTCAACTTTCGTATTTCTCATCTGGTATTAACTTCTTACATATTTGAATGTTGGGCATCAATTCAACCTTCATGTCGAATCCTACTTGGATGTTTGTTACTCAATCATGCCAATCATGACGGCTGAACGGATCTGAATGAAATTTGGCACAGAGATAGATTACTCTTTTATTGAAGCCGCTGGCAGAAGCTAATATTAAATACTCTCTTTGGTGTTTGCGAGATGTCCCACACACCAGAGACCGTCAATCCAACAAAGTGTTGTAAAATGTTTTCCAACCAATAATTTTTTAAATCTACCAACACTAACCTCGTATTTTTCCACCAGGTCTATCAACAGTTGTAACCCACAACGAGACAGCCCGCCTCGCAGGAGACGCGTCACAGAACACCGGGGGTGTGCTATTTGCGGCCGGTGGCTGCGCAGCGGCCGCCCTGGCGCTGCTAACGGCCGCCGCTGCAGCGGGCACCCTGTATAAAAGAGGCAGTAAGGCGAGGCATCATGATTCAATACAGTAAGTGACCTTTGACAAAAAACATGTGGTTTAAGTAGATAGGTCATTTTTCAAATTATTTTCTATTTTAAAAGTCACTTCAAAGAATTAATAAGCTTATCTATACCAAAGGTGACTATAAAACTAGAGAAGTTAGGTCCTTAGTTCGTGATTCTTAAGGGAGTCAAACAGGGCGACCTGCTATCTCCAAAGCTGTTCACCAGTACCCTGGAAGAAGTATTTCAGACACTGGCAGCCAAATAGGAGGAGAAAGGATTGTCATTGGCGAAGCGAGATTCGCTGATGACATTGTCCTCTTTTCTTTCTCAGCCGCTGGACTAGAGCAAATGCTACAAGACCTTAGCGAAGCCAACCTTGAGGTTGGACTTGAGATGAACGTGTCAATGACAAAGACCATGACCAACAGTTCTACAACAGTTATACACGCAGGCGGGGAGAATATACAATATGTCCAAGAATATAGCTACTTAGGCCAAGTAGTCTCTTTCCAGGCAAGGCAAAACAAGGAAATAATATGCCGTACAGAAAATGTCTGGAAGTAACTGGTCCATGAAGGAACTATTTAAGGGTACCTTGTCCATATCACTGAAGCGTAAGCTAATGGATATGTGTATTCTCCCCATTTTAACCTATGGAGCTCAAACTTGGTCTTTGACTGACATTCAAAAGTTCAAACTCAAAATTTGCCAACGTGCTATGGAGCGTAGTATACTTGGTGTAAATTAACGGATCGCGTTCAAAATACTATACTGCGCTCCAAAACGCACATCATTGACGTGGCTGAAGGCTGCCTAACTTAAATGGGACTGGGCTGGACATGTCTGCCGCATGCCGAATGAGCGATAGGCCCGGAAAACTCAAGATTGGTGTCCAGAAACCGCAAGACGAGGTCGCGGCAGACCACGAAGGAGATGGTGGGATGACTTGGATGTCTTTCTTGAGGATTGGAAAGAGGTAACACATAACTGAGAACAGTTCAAGGAATGGAAGGAAACCTTTGCCCAGCAGTGGGACAGTACAGGTTAATATAAAAAAAAATGAAAAGGGTCCACCACTTTATAACTGACTACATTACCTCTGTATGTCGTTCCTTTAGAAAAAACCACTTAGAAAAAGTCTCATGTTGTTAAATATTCATTCAGTAGATAGATAAGTTTTCAGTTCATAAAGTTGTTTCAAGCTCATAAAGTTCTTTCAAGTCATAAAAGTTAAGGGTTTTTTTTTCCTGATGACTTGCATGAATGAGTCATCATGTAGTTAAACCCTATTTTAGGGATCTACGCGACCTGAAGCTCAACACACCATCATCAACAGGATATAATATGCGTGCGCATATCGCGCTTAAAGAGCCGGACAGGTATGAAATAGTTTTGACTTAGTAAGAAATTAATGTTAATTATTATTGTATATTTACTTCAACTTATCGATGTAAAAAACTGCTTTAAATGCATGAAAATTTCAAAATCAATGTTAATCTGGTTTTGGAAATGTAAAAGCTGCGAACATTTTACAACTTTCTAACCAATGTTTTTGTACACAACATATTCTTATTTACTGACGTTTAAAATCTGGTCTCGCTGGAATGTACATACAGCTATAGTGCACACATGTTGACAAGTTCCATCAGGAGGAGCTCGTGGCTAAAGTAATAACCGCCGCACGGGTCGATCCGTCACGTTAAGCTACGCTTGCCGGGGTTGGTCCATGGATAGGTGACTATCTTTACATACCGAGAATCCTCCGTGCCTCGGAAAGCACGTTAAGCTGTTCGTCCCGGCTGTCAATCGTGGATCCAGAACCCCGAAAGTCTGACAACCATCAGTCTTACCAAGAGGTACCTTATTACCCATTAACTGGGTTAATGGATAATAAGGGGATAATGGGTAATGGGTAGCTCCATGTAAAATACTGGTATTCAGCTGCATCCGGTTAGACTGGAAGCCGACCCCAAGATAGTTGGGAAAAGGCTAGGCAGATTGATGTTGACAAGTTCCAATAATGAATATACAAGAGATAGGATAAAAATGTAAGTAAAAGACATAACTATCATTTGAAAGATAACGCTCGAAATGTTTTGTCGAGACATTCTTCGCACCGCCCTGCTTGACGTGGACTAAAGACAAAAATAATTTCATAATTAGGAAATTTTTTGAGTCCTCACAATGCGCGCTTTAAATACATATCTGCCTCATTTTATATATGTATAATATCACTAGTTTCTGCCAGCGGCTTTGCCCGCGTGGAATTAGTACTTCCCCTGTTATAAATCCCCCCCCCTCCTTTTCACCCCCTTAAGGGATGAATTTCGAAAAAAACCTTTCTTAGTGGACATCTACTATCCATACCCTCCAGATTTCATGACCAGCGGTTTAGGCTGTGCGTTTAATATATCAGTCAGTCAGGACTTGTTAGAATAAGCTACTCGGTACAGAATTTAATTAAGGTTAATAACAATTACTTAGTGCTTTCTAATCAACATTCATTTACCAAATCAACAAAATAATTAAAACGTGAAGAAAAGAACAATAAATCACTAGCAAAACAAAGTAATTTACTTCGTTAATATTTATACGCATCAACAACGTTTAGCGTCCGATTTGTATTTGGCAAAATATACGGCTTCAAAGTTTGACGCAAATTATCTCACTCGCCAACTTTGTTCAAGTTAATTCACAAAGTTGCTGTAATTTATTTAGCTTTACGTAACAACAATATCGGCGAAACATCAAATGAGATGATGGAAGGTGTTTTAGAGGAAAATGTAAACAGTTTTGTTATTTCTACATGCAAAAGATTTAATTGATGTACTAGCTAGACGCCGGGACCCCGACGACCTAAAAGGATATACACAAAATCTTGTTGGTAATTTTCTTCAGAAAGGCTAGGTTGGTTTAGGTAGTACCTATCTCTGAGATGGACCATATATTAGACGAGCCGGCTCTAGCCGGAGATCGTGGAAGGCGCACTTGTTCTCACAATCCTCGGTTCAAGTGTGGGACAGGAACACCGGGGTGGTTTTCAATCAGAAGGTATATAACAACGTGGTCGCTCACAATGGGCCTCATCAGAAGGCTTACAGTCACCTAAAGGGCAATGGAGAGGGCAATGCTCGGCGTTTCCTTGCGTGATATAATCAGAAATGATGATATCCGCAAGAGAACTAAGGTTACCGACATAGCCCGAAGAATCGCCAAACTGAAGTGGCAGTGGGCAGGGCACATTGCTCGCAAAACAGATGGTCGATGCGGCCGAAAAGTTCTGGAATGGCGACCGCGTACTGGAAGAAGCAGCATTGATAGGCCTCCCACAAGGTGGACCGATGACCTGGTGAGGGTCGCGGGTAGCCGATGGATGCAAGACGCACAGGACCGATCATTGTGGCGACACTTGGGGAGGCCTATGTCCAGCACTGAACGTCAATAATCGTCATATAAAAAGGCAGCTTAAGGTTTGTTGGTTTCCTGACCTCCATTCCAAATCACGTTCTTTTGTATTTAGTTTTAAATTCAAATATTACTTGCCTTCTCTGTCTAAGACTCTCGTTTTACCGTTTTAAAATCAGTTCAGATTTAGCTGCCGAGCTAGAATAAGGTCCTCCTTATCATTGTAATTTTCCAACTCTTCAGCAAATGACAGGTACCAGCTTTTATAACCAGGCAGTTTCAGGCATGTGTCCTGATAATAATAGAAGTTGTACCTTTACCTAGTCACATTGTATGGTGTACGTGCGTTTAATGAATGCTTCATATAATCTAGCCTTTTAAAAGATTGAAATATACGTCTTAACTCGTCGTGTGTTTATCTTAATTCAACTACTCCTCTACGGTCCTTCTCTACGGTCCTCCTTTACGTGTCACTCCCACGTCCCTCCTCCACTACGTGACAAGTAATAGTCTACAGACCCCTTCGCCCGCCCCAAACAAAGGACGTCCATGAGGATTTTCCACCACAGCAGCTCTTGCAGTCAGAGTCCGATGATCAGAATGGTATATGAATGTAAACGAAGCCATAGAAGAATCTTTGCAGCTTTTTTTTTTTTTTTGGGTTGTGGGAAATCATCTTATGACTTCTTCTGCTCTAGGGTGGAGCGGAAGGGCGTGTCAGACTCTTACTGACTAAAACCCACCCCTGTTCCTCCCTGCCATACATGTCCAGGGGCGAGGTAACTCTTTCGAATTTATCCTCAACCCCCGGGCAGGCATTGGCCGTGGCAGGCCCCGTCCTTTTGCTGACAACTCTTTGAGGCGCGCGTGAAACACTACGCGCCGTCGACTCTCGGGCCTGGTGCTGATCGGACGGCG
The DNA here is from genome assembly GCA_951329385.1 of Polia nebulosa. Classification (NCBI taxonomy): domain Eukaryota; kingdom Metazoa; phylum Arthropoda; class Insecta; order Lepidoptera; family Noctuidae; genus Polia; species Polia nebulosa. The sequence continues at coordinate 8,819,406 of OX589588.1, read as the reverse complement.
AGTTACCCACTACTCGCCGTCCGCAGGCCCGGGTCTACGGTGGCCGGAGATCGTCTCGCAGCCCCTGGCGTCTCCTGCGGCGGCTGCGGCTGAGGGCGCTAGGGCGACTCTGCCGTTGTTGAGACTCCCTAACGTGTGCCGCCTCCCTCTTCGCGAGCATTACTGCTTCGCAGAAGGAGGAGACGGCTCCCCATTCCCTCTCACTCCGTACCATGGCCTGAACCAGGGCACGGCGCGAGAGGTCGCTGCCGCCTATCGCATCCACGAGGACACGGCGGTGCTCTGCCCAAGCGGGGCAAACCTCCACCGTATGCTCCACCGTGTCCTCTGGGCGATCCTCGCAGTGGAAACACCTAGGGGTCACCTCCGCCTTGATCCGACACAGGTACCTCCCGAAACAGCCATGTTCGGTGAGGACCTGCGTCAGGTGGAAGGTGAGGGCGCCATGGCGCCTCTCCAGCCACTCCTCAAAGAGGGGCACTACCGCCGCGATGGTGGCGTGCCAGCGAGAATCTTTGCAGTTGGAGATTTTTACTTTCTGCCTACCCCCATGGAAGTAAAAGCGTGAGTTTGTGTATAATATGGTGAGAAAATTGACACTGATAACAACATTGTACATATAATCAAAAAAATGGGGCGATAAAACGTATAGTGTCAGAACAAAAAGGTTTACAAGCAATTTTGAAGCTCGTGAACTGTGTAGTTACGAATGTAAAAGTGTTTAAGATTTTTTCCGACGATTGTACCTGAAGGCAGTGGTGACCCAGTGGTAACGGCCGCGACTTACAAGGTAGGCTGTGTTCGATCACAGGCAGGCGCTTTACTTTGAGTAAACTTATTTCATCACCAAAAATATTGCGATATGTGCTAGAACCAAAAACTTCGAAGACATTTATAACATCTGCCAGCCCGCATTGGACCCGCGTGGTGGATTACGGTCCACAACCTGTCACAGAGAGGAGGCCTGTATCCCAGCAGTGGGAACATTAAAGGCCGATTAATTTTCCTATGCTGCACAGGGTGTAACGGAAAGGTGTGGTCATATTTATAGAACCAGTTCTGCTCATGAAAATGAAATGAAAAGAAAAAACTCCCAAAATAAAAATTGGTCTACTACCAAAACCTACTCCGGCTATTGGTCTAATATTGATCAGCTGATGATTACTTTGTAGAGAACTACAAAGTAATCATCAGCTGATCAATATTTGTATGGCAGTTAATTTTTTTTTTAAATTTCCTCTTGTTTTTTTCGGAGATAGTTCTTTATATCAATGGCCAGATACAGTTTTTAAAATATGACCACACCTTTCCGTTACACTCTGTAATATGTACCTATGTACCAGCACCTACCCTGTTAGCTTCAAGAGTAGTACACGTATTCTAAGAAGCCTTACTTTACCAGTTTGGTGTTATTTTCGACGAATTTCTCATAAATACGTCGAACCGAATCTCGTATTGCCAAGTTGCTAGGCAAAATCTTGAGTTTCAGTAATGTATTTGATTTCATACCATTCAGATTTCTGCTTGTAAAAGTAGAACAACAGAAATGAAAGAACTCGTATCTACCTTACACTTTACGTAAATATAAAACTTATGAGGCCATATAAAGTACCCAGTAATTGCTCTCGAAGAGGCAAAGAAACCTAATCACATTATAGTCAAGAGGGAAATATTTTCAGAAGTTTCAAGAGTTTCGCTACTCGAAGTAAATTCAATAGCCGGCTCGTTGAACAAAGTCGTTTAACTAGAAAAACAAACATTACGTTTGACTTAGAAGTTTAAGATTGGGTTTTGGCATCTATGAAAATAAATAAGAAGAAAAACAGGAAATTGGCTTTTTAAATTTTGTTTTTGATGAAACACATCACTGAAAATAATTTTCAGCAGAGAAATTCGATTTTACAAAGCAGTCTATCAGCAAAAAATATTTTCTCTCAAAAAAATAAAATTGAAATATGCCAAATAAAAAGTTGTAGCACTGAGCGCTACGCTCGTAGCCACGTTCGTGGCTCTGGACAGTGATGTAGTACGGTTCAGCGACGCGTAGCACAGAGAGCGCTGCGTAGCATAACGCTACGTAGCGTGCCGTAGCCAGTAGCCCAGATGTATCGATACCTAACTGTGAATTGTATCGGCTGATATTACACTAGGAGGCAGACAATCCGTTGGACATCCAATAAAATTCGGAACAATATTGTACTCATATTTTTTATATCACTGACCAGATTTGTTCTTCAAACGTAAAATAAAGATTAGATAGTTTTAAAAAAATATTTGAATCCCTATTGCATTATTGTTTAATTTGGTCCTGCTTCAATTTTGAATATCCTAATCATGTATCAGCGACAACCCCGCCATCGCACCCATAAAATTAATAATATTGTTAAAAGCTGTCTAACTTTTGGTGATCAATAAAGTTTGTAAATATTCTATCTACGAGTATCTTGCTCACATAACATAGAACTCCTCAGAATTCATGTTCCGACTACAAAAAAAACTACGTCGCTAAAACTAAATAGCTTAGTCCGCTTATTCTTGCTCGACATACGGATTTTCCTGTCACGCAGTACAGAATTAGGGCCAAAATTTGCTTACTACAATGGTAAGACTCAGCACAAAGCATACAATAGCGTTACATTATGCATGGCATATAAACTGCCCGTAAATTAAGGAAAAACTAAATTCTTAGGAAATATTCTTGTATAGGGAGACCCGCCCTCGATGCCCTTCGGGCTTTATAAATTTTTCAATAATATACCAATTTCAACACAATATCAGGTTGAAGTTGACCTTAAACATGCTGCTTGGTGCAAGTGAAAAGATTGAGGGGACTAAAAAATTAAGCATTTATTACTTCCTTTCTGCTGACTATACTAGTTATATGTAACACTAGCTTTTTCCAGTGGTTTCGCCCGCGTGGAATTAGTCCTTCCCCCATTATAAATTATAGCCTATATTCTATTCCAGAGTATAATCTATCTCTGTACCAAATTTCATCCAGATCCGTTCAACCATCCCGATGTGATTGAGTCACAAACATATGTATATATAAAACACGAAATTTTGTTTCTACCTATGTCTGTTACCCGGGCCTGCGGACGGCGAGTAGCGGGTAACTCGCCGTCCGATCAGCACCAGGCCCGAGAGTCGACGGCGCGTAGTGTTCCACGCGCGCCTCAAAGAGTTGTCAGCAAAGGACGGGGCCTGCCACGGCCAGTGCCTGCCCGGGGGTGGAGGATAAATTCGAAAGAGTTACCTCGCCCCCGGGCGCGTAGGGCAGGGAGGAACAGGGGTGGGTTTTAGTCAGTAAGAGTCTGACACGCCCTTCCGCTCCACCCCAGAGCGGAAAGAGTCATTGGATGATTTCCCACCCCCCAAAAAAAAAAAAAAAAAAAAAAAAAAAAAAAAAAAAAAACCTATGTCTGTTAGAGACTTTGAAACCATTGATCAGATTGCGATGAAACTTTGGTATGGTATTTTGGGAACGCCCGCGAGGGCTTCTGACTCAAAAAAATTATACAAAAAAAAAACGTGGCATTGCAACGCAACTAGTCTACAATATATAAAAAGAGAAGGCCTGATTCACTGACTTATCGACGCCCAGCCTAAACCCTTAGTTTCATAAAGCTGATTTTTTCCAACGTGTTGTTTTTAAAACGTAGACAAGGAATAAGAAATAACTTTTCAAAATTCAATCCTTACAGGGGTGAAAAGTGGTGGGAGATGTAGGGGTGGGATGGGTTTTATCTGAGCTTACCAAAGAGTAAACTGTAACCAATAAGAACCATCAGAAAGTTACCATAATATTAGAAAATGTGGCGATAGCTGAAATATTGTAGTGTTAACACACATTTTAGTAGAGCAACAACAATATACAAATTACAATATTTTACTGGGCGATAATTCTCCAATCATTATTATGAACGGCCAACAAAATAAAATATAGATTTTTCCAGCATTAAATCGCTTCTACCCCTAACTTGCTCCAAGCTCCAAAAACATATAGGGGGCAGCGACCCCCTGACATATGTGATGGATGATGTGGTACGGAAGGTTCCATGATAGACAGGCAAAATGTTTTTATAGTTACTCGATATCCCGCGACTTTATCATGGGAAGCTTTATGGCTACGAATTTATGTTTCTACAGAATCGTTTATGGTTTTTGCTATGATGACATACATGACTTTATATCATTTAAGGGAAGGGAGACAAAAAGGGAATATTTGAAATTGCGTGGGAAACTTGATTTTCAATGATTTTGTTCTTCTGCTTGCAAGGATTGCGATTACTTACGATGCGTCTCTTAATTATAGGGAAGAAGAGAATTAAACTCCAGAAGTTAGTGTCTCGTATTTAATTTGTAGACGTACATATTGTGTGTCATATTTATAAAAAAGCGGCCAAGAGCGAGTCGGACTCGCGCGCAAAGGGTTTCGAACAAATCAAATTGTTTTTCAGGTATTTTTTAAACTGCCTCCATCTTATAGGTTTTCCTGTAATCCTTCTTTCCGTTCCTGTAAGTAAGGAACTACTTTCTGTATTTTTATCAAAATTATAGGCCGTGGTTTCGGAGATAAGGGGGCGGAATGGTCATTTTTCATTTTTCTTCAGTCTATTTTCTTAATAACTTCAAAATAATATATTTAAAAATTATAAAAATATATATTCGAGACTCTCACAATGTACCCTTTCATTTGATGAGTCTCACGACACAGTTTGACAAAAAAATCGGAAATTTTAAAAAGGTTACCCCCATATTACAAATTAATTTATTTAGTGTACACGCCCGTGTTTGGGTCATAGATATTCATGTGTGTACCAAATTTATACTCTATCGGTCTAGCTGATTCGGAGCAAATTGGCAGTGGGACAGACGGACAGACAGACAGACACACGAGTGATCCCTTAAGGGTTCCGTTTTCTCATTCGGACTTTCGGAACCCTAAAAATAACCATGTAATTAGTTTAAACACTGATTAACAGGTACTTAATTCATTTTTAGGGTTCCGTAGTCCTAACAAGGACAAGGAACCCAAACTCCCACTTGCCTGGATTCGCGTCACATTGCGCGCAATGACCACCTTACATGTACGGAAGCTACCATAGCTAAAAATCTTTTTTAAGATTTTATTGTTTCGTTTTCTTGGCGTGATTAATACCTATTATTTCTAGTACTAACAGTCGCTATGATATGCCTTGAACGAATAGACGGGAAGACCGAAACTTAGTAGTAACACTTGGAATTCATTTTCGTAAAAAAGTAAAAAAAAAATATTGCAACTTCGACCTTCAAAATCTCCAAAACCAGTGGATTCCCAGGTATGATCTAGTGGAAAAATCATCCAAATAATGGGTAGAATGTGTGGCTTTCGGCTTCGGAAATTGCCTTTTTACATCCGATATAACGAACTGAAGAAAAACTATAATGATTAAGTTAACTCTGTTAGTTTATGAGTAATAGTCGCCCAACATATAAAATGTACCTACCTAGAAAAATTCGTACAGAACACAAAATCCTTGGAAAAAAACATCATAGGTGAATTTGTTACATAGTTAATATGTGAAACGGGTAAAATTTTGAAAAATATAACCTTTTTTTCGTTTTTGATTTAAAGGTTAATTCAATTAATATGTTCATAGTAATAAACATAAAGCCCCCTTCTAATTCCGCATGTTATATCGGGCGACTACGGAACCCTATACTGCGCGTGGCCCGACACGCAATTGGCTGGTTTTTTTTCTACTCGGGAGAAATATATATTTTGGTGATAAATTATTAATAAAATTTGAAGGAGGTTTTGTCCTAAAAAGAGCTCAATTTCATGGAAAAGACGAATGCTATCTTGAATTTAAAATCCGCTAATCAGTACTAACTTACTCTACGGCTCCAAGTCCTGGGTAATACGAGCGGTGGATCGAAAAAGGATCGAGGACTTTGAAATGTGGTGTTGGAGAAGAATGCTTCACATACGCAAAAGTCGTACAGCGCCCTTCGCGTTCAGTATAATAATGCTTTCAGAGTGTTGACGGGATTGCCTCGCTTCTGTAGCGTATCAAGAATGTATGCGGAAATGCGTATTGATTGCTTTTATGCATTAATGCGTAAAAGATGCGCATCCTTGGTGCACAGGGTGCGAGCCAGTTCCAACGGCATCCTGGGCATGATTGCTGACAGACTGGACTGTTGTGTCATTAATCGTTGCTCCAGTATTTCGGCTGGAATGCTGAAGCAATGAATAGTTTATTTGTTAATAGTTTGTTTATGTGTATATGTCGCTGCTGATGTAGTGTGGTCTTATGTCTTACTAACATAGTAATAAATATATTTATTGTTACTAACCCTATGAGTCTCGTTATAACTCGAAATAAACGATTAAATAAATAAATATCATGAAGAGCAAAACGCACAAATAAGTACATTCTAGACCAGCTAAGCATCAAAACTAGACTCTTCACGATCTGCTACGAGTATTAACGGATCTTTAGTTACTTTGGTCGTATCACCTGGAGACCACCAGATAACTTGGAAAAACGGATTGTAGTTGGAAAAGTGGATGGAAAAGACCGCACGGGCGTTCACCTATTCGCTGGTCAAACCAGATTAAGGAAATAACTTGACTCATGGTTACTTCTGCCCTGAGAAGAGCTGAATACAGATAGACCTGGAAGCAGCTCGTCAGTGAATCTGTCAAAGCTTTCCATGACGGGCACGACCTGCAGCAATACAGAAAACGAATAAGAAGAGAATCAGTTCTTAATGTAAGCATAATGGTTAGCAAGTTCAATAAATTTTATATGGCTGGGTATAAAGAATCATGGACGCTTAGTTACTCCACAAATCACTAAGGGCCGATTTCACCAATAAAACTAATCGCGATTAGTTTAAACTAAACTCAGTTCATGCATTTAATCGAGATTAGAGCTTCATTTTGCGTTTCACCGAAAAATGGGCGCTCAGAATTTAAACTAAGTTAAGCTTAAACTAGTTTATTTTGTAGTGGTAAACGCAAAATGGAGGTCTAATCTTGATTAAACGCATAAACTGAGTTTAGTTTAATTAATCGCGATTAAATTCATTGGTGAAATCGGCCCAGTAAACGCATTTACAGATCGTTCTGTTACTATCACTAGTTTGAAGATGACAGAAACAAAATATTTTTTTAAACACGTTTAGCTTTGAATGCATTTTGTGATTTGTGTGGCTCTAAGTTTTACGTAAGTAGATACATTTAGTGTTAAAACTCCAACACATTGAAGTTAAAATTAGAATGTTTCTGCCTTACTAAATCTTTTCACCTGGTTTGTACACGGGTAAGGTTTTCAAACAAAACATTTGCCGGGTGTGTAGACCAGAAAATATTTTCTTTTGTCTGGCCGTGGCCTTGTGCCGATTCGTAGATACCTAAACAACAGGTTTTCATCACAAAACGTTACGAGTAGGTAACTTCCAGTTTCTCTTTTGCTGTGATTCACACTTACTTTCTCAAACTGAAAGCATTTATTAAAATTAATTATATTATAATATATATTATTCAATCACAAGAAATCGGTCAGTCTGATAGTTGAAGCTAATTGCACATTCTAAAGCGTAGATCTCCATTGAAAATAAGGTGAACTTTATTTCCTTGGTCACGGCATCAAGCATGAACGGTTGGACCGATTTCGCAAATTATTTTTTAATTGAGTTTGTTATTGTCAGGAGAAGGTTCTTAGGAAAGGAAAAATTAAGAAAATTAGAAAATTTTAGAAAACTTAACGACTAAACTTCGCGCGTTTGACAGTTCATAGCTAAGACAGGACAACGTCTGTCGGGTCAACTAGTTCAAAAAAGAGGAGGTTCTCAATTCGTGTGTATGTTTTTTTTTTGTATGTTTGTTACGCGATATCTCTGCCATTTGTTAATAGATTTTGATGATTCTTTTTTTAAATGATAGGCCATACTTCAGAGGTGGTCCCATATAAATTTTATCAAAATTGGTTCTGCATTTTGTGAAAAAATCAACATAAACAAAAAATATCTATACACAGATGACGTTTTGGTTGTCTCCAAACGTTCAAATTCCATGTTATTGGTGTTATAGATATTCGGGCATAACTTTAATATTTAGTTTTACTTCTGGTGTACAAAAAACTTAATAAAAAATCATTAAAAAAAAACTAAAAAGTGAAAAATAAAAAACATTTTTCAAAAAATACAACCGACTTCTAAAAATTGTAAAATAACTTAAATTTCGAAAGTCGGTGTCAAATAACGAAGAAACAAAAAAAAAACACCGACTTCCGAAATTGAAGATATTTTACAATTTTTAGAAGTCAGTTGTATTTTTTGAAAAAACATTTTTTTTTAATAAATAAAGAAGTGGTTACAAAACATTGGTTGCATCAATCCATATTTATTTCCTTGTTATTTTCTGATGCTGTTATGTTAAAATATTGTTCACCTAACTATACTCTGATATTACTGCAGCAAAAACACTGCCAAATACATTTATATCACTCACATACTAACATAAATACACATTTAGTTCACCCAGTATACCCACGCTAGAGATGGCCCATATAACTTAATCTGATACCAACTGCTGACGGTCCACACCACATGATTTACTAATATAACATACATATAATATATACCTATGCATATCCTGTATGTTATGTATTAATACCTACAATAAATGTGAAAATATCTCTGTTTGTATGTAACGTTTTCATGGGTAAGCCATTGAAACTATTTTGACAATATTTGGTGTAGGTAAAGATACGAGTAAATATATCATCTAAAATAAAACACCAAAGGGTTCAAATTGTCCTGTTGTTTTTTTTGAGAAAATTCAAAATCCATGCAGACAAAGTCGCAGGCCAAGTTGCCACTTTTTGAGCAGACCCTCTACCTTAATAATATTTTGTTAATAGAGTAGGCCTCGGGACTCGTGACTTCATCCGCGTGGATTTCGAAAATGATTAGAATGTTTAGCCTATAACACTCAGCAATAATATAGCTTTCTACCGGTGAAAGAATTTTCTAAATCAGTTAAGTAGCTCCAGAGACTACTTCCTACAAAAAATTATACAAACATTACCTCTTTATAATATTACATAGAATAATAAAGAAACGGTTAAATTGTTTGTTTGTAATATAATTAGCATAATGAGTCTGTACCTAATATTTCTGGGACACAGGCTTCCTCTTTGTGAGAGGGTATGGGCCGTAATCCACCATGCGGTCACAATGCGCGTTGATGGATGTCACATGTCATCGAAGTTTTAGTTCTAGGACACGTCGGATTCCTCACGATGTTTTCCTTCATCGTTTCTAAAGCAGGTTATAAAATAATTTGAACAGTCTTGCCTGGGTTCGAAACCACGACCTACAAATTGTAATTCGCAACCATCACCACTGGGCCACCACTACTCATAATGTCTTTAAAAGATAATATTTGGTAATCTAAATTCTGACCCGATTACAAATAATTTTCTGTAGTTAAAAGAAAAAAAACTTAAAACCCACTTTATTTTTTATTTTTCGTATTCTTTCCAAACAACTCTTTCATTTAATACCCATATATCATGGAAATGTATAAAAAATTACTAGTCCGCCATCTTTAGAAGTCCGCCATATTTGATTTAGAATGACGTCATTGCCAATGGTCCTTGATATGTGTGCGAAGTGTCAATTAAATCCGACGTCTTAAAGTGGTTGAAAATCATATTCAAAAATTCCGTTACATAGATACCAAGTTACTATAAACGTCTTAAAATAAAAATCTGTCACAGCTACACAAGAGTGTTGCAGTGACAGTTTATTTTTATGACACTTGGCAAGTGCCAAATGTACGAGTAATAAGATATATTTTATGTCACAACAAGTTTCACGCAGACAAAGTCCCGGTCAGAAGCTAGTAATACAAGCAATACAGCTAGTATATAGATACACTATATACTACACATCCAGCTAGTGGAATCAATATTAACCTCACATGCACTGGCAACGTGCTAGCTACAAATAATAAATAATGTTTACTGTCCACTCTAACCTACTTTCCCAGTTTAGTGACCGTAACAGAGATATTATTTATTTCATCTCTTGGGTGTGAGAGAGTAATTTACAGTTGCAGCGTTAAGTATATCTGCATTATTACTTTAATCCGTCGCAGTAATGCTCGCGAAGGAGGAGACGCAACGGTTGAGGGAGACTCAACTAAGTCGCCCTAATGCCCCCAGCAGCAGTCGCTGCAGGAGACGCCCTGGGCATCGGGAATCGCGAGACAATCTCCGACTACCGTAGGCGGGAGCCAGTGGACGGCGAGTAATGGGTAGCTCGCCGTCTAATCAGCACCAGGCCGTAGGCGCGTAGTGTTCCACGCGCGCCTAAAAGAGTTGTCAGCAAACCATGACGGGGCCCGTCATGTCCGATGCCTGCCCAGGGGTTGAGCATAAATTTGAAACAGGGTTACCTCGCCCCTGGGCACTCAAGGCAGGGAACGAACAGGGGTGGGTTTTAGTCAGTAAGAGTCTGACACGCCCTACCGCTCCACCCTAGAGCGGGAGATGTCATAGGATGATTTCCCACCCCACAAAAAAAAGGCCCTGTAATAACAGACAAAATTAAAAACCTATTGTCGCGTCCCCAATAGGGTACGCGTGGGGCCTGATGGGTTAAATAGTACCTTAAGTTAAGTTAGCATAAGGTATGATCAGCGCAACAACTATCCATTCTAGTATTTGTTACTACAAAATCAGAGAGCCTTTTACCTGCTTGGCACGGGTTGTCGTGGCTGACCTGAAATACTCTAAATAGACTCCGTACTTAGGTCGACCGCAGTAAAGACAACATTGTAGCGGGTCTCGGATGGCTCCGATCTTGGAGGTATGCGGCATCTCTCCGCAGACCATATCTTACCTTATGGTTGCGACAGCGAATGCTGTTGCCGTGGCTGAACACTGGGCATTTTAAAACTTAATTTGCCGTCGACACGCTAAAAAGAAGAACGCAACAACTTATTTCAATCGACTCGTTTAAAAGGCGACTATATTTTTATTGAAAATTGGTGACTTTAAAGTACTATGGATAGAATACCGGATTTGATTCCAACCTTAGATATAGAGGATTTTTTACAATTAATCGGTTTCACCGGGTTTGCTTACCTAAGCCTCAGTAACATGTGTAGCATTTATATATGTGTATAACTGATTAGCTTCTGCTGTAAAAAGTAGCCATGTTTTAATCCAGGTTATAATATATCTGTGTGCAAAATTTCATTCAAATCCTTTCTGACATGTTTGCGTGATTGAAACACAAACATACAAACTTTTGCATTAATAATATTAATAGGATTACCGCCTTTGAAACTTTCAGTCGGCTAACTAGTAGATAAATTAAAATCTTTCTGAAATGTTTTTTAACACAAACTTTCATGAAATCGACTGTTCTGTGTATTTGTTTAAGGAACATCAAAACCAAAAGTTATTAAATCAAACTGGGCTGAGAGTCAGCAATTACTGAACGTCAAAGTTCTACATTAAGATAGTCCCCCAAAAACAGCACCCGTAATTAATTTATACAATTAGTATGAAGTAATTGACATTACATAGATGTACTCGTAACACAACACAGAAAAAAATAATCGCTCCTAATTTTATCCGCCACTTCTTAGCTAGCATACTCCACTATGCCATCTAAACATACAAATTCAAGCATAAACATTAAAGTAAATTAAATAGGTAAGCCTCCAGACATCATCTATCCACTTTAATCTTACTGTTGTGACCAAAGAAAGCTAAAGTACAAGGAAGAAGAGGTTTTCCTCTTCGATTCTCAAATAATAATTAATATAAATATAATAGCTAATAAAGAAATATAAGAACCTGAAGAGTAAAGAAATATCTAGAAATATAAGAATCTGGATAATCTAAATATCGTCGTAGTCAATACTATAAATTTTATACAAAATATTCACACCATCCTTCTTTTCAGCACCTCCTACACAACGGCAGCGTATGGCAGTCATCAGAATGTTCTTCTAAGGCTCGACACCCTAGGGAGACCACCAAGTTCTACTGGATCCTACGCCACCATAGCAAGCTTACACAAGTTTCCTTTTGGTAAGATTAAAATAATAATATGACATTTTTAAAGCTTATTACAGTTATGGGCTTTAATTATAAAACAATAAAGATGTGATTAATTTAAACACCGATTAGCAAGTTTATAATTAATTTTTAGGGTTCCGTATCCGAAGGGTAACCAAGTAATAATAATATAATAAACAATAATATTCCACAACTATCACACAACGCCATCTAGTCCCAAGCTAAGCAGAGCTTGTGTTATGGGTACTAGACAACTGATAAACATACTTATATATTTCTAAATACATACATATTATAGATAAATTACACCCAGACACAGAACAAATGATCGTGCTCATAACACAAACATTTGTCCTGGGTGAATCGAACCCACGACCTCCGGCATAGCAGTCAGGGTCAGTAACCACTAGACCAACAGGCCAGTCGTAAGCCTCCGATGTCCGTTCGTCCGTCCGTCCGTCTCTGTGTCAGCGAGCTGTAGGTATCTCATGATCCGTATAAGTGAAATTTTCACAGAATCTGTATTTACTGTTTGATTTTGTGTTGACTGTTACCGCATTAACAACAGATAGGTAATAAAAATAAATTAAAAATTAAAGGGGGCTCCCCTACCAGAAACGTGTTTTTTTTTTGCTCGATCTTAATAATACGCATAAAATCTTGCACGTTACATACGTACGAACGGAACCCTTCATAAGCGAGTCCGACTCGCACTTGGCCGGTTTTTTATGTAGAAATTAAATTTAGGATTCGATAGTATTTAAACTAAGCATATATTATGGCCAGTGAGTCTTATGAATGAGGCGCAATGTTACTAACCTTTGATTCCCACACGGCTGGCTTAGGCTTTTTTAAAATAAAAGGGTAAAACGTTGTTATATGAGATAAAATGACAAAAAATATGTTTGTCAAATCATCATCATCATCATCATCAGCCTTTTTATGTCCTCACTGCTGGGGCACAGGCCTCCTCTTTGTGAGAGGGTGTGGGCCGTAATCCACCACGCGGGCCCAATGCGGGTTGGTGGATGTCACATGTCTTCGAAGTTTTGGTTCTAGGACATGCTGATTTCCTCACGATGTTTTCCTTCACCGTTTTGAGAGCAGTGGTGATGAAATAAATTACACAAAGTAAAGCGCCTGCCGGGGTTTGAACTCACGACCTACAACTTGTAAGTCGCGGCCAATACCACTGGGCCACTGCTCTCAAATTGTCAAATAATATAAAAAAAGGTGTGTGTGCGATTGACACACGATAGAAGTGAAACTTCAGTAAATCGACAAAAGAATGAGATGAATATATATAACAAGGGTAGGATAATTACAAAGTTTAATTGTTTAACACGTTCAACGCCATGTCGGACAATGCTGGGCGACACTTAACTTTCCCTATAAGCCACACAAAAATTTGAAATTGACAAAAAAACGACTTTTCGTTTTATTTAATTATATTAATAAATATGCATTTTTAGTATGTATATTTCTGTCTCATTCTTTCCTGGCTTCATCCTACACATTTTTGTATTTGTGTCTCTTACCTGTCGTTTTTTCCGTTGCATCCGGTTTGAAATCACAACGATAATAACTCACACGCAACTCCACGATTATGAGTTTTATCTTCTACATCACGCTCGTATGCCGCGATAGGTTAGGCTGAAGTGTAGTAATTTAAAGATTTCAATGGGTAAGTTACACTTTTATTGTTTACTTACTATACGTTACTGTTGTGTACACGTTTGTTGATTGTTTTTCATAGTCTGAAAATATTTTCAAAAGCTAATCTAATAATTTACTGGGTATCTCTGAGTAGCTAATAAAACTTTTATTATAAGCAGAAAAATACACTGCACATCCATTCCAGAGCGCCAACAAAATATTTCTCAACAAAACCGAATTTATAGCAAATGAGAAAATGTCACATACGGAATGTCACATAAAATTTCACTTTAGTGTATTTTTATATTATTCGCTTGGAAAATTCCTAACAAAAATTCTGGAACAAATATTACATTGACATTTGTTCGTAAATGACCCAATTATATGTATGTTTCCTGTAAAAATAATTAGGGCAGTTATGTATGCTATTTTATATCAACTTGTACTTACTAAGGTGCTTTGTATAGTAGTAGTAGTATGGTATGGGCATGTGATGCGGAGGAATGAAGAAAATGTCGGGAGGAAAGTCTTGTGTATGGATGTGGATGGCTATAAGAGTAGGGGAAGGCCAAAGAAACGATGGTTGGACTGTATGAAAGAGGATATGGGTAAAAAGGGGGTGACTACAGAGATGACGACTAATAGAGGAGTATGGAAGACAAAGACATGTTGCACCGACCCCAAATAAATTGGGATAAGGGCAGGAGAATGACTTACTAAGATGTTTTGTTTTTTCTTTTTGCTAGCCTTGTTTGTTTACTGCTGGGCACATTCCTCATCTTTGTCTTTCCAAATCTCTCTATCTTGGGCGAACACTGGCCATGTTTGTCCCGGAAATATGATTAGATCATCTTCACCGCGGCGTACACTCGCTGGACGCCTTAGGGAGGAGGACGTCCTGGGCACTCAGGGCAGGGAAGGAACAGGGGTGGGTTTTAATCAGTAAGAGTCTGACACGCCCTCCCGCTCCACCCAGAGCGGGAGAAGTCATTGGATGATTTATCAACCACAAAAAAATAAAAAAAAGGTTCCGTACGTAAAAAAGGAGGAGTATGTAGCTAGCCCACTCGCGCTTCAGCCTCGCTGATTTTTCCCCAATATCTGCTATCTGAAATACTTACTATACTAAGATGAGTTTCCAACACGATCTGTTCGCTGATCGTCTATTGGAACGTTCCTTATCGCGCGTTGTGAAAGGGGGCTAGACGGAAAAAATTCTTACGAAAAGTTGTCACGACACTAATGAGGCTGTCCATCCAAAAAGATTGTGTTGGAAAAACAATCTAATAAAAACTTCTTGTTACAATTACTTTTGTTATAGTTGTTGTTATTGCTAAAGAGTTGAGTTGAGTTGAGCTGAGCTGAGCTGAGCTGAGCAGAGCTGAGCTGAGCTGAGCTGAGCTGAGCTGAGCTGAGCCGAGCCGAGCCGAGCTGAGCTGAGCTGAGCTGAGCTGAGCTGAGCAGAGCTGAGCTGAGCTGAGCTGAGCTGAGCTGTGCTGAGCTTAGCTGATCTGAGCTGAGCTGAGCTGAGCTGAGCTGAGCTGTGCTGAGCTTAGCTGATCTGAGCTGAGATGAGCTGAGCTGAGCTGCGATGAGATGAGATGAGATGAGATGAGATGATGAAGTATAACTTCTTACGTGCGTGCGTGTGTGCGTGGTTAACAATAAAAAAAATATTATAAATTAAAAAAATAAAATTATGTTACAATTCCTTCACTAATTAATCAAAAGGAACTTCGTTCCATCCGGGTGTCCCTTGACACCTCTCAAGTTTTTTTTTATGTACAATTTTAGTTTAGAAAAAAATAAATAGGCTGTCGTGGGGACTACCAATAGAAGTGAAATCTGCGCATCGACAGTCTGGCGCAACACGTCACTAGTATGTCGGTGACGGGAACCCATAGCTTTTGCCCATGTCAACGCAGCTAAAGAACTTTTCGCTTCAAAATCCCATGCCGATCTTGCTCAAAATTATAAACATTAAAAAAAATTGTGAACTTCGGTATTAACAGTACAATAAAATTTAGATTCTATCAGGTGAGCAACCGTAAAATTCTCCGAATAACTTTTGTTTCTAGATTTATGGCAAAAGTATTTTGCCCGCGACTTTTCACTGATGAATTCCATTAAATTCCAGCTTGATTTACATTTTACATTCACACCGCAAATTCTCCAAGATTTTCTTTAAAATAAGGAATTCTTTTCTAAAGAAACAGGTCACATGATAATATGTTATGCTTGATTTAGTTCTAATGAAAATTTTATTTTGAGCTAGTATTTCCTTTCTCAAAAATCTCTAAGAATTCTTTGTAAAATATCTGCCTAAACCGAAATTGAAAAGTAAAGAATAATTTGGTTTTAACAGCCTTTTTTATTTTATTCTTTATTGATTGTGTTCGTGAATCTACCTTTTGTGTGTAGGTAGAACTAGCTTCTGTCAGAATAAGTACTTCCCCCGTTATAAACTTTCAACCCCCTTTTCACTTCCTTAAGGGTTGAACTTAAAAAAAAAAAACTTTCTTAGCGGATACCTACTCGTCACAAATAACATACACACCAAATCTCAATTCTCTAGGACCAGCGGTTTAGGCTGTGCGTTGATATATCAGTCAGACAGTCAGTCAGGACTTTGAATTTTATATATATATACAGATACAATGAATACCTGGTAGGTAGGTACTTGGTATCTTCATGTATTGGCTTTTTTATACAATAAGTATTTAAATGAACGAAAACTAGTCTTCTTATTAAAAACTTTTTAGTGTTTAATAAAGTACCTTTTTTTTTGGGGTGGGTAGTCATCGTATGACTTCTCCCGCTCTGAGTGGAGTGGTGGCAGACTCTTACTGACTAAAACCCACCCCTGTTCATTCCTTGCCTGAGTGCCCAGGGGCGTGGCAACTCTGTTAAGAATTTATCCGCGACCCCTTGTCATGCATGCATCGGCCATGACGGGCCCCGTCAGTGGTGGCTGTCATCTCTTTGTGGCGCACGGCCCATCGACTCGCGGGCCTGGTGCTGATCGGACGACGAGCTACCCATTACTCACTGTCCGCAGTCCTGCGTCTATGGTGGCCGGAGATCGTCTCGTGACCCCCGATGCCCAGGGCGTCTCCTGTGGCGGGTGCGGCTGGAGGCGTGAGGGTCACTCCGTTGAGTCTCCCTCATTCGTTCCGCCTACACCTTCGCGAGCATTACTGCTTCGCAGAAGGAGGAGACTGCTTCCCATTCCCTCTCGCCCGTACCATGGCCTGGACCAGGGCCGGGCGCAAGAGGTCGCTGCCGCCGATCGCCTCCACGAGGACACGGTGGTGCTCCGCCCAAGCGGAGCTGATCTCCACCGTATGCTCCACCGTGTTCTCTGGGCAATCCGCACAATGGTGACACCCGGGCAGGTCCTCCCGCCCAATCTGACACAGAAAGCTCCCGAAACAGCCGTGTCCGGTGAGGACCTGCGTCAGGCGGAAGGTGAGGACGCCGTGGCTACCGCCACAATTGTGGCGTGCCCAGCGTTGGGTTGCGACAGTCCCTCTCTCCATGTCGCCATGAGAACCAGCCGGAGCTCCGTCCGCCTCGAGGTGCGAGGTCCTTGGCATTCAGATCTCATGGCGATAGTCCGGCAAGGAGGCTCGCCGCCTCACTCCGGTGAGGCGGCGAGCCTCCTTGCCGGACTAGCCGAATGGCCATGACCCTTTGGGACGCGCTCAACCGGCGATCTGGTCGCCGCTTCAGAATAGTATTTTTTACTGATTACATTCTCGTATTCATATCTTGCTATAGCTATTTTTTCCTCGATTAATGTAATAATAGTTATTTCTGAAAAATACACATCAAAAATTAAACAGTTCTGCCATTACGTCGATCACGATACTAATAACATCAGGTATAAAAATTTAATCAACTGAATACTTTGTCAACAGGCAGTCGGCGGTCGCCTTCGCCGTATGCAACCACGCATATAGGAGAACACGTGTACGCTAAACCTGAGTCAAGAGTGTCGTATTATGCTGCCTCCAATCTCACACATGTTTCACAAGTAAGTGATCTATGATTAACTAGCTTCAGCATGTATCCCAGGTCCTAATCCAGGACATGGAGGGGGGAGTCTCCCTTTGTGTCAAGAGTCATCCAGATCCTTTCAGCTAAGGAGTAGAGTTCCCTGCCGGATTTTGTTTCCAGATAGCTATAATCTGGGGGTTGCCTGAAGTCAAAATTGAATTGGTTACTTATAGTTAAGCGTGGTCCATCGTTGACCATAGCATCGCTTACTATCAGGTGAGGCAATGCTCAAGCAGGAGCATATCAATAGTAAATAATTTTCTGTAGTTTAAAAAACTAAAAAACACACATTATTTTTTGTGTTCTCAGCAAAACCTTTTATTTGATACCCCTATCCTGGGACTGCATACAAAATAACTAGTCCGCCATCTTTTGGTGGCCGCCATATTTGATTTAGAATGACGTCACTTAGCTAACCATGCATTGTCATGCATAATTTCAGCTTAATCAGAAACCGAGAAGTGGGTCAAATTTAACTTCTAAGATTTGTTTACATAGTTACAAGTGAAGCAATAGATATAATAAGTGTGTTAAAAAACCCTTGGTGAGCAGTGGTGGCCCAGTGTGAGCAGTGGTGGCCCAGTGTGAGCAGTGGTGGCTCAGTGTGAACAGTGGTGGTCCAGTGTGAGCAGTGATGGCCCAGTGTGAGCAGTGGTGGCCCAGTGTGAGCAGTGGTGGCCCAGTGTGAGCAGTGGTGGCCCAGTGTGAGCAGTGGTGGCCCAGTGTGAGCAGTGGTGGCCCAGTGTGAGCAGTGGTGGTCCAGTGTGAGCAGTGATGGCCCAGTGTGAGCAGTGGTGGCCCAGTGTGAGCAGTGGTGGTCCAGTGTGAGCAGTGGTGTCCCAGTGGTAAAGGCCGCAATTTACAAGTTGTTGGTCGTGAATTCAAACCCAGGCAGGCGCTTTCATCATCATCATTTGAGCCGAAAAACGTCCACTGTTGGACATAGGCCTCCCCCAAGTGTCGCCACAATGATCGATCCTGTGCGTCTCGCATCCACAGGCAGGCGCTTTACTTTCTATAAATTATTTCATCACCACTACTCTCAAAAACGGTGAAGGAAAACATCGTGAGGAAACCGGCATGTCCTAGAACCAAAAATTCGAAGTAATGTGACATCCACCAACCCGTATTGGGCCCGCGTGGTGGATTACGGCCCACACCCTCTCACAGAGAGGAGACCTGTGCCCCAGCAGTGGGGAAATTAAAAAAGGCAGATGATGATGAAAAAAAAACCGTTAATGCGTGATTGATTTACAAACATCAAAACATATTGACATCTGGGGTATAGAAAATAAGACATGTATCTAATAAAAAAGATTATGGAATTATAACTTTCATATAATTCATAATCCATACGTATTACAGAATAGCGAAGTATGAAAGAAGGCGACCGGTTGCGCCGATCCCAAATAGATTAGGATAAGGACAAAAGATGATGATATGATCAAGAAGGAGCTATGCAATACCACGGGACCTGATCTAGAAGAAAAATAATTTAGTTCAAATAAATTTCAATAGATGGCGTGATTTGTATGGATTCCTTATTGAAGGTTATATTATATTAAAAAGATTAAGAAAAAAAATGCTAGTAAGAACTCTCCCAAGCACAAAATTGTAGAATAATGGGCTCCTAATTCAAATTTAGGGGAATACCGGAACGAATACTATAGCATTTATTGTACAAACTGATGTATGTTTGAAATTTCTCTCTCTTCTCAGTATAATTTGTTTAGTAACACATTTTGATACAATTAAACTTTTATGAAGTGCAAAAAATACAAAAAAAAAAACTTTTTTACAAAAAAATAAAACAGACTTCCAAAAAAAGTGCAAAATAACTTTAATTTCGGAAGTCGGTGTTCCTGTTTTGTATCTTCGTTTTTTGACACCGACTTCCGAAATTAAAGTTATTTTGCACTTTTTTTGGAAGTCGGTTTTATTTTTTTGTAAAAAAGTTTTTTATTTTTCACTTTTTAGTTGTGGCTCCCCATTAAACTGTGTTAACAATTCATAGACATACGATAGCAGCAATTGCGGTTGATTTGCTGTCAATTTTTGAAGAGTTCCGTTGTCTGTCTCCGAAACCCATCATCAGATCTTTTTGAAATTTAAATGGTCCCACCATTTCGGAATAAACCCCTTTCGAACAAAAAAAGAATTTTGCAAATCCGTCAATATATGACAGAGTTATGCCCGAACATATCTCCTCCTTTTTCGAAGTCGGTTAAAAACAATTCTTCAATGTTTAAGAAAAAAATGAACGTTGCTGAATTTTCATTTAACTCGCAAGCCGTTGCCGCTGCTAACACCATTTGGCAAGGTGTACAGCGCGCCCGAACACGAAAAAAAGTTGCCTGCTGCCTGCCGAAAATCACTAGTTAGGAAGAAATTCCTTGTAGGAGATGAGGCATCTACAGGCTGTAACGGAAAGGTGTGGTTATATTTTGAGAACCGGCTCAGCCCATGGGTATGAATAACATTATCTAAGAAAAAACAGACAATTCCCAAAAAACAAAAATGGACTTTTCATACAAAGTTATCATCAGCTGATCAAAATTTGTATGGGAGGTGAAATTTTTTTTTTAAAATTTTCTTAGGTTTTCTTGAAGAAAGTTTTTCATATCGATGGGCGGATGCAGTTTTTAAAATATGACCACACCTTTCCGTTATACCCTGTATACGCTAGGAATATATATAATCTTTGGGACAGCAGTTTAGCACAAATAATGTCTTAAAAGAGTCTGCTGGGTGTCTGGGCAGCTGGCGGAACGACTAATGGCCGGCGAAACAGTAATTCTCACTTTTTTAATGGGCTAAGACTGTCTAGATTCTGTGTCAGACTGGCGCCTGCGATAAGATGCAGCCAGCCGGCCATTGCCCTGGAATGGCCCAGATAGTTTGCGATTAAAGACTTGTTTCCAATGTTGAAACACTATTAAAAATATTCGACACATTTCGTTAGGCACCAAGATTTCGATGACGCTGATGGCTTGAAAACTGGAGTTTTATTTTTCTAAGTCTGTTATCTTACTTTAATGCAAAAATGTTTGATTTAAACGATGGTCTCCAAGAATGACTGATTCTTTTTGGCCATTAAAGTGCAAATATACGACTTCTAATGATTTTAAATTGAACATCACGTCTAAACGACTAGTCATTTTCTTTGATAAAAGTATTTGTTACTTTAGACAATTTTTTTCGTAATTTGATATTGTGAATATTTAAAATTAAATTTTTATAACATAGTGTAATTAATTTGTTATGTGTGAGGAGTGATATAACAAGTGTAACAGCCGCACGGGTCGATGCATCAGGTTAAGCTACGCTTGCCGGGGTTGGTCCATGGATGGGTGACCATCTTTACATACCGAGACTCCTCCGTGCCTCGGAAAGCACGTTAAGCTGTTGGTCCCAGCTGTCAATCGTGGATCTTTGACAGTCGTTACGGGTCGTCAGAAGCACGAAAGTCTGACAACCAGTCTTACCAAGTGGTACCTATCGTATTATCCAGTAACTGGGTTGTGGAGGTCAGATAGGCAGTCGCCCCATGTAAAACACTGGTATTCAGCTGCATTCGGTTAGACTGGAAGCAGACCCCAAGATAGTTGGGAAAAGGCTAGGCAGATGATGATGAGGAGTGATATGATAGAAAAGGGAGTTAGTGATAGCGTGACGGCTGACAAGACAGAATGGAAGAAAAAAACGTGTTGCGCCGACCCCAAGTAACATGTGATAAGGGCAGGACGGCGTGGATAAACAATTGATAATCACGCAAAAACTATTAAGCATATTTTTATGAAACCTTCACCATTTCAAAGTTAATTAGAATTTTTGATATTTTTTTATCGTTTAGTATAAATGTTTTATTATAATACTTGTTGTTTTATGTACCTATAATAAATTGATAATGCGTCTAATTTGGGACAGCGCGCTCCTTGATGGGCGAGTCATATTACTGGGTGGACGTACGACGCCTTGCGTGAGTTCAGCACAGAACACGCAAGCTAGCCACTCAAGGTCGTTGGCATATAACTAAATCTTAAATGTCTGCTTCAAAATAGAAGTACTGTAGTTAGAAGCACAGGAAGCTCACATACATGGTAGATATTTATTTGTAGCGATACACTTTATTGATCAGTAAATATTCATCCAAATTCTCCTGATTAACTCTACATATGTATTCAAATTGTTATTCAGGAGTAAAGCCTGTGGATTAACAATTAACTAATTATGTTAGCTTATTAATTAAATTAGATAATTATGCTAATTCACATTTCGCTGTGCAAATAAACTAGACACAGCTATTAGGCAATTAGTACAATGTAACTACCACATTACACCATTTTGTCCATAATGTGGTATGTGGACAATTTTGTTCCATTGTGGTTAGCGACCATTTAACATAACGAGTGACTATAATTTGAAGATTATTGCCGAGTTTTTAGCCACTAAATTATGTGCGTACAAACCATAATTATGTTAATTTAAAGAATATTAAGCCTAAAAAGACTTTAATGTGCTCACTGCTGGGACACAGGACTTCTCTCCGTGAGAGGGTTTGGGCCGTGATCTACGTCACATGTCTTCGATTTTTTATTCTAGAACAAAAATATCATTTTCGTCCCGATGCTTTCCTTCACCGTTCTGAGAGCAGTGTTGATGAAATGAATTACACAAAGTAAGGTGCATGCCTGGGATTGAACCCACGACCTGCAACTCGTAAGTCGAGTACGTTACCACTAGGCCACTAGGTACTGGTCTATCCTATACTTAAACATTTTGATTTTTTAAATCTTTTCATGAACGTGCTCCGCGCTTTTGACGAAAGCCAGTCATCAAATTATTTTCGTAAGATTACACAATTCACACATAAATGCGAAGTTTTAAACAATATAATATGTTTGCGTAGTATTAGTATTATTACAAACGTGACCTAATAAAGACATTTGGCACCGTTAGTAATGTTTCTCCAAATGCACCGGGTAATAAATTAGTTTTGTGTGGAAGTAAATTTTAGTTTACTGCCGGTCTCGAAGAGGCGCCGCGGCCCGAGTCTGGGGCACAGGCGATAGCGAATTAATGTTGCAAATAAAACTCAAATCAAAATTAATTATTGCCAGTGATTGGACTCATGAAAGACTCATGGCAATCTCTTCCTTTTTAAAAATAACAGTAAGGATTAACATTAACATCTCAAAAACTACAAAGAATTAAATCATAAGGAGACCCATTTTCATTCACAAAATTAAACCATACCTACTTATTATTCTTATTTCAAACCAAGACGCAAGATACGGTTTAGCTGTATGTATGATGTACAGTCACGAGCAAAAATATGTACACAAGCAGATTTTTCTTGTAAGCTCGAGTGCCTTAAAACCGTCCATTTAAGATACTCGAGCTTACAAGTAAAGTTTGCTTATGTACGTATTTTTGCTCGTGACTGTACCTACAGCTATCTTTACCTGCTTTTGCTCTGTGGTATGTAAAGTAAAGGAATTTAATTAATATTTTAATAAGTTTGAAACTACTTAACCGTCGCATAGAACGACTGGGTCGTTCTAGAACGTGCAAGTAACATTTAACATTAAGATGATAAACAACCACAAGCACACATGCACGATTGGCGCAGTGGTTGAGTGATTAGCTGCTGCGCTGCGTGTCATGGTTTTGATTCCCGTACGAAGCAAATATTTGTATATCTTAAATATATTTATTCTGGATTTGAGTGACTTGTGTTTGTGAGTTTACACGTTTGTGAACGCACTCATAAATATAGTATTCGTCAAACTCAATGGCGTCTTGGAATACCACCAACTTCCAAACTGACAAATAAGTAGGTACTTTTCACCCCTAAAACATATTCACACAGCTTCCCCACACTAAAATCATTAAATTATGGTCGACTTGACTGTACCTGCGCGCAATTGCACTCGCGGCTAACTTCCCACACGCCATTAAGTTTGACGAATACTATACACGAGTAAATCTTATTGTAATTCTCGTTCCATATCAACGAAGAGACAAAATACTGTTTACCAAACAACCACGTACCTTCCACTCCACATACACAGCCATAACTCTCCATATTTAATTCCCTACCTTAAACTCCACATCACTTCCCCACCCAGTTCCCCACTAAATTCAGCCACTCTCCCAGATAAATTAACCCACATTACGGGGTTACTCCTGATCTTTGCCTGAACAATCCGCAAACACTTTAATGGCACCATACGTCGTACGAAGGCAACCGTAGGAATTAATCGTTGTGGAACCCTCACGTCTTTTTCTTAAGAGGTAAACATGGATGGAATTCAGTCATTTATTTTTGAGGTTAGGAACGAAATTGCTGTTTGGATTGTTTGTTTGATTTGTGGGAAGTTCTTGAATTCAAATTAACACGTGTTTACTAAGTTCTTACTTCAAGGTTCTTGTATTTTCCTTGTTATTTTAGTGAAGATAATGGGTATCTCTTTTAAAGAGATACCCATTATCTCTTTAAAAGAGACTTTGCCCTCTGAGTTTGTTTCGGTGTTTCTTCTCAAAGAAGTCAGCTAGTAAACATCGGCCTCATCTAGCTAAAACTGACAAAAAAAAATGTTGAAGTGTAAAATTGTTGTTAAAACCTACTTACAAAATAAAATCATTTATCATTTACGATCACTGGTATGGTAATATGATTGATTTATTAAAAACTGTGTTATTGTCTTTTGCCGGACGACACGTGCGGTTATCACATTGGAGCAGTGAACGCAACTGCATTGGAGTTATAAATAAAACATATTGGAGCACTTTCAGTAAAGAATCAAGTAGGAGATAAGTCACAGCCAATAAAAAGATATTAACTCTCATCAATAGCATAGCCCTTACCCGCAGCATCGCCCATGTTAAAGCCGAAAATCCCACACGAACGTTCTCATACTACAGGGATAAAAAAATGTCTTAGTTCTTAAAGCAGGCGTTATTATCTATTTATGAATACGTGAAGTACAAACTTTCGAGGAGTGAGAAAGCTAATATTTTTTATAAAATATGCAATAGAAGTAAAATAAATTAACTAAAAAAACAATACACACACTATGCCTCTGATACGTATATATACTTAAAAGAAAGTAAGAAATAAAAATTATTTATTTTGCACAGATTACAAAACGCACATTAATTTTCAAAAACCTAGTATCCAAGTCTAGTCAAGTTTATGGTTCGCAGTCATTTCATGTCTTGTTTTTGGTCTTTGACAGTAAAACCTTTAATGGTCGAATTTCGATTGCCAGGCGACCACTAGTACTGATAGATATCCAAACATACTTACACAGACTATCAAATTTATAATGTCGTAGTAGGAAGTAGAATAAAACTAAGATACTCATAGATATCCAAAAAAAGCCTAAATAGCCGAAAGAACAATGGTACAATTATGCAAAAAAAAAAATATAAAAAAAATATTTCCACTGTTATAAAACAAAAGTATCCCTCTTCTCCAAAGCATATTTCGTATCACCACCTCCTTTACAAGTCTCCTACATTACAAGGGTGGGGGAATGGTGCATAAAACGAGCCCTTTACTTCATTAAGAATCCAATTTAAGACGAGTTACCGGAGTTACCCGGTCTCCCCTGCAGGTGATACAAACGTAATGCAATTAGCGCTCTTCTTAGGCAAGTATTGCAAACAGAGTTAGATTATGTCTAGAAGTGTCTAGTTTTCTTTGTATATAATTTGAATGACAATATTCAAACGGAGCCCTATTGCTGTCACTCACATGTCCGTCTGTTCTCACTGTTCCGAAGAATTTTTTAACTTCCCATTGACATAATTATAAACTTGAATAACATTTATTATTATGTATATTTTCCTAAAAAAAACAATATATTGATAATTATTATTTATTATTATAATTTATTATAATTTTTTTTTTATTGTATATTATTTGTATGTGTACTAAATAAATAAATAAATAATTCCCTCATTTGGTACGGAACCCTAAATGTGTGAAGTCCGACACGCACTTGGCCGGTTTTTTTTTCGCCTTTTTTGTAATAATAGATGTATCTGTGGTAGGGATAAGATGTTATTATAGATACTTAGACGAAATATAAATTGAAACGTACTTTTACTCAAAGTAATAAAATATTTACTCGTAAAATAGGTGTATATTTTTAATTATTTCAACATTTTCATACAAAAATACGTTTTGAAACTAAAACATATTTTTGATATTGACTGTATTTTCTCGTTTCATAAAAAATATTAAATGATGTAATTATCTTCAATTATCAAAAGAAATCAGTGAAAAATATTTCAACATGCTCAAAAAGAATACAACTCCACCGTGACAGTGTAATCACTGCCGTGACCAGGATTCGAACCTGGGTTACTACGGCCACAACGTAGGGTCCTAACCACTAGACGATCACGGCTACCGGAGCAGATAAGAGTGGCTGCGAAATACCGCAGTACATTCAGAAACTGGAGCACTTTCACTGTTTGTAATTTGTCACGGTAAGCGCAAGAGCGCAGTTATAAACACGTTTATGCAATAACGGTACCTAAATAATTAAACGGTAACGTTATTTTGTATCATCGTTATGAAATTATTAACATTTTGCATAATCGCTTTAGAGTCATTTTAAATTAATTTAAAAATGGTTTCCCATGTTTTTGGAGATAATTAAGTACCTACGTAGTAAAATTACCAAATTAAAATACATTCCCAAGTTTAGGTATAACCGTGAATATTAGTGGTTGAATATAGATGAATTTTTTTTTTTTTTATTGCCAGCCCACAGCATTAATGTGATAAATTAATCTTATCGATTTACCCATGGCCGTAACAGAATAGTAACTAATCAAATTAATTTAACAATATTCTATCTTTGTATCTGTCTAGCAGTGGGACATTTGAGGCTATAATATTTTTCTATACTTACTTTAAAAAAACTAAAAACACCCTTTTTTTCGTGTTCATATCAGCAAACCCTTTCATTGAATACATATATCATGGGAATGCATACACAATAACTAGTCCGCCATATTCGATTTAGAATGACGTCACTTAGCTAACCATGCATTGTCATCCAAACTAAACATGTCTTAGTCGGAAACCGAGAAATGGGTCAAATTTAACTTCTAAGATTTGTTTACATAAAAGTGTGTTAAGGTGGAAGCGCCAGGATAGCCCGCGAAATTCAAATTTTATTACGTTTTTTGCAATTTGCAGGTCAGTGTCAGGTTGCATCTTGGTCAAAATTCGATTCGCAGCCGTAGCAAGTATGTATTTATAAATTAAAAATAATTAAAGTCATCAATACAACTCCTTCAGTTAGAATTGATGTCAAATACCGGGCCTGCGGACGGCGAGTAGTGGGTAACTCGCCGCCCGATCAGCACCAGGCCCGAGAGTCGACGGCGCGTAGTGTTCCACGCGCGCCTCAAAGAGTTGTCAGCAAAGGACGGGGCCTGCCACGGCCAATGCCTGCCCGGGGGTTGAGGATAAATTCGAAAGAGTTACCTCACCCCTGGGCATGGAGGGCAGGGAGGAACAGGGGTGGGTTTTAGTCAGTAAGAGTCTGACACGCCCTTCCGCTCCACCCTAGAGCGGAAGAAGTCATAAGATGATTTCCCACCACCAAAAAAAAAAATGTAAGTATTTCATGAAATCATGACATTTGACATCAATTCTAACTGAGATAGTTGTAATGGATGATTTTAATGATTACAGTTCTGTAAATACGTGCTTGCTATAGCCGCGAATCATATTTTGACCAACATACAACCTGATACTGACCTTGAGATTGCAAAAAACGTAAGAAAATTTGTATTTCGCGGGCTACCCTGGAGCTTTCACTTTTACAAAAGCCTATATTTGACATTGTTCTCATCATACAATTGAACTATTGCAAGAAGACAAAAAAAAACAGATACAAACTACGCCCCAACTATCCACAATACCACGCTCCAGTCTCTTCCATCAATATTAGTCGTTTCATTATTGGTCTTGGCAAAGACCCGAGTTTTTAATTTGCAATCCCCTTTGTCCGCGAATTTATCGCACCGTTGAAAGTCTTTAGGAGGAAATATGAATTAGTGTCCTTACCAAGGAGGGATCGCTAATGAACGGAGGTGTAAATAAGAAGTTTCTTATTAAACGAGACGGTTTTGGATACAAAGCTGAGGAAATTTTACTCCAAGGACTTTTGACGCGAATTTTATTTCGTAATTGGGTCTTTTGTGGGAGGAATGAAAGAGCGGTTTGTAGCTACAAATAAATGATTGATGTTTTTATTTAAATAGATTCGAAGGTGTCTTCTTTTGTCAGTAAAGTGATTGTGAAAATATTTTTATAGAAATATAGTTCCTGTCATCTTATATCTATAGCTGCCTACACCTACACTACACAGCTGCTCATTCTACTTCCTACTAATATCATAAATGCGGATGGATGGATGTTTGTTACTGGAATAACACATTTTTATTAGGGTTTCGTACCGGAAGGGTCCAAACAGAGCCCTATTGTTGTCACTCACGTGTCAGTCTGCCTGTCCGTCCGTCGTCTGTCACAAAATTTATTACGAAGAGTTTTCTAATTTCCCGACTTAAAAACTGGAAATTTTGTTAATAATGTTTATTATTATGTATACTTTACTAACAAATACCAATATTTGGTACGGAACCCTTAATGTGCGAAATCCGACACGCACTAGGCCAGTTTTTTTTTTATAATTGTAGAAGTAGGTACTAATTCCACGGGGGTGAAACCGCTGGCAGAAGCTATTACCATCAGCACCGTAGTTATACAATAAACAGTTAAAGAGAGCAGCAAGTAAGTAGATAGGAATATTATAAAGAGAGCAGGAAGTAAGTAGGTAGGAATATTGTAAATAGAGCAGCAAGTAAGTAGGTAGGAATATTGTAAAGAGAGCAAGAAGTAAGTAGGTAGGAATATTGTAAATAGAGCAGGAAGTAAGTAGGTAGGAATATTTTAAATAGAGCAGGAAGTAAGTAGGTAGGAATATTATAAAGAGAGCAGCAAGTAAGTAGGTAGGAATATTATAAAGAGAGCAGCAAGTAAGTAGGTAGGAATATTATAAAGAGAGCAGCAAGTAAGTAGGTAGGAATATTATAAACTAGCGACCCGTCCCGGTTTCATATGGGAGCAAAATGATTCGAAAGACACGTAGCGCCATCTAGCGTCCTAAAGCAATTGTGACAGTTGAAAGTTGCCGTCGTTTCCCTCGGGAACAGTACTTTTTTTTCTGAATGAAAGGTCAAATCAATCTGCCTAGCATTTTCTCAAGTATCTTGGGGTGGGCTTCTGGTCTAACCGGATTCAGCTGAATATCAGTATTTTACATGGAGCGACTGCCTAACTGACCTCCACAACCCAGTAACTGGGTAATACGACCCCTCTTGGTAAGACTAGATGTCACACTTTCGGGCTTCTCCGGGTCGTCACCCTTAACGACTATCAGTGATCCACGATTGACAGCCGGGACCAACAGCTTAACGTGCTTTCCGAGGCATAGAGGAGTCTCGATATGTAAAGATGGTCACCCCGGCAAGCGTAGCTTAACCTGATGGACCGACCTGTGTGGCTGTTATTACTTTAGGCACGAGCTCCTTCTGGATGAAAGGTATAATCGAATATATTATGATATTGAGTGTTCTTTTCTGTCTTGTCTATTTATATAGTGACAACGTATAATATGCAAAATTTAATGATTATCAGTTCAGTCATGGTTAAAGTGTGAAAAGGTAACAAACAAACTTACTTTCCAATTTAAATATTACTTGATGTGACAGCAACTCTGTTTATATGCCTGTTTGTTACTTTTTGCCGCTAAGGTTTTGCTAACTGTGGAGGCTTGTAAATGGCTTGTTGTAAATTACCTTTATACTCTTGGATTATTGTAAGCCACCCAAACATAATAAAATTAAATTAAACCACTAAATTGATCTAAATGAAAAACATAGACATGACCTAAACCTTTAGAAAGACATAGAATAGGTAGGTAATTTGTATCACAATACCATCACAGCGTACCTAGCTTGACTATAACAGTTTTCAATACAACATCACCACTACCAAGCCACGTGAACATATACTCTCTTCATTCATTAAAGCGTTATTTATCTCCCCTTGTCTCGGCTATCAAAGTACTCTGACAAAATCGCTTCGCTGCAACACCCAGTGCAAAGCTAGCTAGTCTGGCAGCTATGTCGCAAACTAGATTAAGGATATCGCTGGACGCCGTCCGACTCAATGCAATTATGTGTGCGCACCTGTCTCTAACTAAAGACTCGTCTAGTTCACTGGGTATGCGTTCGGTGGTACTTTTTAGAGTAGCCTTGTTACAGACTTGCTGATTCGGGGAAAGAGTATTTTGAAAAGTTTTGTTATTGAAGCGAAGTTAAAATCAATAAGCATAGTTCTTAGCCGAACATAGCTTGACAGAAATGACCATAGATTTTTAAGTTTTATTTGATTTTGAAATGACTATTTAAAAAATGGATTGCGACTAGATTTAAATTGGTTGGGTACCGTACATACTTTTTCAAAACTGTTATTGTGGTAAAACAATTGAAGGTCGAAAGCACGTTAAGCCGTTGGTCCCGGCTGTCAATCGTGGATCTTTGTGGTTTCGTGGTCAGAAGCCCGAAAGTCTGACAACCAGTCTTACCAAGGGGTATCGTATTACCCAGTAACTGGGTTGTGGAGGTCTGATAGGCGACTGCCTGAATACCAGTATTTCACATGGAGCGACTGCTCCATGTGAAATACTGGTATTCAGCTGCATCCAGTTAGACTGGAAGCCGAACCCAAGATTCATCATTCATGAATTCATGCGGGCCAATAACTAGCCGGGGGAGCGTGATGAAATGCGCAAGCACTCCAGCGCCCCGGACAAAGGTAGCTGCCGAACAACATGTGGTTTTAGTCACCAAGAGTCTGATAGACCCATGCATCCATACCATCGTCGCTGAAGACATCCATGAGGATCTCCACTCTATAAAAAAAAATAACATGATGAAACAGATACGTTTAGCTAAACAATGACTTGCACGTAGTGTATCCTTTCTATGCGATAGGTTATAAATGTCTAATCTGACTTATCCAGAAAAAATATGGTCGTGTTCAAAAGCTTCCCACTGACAAAAGCAACGTGACAATATGACAACGATAAATACAACGCGTTTCCACTGAAGTATTGCTTAAAATTTCTCTACACGGAGAACAATTCTATAAAAAATCGATGTCTCATTGGTGTCACACTGTTTTATAATGTAGAAATTAAACACTCCGGGAGTTTAATTTCTACATAGAAAACAAATGAAGTTAATCCATACTAAAATAAATATTCTTTTTAGCAAACAATAACCAAGGACCGCATAACAGATCCTGCAGAACAGCTCCGTCTGCTGACCACTCCTCGCTCCAACATCCGCCTAGAGATCCTGGTCCATGAGGGAACCTTCGGCAGGGTTTACAAGGGAATCTTCAAGAAAGGAGACACCTATGAGGAGGTCGTTGTGAAGACTGTTTCAGGTTAGTTTATTACAATATTAGGTATTTAACTCTCTATTTTTTGGGAATAAATAATTATAGAATTGTGAGACCTTTGTCAGCGTGATTTACATAAGAAAAGAAATTCTGTGTAAGTAAATCTGAGTAAAATCAAAATTATATTCAATTCAACACTTATAAATTGCCCTTCTTTAAAATCATAATCATAAAAATTCTGAACTATCCTCTAAAGTTAAGACGTAAATTATTTTGGTATCGGTAATTTCATCATTCGTGTGTTTTAAATGATAAGAGGATTCTAAATTAAAATTCTCCACAGAAAATGTTGAATAATGAACTGCTAATCAGTGTTTAAATTAATCACATGATTATTCCTACATAAAATATTATAAATGTGAAAGTTTGTGAGGATAAATGAATGTTTGTTAATCTTTCACGCAAAAACTACTGCACGGATTTTGATAAAACTTTACAGTAATATTTCTCATACAATAGAGTAACTTAGAGGCTATAATTTATAATGAGGGGACATACTAATAACACACGGGCGAAGCCGCTGTCAGAATCTAGTTTTTTTTATAAATTAGGCCGATTGTGTCTGCTTTCAATTTCAAGAAAAAAACATAAATTAATTTTCATACACACTCTATTACTTAAGGCGCTATTAACTGCCAACGACCTTCAGTGGTTAGCTTGCGTGTTCTGTGCTGAGCTCACGTAACGCGCCGTACGTCCACCCAGTAATAGGACTCGCTCATCAAGGAGCGCTCTCCGAAATTAGACGCATTATGAATTTATTATACTAAAACACGTATACTAAAATATAAATAAATAAATGATCTTTGAAATGGTGAAGGAGGTTTCATAAAAATACGCTTTACAGTTTTTGCGTGATTCTCAATTTTTTATCCGCGTTAGACATAACTTTACAAATTAATTACAATATGTTATAAAAGTATGATTACAAATATTTACATATCAAATTACGAAAGAAATTGTCTAAAATAACATACATACACTTTTTTTAAAGAAATAGTACAAGTCGGTTAGACGTGACGTTCAATTAAAAATCATTAGAAGTCGTATAATTGTGCCTTAAGTATTTGTACATAGACCACAAACGACATCGTACAATATTGAATATTCCTGAGCACCACAAAATAAAACCAATCGGGTTGACTGTGCTGAATATTGACTATTTGGCTACGTATTGTGTGGCTCAAAGGGTTAGGTTCGAACCATTATTGAGGCGGAGCTTACAATCCACTTTTATACACAGTTTTGTACCCCTCTTGTGGTTGGAATCACTCTGCTACTTGAATGGAACTGGTAGTTGGCTGTTGAAATATGATTGCCTTGTTTTTGCTCTAACATGGGTCTTTATTTTCCTCGTATTTGTCGATTTCGGATACAGAGAGAGAGAGATAAAACCAGCATAATATCTTTTGATTAACATCACTATTGATACCTATGCAAAATGAATGCTCACAAATTCTTGGGAAATTCTCACACCATCACTTTTTATTGTTGTTTGATATCCATTTAAGTTGATCAGTTAAATTTTCATTTTCTATAGTTTTTAAGACAATAACCCAGTTGTTATGCAGTCATTAACAGAAAATAATTGTATTCTAAAGTTCCAACCTTAATTGCAAAACGAAAAAAATAAAAATAAATTTTGTTTTTGTCTTTTTTTTTTTTTCAATGTTTTTTTAAGAGACTTTTGTTTAATCCTGAACACTAATAAAAGAATATTTGTTACTTTGATAGTTGGATTTTTATTAGAGTATGCGAAAGTTTTAAGAAAGACAGCGCAAGAAGCTATCAAATTTTTAGGCAGCAAACGGGTGAAGATCCTCGAAAAGGTTAATAATTTCACCATACAAAATCCTGAATAATAATAATTAAGAATAATATCTAGTAATTTTCGTTCGGTAGCAAAAAAATATCAATTTAAGGTTGTAAAGGTAGTAAAGTATTTACATCCTAGTTGTCTGTAAAAAACATACTTGATTGCATTTCCATTATCAGCATTCACAAAAAACCGAAATCGATACCAAAATCAGCAGACCATAAAAATTGCAACTTATATTGGATGCAGGCTCTATAGCAAATTGGCGATGCTACTCGTATAAAAGCGTATATTCATGCTAACAGGATTGCTTTTCATCTCATCTCGGTAGATAAGCAACGAGATTATTTCAGGCGGAAAATATCAAGTAGATGCCTAGTTTGTATAATTTTCGAAATAGGCACCTGAAAACAAAAGAAGGCGACGAATTTAAGTTGCTGAAATAATGAATTAAGGGCTGATACTTAGATAACTTAAATAAAATTAGATTACTCAAATAAAAGACTGAAAAGTTGTGTGGAAATCAGTTGTCGTGTTATGGGCATGTGATGCGGAGGAATGAAGAAAATGTCGTGAGGAAAGTCCTGTATATAGGAGCAGGGGAAGGCCAAAGAAACGATGGATGGACTGTGTGAAAGAGGATATGGGTACAGAAATGACGGCTAATAGAGGAGTATGGAAGAAAAATATATATTGCGCTTTTTCATTTGGGGTCAAAATGAATTAGGATAAGTGCAGGAGAATGATGACTTAAAAAAAAAAAACTTAAATCGGAGGATAACAATTAATATTTGAAAGCTTTTATATAGAAAATGGGTCTCATTAAAAAAAAAATAACCGTGTGATAAGTTTAAACACTGATTACCAGGTACTTGTTTCAACATGTTCAATCCGCAAGAAGGGTAGATGTGGGTGGTAAAGTGCTGACTAATCATAGAGGGTTTTGTCCTAAATACAGTTGAATTTTATGGATGAGACGTATTATGATCTTGAGTTTAGAATCCGCTAATAATTAGCGGATTCTAAACTCACGTGCTGATCACCGTGGTTATAGTGATGTAAAAATCCCACAGTCCCCGAATTATCCCCGAATTCCGGGCTCCTGTTACAGGTTTCCCGCGAAAAAAAAGCTATACTACCTTCAAGCAGTTCGTGGTCCATGAAAATAAAAAAAAAATGTCGAATGGTCCCTTATCAATAAGTGGTTATGGAATGGTTATGGTGGTGGAATTAGTGCTTAAACTAAGCAAATAGTAACTGAGTGTTATAAATACGACGGAATATTTCAAACCGCCATAATTATTTAGTTATTCGTTACCTTCCATCTGTCAGGCCATTTGGCGCGAAAATCCACGTGCATCGCGGGCGGTTCCCGCGATTACGGCGCGTCTGATTATTGAAAATAGATAATTAATTAAAGATAAGACACCTTTTGCTTATTAGTTCCTAAGCAGCAATATTCTGAAAATATAGAAACAATTTCCACTTTACCATTCTGAATTTGTTTCTTCTTTCGATGTGCTAAATGATTCAATAAACAATGAAAATATTTACTTACGCTTTCAGAGTTTAAAAATTTCTTTCGAAGGAAAAACGTGCGAAGACTTAAAATCGTACGTTCTACTTTTTGAAACAAGCGAAACATTTTCAATGTGTTTGAACACTAAGATTTATAACTTTTCCTAGATGCGGCAATGAAGAGTTCTACTTTTTTATATTTGACTTCGGTTTGTGCAATAAGTTAAAAACTTAATGCGCAGTTATACGACTTTTAATGGTTTTTAATTGAACATCCTGCCCGGGGGTGGAGGATAAATTCGAAAGAGTTACCTCGCCCCCGGGCACTCGAGGCAGGGAGGAACAGGGGTGGGTTTTAGTCAGTAAGAGTCTGACACACCCTTCCGCTCCACCCTAGAGCGGAAGAAGTCATAGGATGATTTCCCACCCCCCAAAAAAAAAAAAAAAAAAAAAACGTCTAAACGACTAGTTTTATTTCTTTGAAAAATATAAATGTTTCACTAGGTAATTTTCGTCATAATTTGATCTGAGAATATTTGAATTATATTTTTATAACATAGTGCAATTAATTTGTAAAGTTATGCCTAACGCGGATAAAAAATTGAGAATCACGCAAAAACTATAAAGCTTATTTTTGTGAACCTTAACCATTTTAAAGATCATTTAATTATTTATAATTTAGTCTAAGTGTTTTTAGTCACGTCAAGCCCCTCATTAGCAGACACAATTAAAAACCTGTTGTCGGCGTCTCCTGACGGATTAATACCTGTTGTTTTATGTGTAATAAATTAATAATGTGTCTAATTTTGGACAGCGCTCCTTGATGAGCGAGTTTTATTACTGGGTGGACGTACGACGCGTTACGTGAGCGCAGCACAGAACACGCAAGCTAACCACTCAATGTCATTGTCAGTTTATAGCGACTTAATACTATGTTAGTCAGTGTCAAGTTTAAATAGTATTAAGTTTTTAGATAATTATAGAATACAGTCACTTTTTTCTACGAGAATGCGAATGTAATACATTTTAATGTTTTTGCAGAATTTGGTAGCAAATGTGTCGAGTCAGCCTTCTCGCTGAAGTAGTCAGTACTACAATAATATTCTCAGCTTCATTTTACCGAGATCGCGCCTGTTTCAATAACATTCTCAGCTTAATTTTACCGAGACCGCGCCTGTTTCCATAACATTCTCAGCTTCATTTCTACCGAGACCGCGCCTGTTTCAATAACATTCTCAGCTTTATTTTACCGAGACCGCGCCTGTTTCAATAACATTCTCAGCCTCATTTTACCGAGGCCGCGCCTGTTTCAATAACATTCTCAGCTTTATTTTACCGAGACCGCGCCTGTTTCAATAATTCCACATAATGTTCAGTTGCGTAAACACTTGAGACATACTCGTAAAATTACACTAATTCTAGAATACAATATCCCCTAAGAATAAATTTGCGAATAATTAAAACAGTTACTGAACTTCACTCGAAAAAAGCCCGCCGTATACTCCGAGTTCTACTTTAGATACTAGAAAATATTTTCAACACTTACGTTTAAACACTTACATATTTTGTCCTAGATGCGGCATCAGCAATGCAGGCAGCGTTGCTAGTAGCCGAAGGGTTACGACTGTTCGGTTTAGTGCACACGAACGTGCTCACTCCGATGGCCGCGTGTGCTGAGGAAGCACGCAAGCCACTTCTAGTTTATTGCTGTCCTTCTCATTCTTCAAATCTTAAGAGGTAAGTTTTTATTGGCAACCATTCTTTTTATAAGTGCTTAGACGCGCACGCACATATGTCAATCCCCGTTGACAGTCGGCCATCGTGTAACTACAGACTTTGTCAGGTTCCGGGTGTATAAACCTTGCCACAGGTCTAAAGACCTTGGGTAATAGTAATAATAGTGGTTTAAAACGCGTGAATCGGGTTTTTGACAATTTTTTTGGCAAGGCAAATGGAATTTCCTCGGTGGCGCACGTGTGTGCCGCTAGTTTGCCTTGTCTGTAGTTACACGACGGCCGACTATCAACAGGGATTGACAATCAATGTTGTTATTTTACTATAACTTTCTTCTATCTTGGTGACTTACAATAAAACTAAAACCCGGGGTTTTAATTGCTAAACAAATCTCAAAATTGTTTAAAACATAGTCACTGTCTGCGTCTTTCTGTTTCTTCGCTTACTTCTCCTAAACCACGTAACAGATTTTGATACGGTTTTCACTGATACAAAGAGCGTTAAACGATTAAAGTTTATATGTATATTTTACAACATTGTGGAGGGCGACTTGCTAGTACGAATATACTTCTATATATATGAACTAGCTTCTGTCGTGCTTAGTGTGTTTTATGTTTGGATATTAGTTCAATGAATCAGTAAATGAGATTTGGCAGCACGTCTAAAATAGTAAAAAAATTGAATATTTTCAGAAAACCCGACTGTAAATAAAAAAAAAAACAATTAAAAAGTTCCGAACAAGTCACTTTTCAAGCAGTCTAATGCAGTTGGTGGCAGTTATTTTAGTTCAATTATTGATTGCATGCCACCGACTGCATCAGACTGCTTGAAAAGTGACTTGTTTGGAACTTTGTAGTTTATTTTTTGTCGGGTTTTTTGAAAATTTAAAAAAAAAAAAATCTACCTTTTAGTGAGTTACATTTTCAGAATCGGCTCCTCAACCCCTTTATTTTGATACCCCACTTAATATAGTTCGTCGACTTTCATTTTTTTATTTCACAATTGGGCGTCTGGTTGTCGCCTTAGTGTGTTTTGATTACTGTCATGTTTCTAGTAGCACACGCAAGATTAAGACGAATCAATTCACGTAAGAATTATCAAAATTTTATATTGAAATCGATCGATCAAAAGTTTAGTTTCTATAGTGCCACAAAGGAACAAACATACATACATTTTTTTGTGGGGTGGGAAATCATCCAATGACTTCTTCCGCTCTGGGTGGAGCGGGAGGGCGTGTCAGACTCTTACTGACTAAAACCCACCCCTGTTCCTTCCTGCCCTGAGTGCCCAGGGGCGAGGTAACTCTGTTTCGAATTTATCCTCAACCCCCGAAACAGGGGGTGGTGATGGGCATCAGCCTATGTATGTATACATAGGCTGATACCCATCACCACCCACCACCACCACCCACCACCACCACCCTCCCCCTCCCTCAACACCACCCCTCACCCTGCCAGCATCACCCTCCCTTGCGACGCGCAGTCAAGTCAACAGGTTTATTTTTTAAAATCAACACGAACAACTGAAATTAAATATAATCAGCAGATAACAGCGTCAAAGTTCGGGCTTAACTTCTAGTTAAAATTAAAAGTTAAATATTTTTAAATGTTTTATTGTTTGTCTATGAAACCAAACCACTCAAACCTGAATTTCAAGTGAAATTATTTGTCCTACCAGGTTCCTAACATCTTGTCGGCTAGGCCACCAAGCGGCGCCCGCCACCCGAGAGTTAGTGGACTTAGGAGCGCAGGTGGCTTGTGGCCTGGCGTACTTGCACGTGCAGAGACTAGTACACGCTGATATTGCTGCCAGGAACTGTGTGTAAGTAGTACCTACTTATTATGTTTATGTGTGTTTGGTATAGGGACTCCGTTATCTGCACTCAGACTCCCATTCGGTCCGTCCGTGTGCGTGAGTATCTTGGCTAGCATAGTCCGTTTAATTGTAGCCTATGTTTGTGTGCAAGTGGCCATTATGGGTGAATAGGTAGCGCCACTTTACGCAGTACCTACTTGCCAAATAAATATAAAATGGAACAGAATTTGTAATAAATCATCTGCCAGGTGGAAAATATAACCTATGTGTCATAATCACTCATGTTTATGGATAGTATTAAATGAGCAAATTAAAATCATGTACGTGATCGTGTACGATTTTTTTTTTCAATAGGAAATAAATAGCAGTGAAGATAGAGGTGGTATCAATGATATTATACAGGGTGTAACGGAAAGGTATGGTCATATTTTAGGAGCCGGTTCTGCCCATGGAAATGAATAACTTTCTCTTAAAAAAGAATAGCAAATTCCCAAAAAAATTGGACTTTCCAAACAAAGTTATCATCAGCTGGATTTTTTTTTATAATTTCCTCAGAGTTTCTTGAAAAAAGTTGTTCATATCGATGGGCAGAGGCAGTCCTTAAAATATGACCACACCTTTCCGTTACACTCTGTATATTAAAAAGAGGCAGATATGTTTCTAGCACGCGCATCATGAAGACTCAAAAACGTCCTAATTGGGACGTTTTGCCATAATCTATGCCTCGACAAAACAATTGAAGCGCAACCGTTCAAATGATAGCTATCTCTTTCACTCACATGCTTATTCCATATTTGTACTATTCATTAGCGCAACTTGTCAACATGGGTGCAACGCGAACAGATTTTATACGCTTATGAACGTAACATTGTGTTTAGCACTGTGTTTATGGACTAAGTGCATTTTCTTTCTCGTTCATCATTAAGATGTTTTCGTTTCTGCTCATTGTCGGTCCACTTACTGTTTTTGCTAAAACAGAGAATTTTCGGCAACATAAATTAAACATTAGTCCAAGTGCTCTTAAAACTCCGTATCTTCTAAACTCTAATTTTACAGATACGAAGTTTAACTTGCCAACTCCAGTGGAGTGCCGAATAATTATAATCATGGGGTTCTTTGAAAAAATAAATTATCTCCAACCCACTTTAAACTGGGTCAAAGAAAATAATATGGTATAGCTTGAGCAATCATGACAATTTGTGTACTAGAAATTGTCTGTTTAAGGAAAACCAAGGGCATTTTCATTTCTTTGTAAATTCTTGACTGTTAATAAATTAATGTTTTTACTTGTTACTTGACATTCACTTAAGTAAGAACCTAACATTGTGATATTTCGAATAGGTTTTGTATGATAAAATTATAATATCAAGAAACATGTGGCTAACTTTACTTGGATGTATACAACTTTTATACTTTTGTAGGAGATAGAGATAAAAAAAAACTATTTTGGGTTTTTTTTTTAAAATTGGTATTGTAATAAAATTCAAGTATATAGGGTGACTGGTAATTAGTGACCGATACTTAAACACGTGATTGTACTCATGATTTTAAACAACTTAACCAAAATACTTTTTTTTTATACTTATTCACTTTTGTCACAATAACAACAGTTTGAAATACGCGCGCGCGCTAGGGCTGTAACCGCTGCAATCAGCTGTTAGACGCGGTCTCGTATCGTACAGAGCACGGCTCGCAAGCCCGCTTGGCTGGGCACCACATGCCGTTTTCGGTGTACCTAAGCAGTGTAGGTACATGTTTTGGTTGTTGCTAAATAAAAAAATATTTTCAAAGACAGCGTGTTTGACTACTACTGAAACTTTTAAGATTCAACGTATGTCCGCATAACTACAAAATATCTAGGAACGCGTGCGCCGTAACATTAAAAGTAGGCACGATCTATCAGCTGATAGTCTGACCTCGTGAATGGGCAAATGTACAATAGCGTCTCACGCTCCCCCGATGCCCGCACCGCTCTCTTTGCCTCAGTGCTAACAGCTGTTCGCGGCGGTCACTGCCCTCACGCGCGCGCGAATTTGAAATTGTTGTTATTGTGAAAAAAGTAAATACGTATAAAAAAAAGTTTCTTTGGGAAAGTTGTTTGTAATCACGAGTACAATCACGTGTTTAAGTATCGGTCACTAATTACCAGTCTCCCTATATATATGTATACGACTATTTACCTAACCACGTTTGACTTTTAAAAATTATCATTTCCAACTTAGAGTGGACGAGAAGTTAAGGCTGAAGGTGACAGACAATGGTCTATCAAGGGACCTGTTTCCTGATGACTACCATTGTCTGGGAGACAATGAGAACCGGCCGGTCAAATGGATGGCTCCGGAGACGTTGCTACAAAATCAGTACACTACAGCGTCCGATGTGGTAAGATTTGGAAACGTTACTCTTAATTTTTGCGAAATACGGAATCTGAATTTAGAAAAATACTATTTAATGCGACTTCATCATTTTCGTTTACATTTAAATAAAATGTTGAATTTGTAATAAGAATTTAGAAAAGAAATCGTTGATTGTCTACCCATTGTAACCAAGAAGCAATTATAATTTGGTATCCTTTGAAGATTGATTTCTGATTGAGCAACCCAATTTTTGTATTTTCCTTGTTGAGAATATTTTGTATAATTCTAGTATGGCTTTTGTATCTAATATTAATTTGTCTTGTTGCTGTGTAGTGGTCATTAGGAATAACTCTATGGGAGTTAGCAACTCTAGGAGCGTCGCCATTGGCCGAGCTCGATGCTGCTGACGTAGGAGCCTTCTTGAGTGGAGGATACCGACCTTCACAACCACATAACTGTCCCGATGAACTGTGAGTGACCTTTTGTTAATCTCAATTCATTTTGTCAAACAAAATATTCGTCATAATCTTGATTAATTTGAATTGCAAAAGAAAGCTTAATTAGATTTTATACTTACATAAATATCTAATGCACAGATTTAAAAAAAGGGAGTTTATTACTTAGGTAGTAAATACAACTACTAAAATTATGCGCTCTTTTGATGAAATTGAAACTAGCATATAGCATATATTTCTACTTCATGATGCATTTATTATTCAAATCCAACTATCAGAGAATGCAAAAGAAAGTTGCGTCAATGTAAATGTTTGCACCGATTTAAAAGTTCAATCCGACTTAAAAGCGGGTTTGAAAAGTGTCAACTTTGAAAGTCCGGAGGCGAAAATGCAATTTACTAAAAGACTTTTCATTGCCACAGAATGTTTTGGCATTGACATCGTCTTAGATTTCCATTTAATTTTCGAAAAGAATTGTGTAATTTTCCTTTAGATTTTGAGCTTTGCCGTAATTTTGTGATTTTATAATTTGGCTTTCTTTTGCATTAGGCTCTTTCTAATTAGATTGAAAAATCTTTGTATGTTGTTCGGATAAATTTTCCCAATCAGGTCTTCAATATTTCCCGTTGTTTTTATCAGGTACGGTCTAACGTCTTGGTGTTGGACTTTGGCTCCCTTGGCCAGACCAACAGCTCCTCAACTCCTAGCGGCCCTCCACGACTTCAGGCAAGCCCTCAGCACTTACATTTAGACAGTAACAACCAAAGATTCAATACTTACTAGTCCTAACCTGTACTTGTCAATTTCTGAAAACTCTTGGCACTATACTTTCTGTTTTCTTCAATACCAAAGTGCCTGCCAAAGTATCAAAATTAGTCGCACTATGATTTCAAAGAATTACATATTGTCTGTTTATTTTGATTAAATTTAATTGTAAGTTTCGTATTTTAGATGATGGTTCCACATACTTACATATTTGTCGTTTCAATGAAATCAGAAAAAAAAACCTAAATAAATATATTTTATGAACACTGAACCTGAGAACAAAATAGAAACTGTACATGCTAACATTAGGAATTGAGGTTAAATGTATATTTTCAAATATAATAAAAAGGTGATATATTTAATAATTAAATCATAATTTCTTAGGAATGACTTTGAAACGCTAGGTGAACGTAATTTTTATGCATATGGAATTACCAAAACATAAAATAATTATTAATTAAATAATTTAGCACAAACATTAATATTAAGCCGATAATAAAAATGTACAGATAATCCTATATTCCTAATCGGGGTAAGGATGGAAATTGATGATCTAATTTAATCTTGCTATATTTAAGAGTTCTACTAACTTAATGGTATATCCTAAAATACTAGTTTATTAAAAAATAATAGACCCAAATGCAAACATGTTGACTAACAGACCACTTTTAACGTAAATGCTTATTCAGCGATCGTGAGGTTGATTATTGCATTATGTATAATGTAAATAATTTAGATACTTTTGCAGCAAGTTTAGGGTAGGTACTGATTAATTAATAAAATATTTAATAAATATTTCAAATTGTTGTTAGCTTTACAAGTAGACTCAAAATTCCTTAATAATAATTATAAAAGAATTATTAATAGGTACAAAGCAAGCACGTAGAAACAACAAAAAAATAGAAAGAAACTCCTCGAAAAAGACACCAGCTTAACAAAAGCTTAGCAAAAACAGTGCCTACTCTAAACTGTAAAATACAATGAGTTACCAATTCAGAAATTGTATTAATTGCAAAAGGTAATCGAAAGTAGAAACAAATTAATTTTAAGTCTGTAAATAATACACGGATTCGATGCAAAAGGAATTTAATTTTTGATTAGACAAAGCTGACTGCTTTTTAATTGATAAAAACTATAAATAACTTTTAGATTTATGAATAATGTGAGCCGGACATAAAATCTGTTTGCACGACTACTAACAAAATATTTTAATAATTTATTAGGGTTATAATGTTTAATTCATTCATAAAAATCTCTGTACTGTGTGGCACCTGACTAGCAGATATTTAACTCAAATTCTCTATAGAGAATTTTGCAGCATAATCAGTTGTTTAACAGGTGCTAAACAGTTTAGATATTCTTATAAATATGACTGCTAAAATCATCGAGTGGGAATAATTTCAAAGTTAGAAGACGGCTGTGGTTTGAGTTAAACTTAAACAGCCTAGATTCCCGACTAGAACGGAATGTAAAGGTTTATTGGCATAATGAATTGAATCAAACATTCGTTGCTAAGACTACTAAAATTATCATTACGTTTACAATAATAATATTTCTAGTGCGTTGTCGTGCAATCGGGCCTAAGATAATGATGTTTTACCACATTTGGAAAATAAAATAAAAAATAATATCCCAAATTTACGCAGATTAAACAAGTAGAAATATTGTTTTATATAATAGGTACCCAAATTCTTTATTAAATGAGATTCAGTGGGTTTTTCTTTCAACATTTTCAATCAATTTATTATTTTAATTCAGCTAGACAAAATGAGAACTAAAGACATAAAAAAATTTAATTCTACGTTAAAGAAAAGCTCCAAAGATATCTAGTCCCGTATTTTGCTAAAGACATACCAGTCACTATAGTTATA
The DNA here is from genome assembly GCA_951329385.1 of Polia nebulosa. Lineage (NCBI taxonomy): Eukaryota > Metazoa > Arthropoda > Insecta > Lepidoptera > Noctuidae > Polia > Polia nebulosa. The sequence continues at coordinate 8,775,707 of OX589588.1, read as the reverse complement.
AACGACTGCGTAAATAGTTTCTGTATTTCGTTTCTTATTCCAAAGTAAATTAAGTCAGTATTTTAGTGAAGAGCCAGTAGGCATTTAAACTGATAGGTATCTACTATAAGTTAAATAAGTTAGTTTTAGAGTTCCTGAGGACTTTCCGTCCGTCCAGGCCAGCAAAAAGGATCAAACACCAAAACAGTAGTTAGTTCATGACTTTGTTAACGACGAGGCTTCAGCGAATTTAAACTTTGTGTCTTTATATTAGGATTAAAAATTTATTGATTTATTTTTATAGCGAGACCAAAGATCTTGGTCCTTGTGTATTGTGTGCAATATACCGATAGGTTTATTCGTAGTTTTAAGTATGTATTCTTTATTATAAATTATAGTTAACTCATTTGAAAAGTAGATAATTATTTTTTCTGTTTGTGGGATTTGTACCTTGTTTATAAATTCCTTGAAGCCGAAATGTCGTACAACAAGCATGAAAAAGAAATATTCGTCTATTATACCACAATTATAAATAAAAACATAGATGTTATACTGTATTCAATTGTATTTTACAGATAAAATGGAATCTGAGCAATGATAGCGAATTATATTGTAAATATTAGAAGATATTTGGTAATATATAATATTTTTTGTACTAAGAAAAAGTGGAAACTTTCAAGGAAGTAGATGTCTTAATAAAATAACTGTCAGTCATAATATTTTCTATCGTATCTTGAAGCTAAATTCGTCAATGTTAAATTAAAGATGTCAAATGTTAAAGTTAACATTAGCTGTAAAAATAAATCTTCGATATCAATTCCAATGATATAACTAACTTATCCTGTTTCAATAGAGTATTTAACTAAAAAAAACTAATTGGGCCGTCAGTGAAACAACCAAAAAATATTGGACGCGTATTTTTTCTTTTGTCGCGTAAACAAAAAACGAGGGCGTTACAGTGCGCTGAAATGTTGCGTGACGTCACGCAGCGCGACACTTTTTACCACCAAAGTGACGTAACGAGCCCATACTCCTGAACGCTGATGCGTTTTATCTTTGTAATTTTTTATTGGTTTGGTAAAGCAAAAAAGGAGCAGTGGTGGCCCAGTGGTATTGGCCGCGACTTACAAGTGGTAGGTCGTGAGTTCAAACCCAGGCAGGCGCTTTACTTTGTGTAAATTATTTCATTACCATTGCTCTCAAAACGGTGAAGGAAAACATCGTGAGGAAACCGGCATGTCCCAGAACCAAAAATTCGAAGACATGTGACATTCATCAATCCGCATTGGGCCCGCGTGGTGGATTACGGCCCACACCCTCTCACGAAGAGGAGGCCTGTGCCCCAGCAGTGGGGACGTTAAAAGGCTTAAATGAGATGATGAAAGCAAAAAATACGTGTCCAATTTTTTTTGGTTATTTAACTGAAGGAATAATTTGATTTTTTTAGTAAAATATCCCATTAAAGTATCAACTCTGTTTTTTTAATGTTTTACGTTTTCACCTGTTCTGTTAAGTTTATGTCTTGTAACATCCCGTTTTAGAGCTGTTTCTCGCTGTTTTTTTTTATGCACCCGAACTTAGTTGTTATTTATATAAATACCTTAATATACGCCGTTTCTGTTAAAGCATTTTTGCATTTATTGAAGCGTTTTTTTTGTTGTATTTTAAGCCAAACAGCAAAAAATTACTGAACCAAAGACTCCTGTACCAATTTTTTATTGTGTAAGTAATGTACATGCTAATCTATACTACGTAAACTGTATTAAAAACGCGTTATGGATAATACAGGGTGTACAACTCTTAGGCATTATAATGCATTAGACGTGTTGATTGGAAAACATTGAGTTGCGCTTTCGAATTAGCTAGTAATTTTGACATTTTTGCTATTGTGAAATCGATGTTGTGAAATAAATAATCTTGACGTATGTTTTTTTTTTCTACAAGTACTTCGTGTAACTTTTATTTAACAATTTAATGGGATGTTCCATGTTGTCGACGGTATGTGTAATTCAATATAATAATTCAATATTTTTTTAAGATCATGCTGTATCATGAAAAAGTAGAAATAAAACTATGTCATTTGAATCTAATAGATTATTAAATTGGAATATTCAGATAGTACTAATAAATGTATAAGAAACCCTTCTTTTAAAGAATGAAATATCTTTTTTTATTAAAAACTCCTTTCCTCTTTCCTGTATTTCATCTCAAAAATTCTTCTTAAATTGCTAAAAAAATATTTTTTTAAACATCACCCAAAAATTATATTATGAATAATAAATTATTGTGTGGAGTAAAATTGTATGAAAATGACGTCATAATGTATGACTCGAGTGCCAGATGAATGTGATTTTGTATGTAAATGTTAAAACGTGTTTAAATGTTAACAATAAGTGACGTAACTGTTTATTTAGTGTTAAGTGAATGTATGTAATATGTAATCGATATGGCTTCAATGATAATTATGATGAACGAAATAAAAATGTTATTTTATAATATTTTCCTCCGTTTTATTTAAAAAATCCGCTCTTTAATTTTAACCTCTCCCACAAAACATCTATCTCCTTTTCAAGAAATGTTATCACTGAAAATTTTGAAGAAATCGAGATATTCAACTGTCTGTTTTTACTTTGAAAATGTCTAACCTTGGTCATGGACTATAAATCACCAAAGCCATCGGACGCTACTTACTATTTATTATCAGATAAACATAACTTAATTTGTAGCTTTGTCAACTTCGAGTGTTGCCTGTGAAAATATATAAAATAATTTATTTTATAAATGGCTCTCAAAAATCAAATGGGCTTTTGTTGGATACAGATCTGAATAAATTAGTACTTACAGACAGCAACACAGCGACAACTTGCAAGTCATAAAAAAACTCGAGATATCCGTCTTCTAGGGAATTCGAGTAAATAGAATTTCGAAGACAATAATGATGAAAATAAAAGTTGATAAAATGAATCAAATGATCAAATGAATAAAATGATCAAATGAATCATCTTTTATAATAAAAACCAGACTGCAAAAAAAGTTCCAAACAAGTTACTTATTTGTTTTTTGGCAGTCGGCTTTTCTCCACTTTTTAGTGGGTTATATAATTTTAAAATCGCTTCCTTAAGCCCTTTATTTTATAGACATACAAACATACATACACACATACATGCTCTTGAAAAAAATTACTCTCCTTCGGACGCATTTGGGTAAAAAACAACCCAAAGTTACGAGTATCATAGCTACTATACGCCATACGCTTCACTTGTTTCAAGGGCATTTTATGAAGCATGCAAACAAAACAACCAGAAAAGGATTTTCAATGTTAAGGAAAATTCTCGGGAATAACATCCTATATAGATACCTATTTTCGATACATGTAATACAGACTATTTTTGCTCAAAACGTTCATGCGTGGTGACCTTGAAATTGAGGAAAAGTTACTACCACCTGTCATCTCAAACGTGGATCGTTGGTTATGCTCGTGACTGACAACCGATTTATCATCCATTATATCCTTGTCTGTTATTGATAAATGTAATGGTATTGGTTCTTCTTACAATACATATCTTCTTAATAGAAGGTACATTAGTAAAATACATCATAGCAGAATGTTTGGCACCATACTCCATAGCAACAAATAGTCATTTTCAGGATTGGTAATGGAGGATCCGGTGTTCTGACACAATTTGGGAGAGATCTAACTCTAGAAGTGGACTGCGAAAGACTGAGTTGATTGGCCGAAGGGTAAGGTTAAAAAAACATCGTGACATATCTCTGGTCTGAAAAAAATTGAATATTAAAAACAAAATACGACTGCAAAAAACAGCAAAAAAGTTGCAAACAAGTCAGTTTTCAATCAGTCTGATGCAGTTGGTGACAGTTATTTTAGTTCAGTTATTGATTTCATGCCACCAACTGCATCAACTGCTTAAAAAGTGACTTGTTTGGAACTTTTTATCTGTTTTTTACTGTCGGGTTTTTTGAAAATATATATTTTTTTTATTTCTACATTTTACTGGGTTATATTTTTGGAATGGCCTTCTCGAACCCTTTATTTTGATACCCCACTTAATCCGTCAGGCCCCTCGTGTCTCCTTAAGGCGAAAGACGCGACAATAGGTTTTTAATTGTGTCTGCTAATGACTTGACGGGATAGCTCGTCGACTTTCATTTTTCTTTTTCACAATATGACGTCTGGTTGTCGTCATATTGTATTTTGATTAATGTCATATCTTTAGTAGCACTCGCAAGATTCAGACGAATCAATTGACATAAGAATTATCCAAATCGGTCGACGCGTTTGGTCTCTATAGTCCACAAAGGAACAAACATACATACATGCATACATAAATAGGATGATAAACACATTACCCTCCATTGCGCCGAGTAGTCGGGTAAAAAGACGCAGAAACTGACAAATGAACATGTTAGTAAATTGAGCAACGAGATTTTATTAAAACCTTCAGTATAACAATCTAACTCGAACCATTCGGATTTGAACACTTGCCGAACGGTCATGAAGTAAGTACATTGAAAGCACTGAACCGATTGCGTATCCAAGTCGCAAGTCGCGTTTCAGCCAAAAGACGTCCACTGCTGGACATAGGCCTAGTTTCCCAACAACGACCAGTTCAGCGCGTCTCCCATTCATCTGATTCAATCAGGTCATCGGTCCACCTTGTGGGAGGCCTTCCAATGCTACGTCCTCCGGTACACGGTCGCCACTCAAGAACCTTTCGGACTCATCGACCGTCTGTTCTGCGTGTAATATGCTTTTCCCATTGCCACTTCAGTGAGGCAATTCTTTGAAACCCACAAAATAGGATAAGTGAGAAAGAAAAACAAGTCATGGCCACTTTACATGTACCGGAGCTACCATAAAAAAAATATTTTTCAAGATCGTCCGTCCGACCGATCGTCGCCTGATTAATACGTAAATCCATGCAAAATTGCAGTTTTCTAATACTAACAGTCTCTTAGCTTACACCTCGGACGGACAGACGGACAGACCGAAACTATAAGGGTTTGTTGTCTATGTTAGGACTATGAAGCCCTAAAAAGTGTTATTTTCCTAAAATTTACAATGTAAATATCCCTGGTCATTTAGACGGTTCTATGATATTTTGATGGCGTATCCGAGCTCTGTGAATATTATAAATGTGATGAGTGATTTATGCAGCTTTATTTAGAGGAGATGGAATGTTAGATATAATTTCAGCAAACAGAGCGGCACGTGTATATTAACACCACAGAGTACATTATAATATATAGAAAATTAACACGATGGTATTGCTACTACAATATTCTCAGGGGATCAATAGTTTATTGTGATCAGTTATTTTAGTCCAACATGTTTCAAAAGTAAATATCAATTTGTAAAAAATATATATATTAACGTATATAAATTGAATCTATAGGTATAAGAAAAACGAGAATGCGTAATAGAATAATATTCTATTAATAGACTTATTGTGCCTATGAATAAAAAAACTTTTTACAAAAAAAAATACAACCGACTTCCATAAAAAATGCAAAATAACTTTAATTTCGGAAGTCGGTGTTTCTAGTTTGGTTTCTTCGTTATTTGACACCGACTTCCGAAATTAAAGTTACTCGTATTTTGCATTTTTTAGTATTATTTATGGAAGTCGGTTGTATTTTTTTTTGGAAAAAGTATTTTATTTTTCACTTTTTAGTTGTTGTACCCCATTCTAAAACTAAATTAATAGTACAGTTATGCCCGAATTGATAGCCCCAAAAATAGGGAATTTGAACATACTTAGTTGGTGAAATTAGGGTGTATCAGGGTGAACTGTACAAATCTGTATACCCCTTCAGAGCGTATCAGCGTGATGTAGTGTTGTGAAGTGATGAAAACAATACACAGACATGCGATTGCAGCAATTCTGGAAGGTTTGCTATCATTTATTGAAGAGTTCCATTGTGTTTCTTCATCAGATCTTCACCAAATTAAAATGGGACCACATGTAAAGCAACAGCTTTCAAATAAAAAAAAATCTTCAAAATCGTTTCTCGCAGTAAAAAGTTATGAGGTAAAACACATAAAAAAAAAATACAGTCGAATTGAGAACCTCCTTCTTTTTTTGAAGTCGGTTAATTAGAGATAGAGAAGGCGTTGGGTGGAGAGGACCATACTCGGAGTTTCTTTGCGTAATCGAATCAAAGTGAAGATATCTGCAAAAGAACCAAGGTCACCGTCATAGCCCGAAGAATTGCCAAACTGAAGTAGCAGTGGGCAGGGATTGCTCGAAGAACAGAATATGTTCGATGGGCCGAAAAGTTCTGGAGTGGCGACCGCCTACCGGAATACACATTGTTAGAAGGCCTCCAAAACGGTGGATCAGTCGTTGTAGCAACTATTGGGAAGGCCTATGTCCAGCAGTGGACATCTTCCGGCTGAAATGATGATGATGAAAAAAAAAATATTCATAATCGTGGTCGTGTCTCTAGCTAGGAGACATAGGCCTTAGGAGCCACTGTGATCAACAATCCGTCTTCCAAAATTGAGACGTCTATCTTCTTTAATAATAGAGCCTGTGTTAAAAGTTATTGCCAATATTGACCACAATTTAACAAACTGTAATTTAAATAAAGAAATTGATGTAGGTATTGTTTTATTGTCACAATTAATTAACTTGAAGAACACAGCGTCCTAATAAAAGCAACAAATCCATTGCCTGAAGTCATTAAAAATTCTTCGGAACTGGCAAATACCTACCAATAAACACACATTGCTAGCTATAGCCAACTTTAATTATTTCGGCCTCTCAAAGCCAGTTTCTAGCTATAGAAAACTTTAAAACATCCAATATTTTCCTTCGACGGCGGCGGAAAATATTGCAATTTCTCTTTTGTATATAAACAGCCCGCGGGACTCGCGACAAAGTGGCAATATACTATCTCGACGGGGCTTCTCAAACAAGGGTAGCAGACAGAGAAGGAAATATTTAAAATTATACAAGTATGAAAAGGACAGGGTGAAGTTATTAATTGGAGAGAATTGACGGAAGTGCACCGGAGCGGTGTTTTTGACAAATTCTGCTTTGATTCGACGATTATTTTCACCTCAACGCTTAGGGGTCGGCTCTTAAACATGACTCGCTTTAGATGGCCTGTTAAAAATGAAAACGTTTATTTTAGGGAGGCCTGTATCATATTTTTTTGGGCTATGAAAATAAAGACGCAATTTGTTTTTTTTTTTCATGGTTGGTTTGCATTTTTTTCTATATCCGACTATGAAATTCTGTTCTTTGATCTTTCTCGAGAATGCATCGTGGATTTTAAAGATTTCAGCAAATAGCACTATTGTTTGTCTACCAGACTTTAGAACCACTACTACTTTAACCGAAGGGTCCATACGGAGCCATATTGTTGTCACTCACGTGTTCGTCTGTCTGTCCGTCCGTCGTCTGTCACAAAATTTTGTTACGAATTTTTTTTTAACTTCCCATTGACTTATGAGCTTGAAATTTGGTGATAATGTTTATTATTACGTATACTTTACTAACAAATACCAATATCTGCTGCGGAACCCTGTGCGAAATCCGATAAGCACTTGGCCAGTTTTTGATATTATGTCAGATGTTAGTAGGTACTAACATCTGACAGCGGCTTCGGCCGCATTTATTTAGTACTTTCCTCATTCCAAATTATAACTTATGTGCTATTCCAGACTATAATCTATCTCTGTGACAAATTTCATTCAGATTCGTTCAGCCGTTCTCGCGTGATTGAGTTACAAACATTCACCCGAACTGTCGCATTTATAATTAGGAAGAATAACAGGATAAGGGAGAAAATTAAAATTGTAATTCGGAAAATATAAAAATGAAGATCGATTTCTAGGAAGTCATAACATAATTTGCTACCTACCTGAACCTCGATGTTTCCTGCAATGAGTGTTTTTTTTTAGAGGTATAAAACTTTAAATTGAGGATTGATGGGATTGTGATTTTTTGCTTTTTATTATGGATTTTTTTTTGGAATTTCGGGAAAATTGCCACCGCGACTAGCGCGTATATGGCATAATCCGGCAATTTAATGCGAATGACAGAGATATGAGTCCTAACTTTTCCGTGCGTTTTTCGTTTTTCGGCCTCCTCGTTCGTGCGATTTGACGCCATTAGATTATCTTCTTTGAGGATATGTAAAGTCGCAAGTCTACGACAATAAACCAGAAACTATTGTGCACATGGACTCCAACCTTCGATGCGTTACTGCCAAAATTTAGCCTGATTTAATGCGAAGAGTGTGTGAAAATTGGACCTCCAGATTATGCCTTGTGTCCGCTAGTCGCGGTGACCATTTATCTGATGCCATAAAACTGTCTCTCTAATAAAGACAGTTTCATTGATATTAAAAACATTTTTCTGTGTTTTATTTCATTTTTAAGTTCTATACCTCATACAACATAATATCCAAGTTAATTACCGATCGAGCCTTCAGGTTTCTCGTCAAAGTTATAATAGGCCCTGACATTAGAACCATGTTATATCGTGTGTTTGATGTTTTTCGCTTCGGTTGTCTTGTTACAGGCCTGTTAACGTTTAATTTTAAATAGGGTATTTGTTTAGCTTAAAAGCATAATTTGAGCCTAATTAAGTTGATAAAGTAATTAGTTGTTTTGTTTAATTATAGTGGAAGAGACTGATAGGGTAATATACATTCTTAGAACAAAAAAAATGCTATTTTTTTTTGTGGTGTGGGATATCATCCAATGCCATCTCCCGCTCTAGGGTGGAGCGGGGGCGTGACAGACTCTTACTGACTAAAACCCACCCCTGTTCCTTCTCTGCCCTGAGTGGCCAGGGGCGCGGTAACTCTGTTTCGAATTCATCCACAACCCCTGGCCAGGCATGGGCCATGACAAACCTCGTCATTATTGCTAACAACTCTTTGAGGTACGCGTGGAACTCCGTCGACTCTCGGGTCTGGTGCTGATCGGACGGCGAGCTACCCATTACTCGCCGTCGGCAGGCCCGGGTCTCCGACAGGTGTGACGCGACAATACGGAAACTATGTGAAGACCTTTTTTCATGGAAATAGTTCAACAGATTTACTTATTTAGGCAAACCAACTAAATACACACAAAGACATTAGTAGTAGGTACATTATTATTTACAAATACAATACCAGTGCACACATCTAAATTAAAGGTAAGCACAGAATTTTATTTAGATCTCACTAAACAATAATAATTCATATAAACATGGATAACAATGTAATTAGAACTAAAAGTAATAATCTTTTATACTTACAATTAACTTGAATTAAATAACAAACTAAAAACATACTATAAAACACACAAAAAAAAGAAGCATTGTTAAGCAAAAATTACATATTATTGAGCACAGCTCTTTTAAACTTAGTGATGCTGCCTGAAAATATGTCGAAGTCACAATCGTGAAAATGTCTTTACACTTTCTGAGAATGTTAGGAGAAGGGGGAATTACTTCCGTACTTGGTGTGGCGGCCACCAGAAGCAAAAGGCTTATAATTATGAAGTCTAGCTGATGACCGGGGCGTATTAATATTAATTGATAATAGAAACTGTGAATCCACACCTTGATTGACAGACGATACACCTTAAAACAATTATTTATTAATATAATTTTATTTATAAATAATAATCAAGTAACTAATACCACAAAAAAATATTTAAAAAAAACAATTATTTATGAATATTTTATTTATACATAATAATCAAGTAATTAATACGGGAGAATAGGCGAAGGATGAGAAGCTCGTGGCTAAAGTAATAACAACCGCACGAATCGATCCATCAAGTTAAGCTACGCTTGCCGGGGTTGGTTCGTGGATGGGTGATCTTTACATACCGAGACTCCTCCGTGCCTCGGTAAGCACGTTAAGCCGTTGGTCCCGGCTGTCAATCGCGGATCTTTGACAATCGTTACGGGTCGTCAAAAGCACGAAAGTCTGACATCCACTCTTACCAAAGGGTAACGTATTACCCAGTAACTGGGTTGTGAAGGTCAGATAGGCAGTCGCTCCATGTAAAATACGGGTATTCAGCTGCATCCGGTTAGACTGGAAGCTGACCCCATGATAGTTGGGAAAAGGCTAGGCAGATGATGAATCAAGTAACTAATACCACAATAAAATATTAAAAAAATAAAAATATTTATTATTATTTTATTTATTTATTAAACTAATTATTAATAATCAAGTACTTTACATATTATGCAGATTGAACAGTGATCCCCAAACTAGACGTTTGTTTGTATCTTGGGGAACCAATTACCTTTGTTAACCTTTACTACAAACTGCACGCGTGCCAGTGTTTAGCACGCGACAAAATAATTCGGGAACGTAAACAAAAATGTTGTCAGATTCAGTTCAGTTGCAGTTTTCTGCAACTTAAATAATAAAAATAAATTTGAAAGCGGCTATAGAAATACACGCTGTGTGTAAATTTCAACTGTCTACCTATTACGGATTATGAGATATAATCCAAAAAAAATGTCATGAGTCAGCCCACGCTACTCTTATTAACCTAACTCACTTTAAATTATGTTATTGCAAAAATGTTAAACTTAGACAACTTTATTTTTAAAACTAACTAACCATATGCTTAGTTTAAACACTGATTAGCGGATTCTAAATTAAAGATAACAACGTCTCATCGATCACATTCAGTCACTTATTAGTCCATCCATATTTATCCTTATTACAAGCTAATCTCCTCCCCGACCTTATCCCACCGGCTCCCTTCTACCATCGGACATCCAGACGCACTGCAAGTTACCATCCCTACCTTGTTGCTATGCCACGAATTCGCTGTAAGCGTTTCCGAACGTCTTTCATAATGCGCACAGCAAAGGAGTGGAACTCTCTACCTGCTGCTATATTTCCGAATGCATGCAATCCTAATCTCGTCAAAGTTAGAATGAACAACTTCTGAGTAAGCTTGCTCCACCGTCGACTTTGTCTCTGTCACCTCTGACCTAGACTAGAGTCATGAGCAAACACACCTAAAGTAAAAAAAAAAACAGTGTTTAAACTAATCACGTGCTAATTTTATTTTTATAAATAAGGCCGTATAATAAAGTTAAAACATAAAACAAGACTTTCAAGGTACGGTTTCTCTTGTTCAATATCTAAACTTAAATTAGAGAATTGCTATCTTTTACTAAAAGGCAGTGCGAGAAAAGGACAGCTATAGCTATGCACTAAGTTAGAGATGTCAAACTAGTTCACGCCTTGCGCTTCACCGTGTTTTTAGACGACATGTTTTTACGTGTACCCTTAATTTATATGGAAATGTTAGTTCAAAATAAATTTGACAGCTCTAATTTACGTCCGTCTCTTTCTTGTATTATTAGAGAGAAAAAGATAGCAATAGCCTAAATTAAGTTTAGTTTGTGAACAACAGAATCAACGCCTGTCAATTTTCTTTTTATTTTATTATAACTCAAAAATTTACAATCATCAGTCCCTCACAAATCCCCATTCATCGAACGCAAAATTAAAACCAAGCGATCCGTGTAAACGGATTAAAACAAAAAATAAAAACTGTTTTGTAAAAATTCTCAACAAAAAACTAAAATACAATTCATCCGTCACGCTTTCCAATTCAATTTGGATTCAATTCAATTGAATTACTATAGACAAAGCTATTTTTCAGTTGTGACATTGTTCGACGGTTTCGTTTAATCAGATTAAGTCAGTTATATAAAAAATTGTACTTTATTAAATTGCAAGTTATTCTCGAACGTTTTTCCAATTAATTGGATTTCGGAATGCAGTTATGATGAACCGATGTGTGAACGTTTTCGGATTATATTGTGCTAGTGAATTGCTATGGGTACTTTTGATGAAAAAGAGGCGTTTCGTAAAAATAAGCACAAAAAATAAGTGCAAAAGTGCCTCTCAGATTAGTGTGTGCTGTTCCGAAAATTAGTAAGAACAAATTGACGTTTACAGAGCAGGAGGTGCATTAAAGCATTAGATGACGACTGATTTCTACAACACATTTCCAGGGAGATGACAAATTCTTTATATAAAACAAAGTAGGGTTAGTTACAACATTTATAACTCAAGAATGCGTGGACCGATTTTTATGATATTTGATTTTTTGGATTTGTCTTTGCTCCGAATAGCAGAATAACTAATAAAACGTTGATAATATTTTCACAATAAAAAAAAAAAAAATTACACAACCCCAGGGCTCTAGTACGGCCTGCAGGTTTCTAGAGATTCTCTATAGCTTGCGGTGCTGTCTAACTCACTGGCTACGCGAGAGTGTGGTGTGTAAGAGTGACTGGCTTATGTGTGGAGTGTGAGGAAAGAAAGAGGATAAGGCACTCTTAACTTTATATTTAACAAATTTATACATAAAACAAATGATGCCTATTCTTTCTATATTCGAACAACTCCTCAATATTCTCAACTGCCAGCTGAAGGCCAGTACCTACACGCGGACTTAGGCAGTGTATACAATCGCCACAATATCATAATCATAATATGACTTATAATGTTCACACTGCAGGGACTCAAGCCTCCTATCTAGGAGAGGAAATGGGCCGTAATACACCCCGCGGGCCCAGTGCGGGCTGGTGGATGACATATGTCTTGGTTTCTTGATATCAAATTTTGGTTCTAGGACATGGTATCTTATCGATGTTTTCCTTCACCGTTTTTCAATAACTGCTAACCATGATTTAAATAATAATCTAGAAGACACGAAGAACTGGCGTGGCGAAGAAAATGTCGTGAGGAAAGTCTTGTGTATGGATGTGGATGGCTATAAGAGTAGGGCAAGGCCAAAAAAACAATGGTTGGACTGTGTGAAAGAGGTTATGGGTAAAAAGGGGTTGACTACATAGATGACGACTAATAGAGGAGTATGGAAGAAAAAGGCATGTTGCGCCGACCCCAAATAAATTGGGATAAGGGCAGGAGAATGATGATGACGAAGAACTGGCGTTAAAGACCTTGTTTGACTCTTCATCTTGGCTACACTACACTACTACCCATAAAAATCTAATTCAGAATCCAAAAATAGACTTGATACTGCTTCAACCTTCACCAGTTCAGACATGACTCTTTCACCAGTATGGGCCATTATGTACACTAACCATAAACAACACACAACAAACATACATAGTTGATAGCCGTCCAAGCCTGCACTCCGTAAAGCCACAAACAATTCCTGAGATCACTAAACTTGCCATAAAAGTGAACAAAATGAAGTAATTCCGTTCCTCCAGCGACACTGCCATGTGTCGTAAAAATGGTGTTTATATGAAAACAGTATACCTTTTATGGCATACAGCTATAGGAAATGTATTAGGAAGTGTTGCAGTCTTAAGATGGGGTTTTATTGATTGTTATGGGAGGTTATGAAGGCAATAAACAGAAACTATTTCATATTTTTGTGAGTAGTTTTAGTAAGGAATGTAGAAGCTTTACTTGAAGAATGGGTTTGATTTTATGAGGCGGGAGATTCTATCAAAATGTAATATCAAACTGTTTTCCACATGTGGTTTTCTTAAAAGTCTATAATTGTAATGCCATTGGAAATAGAATTCGGTAGGTTATCTGCTATTAATAAATTACTGTGCCACCCAACCCTCCTACAATGAACTATTATATCTTGATTACTAAGATCTTTAACCAAATCTGTAACCAAAAATTCGAAGATATGTGACCTCCACCAATCTGCACTGGGCCTGCGTGGTGGATTAAATGATTTTATTTTTATAAGTAGGTTTTAAAAACACTTTTACATGTCAGCATTTTTATTTTGTCAGTTTTAGCTAGATGAGGCCGGTGTTTGCTAGCTGACTACCCTGAGAAGAAACACCGAAACAAACTCAAAGATCAAAGTCTCTTTTAAAGTGCTCAAATCCATACAATATGAACTGGTCAAATCATATGAGAGCCATGTACGTTTATTTAATTTATTTATCCTTTATTTCAGGCAACTATGGCCCATAAAACACAATATATATATATGTGTAAAACAATAATTATTATAAACTAATACATTTTTTATACAATAAACAAAAACTACTGTACACGAAGTGACGACGTCGTCTTACGCTGCGAGGTGTCGCGTAGCTGGCCGCGGAAACGCCGATACCTTACGGCCAAAACTCTTCCTTGAGGAAGGTTATCAAATGATGAGTCGGAACGCGTACCACGAACGACTTGAAATTGGTGTTATGGCGCGCCTCCAACTTCACCATCCTCAAAGTCCAGTTGGTCTTCACCCGAATGTACTCTACGATGTCCTTAGTCTTCGTAGAGTGGTGCAAACGGGACAAGTACAGCTGAGTCGTCGGTACTGCAGGACGTAGCAGCATGTTGGATCCTGCCGGGATCCAACATGCTGCTACGATGATGATGGGGCTGCATGTCTGGGATGAGCTTTTGAGGAAAACAACACGCAAATTTGAGTGGACCTGTCCAGACAGTGCAGGCATTCGTCAGTTATCGTGTAGCTCAACTCAGAACTTTGAGGAGCTCAACGAACCGACGAACAATACCAAAGTAAGGACATTTGGGTAGGCCGCAAAAATACTCAAACTGCCAGACAATCATAAAATCTAAGTAGATGAATATAACGACATACATAGTTCTCGCTATGACTATTACGGCCCACACCCTCTCCCAAGGGAGAGGCCTGTGCCCCAGCAGTGGGGACATTAAAAGGCTGATGATGATGATTATTATGATTATGATCTTTCTGCTCGTGTTCCATGTTACTAAGGGTCTGCAGAATCCTATCACGAAAATTTTATTGTGGGACAAGATTTAATGAGATGATTGTATAATTATATCACCAGATAATTGAAAACACAACGTTTCTGAAAAATCTCGTAGTATTTCAAAATATATAGTTTACTATATATTTTGAAAATACAATACATTCTAAGAAAACTATAAAATCTTAAAAAGATTTAGAAATCTCTTCCCCGACATTAAATTTTCCACTAATTATTTTCCCAGAAGGTTGCCTGAACAAATCAATGAGAGGCTGTTGGTTGGTAAATGTCAGAAGTCTTTGTAGTTTTTGTTCCAGGACGGCTTCCTCACGATGATGACCCAAAGTAAAGCACCTGCCTGGGATCGAACCCACGATCTTCAACTTGTATGCGGCCGTTAGCACTGAGCAAACGCAACTCTAAAAAAAATAGTATCAATCTTCATGGATTATAATTTCTTACTAAATTAAGAGTAATTACGGCAAAAGATATTCAGATAGAGCTACAAGGTCTCTCTTTATTTTCCACCAATTTCCCATCAAATCCAATTTCGTCTAAACAAATCAATAAAAGGCTGTAACAAATGGGAATCAAGACGAACTCTCTTGAAAGACTTCAGCCCTGCGATCATCAGTTACATTACTGACAGATGATTGCACGCCGTACGTCACTTGCAACTGATTTGTCTTCATGCTAGTGATGTTAGGCATTCGATTCAATCGTGTGAATCTATCCTTGTATCTGTTGCGTGGACCGAAACGTCCTCATGTCAAATTCTCGCGTCTGTTGCGTGGACAGAACGGTCCCCTAATCACTGTCATAGGTTTTGACGTAAATTTGTAAAAACAATATCTATCTTGCTCAAACTTGCACAGAGTCTAGGAGTCAGAACAAGATCGATATAATGTCTCTGTCAAGTACTCTAAATGAAACTCAAGTCTAATTTCACTTGAACAAATCATTATAAGGCTCGTAACAAACAGAAGTCAAGAAAAACTCTCTTGAATGCAACTCCAGCCCCAAGATCAACAGTTACATTACTAACGGATGATTGTACGCAATACGTCACTGGTAACCGATGTTTCTTCGTGCTAGTGATTTTAGATATTCGATTCAATCGCTTGAATAGGTTTTAAGAGATGTATTTTTGTGATAATACAAAAAAGACACTTATGTTCCCTGTTGGCAACGAAATGTTGAATCGAACAACAATTTTGCCTTTTACAAAAAAAAAAGTATCAAGCTTCATAAAATTTCTAACTAAATTAAGAGAAATTATGGCACAAGATTTGATAGAATTACAAGAATTCCATAAGGTCAGAAATCTCTTCATCGTCGTTACATTTTCCACCAATTTCCTATCAAGTCCAATTTCATCTGAACAAATCAATAAAAGGCTCGTAACACATAGAAATCAAGATAAACTCTCTTGAATGCAACTTCAGCCCCACGATCATCAGTTACATTACCGACAGATGATTGCACGCCATACGTCACTTGCAACCGATGTTTCTTCGCGCTAGTGATGTTCGACGTTCGATTCAATCGTGTGAATCTATTCTATGAAGGCTTTTAATTGATTTCTAAAATTCTTCATGAAATCTTGTTTCTTTGTGAAATTCACATTTCAATCACATTCACACCACTACACAGAAGAAGTTCATAGTGTGACACTGTTGATTTACGCAATTTATTAAAAAAAATAAAAATTACTACAGCATAGACCGTAAAAAGTAGCCTATGTATTAATCCAGGGTATAAGCTAGCCGTTTGAGAGTGAAGAAGTAACAAACATACAAACACACACCATCACAAACTTTCGCCTTTATAATATTAGTGTTATATAAGTGAATTCTCATTATTATTATGATGGTGATATGGAATATGATTGCATCACAGAAGTCATATTACGAAGTCCTACATTTTTGAACGAGAATATTCGACACATTTGGAATGGTCCTCGATAATATCTAATCGGGTAGAACTTTATATTACTCAGAAGCCAATAGTCAATCACTTAAAACTTACACAGGTCAAGTTACGTCGAATGAATTTATTTACCCAGCGCCATTAACTTTACTAAAAATTAAAAATGTAATAAAGTCGACACTTTTATAAAAGAAAGTTTGAAATGCCATACGCTATGTTGTAAATAGTAAAAATACTATGCATATTGCTTTGAGAACCACTTGTAACAAACATTCGAGTTCTCAGTAATATGCTATACAATATTTCCAACAAAAAAATATTTTTTTTAATGTTTTTTTACGGAAAGCCCATCGTAAAAGGATGCATGTGTTCTTCTTCCATACTTGTAGACTCCGTATTCAGATCGGCTGCAGTAAAGACAACTTCCACAGATCGCTCTCGGTATTTGTGTGACGTCTCTCCGTAGACCATAGCCCATCTCTCATCTTGCTCCGCATGCCCTGTTGCCATGTGAAGATCTTATAGCTGCGTCAGCGAATGCTGTTTCCGTGACTGAATACTGGCTTAAACTTTATTTATTTAAAATCTAAATTTGCCATCGACCCGCTAAGTAGAAGACGACTTCTCTATAAGTCGATAATTATCTGAGTAGTCAACCCCTTCCTACGCATATCCTTCGATTGTCCTGATGTCCTTTCGAATCGACACTCGAGTAAAACAAAGTCGCATCACTACTCACGATTTATTGTCCTTCATTACAGTCCGTCGGCCACTTGAGAGCCATACCCAATCTTCGCACTTATCTCGAGAACAATCTTAACATTCTCACCTTTTCAACATGTGTCCTTAATGTTGTCTGTCCATTTTGTTACTGAACAACACTAACACCTCCTCTTGCCATACAATTTTCAACCATATTTTCCAACAGTTAAGATTGATTTTTCAATTTTTTCGGGGCTGAAGTTAGGTCAGTTTTGATGGTGGAGATTTAGTTTTTGTGTTTTAGCCAAGTCATCCATTTTAGGAGAAGGCCGTTGACCAACGGTGACCTACTGTTATCATTACTTTTGTTGGGACAAACTGTAAAACTGTTATGGCGCACTTTATCTTCCTTTTTGTTACGGCTGTGAGATTCCTTTTTTGCTACTTGTGAAAGGTTGATACTTAAGTTAAGTCTGTGAAGATTAGATGTGGGTGTTTTAATTTGACAAGAAAATCTAAATTTAAAGAAAATTGGGAAAAAATTAAGGAGACCGTTGCCCATCAGTGGATTAATAAAGGTTCATAACAGAAGAAACATCTGTAAATGAATAGTATTTTTTTTTAAACAAGTTTTTGTTGCTTGACTGTTATCATGTCCAATGGAAAGTACTCATGCTAATAAAACGTACTAGCCCAAATTCAACTGTCAACTGCGTTTCATTTGCCATCAGGGAGTTCCAGTCCCTACATCCTGGCGCCATTATCAGATCAGTGGTATCATGTATTGTCACCGGACATACCTATGTAAGTAGGTATGCCAAATGTCAGCTCTATCAGAAATCATCAAGAAGTCGAAAAATGGTTCGCAAATTATGAAGAGGACAACTTTTTTTTTTTGTGGGGTGGGATATCATCCAATGACGAGAGCGATGTGTGGTGTTACGCACATGGATAGAATTAGGAATGAGTATATAAGAGGAAGTCTGAAAGTGGTACCGCTGACTGAAAAGTTGTGTGGAAATCGGTTGTCGTGGTATGGGCATGTGATGCGGAGGAATGAAGAAAATGTCGTGAGGAAAGTCTTTTGTATGGATGTGGATGGCTATAAGAGTAGGGGAAGGCCAAAGAAACGATGGTTGGACTGTGTGAAAGAGGATATGGGTAAAAAGGGGGTGACTACAGAGATTACGACTAATAGAGGAGTATGGAAGAAAAAAACATGTTGCGCCGACCCCAAATAAATTGGGATAAGGGCAGGAGAATAAATTATGATGATGAATGATGACATCGCCCGCTTTGGGTAGAGCGGGAGGGCGTGTCAGACTCTTATTGACTAAAACTCACACCTGTTCCTTCCCTGCCCTGAGGGCCCAGGGGCGCCGTAACTCTGTTTCGAATTTTTCCACAACCCCTGAGCAGGCATCGGCCATGACGGGTACCGTCATGATTGCTGACAACTTTTTGAGGCGCGCGTGGAACACTACGCGCCGTCGACTCTCGGGCCTGGTGCTGATCGGAGTGAAGCGGACAACTTACAAAAGCAAATTAAAAAAACGTTTTTACAAAAAAATAGAACCGACTTCCAAAAGAAAACAAAAATTTAATTTCGGAAGTCGGTGTTTCTGGTATTGTTTCTTCATTTTTTGACACCGACTTCCGAAATTAAAGTTATTTTGCACTTTTTTTGTATTCTTTTGGAAATCAGTTCAATTTTATTTTGTAAAAAAGTTTTTATTTTTCACTTTTTAATTGTGATTCCCCATTAAATTGTGTTAACAATGTATATTTATGCGATAGCAGCAGTTGCGGTTGATTTGCTGTTATTTTTTGAAGAGTTCCGTTGTCTGTCTCCGAAACTCATCATCAGATCTACATGAAATTTAAATGGAACCATTTCGAAATAAACCCCTTTCAAACAAAGAAACTTGCAAATCCGTCTTTAAATGACGAAGTTTACATATAAAAATCCGAATTAATAACCTCCTCCTTTTTGTAGTTGGTTAAAAATTGCTTCTAATGTTAATACCAATAAAAACATTTTCAATTGCAGAAACTCAATGCATAAAATTCGCTACAAATCTCCCAAATAAATCGTCACACAATATCAACTGTAAAATTTGTAACCAAACTCGACTCCCCCTCGGAGTTACAATTAAAACTTCGTAGCTGTTTGTGTACATACTTCTGTAGTAGACTCAACTCGAAACGGACAGAGATATCCGATGGAATTATTGTTTACTTTGTTACTCCGACATTTTTAATTAAATCTCCCGTTGATAATTTACGCTCTTGTCTAGACTTGCTAAGTTATTTGAGAGAGTAATAAGGAGTGATGTTTATTATTTAGACCTTCTTCAAATTAGAACAATCTCTAAAAACCGGCGAAGTGCGAATCGTACACCCGCGCATAGGGTTCTGAAGGAGGGCGAGATCTGTCTCTGCCAGCAGCAGTGAGGGCTATGCTGACGGAGACAGAAGATTGGGGGGAAATGGTCTCCTTCTGTGAGACCATGAAGGTCCAGAAGAAGGCCGACGAGCGTGATCGTGAGAGGGCCGATCCCGCTTGGAGAAGGTGTCAGGGAGGTAACCGCCTCATCACTTAAAACGCTGAAACCCCGCCTCAATGTTTAAGACAGGCTTTCAGAGTGGACTCTAGCCCGTCCGATCAGCACCAGGCCCGAGAATCGACGGTGCGTAGTGTTAAAAAAATGTCAGCCACCACTGCCGGGGCCCGTCATGGCCGACACATGCATGTCAAGGAGTCGCGGAAAAATTTGTAACAGAGTTACCGCGCCCCTATGGGCATTCAGGCAAGGAAGGAATAGGGGTGGGTTTTAGTCAGTAAAAGTCTGACACGCCCTCCCGCTCCACCCAGAGCGGGAGAAGTAATAGGATGATTTCCCACACCAAAGCTCTCCCGCTTGATAATTTCCCGCCCCGCGCTCTCAGAGTGGGGACTCTGTCCGCACACCGAGTGACCTGAGGAAGACGGTGCCAAAAGTGTTATCACGTGCTGCGGTGCACAGCGAGGCTCAGGGGAGACCCCTTTACAGTTTCCTCAGGGATGTGCCCTAACAGACGTTGAAAGGGGGGTTCCGAGGAAGTCATGGGGCTTCCAAGTGCTGACGGTGATGACCAGAGTGGTTTTAGGTAGGTGAAAACCCCAAACTCTCTGGTCTTTTGTCCAAAACACCTGGCGCTTTATGAAGGTTTCCCCCCGATAAAAAAGGGTTCTGAAGGAATCATATTTCTACAGGTTTTTACTACAGACTTATTATAGGTTTTTACTGTACTTTGTTTAAGTTCAGCCTCAATGGTGTCGAAGATATAGAGAAGAAGGGAATGGTCAATTCTTATCTATTTTCTTAAATATCTCTCAAACTGTATATTTTAAAATTGTGAAAACAAAATATACCTATTTTATAAAGGTCCAGTCTGAATTTTTTAATTTTTCCAGTTAGTTCCCCATAAGTGACTCCATGGCCATAGTGAAAATTTATTTATTAACGTTACACGTCCGTGTTTGGGTGACATAAATTTTTGTGTGTACCAAACAATTGAAGTAGTAGAGTAGATTCGGAGCAAAAAGCAAAAAAAAGACACTAACTGATTTGTACACGCCTTTATTAGCCGCACCTGTAACAACTATGTAAAAAGTCTTAGAAACTAAATTTGATCCACTTCCCGATTGAGATATATATATTCATATTAAAGAACGTTGCCCTCGTTAGGAGTTATTACAACTATCTGTAGGCAATACGAATATTTGTTCCGTGCGGGGATCGAACCCGCGACAGGCGATGCAGCAGCTCAACGCTCTGTGTATTTTTAAGTTTAATAATTATTTCTAGTAAAAGAAAAATTGTTTTTTTTTTAACACACTCGCCTACGCCTAAAGTTTTCCGGTTAGGTTAGTTTGCAACGTGGTGTATTTCTCACTAGTACAGAAAAGTGTGACATGACATTTAATTATATTTATTGTTTATTTCTGGGTGACGGCCGACCCCCCCCCCTCCCCCCGCACAGGCCCGGCAGCCTTACCAAGCTGCATGAAAAATATCCCTGAAACATTTCTCACAATTATTATTTGTTACTAATAAATATTATAATTTATAAAGTTTTACTCATTATTTCCGTACTCGGAAATAATAACACACGCGCATACTTACTAGTGTGTTGGAAAACGTCTGTTGATTCATGTGGGCAACTTGTCATTGCAGTTTCTGGGCTCCAGAATGGATCGGTTCACCTCGGCTGCAATGACAAATGTTGCCCACTCGCTTCAAAATATACAATTAAGGCCCTACTAACGGCCAAGTGGTGCCCTCATTAAATAAAAAATCTTAACACAGCATAGAAAATAAATATTAAAGAATCCAACGTCACGTTTGTTCCAAAGTGCAAAAAAAAAGTAAAAGGCGAAAGTACCAAAGACTGCCGTTACTGACACTTTTTCCTACTACTTTGGATACGAAACATTCTGAGACCTTCAACGTAAAAATACTTTATCCTCTTTGTGACAAACGTGACGTTGGATTCTTTAATATTTATTTTCTGTGCTATGCTACGATTTTTTATTCAATGAGGGCGCCACTTGGCCGGTAGTAGACCCTTAATATTTTATTTACGCTTAAAGGGAAATGTCAATCAGCCATACAAAAAAATGCCTGAAATGCACAGAAACTACTAATAGTACTTAATTCTATTTAGAATAAAATAATATATAATGAAATAATTCTTAATTTTGTTCAACTGGGGTATATAGCGATTACGAAAATATAACTTGATATCCGCCTTAGATATATTAGTTTTAGTTTCTGTCCATTTCAGGCATGTTTCAGGCATTTTTTAGGCATTCGCCTTAATAATTCAATTTACAATCAATTTAAGAGGCCTCATAGCCTTGAGCTGCATTTCTACATTGTAGAAAACATTCTACCACAATTGTTTCAGAGTCACTACTTCTAGTAACTTGCAAGTGTAAGCTCCATTGCAAGAGCATGTTTATGCTTGCAATCTACTATGAGAGAGGCCGGTAGACATAACTTGTGGAACTTTAGTAGTAGGTAGGTAAGAGGAAATACGGCCTCAGCATTAGGAAAATATAAGGAGTTTGAAATTCTACTATTTCAAGAGTATTGTTCAGGCTATCTACCCAATACAAAACTTGACTGACGGGCAACGCAAAGCTTACACTGAATGTATTTAATAGTGCACAAGAATTCCATAACAACCACTAAAATAAGATTTTTTTAAACCATTCTCTAAAGAGGTTTTAATAAATAGGAGATGAAAGTTTGAATATAACAGCAGTATTCGATGTAAAACACATTACTTACACAGATTGTACCTATGTACCTACTATATTTTTTTCTTTCTCGATCTGCCTAGACTTTTCCCAACGATCTTGGGGTCAGTTTCCAGTCTAACCGGATGCAGTTGAATACTAGTATTTTACATGGAGCGACTGCCTATCTGACCTCCACAACCCAGTTACTGGATAGTACACAATAAATAAATAAATACGATACCCCTTGGTAAGACTGGTTGTCAGACTTTCGGGCTTCTGACGACCCGTAACGACTGTCAAAGATCCACGATTGACAGCCGGGACCAACGGCTTAACGTGCTTTCTGAGGCACAGAGGAGTTTCGGTATGTAAAGATGGTCACCCATCCATGGACCAACCCCACCAAGAGTAGCTTAAGACGCTACGAGCTGGCAATGAAACCTTGAGTGGTTAGTTTGCGCGTCTGTGCTGAGCTCACGTAACGCGTCAAACGTCCACCCAGTAATAGCACTCGCCCATCAAGGAGCGCTGTCCGAAATTAGACGCATTATTAATTTATTACACATAAAAGAACAGGTATTAAAATAAAACACTCGACTTAATTATAAATAATTTAATTATCTTAAAATGGTGAAGGTTTTATAAAAATACGCTTTTTAGTTTTTGCGTGATTCTCAGTTTTTTATCCGCGTTAGACGTATATTTACAAATTACTTACACTATGTTACAAAAACATAATTTCAAATATTCTGAGATCAAATTACGACGAAATTTGTCTAAAGTAATATATTTTTTTTTCAAAGAAATAAGACTAGTCGTTTAGACGTGATGTTCATTTAAAACCATTAAAAGTCGTATAACTGCGCCTTAACCTGATAGATCGACCCGTGAGGCTGTTATTACTTTAGTTAAGGGGCCTTTTACAGTCCACTAGCGCCGCCAATCGAAAAAATGTCATAACTCGTAAATAGAATCAAAAATACAAAATGTGGTCTATTATTAGTGTAGAAAAGGCAATAACGTAATTTTATAACACATTGTCAACACTTGAAATATAGCTGTTTAGCTAAATCGTGCATTTGTAACAAAAACGGCCGTTTATGTTTTGAATGCACGATTTAGCTAAACAGCTATATTTCAAGTGTTGATAAGGTGTTATACAATTACGTTATTGCCTTTTCCACACTAATAATAGAACATATTTTGTATTTTTGATTCTATTTATTTATTTATTTATGCACACACAAAAACAATTACAAGAGAAAAATGAACAAATACAGATAGAAGAGCACAAAGGTGCTGCTTATTTCAAAAGAAATTTCTTCCAGCAGACCTGCGACTGGAAAGTTGGTTGAGAAATGTAGACACAGTGTGTATATATAGATATAGAAATATAAAATACACTATTTACGAGTTATGACATGTTTTCGATTGGCGGCGCTAGTGGACTGTAAGAGGCCTCTTAAATCAGATAACAGTTGGAAAAAGACAAATTATCATCTCCTTTGCTGTCCCTCCTGCACAACAACCTGCACTTTCCGGGACTCGACCAAAGATATAGCTATACAGGTTGCTAAATACTGATCAGGAAAAAATTTATTAGAGTTCGTAGTCGATTGCCACGAAAAGAAGATGACAAAGTATTTTTTTTTAAACTTTGCCCCACACTAGGAATTATTCCTGTATTGTGGGTGAGTTCACAAACATGCAAGCTCACATCACTCAGATAGCTCTCATTAAATGATAAAGGATTTAATTTTTGTAGATAGGTTTTAACAACACTTTTACACGTCAACATTTTTTTTTTGTCAGTTTTCGCTAGATGAGGCCGGTACCCATTTAACAAAAGTCATATCACTTTTCTATCGCCACAAGGAATTACTTGGAACACTGAATTTGTACACCCCTCCAGGAAACGCATAAACATAAATATCCATGTTAATGCCTGAATTTAGGTAAACTGGCAAAGTGAAACGCACCCCAGCCACATTTAAACTGCAGGCATAAATTCGGCGACCAAAAAGTACTAAACACACAGCTGGCGGGTAGTTAAACCAAAAACTGCAGTGCCGAATAACGGACAAACTAATTTAGGGATGCACTATAACGCTTCGTAGTAAAAGTCAGAAGAAAAAAGCACGTGCGGTTACTGTAAAATTTTATTTATGGGTTTCAAGACTTCACTTCGGTGCAAAATAGTTCAGTTATTACCTACGTAAGTACGTAGTTGTTATGCTCGGAGTTTCCTTGCGTGATCGAATCAGGAATGATAATATCTGCAAGAGAACCAAGGTTACCGACATATCCCGAAGAATCGCCAAACAACTCAGTGGCAGTGGGTAAGACACATTGCTCTCATAACAGACGGTCGACGAGGCCGAAACGCTCTAAAGCGACCGCGTACCAGAAGACGCATCGTTGAAAGGCCTTCCACAAGGTGGATCGATGAGTTGGTGAAGGTCGCGGGTAGCCGATGGATGCCAGACGCATCTATCGTTGTGGTAACCCTTGAGGGAGGCCTATGTCCAGCAGTGGACGTCTTTCAGCTGAAATGATGGTGATGATGAAGACTTGACTTCGGAGCAAAATAGTTTATCAAATAAATCTGAAAGAGAGTTACCGCGGCCCTGGCACAAGCAACTGAAGGAACAGGGGTGGGTTTTAGTCAGTAAGAGTCTGCCCCTCCGCCCCACCCAGAGCGGGAGAAGTCATTGGATGATTTCCCACTCCCCCAAAAAACGAGTACCTACGTAATTGCGTGATCAAGGTAAGTTTTGTTTTAGCTTTAAATAACATTTTTTCAGTACATTTTTTTATTTATACACTGAAAGCAAACGAAGTAGGCCTCGACAATGATGCAGTGAGTCGGTCCTTGGAACATATTGGGACTATTAATTTTTTTTTTTGCGATAAATCAGACAAAGATACCATAATAAACTAGTCTTGTAGAGTTTCATTTTTAGGATTCCGTACCCGAAGGGTCCAATCAGAGTCCTATTGCTGTCACTCACGTGTCCGTCTGTCAGTCTATCCGTCGTCTGTCACAAAATTTTTGTTCCGAAGAATTTTTAACTTCCCATTGAACTTGACATATGTTGATATTGTTTATTATTACGTATATTTTACGAAAAAATACCAATAAATCAGATTTTTCTTAGATAATTCCCACATTTGATACGGAACCCTAAATGTGCGAAATTCTACACGCACTTGGCCGGTTTTTAAAACACGGCATGATTTATTACATGAATAAGTTGTTGTATTGAAAATGTTTCAGTTTGTATACAAAAATCGTCAGCAACTAAAAACTGTGGATATATTTTTAACCGACTTTCGAAAAAGGAGGAGGTTCTATGTTCGACTGTATGTATGTATGTTTTTTTTTTTTTATGTATGTCCGCCGATTTCTCCGTCAGTTGCGGACCGATTTTCAAAATTCTTTTTTTATCCGAAAGAATATACTCCCGAGGTGGTCCCATATAAATTTTATCGAAATTGCTTCAGCCCCTTTTGAGAAACTGAACAAAAACGAAAAATACGCGTACCTCGATGACGTTTTGGTGTTCTCCAAATGTTTAAATTCCACGTTCCATGTTATTGGGGTTTTAGTTCTGGGGTATAACAACTAAAAAGTGAAAAATAAAAAACTTTTTTACAAAAAAAACAACCGACTTCCAAAAAAAAATTACTCTAAAAATTAAAAAATAACTTTAATTTCGGCAGTCGGTGTCAAATAACGAAGAAGTAAAATACAAACACCGACTTCCGAAATTTTTTTTTTTGAAGTCGGTTGTTTTTTTTGTAAAAAAGTTTTTTATTGTAGATCTAATTCTTGTTGTTTTGACATTAAGCACTGTGAGTAGATATCAAGTACATTTTACATAATAAGTTGTTACCTAAATAAAAATAGGGTAGGTTTCTACATAGTAGTAGGTACCTACATTATTGAAATAAGTTTGGTCTAGTTCTTTTTTCTAGCTTTTTCTGTGCTAACATGGCTTATACTTGCACCTATCTGATCCTGGTTACAGTCTCGAGATAGTCCAAAATTCAGATGGATGGTGTCGGAACCTACACATAGCGTTACAGACAAGATATCTGGCATTATAAGGAAATATCAGAAGGTCTCCATGCCAGGCAATTTTGCCTATGTACAGCATGTAACATAAACCCTGTTCGATCCAATAAAGGGTTATTCCTGGTGTAACATACGTACTAGAAAAAGTTGTAAAAAAATGTAACTCATACAAAACAAAAGTTTTAAAATTTTTATTTTTATAAAAAATGCAAAATTTAACAATAAATTATGTCAAATTTTCATAAGTTATAATATATTTAATATAATATATATATTTAGTAATATATATATTTATTTTATTTTTCTCAGCACATTATTACATTACACATACTCGTATTATATGCTATCAGAGTCAGACAACTTTTAATATTGTGGGAGACTGGTACCTAAACTAAGCTCAACGCCTGTATTTCAGGACACCAGGTCTCCGCCCTTTTACAAAAATATATATTTTATATTGTTATACAGTACTTGTACACTGACAACCTAAAAGATAAAAAATCAACATTATATGTTGACAAAACTCCACCGGCCGGCGAAATCTTTTAATTTTTACCTATTTTTATTTCAAACGATACCGCCCTGCACTAGCCGCGCTGTAGGCACTCCGTCTCGCTCAGGCGGCATCTTTGAAACGAAACAGTAGGTGAACTTTTTCGAGCGCTCAGTGTTGCCTTTCATAAGTTTTTTTTTTTTTTAATTAATTATTTTCATTGGGGAAAAATAATTATCTCCTCAATGATTACGTATATGTGTACGCAGTACGAAACCAAGGAATACCTTTCAGGATCGGACAGGGGTTTTGTTACATGCTGTATACTTGCACTCTTTAAAAAAAAATATATATATTCTCTGCTGAGTTCATTCTTAAGGGTGTAAAATAATTTATAGACTCCCGCAAACAGGTGCAATGCGACTATGCGACAACCATACAATGTTTTTTTTTTCATAGAACTTGTCCCAATCCTCAGACAAAAATCATTGAATCCTTCGCGTTGTCGCATTTTCGATGCACTGTCGCTTAAGCACTTTTCTTCAGACTTTACACTGAACTGCAGAAAAAGTTCAAGATTCTCCAACAGCATATCTCTTATTTGTGTCAAGAACTTTTTGTAACTCTCTTTTATTACCTCCCCTATTTACAAATTAAGTTTATCGACCGCGAGCCAGCAGTCAGTCTACGTTTACACAAGAGTCGTATCGTAAATTTTACTATCGACTCTATGGCCAACACTCCCGGCCGTAAAGTGCACATTGCACGTTTCGTTAGCTTTTAAATTTACTGCGACAGTACTAGGGGCGCAGTGGATAGGTAACAAAACCAGTTTAGGTCTAGGCGAAAAAAAGTGCTTTGGATTTCTGATGGTGTAACGACTATTGGTCCTGGTTCGGCCGGTTGGGTTCCGTATGGCTGTTCCGGTAACGGGTGTCGTATGTAAAAGAGATTTATGGTTATAAGGTTTGAGGTTATAAAACATCATGCAGTATAAATTGACATAGGCCGGTTTTCAGGGTTCCGTACCCGAAGGGTCTAAACGGACCCTATGGCTATCAGTCACGTCTCCGTCTGTCTGTCTGTACACTTGTCCGTCTATCCGTCTGTCTGTCTGTCCGTCGTTTGTCACAAAATTTTGTTCCGAAGAATTTTCTTAACTTCCCATTGGACCTTGAAATTTGGTGAAAATATTACTTACAAAACGAATATTTTACTTACAAATACCAACATTTGGTACGGAACCCTAAATGTGTGAAATCCGACACGCACTTGGCCAGTTTTTACTTGAGTTTCGATGTTGAATGACGATCAACATCACACCAACCAACCACCACCGTGCACCAACCTTTTTTGCATTCAACTTTATTGCCACATATTCTTTGACTCTCTAGTAATCTAGCTATAACCCGACTGCAAGTAAAGGGTTAAGTTTCTCTCGTGTGTCTTTTATGTATGTTATATTCTTCATTACCTCATCATTATCTTCCAAACCGCTGGACAGACTGAGACAATTAAGGTATCATTAGATGCGTGTTGTCAGTCCAAGTGTTCTCAGACAGATGACGTTAAAAATAACAAATATGGTGGCTGTGAGATGCCAGTGTTTGAAGTGTATTTTTTTTAAAGGCTCGAGGAGACGATTCCAAAAACATAACTCAAACATATTTTCAGACTTATTGAAAATATTATGCATGTAAAGAAGTTAATACCTACCATAACTTTTGGTGCACAAGAAAAAAACAATTTTGGAGACACAAATCTGTTTCAGTAAAATTTTCCAAGTTCTCTTTTTTTTTGTTTTGGGTTTTTGATAGTATGACATTCCTTTTACTTTAAGTGTATTCTACCAACCCCTGCTCTCCACATCTTCAGCGACCAGCTAATAACAGCGACTCAGTGACAAATGCCCTATGCGCCTGCTATTACTACCTAACCGGGATTGATAGCCCCTGACTGGGGAACCACTCATAAATTTTACTATGGGAGATGTACGTGCCTAGAAAGGTACCTTGAGGTACTCCTTGAGATATATTGATAGAGGGACAGTGTTTCGGACTCTGAGGTGGTTTTGAAAGCGAGACCAGAGCCTTTAGACAAAATACTTTTCTGTAAACGTTAACGCTATCGCTTCGTGCAAAATGTATGGCAAAGACATTACTGGGCGTGAGTCACGTGACAGTTCTCTGTCTAACGCTTCGTGCAAAACGTCGTTGCCATACATTTTGCACGAAGCGTTAGCGTTAACGTTTACAGAAATGTATTTTGTCTAAGGGGGCAGATCAGTTCAGCAGTTTTGGTATGAGAATGAGAATTAAATATACGAGTACTAAGATCAGTGAGCAGAATGGTTTTCTCAAAAAAATATGTCCTGAGGTTTCTATAAAGAAATATCTAAGTAAAAAGGCATATAACCAGCCTAGTCACCCATCGCCATTTTGATTTTTCGTCAAAGTTGCGGCACATAACGATTCTGCCAGTATTTGATTGGGCCAGCTTTCCTAGAAAACATGTTCGTTTTTAGGGTTCCGTACCCAAAGGGTCCAAACAGAGACCTATTGCTGTCACTGACGGGTCTGTCTGTCGGTCGTCTGTCACAAAATTTTGTTCCAAATTAACCTATGAACTTGAAATTTTGTGATAATGTCTAATAGTACGTGTAAATTACCTACCAATAAATTGATAAATCTGATTTTTTCTTTGAAATTCCCTCATTTGATACCGAACCTCAAATGTGCGAGGTCCGACAAGAATTAGGCTTTTTTTTGTGTATTTTATTTATAAGCCTTTTTTATTTTCTGCTTCATACATGACAAATGTAAGTTTCTATGAACCTTACAGTATAAAGGCTGAATAAGACTTCTTTGAAGAAAATTGTTAATTTCCATAGACAGAAGCAGTACCTATTTAAAATATGGCAACTCATTTCTATTACACCTTGTATAACAGCATTCAAATTATTGATATCTTTACAATAATAATTACAAAATCTTCGCCAATCTTCAGTCACCAACACCAACTAAAACTAAACTATTAGTTTAGTAAAGTAAAGTTTTTGTAAAGTAATTTACTTTTTTAGCATCTAAAAACAAAATGAACTCAATTTATGCTGATTTCATACTACCTGACCTGATTCTGTTAAAACCTAGTCGAAATAAAACAAAATTTAGTGCCCTCTAATTTAGTGCGTAACTAACTTTATTACAGCCCGTGCTAATTACTATTTTATTGGTACAAATTGGTCGACAATTACTTTGACAATTTATTAGTGCTGTACCTGATAGATCGTGACGGGAAAACTAATTTTATTAAAAACTTTATTTTAAAGTTAAGTCTTGACTTGAATAATTTGAATAAATTAAGTTTAGTTTAAACTTCTTTATTATTAAATCTATTTTTTTTTTCGACATATAGACAAAATATAAAAATTTAAAAGAGGATCCAAAATACAAAATATTTTATTGTTTTATTAGTTTACATAAAAGTTTAGTGTTTGGAGCTTCCCTGTAAGCAAATAATGCCTGTGTTGGGAGACCCCGCTCGTCCATAGCAAAGCAATACAAATTTTGTAAACTAGGTATTTACACAAAACAAGTACAGAAGTATTATACACTACAGAAGTTACGATATAATTTTAAAATATAAGAAAATCTTGCTTGCAGGTGTGTGTTCAGTGTTATGTAAGGCAGTGTGTTGTTTATGAAGGGTAGTAGTGTTAGGTTGCATGTGTGTAAGTGTGATGATAGTAAATTAGTAATGGATGTCGTAAGGGCGTGTGTTCTGAGAGTTATTAGTATTTTTGTTTAGTATTATTTTACTTACATAAATGCGTGTGATATATGATATGTGTGCGTATTGAGCATTTGGTATTTAGTTAGAGATATATGTGTGGGTGTGGTGTGTGATTATGACTACCTTTTTAATATATTTTACATAATCTGTTCCAAGAGTGCCTTCGTGTCATCATATGTTAGTGACTTTACCCAATTTATTAAAGTTGTTTTACAATCGTGGTATTGTTTTGGGTAATTATGTATATTATAATAATAATAATAATAATAATGTAGCTTAAAACTAGCCTAGAGCTAAGAAAAACTACACGTTTTCCCACAATAATAATAATAATAATAATTTCTTTATTTGGGTAAACTTTTTACATTATTTGTGAAGCCCTGACTCTAGAGCTAGATATTATGATATCTGTATTTCAAGAGTCAGTTTCTTCTTCCTTGGTGATTACAACTATTTGTATGCAGTAATGAGCAGCATTATTAAAATTAATAAATTTATACAATAGATAAAATAAGTTAGTTACATTAAAAGTGGACGTAGTTATGCTACAACGTTCCAATCCACAAGGTGGTCAAAATTGAGTTTTTGAGCCCAAGCTAGGTATTTTGGATCGTCCTATCTAGTGCTGAAGACACTGACTCTCTTACGACAATAACTATTGAAATAATTAAGCGGTCTAAATGATAAAACGAACCAAAAGACCGAATTATAATCTTATAAAGTGACATTACATTTGGATCGTACTGTTTTAATTCGTTTTGGACTGAATGCAATAAAAATAAGGATCCAATCATCTTGAAAC
This sequence comes from Polia nebulosa, assembly GCA_951329385.1. Classification (NCBI taxonomy): domain Eukaryota; kingdom Metazoa; phylum Arthropoda; class Insecta; order Lepidoptera; family Noctuidae; genus Polia; species Polia nebulosa. Next base: position 8,743,895 of record OX589588.1, on the reverse strand, counting down.
GTTTTAAAAATAACTAATTTTAATCTTAAAAAGTGACATTCCATTTGGATCGTACTATTTTATTTCGTTTTGGACTGAATAACATAAAAATAATGATCCAATCAACTTGGAACGTTTTAAAAATAACAATTTTAAATCTTAAAAAGTGACAATTCATTTGGATCGTACTGTTTTAATTCGTTTTGGACTGAATAACATAAAAATAATGATCCATTCATCTTGTTATATTTTTTTTTTTATTTCTTTTTAATAACTATTTCTTCAAAACATTCCATGTACTTACTTTATAATGTGTACGATAATTCATAATGGTAAAAGTAAACCTCAGTCTACCTGTGACCACGAACGCTGTAAAGTGTTCGAAACGTCAGGTTAAATAAAATGTTAATAAATCGCGAAATAATCCGTAAAAGTAGTTTCATTCAAATGTATCGTGTTCGCGTAAATAAAAAAGAATAATAAAAGTAAATGATTTAAAACGTGTATTAACTTATATACTGGTAGGAACATACAGTTATCTAATCATTAAACGATCCATCACTTTTGTATTTTTTATAATAAGGCCTTGTCTAAAATAATAATTATACAACTAGGTAGCGAAATATTGTGGCCACTTGAAAAAAAATTATGCGTTAAGGAGTCTGGAACGTTATCACTAAAATAATAAAGCTAAACAATAAAACGTTCCATTGTCATTTGAAACGTTTTTAACCGACTTTCGAAAAAGGAGGAGGTTCTATGTTCGACTGTATGTATGTTTTTTTTTTTATGTATGTCCGCGCATTTCTCCGTCAGTTGTGGACCGATTTTCAAAATTCTTTTTTTATCCGAAAGAATATACTCCCGAGAGGGTCCCATATAAATTATGTCGAAATTGCTTTAGCGCTTTTTGAGAAACTGAACAAAAACGAAAAATACGCATATCTTGATGACGTTTTTGTGTTCTCCAAATGTTTAAATTCCACGTTCCATGTTATTGGGGATTTTAGTTCTGGGGTATGACAGCTAAAAAGCGAAAAATAAAAAACTTTTTTACAAAAAAAAACAACCGACTTCCAAAAAAACAATACACTAAATATTTAAAAATAACTTTAATTTCGGAAGTCGGTGTCAAATATCGAAGAAATAAAATACAAACACCGACTTTTTAGAGTATTGTTTTTTTGGAAGTCGGTTGTTCTTTTTTGTAAAAAAGTTTTTTTATGAATAATCATTACACGGCTTGCAGTGTGACCCTTATCTTCCTGATTTGTAAATAAAATATGAAAATTATCAATGTTTCAAATTACATGAATTGAAATTAAAATTACGACTATTGGAAACAAATTAGATTAGAGGAACCGAAAAAACGGAGCTACACCATGACTTCTGTCCCTGTTACAAAAAAAAAGCATAAACAATTTCATCGCACCTATAAATTTAACGATTTCAAAGTCTGTCGCGATATGTTCCTGCACACTCTACAAATTACAACACAAAAAGTTACCATAGCAATAAAAAACTTTTTTATAAAAAAAACAACCGACTTTCAAAAAAAATACACTAAAAATTAAAAAATAACTTTTATTTCGGAAGTCGGTGTCAAATAACGAAGAAGTAAAATACAAACACCGACTTCCGAAATAAAAGTTATTTTTTAATTTTTAGTGTATTTTTTTGAAAGTCGGTTGTTTTTTTTTTAAGTTTTTTATTATGAAAACGTCCCTTGATGAGGATTATAACGAACTTAACATTAAAAAAACGACAAAAGGAGAGATTTCGACTATACATAGATCTGATCTGAAACAGTTATGGCCTAACGGGAAACCCATTGCTCCAGCTAAATTGGCTGATTTACGATCTATTTACAAGTTTATTCCAGCAGATTGCCTTAGTTTTTATAAAACATTGAAAGCGTCTAATGACGCCATTGACGATGTCGATAGCTGGATTTCGATCTGGCTGATGAATAAATTGTGATGATTTTCCATGCTTTGATACAATGTATTTCTTATTAAATATTTTTTTAATAATGTTGTTTCATTGTTAGACTTATGTTTTAGAAAAAAAATATATTAACTACCAAAATATAGCAATTTTCAGATATTGGATCGTTTTTGCAAATTAAGTTAAAAGCTACTTCCATACAAAAAGCCTTTTTTCAAAAACGTTCCAAGTGCATTTTTTTCATAATTTGTATGAGAAACATTAATAAATTTTAATGACAAGTATATAATAAAATAATGTTTATTTATTTAGTTGAAGTGATACATACTACTTAGTTGTACTCGCTACCAAAAAAAAGCGTACCACAAAATTACAAAAACGCGATTTACTCAGTTCGACCTGCGTGTGGATTGGAACGTTGTAGCATAACTACATCCGTGATAATCAATAAATTATTTTAATTAAATTTCCTAAATATAATCCATTAGAATTAAGTTACATTACAATATTGACAGATAATGATAATGTCAGAGATATTATCCTGTTGATTTTATTATATAGTATAGAAGATCGCTTGTTGTATTGTCTTGCGGCGAATACAGTTTTTGTATCCAACAGATAGTTGGCATTGTTTAAACCTCTCCTGTTTCAAAGCCAGTTAAAAATAAATTATATTAGCTGAGCACAGTTTTCAGAGCCCTCTTTGACCAAACAACTCATACAAAGAACCACCTAACTTAATTGAACAAAAAAAAAAAAGCCAACGCGATTCAAATATTCATAAAAGGATTCCATATAAAATCCTTTTGGCCAATCTGAAAAATTAAAGGCAGGCAACAATACAGGGAACTGTAGCGTGAAAAAAAGGAACACCATTCGAAATTTAAAAATGGCACAAAGAAACTAGAATCTGCACGTGTTGCCTTTTGAGAGGCACTAGCATGGCAACAGGAAGTTGTGAGCTCTAAAGCCGTGCTCTCTCATATCCGGTGGCTTTCAGCGCCGAAATAATACGCTTAGTATTTTTGATCACATTTTTTACTGAAGCGTTTATTGTCTGCTGAAAGTGCTTTTGACCTAATTGGTTGTGGAATGAGATTGGATGTTGAGAAAAGAATTTAAGAAAAATTACACTTTAAGTGAAATTATTTATTATTATTTATATAATTAGAATTGATTTATTTGTCATTGGAGGAGCTCGTAGCTAACGTAATAACAACTGTACGGTTCGATCCATCAGGTTAAGCTTCGCTTGCCGGGGTTGGTCCGTGGATGGGTGACCATATTTACATACCGAGACTCCTCCATGCCTCGGAAGGCACATTAAGCCGTTGGTCCCGCCTGTCAATCGTGGATCTTTGACAGTCGTTACGGGTCGCCAGAAGCCCAAAAGTCTGACATCCAGTCTTACCAAGGCGTTATCGTATTACCCAGTAACTGAGTTGTGAAGGTTAGATAGGCAGTCGCTAAATACTGGTATTCAGCTGCATCCGGTTAGACTGGAAGCCGACCCCAAGATAGTTGGGAAAAGGCTAGGCATTTAATTAATTTATTTGTCAGAACGTAGTTTTAAATAGTATGGTGTTAGGTCATAGTAATTTTCAGGTTCTATTAGGAAAAAAAGATCTTAGAATGCTTCAAACAACAAATATTACATTACGCTACAAGATCCTTTACGCACTTTGGAAACGGAGACTTCAAAACAATGCCAATCACCCACGCAGCCCGAGAAGCCACACGCAGCTTAGAAATATGATATTTTGGTTCTGAAGCCCTTGTTATGAAACCTTGTCAGTCCTTTAATGAAATGAGAATATACAAGACCGCACTTTGTAGTAGAAGAGACGTAATCCCGGGTGGTCCTACATTTTTAATCCGAATTGTACATAGCAGATTTCGCCACAATTCCTAAATAGGACACAATATCTGCTCTGAGCACCATTTTATGAAAGTCCTTACGTACCATCTCATACACACACACATACATATTTTTAATGTGCTCATCTTCGAACAGTCGTTGATGAAGCCATAGCTGTAAAAAAACATGTTACATATGTTTTATTTTGAACGTACACAGCGAGGTCAGCCAGTCGATTCTGTTCACAGCTCACCGTGAAAACTTAGGTGGAGTGAGCGTGAAGTGAACTGTCATTACACCTTGATTGTATGGATTGACCAATCATCTATTTGTACCTATGTTGTTGGCTATGTATATTTGTGTATTAAGTTTATTCATATGAGTATATATTTTATTTGTAGTTTACATATGTATCTATGTTCCTTTGCATTTAAATAAAGATGCCCTTTTTTTTTTTTGTTTTTTTTCCTTATGGCACCTACCACTATTTGTTTCTGCATCACCCTAAGGTTGACTGGTAGAAAATGCCTGAGGCATTAAGTCCGCCTCTGTACTTGTATGTGCGTGAAGTGTTAAATAAATAATAAATAAATAAATAAATAGCTCTACTGGTTACAGACGGCGCTGGAGAAGAATATCTGGAAGGACTTGATCGAGGCCTTAGCCTAGTAGTGAAAAACAAAGTTGTTTATATCAACTGAATCGAATACAAGTTCTACTATTTATTAGTTTAGTATTTTTTTGTGTTTTCACTGCCCAAAAATTTTCTTCGACTTTTAAGAAGCAATTTTCTCTTTATTTAACTGTAAGAGAGTGACTCGTTTTCATATTAGATTTGATCGTGTTGTCTTTCTAAAACTCCGGACGTAATAAACCGTACGACAGTAAACCCTTTACCTACATCTCGTGCAAAAACCTTTCTGTCATGAAGATTGAAAATGACACAATTTCTTCCAAGACCTACATCAGCAAAAACAAACAGAGTTATGACAGTGCTACGTCAAAATATGGCGACAATTTGTCAAAGGAAAGTTGACGAAACTTGCGCACGACGAAGTGATCGATGCGTTACTACGGAGGTGAAACAGGGGACAGTCATCAGTATTACTGTAGGGCCACGGAAAGAGCGATGGGTGATTTGACGGGGTACAAAATAAAAATGGCCTAAATTATAAAAAACTCTCACTCGCGCATGAATGGTTTCGTACCATCGTAAAAGATTATACGCGTCTACTTGTTGCCATTATTAAGATCGAGCAAAAAAAAAACAAAAAGACACGTTTCTAGTAGGGGAGTCCCCTCTAATTTTTAATTTATTTTTATTATTTCTTGTTATAGCGGCAATAGAAAAAAACACTCTGTGAAAATTTCAACTGTCTATATAAAGCCATTATCAAGATCGAGCAAAAAAAAACACGTTTCCAGTACCATCTCCGGCCACCGTAGACCCAGGCCTGCGGGCGGCGAGTAATGGGTAGCTCGCCGTCCGATCAGCACCTTTAATTTTATTTTTTTTTTTTGTTCTAGGAGCAACAGAAATACACATTCTATGAAAATTTCAACTGTGTAGCTATTACAAATCGTGAGATACAGCCCGCTGACAGATGGATGCTGTTCATGCTTACTATAAAAATGCATTGACATCGGAACTGAACCAACACGTAAAATTGCAACTCCGTAAGATAAGAGAGAGTGGTTCCAATTCAGCTTGCAAGATTTGACCCGAACATACATACAAACAGTGCAAGTTAAATAAAAGCTTTTAAAATACTTTAGCAGTCAGTGATCATCGCTGCCTTCGTGGCCCCAGTTAAAAGCGTACGTAAGATCAAACGTTGCTATGTCTACAACTGTTTTACAATGGATATTAGATATCCAGCATTCTCCTGTTTCGTCAATATCCACCCATTATTTTATTGTTAGTTCTCGAGTCTTTGTTCTTGGCTTTATTGACACTTCTCACCGAATATTTTTTGGCTCCCGCAAACTGGCGTGACGGAAATTTTTCTACGGATTACAAAATTAAGAATCGTTGACGTATTGTTCTTAACGAGTAAGATCACAGGGCTGCCAGATTTTACTATTTTCTAATTAACATGATTTTTCAGATTGAGTATTGTTATTATACTCGTATTTACCTTGAACGTACGCCTTTTTTGTGTGGGGTGGGAAATCATCCAATGACTTCTCCCGCTCTGGGTGGAGCGGGAGGAGTCATTGGATGATTTCCATTTTTTAGACTCTTACTGACTAAAACCCACACCTGTTCCTCCCTGCCCTGAATGCCCAGGGGCGAGGTAACTCTTTCGAATTTATCCCCAACCCCTAGGCATGCATCGGCCATGACGGGCCCCGTCATGTGTGCTGACAACTCTTTGAGGCGCGCGTGGAACACTACGCGCCGTTGACTCTCGGGCCTGGTGCTGATCGGACGGCGAGCTACCCATTACTCGCCGTCCGCAGGCCCGGGTCTACGGTGGCCGAAGATCGTCTTGCGGCGCCGGAAGCCCCTGGTGTCTCCTGCGGCGGCTGCTGCTGAGGGCGTGAGGGCGAGAGGGCGAGGATGTCGTTGCAGCCTCTCCTTCACCCGTTCCGCCTCCTCCTTCGCGAGCATTACTGCATCGCAGAAGGAGGAGACTGCTTCCCATTCCCTCTCGCTCGGTACCATGGCCTGGACCATCGCCGAGCGCGAGAGGTCGCTGCCGCCGATCGACTGCACGAGGACATGGCGGGGCTCCGCCCAAGCGGGGCAGATCTCCACCGTGTCCTCTGGGCTTGAACGTACGCCTACCTGTGTAGTTTGAGAACTAAAAATAGTTTATACTGTGATGTCTAACGGAGATCGCATGAAAAACGAACCTTGTCAGCGGATAGGTTGTTCGATAGAATATACTTTTGAAGGTTTGTGCAAATTTAGAATAGTAGGTATATTATCTAGGAAAATAATTGAATTGTGGTAATAATCGAGTTGTCGATGAAAAACAAACTGGCCAAGTGTGAATCGGATTTCGCACATTGAAGGTTCCGTACCAAATATTGGTATTTGTTAGTAAAGTATACATTATAATAAACATTATCACCAAATATCAAGTTCATAGTTAAGTCAATGGGAAGTAAAAAAATTCTTCGTAACAAAATTTTGTGACAGACGACGGACGAACAGACAGACGGACACGTGAGTGACAACAATAGGGCTCCTTTTGGACCCTTCGGGTACGGAACCCTAAAAAGAGTGATTGAAAATATAAGTATCAAATATTGCTGTCCATTGCTGTCTGACACAACGACACCAAAGACTTCTTCAACCTTCTAGAAAGTTTAAAGAAAGTCTCATACTTAACAATGATCAATCTGCCTAGCCTTTTCCCAAATATCTTGGGGTCAGCTTCCAGTCTTACCGGATGCAGCTGAATACCAATATTTACACGAAGCGACTGCCTATCTGACCTCCACAACGCAGTTACTGGGTAATACGATACCCCTTGGTAAGACTTGTAGTCAGACTTTCGGGCTTCTGACAACCCGTAACGACTGTCAAAGATCCACGATTAACAGCCGGGACCAACGACTTAACGTGCTTTCCCAGGCACGGAGGAGGCTCGGTATGTAAAGATGGTCACCCATCCGTGGACCAACCCCGGCAAGCATCGCTTAAGGCGCTATTAGCTGCCAACGACCTTGAGTGGTTAGCTTGCGTGTTCTGCGCTGAGCTCACGTAATGCATCGTATGTCCACCCAGTAATAGGACTCGCCCATCAAGGAGTGCTGTCCGAAATTAAATGCATTATTAACTTATTACACATAAAAAAACAAGTATTAAACTAAAACACTGAGACTAAATTATAAATAATTAAATGATTTTTAAAGTGGTGAAGGTTTCATAAAAATACGCTTTGAAATTATGAAATAATGTTAATAAATTGATAATATTTAAAATGGAGCATGACATACAGGGTGTAAGGAGAACGCTTCCGAAGCCAGAACGTAGATTATTTATACAACCTAAATGCAAACAGATACCAGTAATCTTTCGCTTTACTTCGGCATCGCGTGGACGTCATTCGCCGCGCGGCTTTCGGCTTGAACTCGAGGAATGCGCGAGCGTCAGCTGATGTTTTACCAATAGTACATTGCATGATAAAATGGAAAGAAAAAAGTGCCTAACCATTCCTTTGTTATTCATTAGAGAAACTTGTCAACATGTGTGTGTACACTATATGGGTATGTATGTGTATGAATATACCAGCGCGACCGGGGCCTAGACAAAGTCACATCGAAAAGATAACAAAATTAGATAAATCCGAAATGTGTGGCAATGGCATAAGCATTCAAAATGTCACGTGATCTATCGTCTTAGATCACCATTATCAAGCTATCGTTACTGTAAATGTGACTTTGTGTATGCCCCTAGTGTTTAAACGTTGGTAACTATGAAACCAACCAAAGCCACACCACCACCAGTTAGATACACACACTTACAAAATCACAAGCACACTTCATTACAAACCCAGTTCAAAGGGACTGAAGCAATTGAAAAATTAATAAGAAATCTTAATGAAACAGGGAGACATGTAAACAAGAGTGATCTCTATAACAAAATCAGTTGATTCGCCATCAACCGAGACGGGGGACCTACCCTCAATTCAATTAAACTTTAACCAACTTGTAGTAAACAACACAATTAATATCGCTCCACTGCATTTTGGACCCTATCTTGAGTAAAATTTGGTTTGATATTAAGTGGTAAGAAGATACAATGTCAATTATCAAAATGCTATTGTTTTGACATCATAGGACCGAAGTTCAAATGAGTGTATTATGACAGAACTATTATAGCGACGACATTATATTGTGTGATGTATTTTGGAGCAGTTTATGAGTAAATAACATTTAACACAAGTGTCCTCTCACATAAGAGAATATCCATTTTAATCGATGAATTTGTGTTATGCTCTTAAATATGTATGTACACATACATATTTAACGGACACATACATATTTTACATACAGGTAACGGAAAGGTGTGGACATATTTTAAGAACCGGTTCTGCCAATGGAAATGAACAACTTTCTCTCAGAAAAAATAGAAAATTCCCAATAAAAATTTGACATTCCATATAAAGTTATCATCAGCTGATCAATATTTGTATGGGAGGTAAAATTTTTTTTTGGGAAATTCGTCATCTTTTATTGAATAAAGTTCTTAACGATGGGCAGAAGCAGTTCTTGAAATATGACCACACCTTTCCGTTACACTCTGTATAAAAGGTCCGCCTCTTCCTCCTAACGTCGTTTTCCTCATTGCTGAGGGTTGTGATCCACTGAACGTGGAGTAATCTTTGTCTTGATGATGTAGTGCCACCTGTTTCACGTTATATACGTAGTTACGTGTGTGGTTAGTGTGTACGTATTTAGGTTATAACTAGTTAGTATTTATAAAAAAACTGGTCGGATTTCGCACATTATGGGTTCCGTACCAAATATTGGTATTTGTTAGTAAAGTATACGTAATAATAAGCATTATCTACAAAGGATAGTGGGCAAAAATGTATGGACACACCCAAGTTCGCCACAGCTTAGACTACTTTTCTTTGGAAGGTATCACAGCCATGTTTCTCTGTGCCAATGCGCATCTAATTCTGTCCCTGGGGTCTCTATTTATTTTTAGTCGAATGTGTTGAACTCGGCAAACATGTTTGGATGGCACACCCAAGTCAAGTTAAGTTAAGTTAGTAAGTTCATAGGTCAATGGGAAGTTAAAAAATTCATCGTTACAAAATTTTGTGATAGACGACAGACGGTCAGACAGACAGACGGATAGACGTACACGTGAGTGACAACAATAGGGCTCCATTTGGACCCTTCGGGTACGGAACCCTAAAAATAGTAGTAGTAGTTAATTTTAAAATAGATCATATTTAAGTCATATAAGTAGGTGCTTAAAGTGACTGAAAGTGACTCCACATCGGAGGAATCACGACCCTCATGTAAGTACACACATGTATTTTGTTATTTCCTAATAAAACTTAAGTACTTACATATCTAAATACGAAATAACTACATTTGATTAAAATAATAACATCATCTAATCACATCAGCTGCCTAGCCTTTTCCCAACTATCTTGGAGTCGACTTCTGTTTATGGCAACACAAAGTTGTATTATTTTTAGTCTGTATAAAATGTTATGTCAGTTTGACTCGCTAACGATAACTTCTAACGTGCATTGTGTGTAATTCTGTATCGGTAATAAAAAGGGAATTAACAAGGAAATCGTTTCAATTAAGACCAGCCATCATACAGTCCACAGAAAGAAACAAACATTGGTCATTCGAGCCGGATATGAACCAGCGACCTATGGATATAAAGAAACAAACAACTGCCAGTCTAACCGGATGCACCTGAATACCAGTATTTTACATGGAGCGACTGCCTATCTGACCTTCCATCATCTCACACCATCCCATCATCATCATCATCTAATATGAGATCTAATATGTATGAATTCATAATTTAATTAAGTTTTCAAAATATTTCTCCTCGTTTTCCAACTTCTACATTCTAAGCTAAAAATATTACGGGCAATATTAAAAGAAGAATTCTATTTCTTTTGACAAAGGCCGCGCAGTTTAGAGGCAAGGATGAAACTTTGAAAAACTCTATTACCAAGGCAGATTAAAACTGTTTAATGAAGTTTAGGTGTAAATTCTAAGGAAAAGTAAGGTTTTTATGCAACGACCTTTCTTCTGCAAGGAATTTTATAGTTGGTGTTGAAAGTTGGGTTGAGTTTATTATTGTAATAATGCTGTGTAGAAGATTTTAATAATGTAATTTTTTTTTATAAAAAAACCACCTAATATTAAAAAAAAATGGTTTATTAAAATATTTTACATAATTAAAAAAAACTGGCCAAGTGCGAGTCAGGCTATTCCTCATTTATTTCTCATTTATTTAAATGGTAATTTATTATCTATTTTCTCAAATAAAATTTAAACTTTTTATCTTTTAATTATGAAAAACCAATATTTGAGACACTCTCAATGTGCCCTTTCATTCGATATATCGCACGGTACAGTTTGAATAACTTTATTTTTCCGAGTTTCACCCCCAAAAGTAAACCCCCTTATTCCAAATGCATTTATTTACGTTATACATCTGTGGGTCAGTCAAAGGTTCAACTCAATCGGTCGAGTAGATTCGGAGAAAATTGGCTGTTACAGACGGACAGACAGATAGATACACGAGTGAACCTTTATGGATCCCGGTTTTTGCATTCCGACTTTCGGAACCTTAAGAAGGAGGAAAATAGAATAAAAACTTTTTTACAAAAAAACACAACCGACATTCAAAAAGAAAATAGTCGAAGTCGGTGTTTGTATTTTATTTCTTCGTTTTATGACACCGACTTCCGAAATTAAAGTTATTTTTTAATTTTTAGTGTATTTTCTTTTTTGATGTCGGTTGTTTTTTTTTTATAAAAAAGTTTTTTATTTTTCACTTTTTAGTTGTTATAACCCAGAACTAAAAACCACAATAAAATGGAAAGTCGAATTTAAACATACTCGTAATTGGAGAAAACCAAAACCTCATCTATATATACGTATTTTACGATTTTTTTCGTTTATCAAAAAGCGCAGGAGCAATTTCGATAAAATTTATATGGGTCCACCTCGGGAGTATATTCTTTCGAATAAAAATTGAACTTTGAAAATCGGTTCACAACTAACAGAAAAATCGGTGGGCGTACATAAAAAAAAAACATACATACAGTCGAACATAGAACCTCCTCCTTTTTCGAAGTCGATTAAAAATACTCTTTAACAGCCACAGCCCGATTGGGCCCAAAGCTGAGTTCTTTCCATCTCACACTTTTTTATCAACCTCATCCCGGTTCTTCTCGCGATGGCAAGAATATCATCTGCAGTGATGATTTATGATTTTTTGTCTGGTGGGAAATCATCCAATGACTTCTCCCGCTCTGGGTGGAGCGGGAGGGCGTGTCAGACTCTTACTGACTAAAACCCACCCCTGTTACTTCCTGCCCTGAGTGCCCAAGGGCGAGGTAACTCTGTTTCGAATTTATCCTCAACCCCCGGGCAAGCATCGGCCATGACGGGCCCCATCCTTATTGCTGACAACTCTTTGAGGCGTGCGTGGAACACTACGCGCCGTCGACTTTCGGGCCTGGTGCTGATCGGACGGCGAGCTACCCATTACTCGCCATCCGCAGGCCCGGGGAAGCGACACTCTTGAAAATCAATTAATATTCATAAATAAAATGCAAATCCACCGTCATCATTCCCTCGTCTCAAAAATTAGTCCCAAAGACGTTCTGCTTCATTAATCTCATGTATTCCCCGACGCAACCTCCTTCAGCGACATTATGCAAATGGCGTCATTACAAAATTACTTGGCACACCCACTATTAAGGCATTAACACGGAATAACATGCAAATTGTGTCCCGATCGGGAATCAAGTCTCTCAATGATGTATAAAAGCGGTTTAAGCTGGATTAAACCAGATTAAACTGGATTACACCGCTTCGAGGCGGAGGCGTTCATTTATTATGTAAATACGTGACAAATTAAATCCAATGGGAATTTCGTTTGACAAACGGTTGGGCCCGTTGTAATGTATTGCCGTGTTTACTAGTTTCAGGTTTAGTCGAAAAGTTGGATCGGGCTTAGTGGAATTTGGCTGTTGGAGAGACGAGACATTTAAATTATGTCGGGTGTGAGATTCACGGTCTGCTCATTCCAAAGGTTTGGGTAAAGTTACGAGTATACCGTTGCGCAATCTTGACAGTAGACAGAGTTCATTTTCAGCATGGTAACGATTTTATGGTTATACTCTATTCTTCAAAACTAATCTAAAATGGCCAGAACTGAGTATTAAGCCCCACAGCGAACAAAATGAAAATCACAACGGGCACAACGATCTTTTACAAGTTTAATGAAAGAAATCGCTAAAATATCTTATGCAGTGCGATCTAATAAACTAAATTACTTAAATTAATCTTAATAAGTGGTCACCAATAAATCTAAATTCGATCTAATTTAAATTTTAAGTTTGAACTTTTTACGATTTTATTGTCAAAGACCATACACATGACACATAACTATGAAACGAAACAAATACCTACGTGTCAAACGCAGTGTAGTATTTTTTTTATTCGTTCAATTCATTTCTAGTGCATATTCTTTTATGGTTCCCGAAGGGTAAGCAACGGGGATTACTATGCCTCCGCTCAATCAGCGGGCTGTATCTCATGATCCGTAATAGATGGACAGTTGAAATTCACATTCCCAGAATGTGTATTTTTGTTGCTGCTCTAACAACAAATAATAAAAATAAATTAAAAATGAAAGGAGGCTCCCCTATTAGAAACGTGTTTTTTTGGCTTTTTTGCTCGATCTTAATAATGGCGATAGGTGGACAGTGGAAATTTTCACAGAATCTGTATTTCTGTTGCCACTATAGCAAAAAAATAATAAATTAAAAATTAAAGGGGCGCGCCCGGCCCTAGTTCAGGCCATGGTACGGAGCGAGAGGGAATGGGAAGCCGTCTCCTCCTTCTGCGAAGCAGTAAGCTCGCGAAGAGGGAGGCAGCATGGGTGAGGGAGACTCAACAACAGAGTCGCCCTCACGCCCTCAGCAGCAGCCGCTGCAGGAGACGCCAGGGGCTTGCGGTGCCGCGAGACGATCTCCGGCCACCGTAGACCCGGGCCTGCGGACGGCGAGTAATGAGTAGCTCGCCGTCCGATCAGCACCAGGCCCGAGAGTCGACGGCGCGTAGTGTTCCACGCGCGCCTCAAAGATTTGTCAGCATTCATGACGGAGCCCGTAATGGCCGATGCCTGCCTAGGGGTTGAGGATAAATTCGAAAGAGTTACCTCGCCTCTGGGTCAGGGAAGGAACAGGGGTGGGTTTTAGTCAGTAAGTGTCTGACACGCCCTCCCGCTCCACCCTAGAGCGGGAGATGTCATTGGATGATTTCCCACCCACCAAAAAAAAAAAGGGGGGCTCCCCTACTAAAAACGTGTTTTTTTGGCTTTTTTTGCTCGATCTTAATATTGGCAACATATACTTGTACGATGGTACGGAACCCTTCATGTGCGTGTCCGACTCGCACTTGACCGGTTTTTTTTTAATATTAGATTTCTGCACACCTTCTCCATATAAACTATAACTGTGCCAAACTTCATACTCCTTCGTCCGCGTGATTTTCGTAAAAAGGTATGAATAGTTTTTGCTTCACTTATTAATACATAGCAACACTTTTTTTACTTTTTTTTTACTTCAGCAGGCTTGGAGAACTAAATGATCCCTAAGGAATTATTCACTTCAGGGTTTAAGTTATACCTTTCTCTTTGTACTTTTAAGTAAAAGTAGGACTTAAGTGGTCTGTGTTTATGTTTATACCAAAGACTGGTGGCTAGGGGATTTAGAATACCTATAGAGTCTTTGACCTCTATAGCATGGGCTGTATCCTCCACGCAGGTTAAGTGCGGGTTGATGGATGTCACATGTAATCGAATTGAATACACGCGTGTTGTTAATATGTTCAAAGTGTTCCAGGAAACTGCTCTCAAAACGTTGAAGGAAAACATCGTGTGAATTACGGCCCACAGCCTCTTACAGGGGGTGGGTCGAATCCTGACACCGCGTTGCTACTGAGATATTCCAGGTGTACTAACCCAATAACACTTTGACTAATCTGGAAATCAAATCTATTATCTATATAAGGAATATTTTGATGACCTCTTTCTACCTAAATACTACTTTCAAATTTGCCGCAAGCAGCGCGGCTGCAGCGCTGCGGCCGCGCTGCGTTGTAAATCCATATCAATAAAAAATGCGCGACTGCAGCGCTACACCCGCGCTACGGCCGTGCATCGGTTCATCGATCGATTAGTGACGGTGCGCACGTAGTAGAGTAAGATCCCAGAGCAATCAGACATAACTTATTTTCACACGGATGAAACCTGAAGTTTTCAGTAGCGTCTCGTGTGCCTTGAATACCTACGCGCTTTGTGGAACTTGCCGAGTGACACCTGGGCAGGTACCAGGTGAGAAAGGTAACTAAAAATAAGAATTATTTAACTTAAATTCACATGGCTGATTTTTATATATGTCATGTAGAATATTATTTTAAAGTAATATCATAAGTGTCAGACACTTTTGATGGACAAGGTTTTTTTTCAGACGCTTTTAAGCTTCCCAAAAAATAAATGAACTTTACTTATTTTTACATGTCTGATTTTTAATATGTTATTGAAGTATTTATTTAAAAGTTATATTCAATCAGTCAGACAAATAAGAGTGACCAAACAACAAGACAAAAATTATTCAGCCAGAAGTATGAGGGCGAGAGCACTATGCATGCGCTTCAGAGTGAGTGAGACGTCCATAATAACTCGGTTCCCCTTCTTTAACTCACCATCTGTTTCAATCTACTGTGTGTGTGCTGTTTGTACTTATAGTATACAGTATAGTTCGAGCCTGCGAGAGCACATGATTTTGTTGTTTACATCAGGTTATTTGTGAGTGTTTTATTAAGTTGTTTGTAATAGTGATAATCATGGAAGAAGAGAAATTGAAATGTACATTTTGTACAAAATGTCATGATAAACTTATATTATTCTCCGAAGAAATATTGAAAAAGTGCAAAAACATTTTAAAATAGCGAATAATCCATAACTCAACTGATTCTAAGTCAACACTTGACTTCACATTTGGTTTTTTTGTTATTTTGGCTTATTTGCTTTTTGCTTATTTGCTTTTTTGCTTTTTTGCTTTTTTGCTTTTTGGCTTTTTGCTTTTTGCTTTTTGCTATTTGCTTTTTGCTTTTTGCTTTTTGCTTTTTGCTTTTTGCTTTTTGCTTTTTGCTTTTTGCTTTTTGCTTTTTGCTTTTTGCTTTTTGCTTTTTGCTTTTTGCTTTTTGCTTTTTGCTTTTTGCTTTTTGCTTTTTGCTTTTTGCTTTTTGCTTTTTGCTTTTTGCTTTTTGCTTTTTGCTTTTTGCTTTTTGCTTTTTGCTTTTTGCTTTTTGCTTTTTGCTTTTTGCTTTTTGCTTTTTGCTTTTTGCTTTTTGCTTTTTGCTTTTTGCTTTTTGCTTTTTGCTTTTTGCTTTTTGCTTTTTGCTTTTTGCTTTTTGCTTTTTGCTTTGAAGAACGACGCAAGAACCACCAAAAAAAAACCATCCCAAAAAAAAACAATAGAACCATGAATACTGTTCCAAAAAGAAAAGCAAAAAAAGCAAAAATCAAAAAGCGAAAAGCAAAAGCAGTGTTCAGAAGAACAACTACTCTGTGGTCTATGGTATGGTAACTCTATGGTCTCGCTCTTTTATAAATACACTAATCAACTTATAGAGTAAGATCCCAGAGCAATCAGACATAACTTATTTTCACACGGATGAAACCTGAAGTTTTCAGTAGCGTCTCGTGTGCCTTGAATACCTACGCGCTTTGTGGAACTTGCCGAGTGACACCTGGGCAGGTACCAGGTGAGAAAGGTAACTAAAAATAAGAATTATTTAACTTAAATTCACATGGCTGATTTTTATATATGTCATGTAGAATATTATTTTAAAGTAATATCATAAGTGTCAGACACTTTTGATGGACAAGAGCTTTTTTCAGACGCTTTTAAGCTTCCCAAAAAATAAAAAAAGTGCAAAAACATTTTAAAACAGCGAATAATCCATAACCTCAAATTCAAAGATGTAGTTTTACCGGTTGACTTGTATGACAGTGGTTACCATCGAGAATGTTATAAAAATTTTACTGCTCTGCCAAAAAAATATTTTTCCGCCATACCAGAAAAACCAAAAAATGCTGAAAAACAATCATCGAGTATTGTTAAAAATTCATTAGTTGCATCGACATCAAGCCAACCTTGTAATCTTAGTACTAACGATGATCTATGTACAGCGTCTACCTCAATTCAATGCCTGAACCAAGTGTTGAGCCAAATGTGAAGTCAAGCGTTGACTTAGAATCAGTTGAGTTATGGATTATTCGCTGTTTTAAAATGTTTTTACACTTTTTCAATATTTCTTCGGAGAGTAATATAAGTTTATCATGAGATTTTTTACAAAATGTACATTTCAATTTCTCTTCTTCCATGATTATCACTATTACAAACAACTTAATAAAACACTCACAAATAACCTGATGTAAACAAAAAAACATGTGCTCTCGCAGGCTCGGACTATACTGTATACTATAAGTTATATTACACACAAACAGCACATACACAGTAGATTGAAACAGATGGTGAGTTAAAGAAGGGGAACCGAGTTATTATGGACGTCTCACTCACTCTGAAGCGCATGCATAGTGCTCTCGCCCTCATACTTCTGGCTGAATTATTTTTGAGTTAGGGGATGTTTGGTCACTCTAATTTGTCTGACTGATTGAATAGAACTTTTAAATAAATACTTCAATAACATATTAAAAAATCAGACATGTAAAAATAAGTAAAGTTCATTTATTTTTTGGGTAGCTTAAAAGCGTCTGACAAAAGCTCTGGTCCATCAAAAGTGTCTGACACTTATGATATTACTTTAAAATAATATTCTACATGACATACTCTCGCGCCGTGCCCTGGTTCAGGCCATGGTACGGAGTGAGAGGGAATGGGGGGCCGTCTCCTCCTTCTGCGAAGCAGTAATGCTCGCGAAGAGGGAGGCGGCACACGTTAGGGAGACTCAACAGAGACCGAGTCGCCCTAGCGCCACCAGCAGCAGCCGTCGCAGGAGACGCCAGGGGCTGCGAGACGATCTCCGGCCACCGTAGACCCGGGCCTGCGGACGGCGAGTAGCGGGTAACTCGCCGTCCGATCAGCACCAGGCCCGAGAGTCGACGGCGCGTAGTGTTCCACGCGCGCCTCAAAGAGTTGTCAGCAAAGGACGGGGCCTGCCACGGCCAGTGCCTGCCCGGGGGTGGAGGATAAATTCGAAAGAGTTACCTCGCCCCCGGGCGCGTAGGGCAGGGAGGAACAGGGGTGGGTTTTAGTCAGTAAGAGTCTGACACGCCCTTCCGCTCCACCCCAGAAAGAGTCATAAGATGATTTCCCACCCCCCAAAAAAAAAAAAAAAACATGACATATATAAAAATCAGCCATGTGAATTTAAGTTAAATAATACTTATTTTTAGTTACCTTTCTCACCTGGTACCTGCCCAGGTGTCACTCGGCAAGTTCCACAAAGCGCGTAGGTATTCAAGGCACACGAGACGCTACTGAAAACTTCAGGTTTCATCCGTGTGAAAATAAGTTATGTCTGATTGCTCTGGGATCTTGGACTATAGGTTTCGTTCAAGTCTAAACATGAACGAAAATCAGATTGAAGAATTTATCGGAGAGGTTCAAAGTCGTCCAGTGATATAGGATTCAAAGTCCAGCAAGTGACAGATCGCAATAGAATCGAAAAAAGGGTTGGGAAGAAATATGTAATTATTGAGAATATCACAAACAAGACTCACAGAGAAAAAAAATGAAGCATGCAATTAAACTAAATATACAACACTATGATGCTCGAACCAAGGGACAGCCGCGCTGCCCCCGCACTGCTTTTTGCAGCAAATTTGAAGGTGCCCTAAGCTAGGAGTTGGATTTAGTAGTAGAATAGATGCAGTTTCGTGTCACCATTACCTCAGGATATCTTCGCCCGACTTAGTCGCTTCACGGAACAACTCCGCAATTGAATTAGTAGGAGTTGGAATATAGCTTAGCTTGGCATAGTCTTGATTATTTGGGAGTCGGGATCTCAAAGATTTGTTGATCTAAAATGTTCGTACAAATTTCTGTCAAAGAATCGCATAAAAATAAAACATAGGTAAGTAACTGTTTCATGAACTTGGAAATTACTTTTAGTAATCCCTCTTCTGTACTAATATTATAAAGAGGTAAAGTTTTTAAGTTTGTTTGTAGGAAGTAATCTCTGGAACCACTGAACCGATTTTGAAAATTCTTTCACTAGTAGAATACTATATTATGCCTGAATGTCTAAGCTATTCATTATATTTATTTTCGAAATCCACGCGGACGAAGTCGCCGGTCAAGTGCTAGTTCGATTAATATTATAGTCTGGAATAGTACATAGGCTGCATAATTTATAGTGGGAGACGTACTCATTCCACGCGGGCGAAGCCACCGGCAGATCAACCCAGCCTATCGCAGTCCACTGCTGGACATAGGCCTCTCCCAGGCAGCGCCACAACACCCTGTCCTCCGCCTTCCGCATCCAGTCTATCCCAGCCACCACCACCACCTTCCCCACCTTCCTTCTTCACCTTCGTAGACTAAAATTATATACCTTAAAAACTTTTTCTTTCCGGTGCCTGGCCTACGGAAGCCGTGCATTTTCTAGACGAAAAATATTTAGTGCAGCTTTCTGTTGGTGAAACAATTTTTGGATTCGGATCAATACTTCCAAAGATTGCCTTTTACTATCAAACAGCTCCACAGTTATTGTTATATTAGTTTAGATAGTTGCCTCATGTATAATTTCTGTTAGTTAGATGTTTGAGTTTGATCTCGATAGTCAATTTTCCGATAGAAAAAGGGAAAAAGTATCACCATGTCCTTTTTTTTCAGTTGCCTTTTGTGTTCTTGGGCCACGGGCCACGAACACTCCCGTGCCTAGGGTTGCCAATTTTTATAAAAGAAGTAGAGTATAGTATAGTAATGAGTGCCTTAAAAAAAAGAGTCCATTTTTTTAAAGATATTTTTTCACGTAAACATTTTCATCATTTTTAAAAGAATTATATGACTTCAAGCATTCTTAGTCTATATTTTAGCTTATTTTTTTAAATTTCAATGAACATATATTAACAGTTACATGAATGGTATTAATATAGTAAACATTGCGAAAAAACCGGTTAAGTGCGAGTTTGACTCGCACATGAAGGGTTCCGTACGATTTTATTATTTGTTGATATAGCGGCAACAGAAATACACATTATATGAAAATTTCAACTGTCTACCTATTACGGATCACAATAAAACCCGCTGACAGACCGACGGACAGCGGAAGCTTAGTAATAGGGCCCCGTTAGTTACCCTTCGGGTACGGAACCCTAAAAAAGAGTATTTTAGTGTACTTTATTAGTATTGCAGATAATTGTGAACACCTACATGAAATAGAGTACAATACTCTATTTTAGAGTACGGTTGGCAACCCTTTTTTTTTTTTGGATATGGGATTTCATCCCATGACTTCTCCCTTTCTGGGTGGAGCGGAAGGGCGTGTCAGACTCTTACTGACTAAAACCTACCCCTGTTCTTTACCTACCTGAGTGCCCAGGGGTGCGGTAACTCATTTTCAGAATTTATCCGCTACCCCTAGGCATGCAGGCACCGGCCACGATGGGCCCCGTCAGTGGTGGCTGACACTAATCTCTTTGAGGCGCGCGTGGAACACTACGCACCGTTGACTCACGGGCCTGGTGCTGATCGGACGGCGAGCTACCCACTGCTTGCCGTCCGCAGGCCCGGGTACGGTTGGCAACCCTACCCGTGCCCCATCACCACGACTCTTGATCGCCCTAATTGACAAATAACATCACATTCTTCGCTTCTTCCTTAAAACTGTCAGTGCCACCATTCCGTTTAATTTAGTTTCAGTTGTTCCGTACCCATCAGCGCGGCACATCGCTTAATCGGCCGGCGACACCGCGTGGCAAGTCCATTAAACTAAAGTTTAAGGTTTGTTGTTGACGCTGACGTGATTAGATGCGCTTAGTTCAGGCTTCGGATGCTGCCATTGAGGTTTCTATTTTGTTGTGAAAAAAGTTGAAGATCTAGGGCCTAATTCTGTAACTTTGAGTTAAGCAACACGCCATCGACACTATCGGCACACTACAGAGATTATTTTGCTTGTACACATGTAACTAAAAGAGTTATAAATATAAATGTGGATGGATGGAGAGGGAGAGGGAGGCCAAAGAAAAGATGAATGAACTTTGTGAGGAGTGATATGGAGGAAAAGGGAGTTAGTGATAGCGTGACGGCTGACAGGACAGAATGGAAGAAAAAAACGTGTTGCGCCGACCCCAAGTAACATGGGATAAGGGCAGGAAGATTATGATTATGATTTACAAACATACAGACTTTTACATTTGTACTACAATTAGGAAAAGTTAAGAAAGAAGCTAATTATTTGTTCGTTCATTCTAAAAATCTACAGAAAGATTCTAAAAGTTCTTGATTTTAAAAATCATGTCCGTGTCTTCGATTTCAGTATCACACATGTCTTAATCGCCCCATCGAGCTAGATAGATATTATTACTAACTAGTTTCTGCCAGCGGTTTCGCCTGTATAACAGTGAAAAATTATCACAACAGAACATATTACCGGGATAAAAAAAAACTATTTTACAAGACAAAATTCCAGAAAAGAAAATACACTAAAAATACTAAAATAACTTTAACTTAACTTAACTTAACTTTTTAAAGATCATTTAATTATTTATAATTTACTCTAAGTGTTTTATTTTAATACCTGTTGTTTTATGTGTAATAAATTAATAATGCGTCTAATTTCGGACAGCTCTCCTTGATGGGCGAGTCCTATTACTGCATGGACGTACGACGCGTTACGTGAGTTCAGCACAGAACAAGCATTAATTTTGGAAGTATGTGTTTGTATTTTATTTCTTCGTTTTTTGACACCCACTTTCGAAATTAAAGTTATTTTATTTTTATTTTTAGTGTATTTTATTTTCTGGAAGTCAGTTGTTTTTCTTGTAGAAAAGTTTTTTATTTTTCACTTTTTAGTTGTTATACCCCAGAACTAAAAAGTTTTTTAAATCTAATGCGGATAAAAAATTGACAATCACGCAAAAACTATTAAAAGTATTTCTATGAAACTTTCACTACACTGGTATACGAGTTTTAGTATAATACCTGTTGTTCTAGGTATAATAAATGAATAATGCACCTAATTTGCGACAGCGCTCCAAGATGCGCGAGTCCTATTACTGGGTGGACGTACAAAGCGTTGCGTGAGCTCAGCACAGAACACGCAAGCTAACCACTCAAGGTCGTTGGCGTATTACTGTGCCTTAAGGCGCTATTAGCTGCCAATGACCTTGAGTGGTTAGCTTGCGTGTTCTGCGCTGAGCTCACGTAACGCGTCCGTATGTCCACCCAGTAATAGGACTCGCGCATCTAGGAGCGCTGTCCGAAATTAAACGCATTATTAAATTATTACACATAAAACAACAGGTATTAAACTAAAACACTGAGACTAAATTATAAATAATTAAATTATCTTTAAAATGGTGAAGGTTTCATAAAAGTACGCTTTATAGTTTTTGCGTGATTCTCAATTTTTTACCCGCGTTGGACATAACTTTACAAATTAATTACACTGTGTTATAAAAATATAATTTCAAATTTTCTGAGATCAAATTACGACGAAAATTGTCTAGAGTAACATATATTTTTTTCAAAGAAATATGACTAGCCGTTCAGACGTGATGTTCAATTAAAAACCATTAAAAGTCGTATAATTGCGCCTTAAGACCTACGTATTCGAGAGAGTGTTTGAAAGAGTCTCCGCAGCCCTGGAACGCAAGGACATCTGAAGGAACTCGGGTGGGTTTTGTGTCTGACACAAAGAGCGGGCGCAGATATTTGATGATTTACCACCCACAAAAAAAAACCGGCCATGGGCATGTCGGGCTTTGCACATTTAGGGTTCCGTACCAAATGAGGGAATTTCAAAGAAAAAATCTGATTTATCAATATTTCGGTAGTTGTTAGTAAAATATACTTAATATTAAAAATCACCAAACTTCAAGTTTTTATGTCAGTGGGCAATTAAAAAATTCTTCGAAACATAATTTTGTGACAGAGGACGGACAGACGGACACGTGAGTGACAGCAATAAAAAGATGTGAAGAGATGTTTGTGTGTGTTTTTTATAATATTAGTATGGGTTTAAACCTCATGACTCTAATAGCATTTGAATAATGAAGTAACCCAAACAGTATTTTGTTGTCCAACTATTTTACGGGCATAGAATCGTAAAACTAAGTCCAAAATCCGTAAACTTCTGGTTTTGTTAGTACTCAATTGGGAAATCATGGTGTAACCCACTTTGTCTACTATTTTTATGTTGCCGTTTAGGGAATAAAAAAAAAAATTAGTGCTTTATTTGTCATGTGATCCAATGGTGTTTATGTTAATTTAATAGTGAATAGGTTAGTTTTAGGCAAGCGTGCTCCATCATTGACCACACCACCCCTTACCATCAGGTGAGAAAGTGGTCAAACGCGAGTCAGTAAAAAACTGGCCAAGTGCGTATCGGATTGCACACATTAAGGGTTCCGTACCATATATTAGTATTTGTTAGTAAAGTATACGTAATAATAAACATTGTCACCAAAGGGGAAAGCAAAAAAAATGCCTGAAACGGACAGAAATTACTAATCGTCCTTAATTCTATTTAGAATAAAACAGTTATAATGAAATCATTCTTAAGTTTGTTTAACTATAGGGTAAAAATATAACGATCACTAAATATATTTAACTTGATATCCGCTTATATTTATATGGAGGTCGTTTTTTATTATTTTATTGTCCCCGAAGGGAAGGCGAAAGTCTTTTTACCATATTGCCTAGTCTTACGTAGTTATTAATACTTTTTTTTCCATTAGAATGCACAATGTGCACATTCTAATGTTTTTTGCAGTATTTGGCAACAAATGTGCCGAGTCAGCCTTCTCGGCAAACTTCGCTGAGGTAGTCAATACTACAATAAAATTCTCAGCTCCATGCATTTTCCCGAGATCGCGCCTGTTTCAATGATTCCACATATTATCCATTTGCGTTGACACTTGAGACACAAAACTACACCAATTTTACATCACAATATCCACTAGGAATCAATAAACGAATAATTAAAACAGCCATTGAACTTCACTCGACAAAATCCCGCCAAAAACCTATGGAGGTCGTGTTTATTAGACATGAACAGAAATGTCAAACTGTCACTAAAGCAAAAGACATGTGATTCATACAGCCTAGATACGTTTTTTATTTAAAAAATAATTGATTTGAATTAATATTGACAAGCATATATTAATTTAATTGGACTTACGGTACATATGGATCGTATAATACTAAATTAATGACAACTGTGCACTAAATGTGTAAAATAGTTCCATATGGATTATTTGATGATTCTTCTTTGGCTGAATGTCACTTACTCATGTCAAATAACACACACAACTTCCGTAAAAATATAAGCGGATATCAAGTTAAATATATTTAGTGATCGTTATATTTTTACCTTAGTTAAACAAACTCAAGAATTATTTCGCTATTCATGTTTTATTCTAAATAGAATTAAGGACTATTAGTAGTTTCTGTCCATTCCAGGCATTTTTTTGAATGGCAGATCGGCATTCCCATTTCAAGTTCTTAATTTAATTGGAATTTAAAAATTCTTCGTAACAAAATTTTGTGACAGACGACTGACAGACAGACAGACGGACACGAGAGTGACAACATTGGGCTCCGTTTCGACCCTTCGGATACGGAACCGTAAAAAGGTCTTATTTACAAGCCACACAATTTCCAATCACTGCAATTCCTGAAATTCAGTATCAACGGTGGTGATCGACAAAAAAGCTCCGAGGCAATAAAGTTCGACGAGACTTTTTTTTTTTTAAGAAACAATTCAACTGTCTCTTTGACATTAAACAGAAAAGAATTTCTTCTTTTTAACACACTTATATATTAGCTTTACTTGTAACTAACTAATTACGTGATTATTAATATGTAAATAAATCTAAGAATTTAAATTTTACCCACTTCCCGGTTTCTGTTTAAGCTGAAATTTTGCGTACATGTTTAGTTTGGATGACAATGCATGGTTTGCTAAGTGACGTCATTCTAAATCCAATATGGCGGACTAGTTATTTGGTTTACATTCCCATGATATGGGTATCGGGTATCAAATGAAAATGTTTGCAGAGAACAACATGAAAAATAAAAAAAATAAGTGTATTGTTTCGTTTTTTTAAACTAAGGTTTTTTTTTTAAAAGCACACTTTTTAACCGACTTCAAAAAGAAGGCGGTTATCAATTCGGATGTTTGTTTTTTTTATGTTCGGGCATAACTCCGTCATAATATATTGACGGATTTGCAAAATTCTTTGGTAAGGTTTGTTCCGAAATGGTCCCATTTAAATTTCATATAGAACTTTTTGATGGGTTTTGGAGACAGACAACGGAACTCTTCAAAAATTGTCAGCAAATCTACCGCGATTGCTGAAATCGTATGTCTATGAATTTTTAACACAGTTTAATGTGGAACCACAACTAAAAAGTGAAAAATAAAAAACTTTTTACAAAAAAAAAAATAGAACCGACTTCCAAAAAAAGTGCAAAATAACTTAAATTTCGGAAGTCGGTGGCGAAAAACGAAGACAAAACCAGAAACACCGACTTCCGAAATTAAAGTTATTTTGCACTTTTTTTGGAAGTCGGTTCTATTTTTTTGTAAAAAGATTTTTTAAAACTCCTTGTCTAGTTCTACCGCAATACAACTTAGCAAATGAACTCAGAAATACCCACACCCGAATTCCATCCTCGAATATATCCGAAGTTATTGCATCAACTCAATTAGCCATTTCATTACCAAACTGATCGGCCATTTGCAATATTTGGACAACGCACTACACTATCATGTACCAGGGCTACATTATGTACTATGTAGGTGCTTCAATTATACGTGTGTAGACTACTGCGCCTGCCGGGTCCTTCTATCCAATTAGGATTAAAGGTGGGGTTGCAGTTGCAGCGATAAATGATGCGATGGATATTAACAAATTTTTCTCAACTAATTAACTTGATCGTTATATTTTATCATTATGTTTAACATTTACTCTAAAATATTTAATCGTAATACGTGGTAATACTGCAAAAAGTACCACTGAAACGCAAAAGAAGAAGACTGCAAATAGAAAATAATTGACTGTAATGTAATTTTTCATGCTTATAAATACCAACGATCTAGTTAATTGGGTGAGAAAAATTGTACTTTCATTTATATTCAATAAAATAATCACAAAATACCTCTAAAAATGTGACGTTGTCAGCCCGCGCACGTTGAACGCTCTCAACTCGCATTTTTAACACAGAGGGCTCTCACTTCTCATGTCTTTGCCTATAAAAATGTATCTCACCTTTTTCTTGCAATGTGCGATTTAATGCGTTACGTATTTTTATAAGCTTTTAGTATAATAAAACAAGTTCTTTTGATGATATAAACGCACCACGAAATAACTTTATGATGCTATTTTATTTTTCACTTAAAATATTTCTATTACTTAACAAGCCATGTGTTGATGGGATTTTTTATCGAAAAACATGACGAAATGCTATACAAACTTTGGTAGCATCTTTAATAAGTAGCTGCTGCTCGCTTAGAACGAGTCGCTTTCACAGTTCAAATAATAATAAAAAAATGGCAGCCTCCTTTCACTAGTAGTTAACATATAAAACCTGCGTGTTTTCCATGGATCTAAATTGTAATGAAATAAATAACGTGTGGGCGCGTAGTACTTATTACAAAAAAATATTTTTTCTTTTTATTTAGAAATACACAAATGCTAAAGACCACCCACGAGATGATGAGATAATATAAAATATAGTGACATTTGTAATAATTCCCTTGAGACTTTTTTTTCTATGATTCTGAATACAGATATTCATTTAGTTGGAATATTTTACAGAACTAATCTATATAATAAAAACCATTTGCCAAATGCGTAAGCGCATCGCTTCAGAATGGCAGCAGTTGTCTGGCTAATTCTTTGTTTTTTCTATACTTACGTAATTGTCAGGACAAGGTTTTTAGGAAAGAAAATTTTGGGAAATCGAACAAAATATGTAGCACCCGTGCAAAACCTGAACGGGTCCTAGTTTATAATATATTGTAAACTAGCTATATTGAATAAAGTTCGTTTCGTGTAAAACCTTATACTTACTCTACTTTGAACTGCTACTATGAATGCACGTAGCGTCTTTGAAGTAAAAATCATTATAAAATTATGAGAACATGTAACATTTGAAAGAGTTGTCAAAATACATGTTCTTGTTGTTAATGATAGAAATAATTTAAGGTTTAAGCAGATAAAAGCGTGCTTTTATTTTTAAAATTTATCGCCATAGCCAATTTCAGGTTCTTTGTTCCGTTGTACATTTATGTTGATGCGACGTCTAAAAGACTCGTACTCGTAGTACTAAATAATCAGACAAATCAACGTATCCATATTAGATATCTCACTCGACTAGCGACAGATAAAAAAGGTCAAAACGATCTCAATCCGTCTCGTAAAAAAACGTAGTCACCATAAACATGGGTCATCCATCTCACAGCTACAGAAACCCTAAACTAAACAAGGGTCAATACACGATTACAAAAGGCTACATATTTAAGTACAACAGTTCATGTCACTTTTGCTCGTGGCTTTGCCCGAGTGACAAATGTTTTTTATTATCCCAAGGGAACAAAACACACCTGCAAAATTTTCGAAATACCATAAAAAACTCTACTATGTTAAAGTCATGTTAAGTCACAGTTAATTCGTATGCCAAGTTTTATCCGAATCCATTCAGCCGTTAATAATAAAGGTAACAGACAGGTAGACAGTTATTTTCGCACTAATAAGAATACTTGGTTTTGCCCGTAATTATACCAAGGGAACGGACTCCCTGGATAAAAGTATCAATTATGTCCTTCTTCAATGTCCAAACAGAAAAAAGTAAGGAGATACATACATACCAAGATTTATCGAAATTCGTTTTGCGGTTTAAGCTTGAAAACTTAACAGCCAGACACATAGAGTTACTCTCGCATTTTTAGGGTTCCGTACCCGTCCGACGTTTGGCTCTCAAACTGGAGGGGGCCGGGGCTGCTTTGAAGCGGCTCCTACCCAATCTGGGGGGTCCAAACGCCTCCTGCCGTAGGCTCTACTCGGGGGTTGTGTGGTCCATGGCCCTTTACGGGGCACCGGTGTGTGGGCGTGCTCCTTGAGGCGGCGACCAGCTCGCCGGTTGAGCGCGTCGCAAAGGGTCATGGCCATCCGGGGATACCGCACGGTCTCCGGTGAGGCGTCGAGCCTCTTTGCCGAAGAAGCTCGGGCAGGATTTCATGGCGACATAGACAGCGACTGTCGCGACCCAGCGCTGGGCACGCCACCATTGCGGCTTTAGTGCCTCTCTTTGAGGAGTGGCTGGAAAGGCGTCACGGCGTCCTCACCTTCCGCCTGACGCAGGTCCTCACTAGACACGGTTGTTTCGGGCGGTTCCTGTGTCGGATAAGGTGGGAGGAAACGCCCGGGTGTCACCACTGCGCGGATCGCCCAGAGGACACGGTGGAGCATATGGTGGAGGTCTGCCCCACTTGGGCACGCCAGTGTCCTCATGGTAGCGATTGGCGGCAGCGACCTCTCGCGTCCGGCCCTGGTTCAGGCTATGGTACGGAGCGAGAGGGAATGGGAAGCAGTCTCCTCGTTCTGCGAAGCAGTAATGCTCGCAAAGGAGGAGGCGGAACGGGTTGGGGCGTGAGGCCCACTACGTTGAGCCTCCCACGCCCCAAGCCACAGCCACCGCAGGAGACGCACTGGGCGTAGGACGTCGCGAGACTATCTCCGACTACCGTAGATCCGGGCCTGCGGACGGCGAGCACGGCGAGCTACCCCGCCGTCCGATCAGCACCAGGCCCGTGAGTCGACGGCGCGTAGTGTTCCACGCGCGCTTCAAAGAGATGATGGTCAGCCACCACTGACGGGGCCCATCATGGCTGATGCCTGCATGCCCAGGGGTAGCGGATAAATCTGTAACAGAGCTACCGCTCCCCTGGGCACTCAGGCAAGGAAGGAACAGGGGTGGGTTTTAGCCAGTAAGAGTTTGATACGCCCTTCCGCTCCAGTCAGAGCGGAAGATGTCACTGGATGATTTCCCACCCCAAAAAAAAAGGGTTCCGTACCCGAAGAGTCCAAACGGAACCCTGTTGCTGCCATTCACGTATCCATCTGTCTCTCCGTCGTCTGTCACAAAATTTTGTGCTGAAGAATTTGTTAACATCCCATTGTCCTATGAACTTGAAATTTGGTGATAATGTTCATTATTTCATATATTTTACTAACAAATACCAATATATTTAAATCTTTCTCTTTTTTCTTTGATAATTCCCTCATTTGGTACGGAACCGTAAATGTGGGAAGTCCAACACACTCTGGCCGGTTTTTCAAATTACTAGTGACCCTGCCCCAGCTACGCATGGGTACAAGAATTATACACCTAAATCATGAATAACTCTGTCTATTGGTGAGATCCGCATGAAAATCCTTTCAGGAGTTTTAGAGTTTTTCGCGAAAAGTCAGACAGACAGACGACGGGGGCTTTGTTTTATAATGTGTAGTGAAATAAGGATCCGCCTACATAGGGACCCCAACCTTAATGGGTACTGATCACAGGAACATCGTACCGTATTAGTGGCTGGCTTTTTGAAAGGTGTCCGTGATTGGTTTTTAATTATTTATCGGCCCACGTATGTATCGTGTTACAGACGTATTACAGGTTCATAATTGCGGGTTTGTTATGTATTTATTATTAAGCTTACAGTGATTTAATGATAGTTGGTTCAGCTTTATGTTCTGGTAAGTTGGTGTTCACAAATTAAATTTTATGAGTGACTAGCTTCTGCTAGCGACTTCGCTCGCATGATAAAAACTAGCCTATGTTTTAATCCAGGTTATAATCTCAAATCTAAATCCAAATAGCCTCTTTATCCTGAACTGTTTTCGTTTTGTGGTGTTGTTACTTTATACATAGAATGTCTCTTAGTTCAGTGTGCCTGTTGGCAAAAGCCTCCTCTAACAGCTTCCACTGTGTTCTGTCTTTAGCAATCCTTCTCCATTTGGGCCCCGCTGTTAATTTAAGTTCGTCCTCCCATCGTTTGTTTTGTCCCATCTCTGGGGTACCAATCAGTGACAATTTTACTCCACTTTTCTTGGTTGCTTGTCATTGTATGCCCGATCCATCGCCATTTAAGTTGGTCTATTTTTGTAAGTACATCGGTTACTTTAGTTTTAGATCTTATAACTGGGTTCCTTATTCTGTCTTGCTTTCGGATACTTATCATACTCCTTTCCATGGTTCTTTGGCAGTATTCTAGCATATCTCTGTGATGGTTTGAGAGAGACCAAGTTTCACATCCATAAGTAAGGATGCAGGTGTTGAACACTTTTCTCTTTATTGTTGTGCTGAGTATAGTTGATTTCATCACTTCCTTTTAAGTGACCAATATCTTCTCCAGCTGTTGGTTAGACGTTTTTTATTTCTTTGGTAGTTTGATCTGTGTGAGAGATGATTTGTCCTAGGTATGTGTACTCATTGAGAGGTATAATCTATCTGTGTGAAAAATTTTATTGAAATCCCTTTGGCTTTTTTTGCGTGATTGAATGGTAACTTTTGCGTTATATTTTTGGGTTACTGTGAGATGAAACAAAACAGTAGTAGTAACCTAACCGTTCCAATCTGTAAGCGCACCAAGAATCTAAGTGGTGGAAAATTATCAGGACAAGAAAACATATTTAAGATTTAGAAGGTATATTCATGAATTACTAACAAAAATAGTTATATTTATGTATCTTATGAATTTGAACTTTAGAAGTATATTCATGGATTGCTAACAAAAATAGTTCTATTTATGTAACCTAAGAATTTGAACTTTACAAATAATTAAATATTTGTCTTGTTTTCACTCATTCAAAAATATATGACGTTCTTTTTGAGTGGGAGATTTAACATAATGGTTCTCAAAATAGCTCATACAAAGTTTCGTGCAAATAAATTGCCAAAAATAGAGTTAGAAAAGGTTAAATCCTACGTTCTTAAAAAAGGTTATTCGTACATTTATTCGTTCGCATGTGGGATGAACTAAAGAACAAATCGTTTGGGGTGAAGCTCGATTAGGGGTACAGGTTGTCGATCAATCGGCCTCTTTGCTTTGTGTGGTATCTAACTATAGGAATATGTATACTAAATTCCTATTATATAAATTCCTATTACATATGCCAATTACTATAGGAATAAGTAATATGATTTTTTAACCGACTTCCGAAAGGAGGAGGTTATCAATTCGGATGTTTGTTTTTTTTTTATTTTATGTATGTTCGGACCTAACTAAAGGAGTTTGTTTCGAAATGGTCCCATTACAATTTCATATAGATCTGATGATACGTTTCGGAGACAGACAACGGAACTCTTCAAAAAATGACAGCAAATTAACCGCGACTGCTGCTATCACCTAGATATCCATTGTTAACACAATTTAATGGGGAATCACAACTAAAAAGTGAAAAATAAAAACTTTTTACAAAAAAAATAGTAGCTCTAATTTCGGAAGTCGGTGTCAAAAAACGAAGAAACAAAACCAGAAACACCGACTTCCGAAATTAAAGTTATTTTGGACTGTTTGTTTTTTTGGAAGTCGGTTCAATTTTTTTTTTAAATAGTTTTTATTGTAAGTATTTACGAACATCTCGGAGGTAGCAAAATTCTTCTTCCATCGTCGACTCTGTCTCTGTCACCTTTGACCTAGACTCGAGTTAAGAGCAAACCCATATCAAATAAAAAATAAAGAATTAGATTTTGTTGTTATTTTTATTCTTTACTGTTTATTGAATTAGCCCCGTTAGTTTCGCGGTTAAAAGGGTGACCGCTGACTGTAGAGCCCTTTCACTTTTATTTTTTGTAGTTTAGGTAATCATCCAGTGACATCTCCCGCTCTAGGGTGGAGCGACAGGGCATGTCAGACTCTTACTGACTAAAACCCACCCCTTTTCCTTCCCTGCCCTGAATGCCCAGGGGCGCGGTAACTCTGTTTCGAATTTACCCACAACCCCTGGGCAGTGACTGTAGAGCTCTGAGCTCGATTCCTAGGTTGGGAAAAGTTAATGTTATTTGGTTTTTCCTTAAGGAATTTCTTGATAGCAGCTACTAGCTGCAATTAGGAAATTTGTCGTGTGACATACCCGTGCTGTTTTTTTTTTTTGAGGGACTACTCGCAGTTCAACCATATTGGTTGTCGACTGCTTAACCGGACTTGCCTGTGAAGGCTCTAACTTATTAAAGCCTCCAGCCAGGACTTATAATTTTTCTTACATACTAAGTGACTACGCTAAGGGCACCCCCTGCGGGGTACGGGCCTCGGCTTAGGGCGTCACTGGGGGGACAGCAAGGGAAGGCTGAATCTGATTTTCATTATTTGGGGGATATGCTTGCTCAGCGACACGTGCTGGCGAGAGACGGGGAGGGCATTGATCAGGTCTTCGCGGGCCTCTTCGGCGGGGGCGGGAGGACGGCTGTGTGCGTTTGCGGACTGTGGTGCTCGTTTCCCTACGGCTCTCCTGGAGCAGGGTGGTAGGGTCGTCAGGAATGAACATACCCGTGCCTTGGAAAAGACGTTAAGCTATGGGTGCATCGCCTGATTGCTCGGTTAGTCACCCTATCGGACTATGAGTGTAGTGTTATATATATTACGATAATTTTCATTAAATTTGTAAAATAAGAACATATTAAAGCAACTGAAATTACTCTTGGGGCTGACTAAAACTATGAATTTCGAACGCAAGTCACTTTTCAAATACAATTCGAATGGGCAAACAAATCGATACCTACGAATCGAGCCAGTCGAGTGTTCGATTCTCAGATAGTTTTATTCATTTCAGTAGATTTCACGGGCGAAAGGATCGCAAATTGCGCCGCTCGCTCCCGGCGCGACCCGTAATCGATTGTGCTGCCATCTGTTGGCAAAATAATGACTCCGTCTGGTATGCTCTTCCTTTAGTTAGATGTGGTATATGGTTGGTGTGGGCATGCTTTCTTGTCTAAAACGTGCAGATCAGATATTTTACAAACATTTAGTTCACGTTTGATTTTTTTTTACAAACGGTTAAGTCCTTGTTTTAAATATTTTACAAACATTTAATCTTTTTTTATTTAAAACTAGCTTCTGCCTGCGGCTTCGCCCGCTTGGAATTAGTACCTACCACATACAAACTTTCAACCCTCACTTTAAACCCATAGGGGATGAATTTCCAATTTTCCTTTCTTAGTGATATAGCCCCTACATTATAAAAGGAAGCCGTGAGCAAAATTTCAAGTTCCTACTCCTAGTAGTTTCGGCTGTGCGTTGATATGTCAGTCAGTCAGTTTCTCCTTTTATATATACAGGGTGTAACGGAAAGGTGTGGTCATATTTTAGAAGCCGGTTCTGCCCATGGAAATGAACAACTTTCTCTAAGAAAAAATAGAAAATTCCCAAAAAAAGAATTGGTCTTTTCATACAAAGTTATCATCAGCTGATCAATATTTGTATGGGAGATAAAAAAAAAATGTTTAGAATTTCCTCGGATTTTCTTGAAAAAAGTTGTTCATATCGATGGGCAGATGCAGTTCTCAAAATATGACCACACCTTTCCGTTACACTCTGTATAGGGTGACTGATAATTAGTGACCGATACTTAAACACGTGATTGTACTCATGTTAGCAAACAACTTTCCCAAAGAAACATAAAGTGAGACAGAACGGCGTCACGCGGCCTTCAGCTGTAGGTCACAGCGTAGCACAGCCGTGAGCCGTAGGCTGTTGTGATAAAAGTGAATGAGTATAAAAAAAGAGTGGCACACCGGGAGTGCCGACAGAAGTGAAAACTTGAACAAAAATACCCATCGCGCCTAAAGAAATTTTCACTTTAATCCGCTACGAGTGCTACGCGTCGTAGCACACGTAGCGGATCGCGTAGTGGTGTCGGTGTAGGTGTCGGTGATGGTAGCGAGTTCAATAGTTTTTTCCCATCTCAAAAATGCCCAACGCATCTAAAGAAGTTTTCATTTCAAAAATATTTCTTTGGGAAAGTTGTTTTTTATCATGAGTACAATCACGTGTTTAAATATCGGTCACTAATTACCAGTCACCCTATATACAGGGTGTAACGGAAAGGTGTGGTCGTATTTTAATAACTGCACCTGCCCATCATTATGAACAACTTTCTTCAAGAAAAACTGAGGAAACTATAAAAAAAATTACATTCCATACAAATATTGATCAGCTGATGATAACTTTGAACGGAAAGTCCAATTCTTTTTTTGGAAATTTTCTATTTTTTTTTCGGTTCTTAAAATATGACCACATCTTTCCGTTACACCCTGTAGACTAACGGACCCGCCCCATCTTCGCACGGATTGAATTTTTTTTATTTTTTTTATTTCCCAAATTGTTTTTCAAACAAACCTTGTCCTGACAATTATTACGAACACAAAAAAAAAGATTACGTACACAGTACAACGTACAGCCAAATACGTGCAGCAGTTCTGAAGTGATTCTCTTACATACATTCGGCAATTGATTTTTAGGGTTCCGTAGTCCTCACAAGGACATGGAACCCATATAGTTTCGATCTGTCCGTCTGTCCGAAGCATAGCTGACTGTTAGTACATACGAGAAAGCTCCATTTGTACATGGGTTATCTGTACCACAGATAATATAATACTAGCGTATCTGTACCTATATACCTATTATACACGCCAAGAACTCGAAACAATAAATAAAATATTGAAAATGATCCTATAGTGTGGGGTATCGTACAGGGCAGGTGAAGTCATTGGACGATTTCCCACCACACAAAAAAAAAAATTAGCGCACATTCTATTAGAAAAATTTCGAGACTCGAATGAGTTCTTTGAAATATGTATTTTTTTTTTAAATTATATAACGAAAAATTTCGAGATGCCATCCTAACAATTGGCCACAGTTTTTTTAGTTCTAGGTGTGTCTGGGCTCCGCTCCAATCATGCGATATACGACCACACATCTTTAACGGCATCCAACGAACATGATCTGCCCAGCCCCACTACTGTGTTGCAGCTTTTTGAGCTACATCGGCAATTTGCAATTTGATTGACATATTATTCAAAATTATTTATCCAAAATAAATCATCGAAAATCCTTGCCTATACTACACAAACGTCGTGGAAGACCAAAAGCCGGTCATAATGAAACTATTTATCTTTCGAACGCACTGATCGGCGCATTCTCGGCACCGCGATACAATGTCGAGTAACTGCCGATTATATCGACACCTCTGATACAACCCTTTCGTACACAGTGGAAGAAGACGTTGAAAATTATACAGGTTTTCAATTTACAATTCTGCAAGTATCTGAAAAAAATGGTTATGATGTAAAAAAAGAAAGATGAAGGATATTAATATCATTTATCGTGCCAATAAAAATATTTATAAAAATTACAAAATAACTTTATTTTCGGAAGTCGGTGTTGGTTCCGAAAATAAAGTTATTTTGTAATTTTTAGAAATCGGTTGTATTTTTGTAAAAAGTTTTTTATTTTTCACTTTTTAGTTGTTGTACCCCAGAAGTAAAACTAAATATTAAAGTTATGCCCGAATGGATAACCCCGATAACATGGATTTTGAATATTTGGAGAAAACCAAAACTTCATCTGAGTATACATATTTTTGGTTTATGTTGATTTTTTCAAAAAGTGCTGAATTGATTTTGATAACATTTATATGGGACCACCTTTGAAGTATGACCTACCAAACAAAAAAAGAATCATCAATATCGATTCAGAAATGGCGGAGATATCGCGTAACAAACACACACAAAAACAAAAAGACGAATTGAGAACCTCCTCTTTTTTGAAGTCGGTTAAAAACGGAAAATTTACACACACAGTGGAAGAAGACGTTGAAAATTATACAGGTTTTCAATAACAATTCTGCAAGGTTCTGGAACAAAATAGTTATGACGTAAAAAAAGAAAGATGAAGGATATTAATATCATATATCGTGCAAATAAAAACATTTATAAATGATAAAAAAAAAAAAAAAATCTTGTTTTTCAGACAGTCTATACCTAGTTAAAAACTATTGTTAGTATAAACTATCAATAGCAAAATAAAAATACTAATACTAGAATAACCATAATAATTAGATAAGACGACAGGGTTGGCGCAGTGGTTGAGTGCGTGTCGCGGTTTCGATTCCCGCACGGAACATATATTTGTATGACCTACAGATAGTTGTTCCGGGTCTGGGTGTCTTGTGTATTTGAGTATACAGGTTTGTGAACGCACTCACGATGCAGGAGTAATTCCTAGTGTGGGGCAACGTTTTTTATTATTTTATTTATAAAATAAGAATAAGAATAATTTATTGATAAAGAAATTACATTCAATGCATTGATTCCTGAAACTCACACTAGGATTCCCTGTATCGTAAGTTCCAGGCTACTTCGTTCCGTTTACATTGTTATTGTTACACAGATAATAATTACATCCGATACAATAAACTAAATCTAATATAATCTGCTCGTTACATAAAAAAATAAAATAAAAAGAAATACATTTGTGTATTTCTTTTTATTTTATTTTTTTGAAAACAGTAGGTAACCTATGGTATGCATGTGTGAATGTTGTGTGTGTGTTGGGAGGTGAATTACAACAGTCGTGTTGGTGTGGGAGAGTGTGTCTGAATGTTATACCTGTTGTTTATGGAAGTTTGTGTTATATAGTAATAAATATATAAATGTATATGTAAGTAGGTACCTATCAAAGTGAGCTAGGTTTTTTTTTTTTATAAAATAGAAATATATATAAATAGAATATAAAATGAAATAAAATAAAAATAATTAATATTATAGCTAATAAGCCTGATATAGTCGTGGTGGACCGAATTGAGAGGCGTGCAATGATTGTTGACATTACCGTCCCACATGACGAGAACCTCGTGAAAGCCGAGAAAGATAAACAAATCAAGTATATTGACTTGACTCGCGAGGTTGTCGATATGTGGGATGTGGACTCAGTGATCATTGTACCGATAGTCGCCAATGGCTTAATTAATAGCCACGAGCCTCGATCAACATCTCAGGAGGCTCTCATTAGGCGGCTAGATCAAGGGCTTGATTTAGAAAGCTGTACTTCTGGACACGGCTCGCGTTGTTAGGCGGTTTCTCTCTCTGGAGCCCTGACCTTGAGCTTGGACCCTGTTCTCGATACCGGTGGGCTGGGCATTTTTTATATTTTTAAATGTTTTTATTGAAATATTAAAAAATATAATTTAATATGTATATACAAATAAATAGAAATAATAATAATTAACAGAATTTAATTTTATCATGGTTATTTTAGCAGTGGTCGGTGCATTCTCGGCAGCTTCAATACAATGTGGAGTAACTGCCGATTATATCGACACCTCTGAAACAACCCTATTGTACACAGTGGAAGAAGACGTTGATATTTTGAAATTTGCAATTTTTTCGAGGTGGAATAGGAATAAGATTTGGCCTTATTAAAAAAAAAAAATAACCTTGTGAGCTAACCATGCATTGTCATCGGTCCTTGATAGGTGTGCGAAGTTTCAATTCAATCCGACGTTTTTGAAGTGTGTAAAAATCACTCTCAAAGATTCCGTTACATAGATACATACCAAGGTAATAAAAGCGTATTAAAGTGAATGGCTAAATGTGTTGCTAAGCGCAAAACTAGAGAATGGCTGGACTAATTTGGATGAGCTTTTTTTATAACTATTCATTGAAATCTCAGGAAGGTTCTTATTAGAGAAAGGATAGAAAATTGTACGCGGATGAAACCGCGGAGCACAGA
Source organism: Polia nebulosa (assembly GCA_951329385.1). Lineage (NCBI taxonomy): Eukaryota > Metazoa > Arthropoda > Insecta > Lepidoptera > Noctuidae > Polia > Polia nebulosa. The sequence continues at coordinate 8,706,397 of OX589588.1, read as the reverse complement.
TAGTGTTGAAAATTAATTATTAAATGGTACTGTTTATTTGGTATCTTGTCTTTACAAAAGCACTCAAGAATTTCAGGAATAATTTATTTGGAAATTAAACCACTTTCATTGATGATTAATCAATGTTGAAATGATTATTAAATGACATGCTAAAAGGGCTTTTATAGTATATTAGTAAATAGTAAAATAATTATTAAAAAGTACAGTTTTGGTTTTAAAGGTTATTTTAGAAAATAATAACATTAAACACAAGGTTTGTCTAGCTATAATTTAAGATTTGAGATTTAGCTTGTTTGTGTTTCAAATAACAGAACATACCTACATAGTTTATGCCGCTATCACTTCAAAAGCTTTCATGATAGATAAATAACCCTAATCCGTAACAGTGAATACAGAACTAGACTGAGTAGTGCTATAAAAGCCAGGCTTTCAAATATCGACTTCAATAAATAGAGGATCTATCAGAAATATTATTTGTATTGCAAGACGAATGTTAGCTGAATATGATACAGGTAGCTTTGAAAGATGAATTATTGTTTGGATATTAACTTAACATTATTTTTTTTAATTTATTTGTTCGTATTATAGAGGTCATAGAAAAGATGGATGGATTGTGTAAGGTGATATGAAAGGAAGGGGAGTTAGTGATAGCGTAACGGCTGACAGGACAGAATGGAAGAAAAAAAACGTGTTGTGCCGACCCCAAGTAACATGGGATAAGGGCAGGAAGACGATTATTTAATTATTAGTAATATCTAATTGAGAATGCTGAGGTGGGCAGGATTTGGGACACAACTGGATAATGCGCGCGATGGAATGGACGTGGTAAAAATAGCGCTAAACCTGCCAGAACAGAAAAAAGGCAGAGGCCGCCGGCCATTGACCTGGTGGTTCAAAATCGAGACCTTTTTTTTGTCTTGTGGAAATCATCTTGGATGTCCTCGATCCTGGGATGGGTGGAGGGGTCTGTCTCTTAGTGACTAAAACCTCACGGTGTTTTGCAGCTACCTTAGGCCGGGGTGCTGGAGTGCTTGCGCGTTTCATCACGCTCCCCCGGCTAGGTGTTGGCCCGGATAAATACATGCAGACCCCGTCACTGTCTGCGGCCGCACACGGCCGCAATTTCTCTAAAAGCATTTTCGTCACCGTCTAAATAATCGAAAGAGACCTAGTTAGCCCAATTGCCAAAGCCGACAAACCAGGATAGAATAACCTGGCGCCGAAAACCGACTCCAAATAATGGGAACAGGAGAGGAAAAAGAAGAAGAGGATTTAGTTATTCGTAATATAAAGAAAAAAATTAAACTCTTATAAAATCATTGGGTGAGCAATCTGTCCGTTTTTCTAAACCCTTATTCTTAGGAATGGGTAGAGCTCATCATCATCATCGTTGCAGGAGAAAGACGTCCACTGCCGAACATAGGCCTCCCTCAAGTTTCACCACAACGACCAATCCTGTGCATCTCGCATCAATCAGATGCCCGCGACCTCACCACGTCATTGGCCCACCTTGTAGGAGACATTCCAACGCTGCGTCTTCGGGTACGCGGTAGCTACTCTTGAACCTTTCGGCCCCATCGACCATCTGTTCTGCGGGCAATGTGTCCTGCCCACTGCCACTTCACTTTTGTTTGGCGATTCTTCGGGCTATGTCGGTAACCTAACCAAGGTTCCTCCCGCGGAAATCTTCATTCCTGATTCGATCCGGCAAGGAAACTCCGAGCATAGCCCTCTCCATTGCTCTTTGGGTGACTTTAAGCCTTCTGAAGAGGCCTGGAATGGGTAGAGCTATCAAGCTGTAATTAAATAGTATCAAACTAACTTTCACCAACGACTTCGTAAGCGTCATTCTAGTAAAACAGTATGAATACCTCTGTATTATACTAACTCTGTGCTCGCAGTGAAGTCCGAAAAGATTTTATTCATTTTCTTCTTTTTTAGGGTTCCTTAACCGAAGTACAACGGGACGCTATTAATAAGCATCCGCTGTCCGTCCGTCCGTCCGTCCGTCTGTCTGTCAGCGGGCTGCATCTCATGATCCGTAATAGATAGACAGTTGAATTTTTCACAGATTGTGTATTTCTGGTGCTGCTATAACAACAAAAAAACAAAAATAAATTAAATGGTAGAAAAAAAACGTGTTTTTTATTTCTGTATACTTACATGTTTTTTTTTTTTGCTTGTTTTGCTCGATCTTATTAATAGCAACAAGTAGACGCGTATAATCTTGTACGATGGTACGGAACCCTTCATACGCGAGGCCGACTCGCACTTGGCCAGTTTATTTTAAAGTAAAACGGACTTAAACCAGCACCAAATCTGAAAGCCCAACAAATATAATAAAGACAGTTTAAATGAATAGCTACACCTGTAGGTACTCATACACTACGAGCAAAATTAGCCACCAACGTTAGACCACTCACAGTCCCATTAGATAAAGGTCTGTGTTTGTGGCACGACTTGTACGCAGAGATATGTTAATTTGCACCCCAGTGTAGCCCGGCTCATAACGTGGACACTGCCTACACTGGCATGCAGCAGAACTTGTGTAGCCGTGTGTTAGTAAGTGTATTACGCCAGCGTATCGGGACTGGAGTAAGGGTGTGAACGGATTTGCAGACTATTGTTGTTTCATTTTGGCATAGCGTATCGGTCATTGACTTACCAAATAACGTTTTTTTTAATTTAAAACAAAAATTAATACATAATACTTGTCCTGAATCGACATAATATCGTGTACTCAACATTTTTTGCTAATTAAAAATCATACTCAGTTTATTGGGTTCCTACAAAAATATAGTAAATAAAGAAAGGGCAATGACCTCTATTGCCACGCTACAATAAAACTTTAATAGTTGTTTGTAGTGTTTTATTAGATAAATAATTTAAATTTGGATTTATTGGAAAAGAAAACAAAAGAATTCTTTTTTAAATTGAATTTGCCATAATGTAAAGTTAACATTATAATTAAATACATTTTATACGAGAAAACTGAATAGATCTTATCCAACCAATATTTTTAGGATACTTTTTATCTCAGTAGTTAGTATGTTGACGTGAGATAACTTTTCTTAATCTTACGCGGGTGAAATAGCTGGTCAAAATTAGTATGGGATAGGTAAATAAAAGTCCAGTTAGACTTTTCTTTAGAATTCAGTGTCGCCCACATCGAAAGCCGTCCATGTAGGTCTGGCCTTAAACAAAATGGGGCCACCAGACACTACAGTATATTTTATGAGTTTTGTCATAGTGTAGACCAGCAAAAGCGCATGACTGTAGTTATGCACACAGAAAATAATGGAATTGGAAAGTTGAAATGAAAATAATCTTTATAAAATATCAGCGGGTGTAACTGAAATGAAATTTGTTACTGTAAACGGTTAATAATACGACTTGTATAAATGAGAATTAAAATTGAGTAGAAGACAGGTTGATAGTAAACTGCTTATTTATTTATTTAAATGCTGGTAAGTTTGAAATTTTTGAATAAAGAGCCCTACCATGACGTCTTAAAACCATCATATTTTCGGTGAGAGAAAGGGATAGTGCTATTCGTCTTGTATAACGACGTCTCTCTCTCTCACCGAAAAGCTGATGGTTTTAAGACGTCATGGTACAGGCGTCAATCACGCAAGACTATGTACAAATAAAACATTTATTTTAATCCCAGCGGAGAGAGAGAGAGAAAAAAAAATAAGTACAGTATGTACTTAATAGGTTTCCGTAGCAGTATTTTAAGAGATAACAGGGTTCGATCACAGGGTTTGTTTTAGTGAGGTAAGAATCGCATACTCCATGATCTTTTTCCCAAAAGTCTCTTTGGGTGCCTATCGAAGATTTCCCCAAGAAAAAGAAAAGGTAGGTACACTAAAAAATATGACACATTATGTTTGGCCGCTGCCACCAAAAAAAAAAAATCAAATCTAATCATAAATCAAACATTTCTCTGATCAGCTATAGGTCCTCGTATACCTACAACCGACACAAATTTCTAAAAGGGGAGGATGTCAAATTGATGTTTAATTAACTTATTGCCCGATTTGTCGGGAGATCAAAGCTGTTTGATTTGATGTACGGGTCATGGCTTTTCGACGCTCAGAAGAGTCGGAGGAAACTGACTTAGATTGAAATGAAGATGTTGAATCTGGAAAAAACTTGTTCCTGACCGATAGGCCGTAGAAGCCAAATGGATATACACTTATACAAAATGTACAAGTTGTACATTTTGAAGCAAGTTCGGCTCAGAACTGTATTCCATCTCGGCTGCAATGACAATTGCCCACATTTTTAATAAACCCCTTTCGAACAAAAAATAATTTTGCAAATCTGTTTATACATGATGAAGATGTATATTATATTTAAAAAAATATAAACATCCGAATTGATAACCTTTATTTATTTATGCACACACAAAAACAATTACAAGAGTAAAATGAACAAATACAGATAGAAGAGGAAGGTTAAAATGTAGCGGGTCTGACCGCCGCACTCTTTCGCACAGGTGTACTAGTGCAATTAACCTTAAAAGTAATAGAAGACATGGTTTTCTAGAAGTTTGTTGAAAATATTGTTTAAGGGGGCGAGATATCATCATCATTCTCCTGCCCTCATTCCAATTTATTTGGGGTCGGCACAACATGTCTTTTTCTTCCATAACTCCTCCATTAGTCGTCATCTATGTAGTCACCCCCTTTTTACCCATATCCTCTTTCACACAGTCCAACCATCGTTTCTTTGGCCTTCCCCTACTCTTATAGCCATCGACATCCATACACAAGACTTTCCTCATGACATTTTCTTCATTCCTCCGCATCACATGCCCAAACCACGACAACCGATTTCTGCACAACTTTTCAGTCAGCGGTGCCACTTTCAGACTTCCCAAATCCAGACCTCCCAATAATCTCATATTGAAACCATAAAAACAAACCAATATTCTCCATTTAATTCTCCCAAGTTTAAAGGAACCTCTGTAGCAAACACGATACATCTTAATTTCAGAGAACCAGGTCGCCGGTACCTAATTAAGTAATTCCTTCGGTTCGGCCAGCCAAGCTTTTACTTAATGACAATTTAATGCCGGCAGAGCCTTAAAGTGTTTATCTTACTGTTTATATTGTACTGTGGCTTTCGAATGGAGTTTTCTTTTCGTTTAGGGGGTCATTAGGTTTTAAATGAAAAGGACCTTTCTTGCATTTGAATTTAACAAGCAGACCTATTTTAGGATATTATCAAACCAATTGATTGGTCGTCGGTTATGATGGATTTAGGATTGATACCCAATCAGAGCTGCTGAATTACCCACACCCATATAGTTTCTTAAGGCGCAGTTATACGACTTTTAATAGTTTTTAATTGAACATCACGTCTAAACGACTAGTCTCATTTCTTTGAAAAAAATATATGTTACTATAGACTAATTTCGTCGTAATTTGATCTGAGAATATTTGAAATTCTATTTTATAACATTATGTAATTAATTTGTGAAGTTATGTCTAACGCGGATCAAAAATTGAGAATCACGCAAAAACTATAAAGCGTATTTTTATGAAACCTTCACAATTTTAAAGGTCATTTAGCTATTTATAATTTAGTCTCAGTGTTTTAGTTTTATACTTGTTGTTTTATGTGTAATAAATTAATAATGCGTTTAATTTCGGACAGCACTCCTTGATGGACGAGTCCTATTACTGGGTGGACATACGACGCGTTACGTGAGCTCAGCGCAGAACACGCAAGCTAACCACTCAAGGTCGTTGGTAGCTAATAGCGCCTTAAGCGACGCCAACCCGTTTCCTTTTTTTATAGGGTGGTAATCACCAAATAACTTCTTCCGCTGTGGGTGAAGTGAGAGGGCGTGTCACTGACTCTTACTGACTAAAACCCACCCATGTTCCTTCAGTTATCTGTGCCAGGGTCGCGGTGACACTTTCTATCTCTCCCGCGACCCTGGCAGTCAACGGCCCTAGTGAGCCCCGTCACTTCTTGCTGAGCGCATCGAATCTCTTTGAGGTGCGCTTGGACTACGTGCCGTCGGCTCAGGCCCTGTAGACAAAGTAACATCGCTTCGTAGCGGAACGATATCTAAATTCGTCATCGTCTCTGAGATATCGATAAACATTTCCTAGCGTTAGCGTTCCTTGGTTATCTTTTTTGGCGATCACGATCGAGGCGAAGGCGAACTCTGAAAGCGCTGCTTGTCTACGCATTTGTATGGGATAAACACGATAGCAATTCGTTTCTTTATAGTTTCGTTACGTGAATTATAAAATTGTCTACCAACTTGCGATAACGATGTCGACAGTCGACTGACCACGTGACTTAGCGCGGTTTATGTCAATCTCATACATTTTAGTATTTTCTAACTTCGTTATCGTTTTTAAATTGTTACTTTGTCTAAGCCCCCTGGTCCTTATCGAACGGCAAGCTACCCATTACTCGCCGTCCGCAAGCCAGCTCCTACGGTATCTGAGAAACCCGTGGCCTAAGAGCAAGATTTTACCTTGGCCAAAGGATAAACATTGCCATCACATCGACATCATTTTAACCAAAAGACGTTCACTCCTGAACTTCCCCCAAGGGTCGCCACAGCGACTGGTCCTGTGCGTCTCACATTACTTCGAATTCCCACCTCACCAGATCATTGGTCCACATTGTGGTAGATAGATAGATAGATAAAACATTTATTTAGTGCACACAAAAGACACAGCACAACACACAGTCACAATTAAAATATTTAAATTTACATGTAGGTAAGTATAGGAAAACAAGGTGCTAACATATAAAAAAAAGAAAAAAGGAAAACATACTGCAAATAGAAATAAAAGTGGCACTAGCAAACTTGCAACATAATTATCATATAACGAATATACCTACACAGTTGCACCAAATGGGAGTTCAGCTCACCACGTCGTGGTAGGCCTTCTAACACTGCGTCTTCCGGAACGCCGTCGCCGTCGCCACTCCAGACCTTTCGGCTCCATCAACCATCTGTCATTGCATTGCCATATAAAATGCACTGGTTTAGTTACTATGTTAGGGTTAGGATATCGTCTGCCCAGCGGTCGTCGACAAATTCGAAACTGAGTTACCGCGCCCCTGACACTCAGGCAACTGAAGAAACAGGGGTGGGTTTTAGTCAGTAAAAGTCTGACGAAAGTCATTGGACGCCCGAAAAAAAAATTGTTAGGATATCGTACTATATTTTTATTAACCCCCTACTCAAAAAAAGGGTCGAAAGAGGGGTGTTATAAGTATGACCGCTATGTGTGTCTGTGGCACCGTAGCTCCTAAATGGGTGAACCGATTTGTTTGAAAGCAGGTTTTCTAGTGATGGTTCTACATGTCTTTTCAAAATTGGCTCAGTCGTTTCAAGATCATCAGCTCTTTTGTGTTTTTTAAATGTACGCTTTTCGTCGTCGTCGGGTTTTTTTTAAATATTTAATTCAATTGATATCTTGTAATTAAGTGTGTGAATATAACCTACGTATTTGTAGTAAATTTAATATGGTAAGATTAACATGATTTTTTCCTCACAAGGTATTTTAATTGCAATTATTTCAGCATCGATTAACGTCGACTTCAAAAACCTTTTTCGTTTTAATACGAAATCAAAGCAAAAAAGGTACACAAGTATCCAAAAGTTCGACTCGTTAAAATTACGACAAAAAGGGGCTGTAAATTTTTTCTTCTGATTATCACTAATTACTACGGGGTGTCGGTCGTTTGCAAATTTCGGGGTGGGGGCGTTACGGTTCGTTGACCTCAAATAGATCGACGTGACGGTGATATTTTTCTTGTCGATGGTATTACGAGGAATTGTATTTTTATAGACATGATTTTTACAATTTTGTTCCCTATTGTCACTTTTTTTGTCATTGTCACTTGTTTGTTGCTCAAAAAAGTATCTGAAAGTTAGAAAAGTTATCAAGAAAAACTAAAACAAAAGGTTACTTTTATTATTTATTTATTATATTCTTTATTGTACACCATGCATGATACATAACTAAAGAAACTTAAAAACTAAAGCAAATACAATCGGCGGCCTTATCGCTTTCCGCGATCTCTTCCAGGCAACCTAGAATGGAGAGTAATTGCCTGGACAAGATGGGGCTGTCATTGGTGTGACAATACAATATTCAATACAATACAACAGATACACACACTACACACACACTACACATACACACACACACACACACACACACACACACACACACACACTACACACACACACACATCACACCACATCCATCACATCTTTTGTACATCATCAGTCTTTTAATGTCCCCACTACTGGGGTACAGGCACCTCTGTGAGAGGGCGTGGGCCGTAATCACATGTTTTCGAATTTTTGGTCCTAGGACATGCCGGTTTCCTCAAGATGTTTTCCTTCACCGTTTTGAGAGCAGTGGTGATGAAATAATTTACACAAAGTAAAGCGCCTGCCTGGGTTTGAACTCACGACCTACAACTTTTAAGTCGCGGCCAATACCACTGGGCCACCACTGTTCTTTCGTTTACGCTCTACTTTTGTACGTTTAACCTGTGAAGCCCCGCGGCCAAATCCGGGTTGTCAAATTGAACCCCGACGACAACCCGGGTTGACAGCCGATTTTTTTTTTTTTTTTCTCTTTAATTTTTTTTTTTTTTTTGTCCGACTCACCAGTGACTCGCGGGGCTTCACAGGACTTATATCACCAATACCGCTACACGCTGGTATTTTAAGCACAATACAGGTCGACGGCGATGTGGAGTAACTTTTAGACGTTTTAGATTTTTATTTTTTAGTTAGATAAAAGTTTTTATTTTTTATATACCTACCGATTTATTTACCGAGTTTTCATAGCCGAACTAAGCATTTCCTATTAAAAAAAATCCGGGTATTGGGATCTTGTGAGCGATTTTTGAGAACAGATGAATGCAAATTGTAGTTATGATTTGAATTATTATTGATGATTGTTTGTTATTTATTATTTTATATTGCATGTTTTCTTAATGGATTTTATGCAATATGATTTTAATTTTTAACCTTTGATGAGATTTTGGTATGACATGTTTTAATATTTTAATGATTTGAATTTTGTTATAATTTTATTTTTCAAATGAACATTGTTTTGTGTTATTGATGGCCATATAATTAGTTAATATTAGTTTAGGCAGTTAATGGTTTTATTTTTTATTATGTTGACATACTTATTTGATTTTTTTAACGCCATATTTTGAGTTTTATTTAGTTAGGAGTTTTTGTTTTAATTAAGTACAGTTAGTTAAGTATTTTATAACTTTTTTAATAAATGATTTTTCAATCTGTTGTCATCGTTTTATTATTGTGATTTTTATTAATTTAATTTGAGATAGTGTTGGTATTTTTTTCTATTTTTTATTAATCAATTTGTTTTTTAACCGACGAAAATAAAAGAGAAGGTTCTCAATTCGACCGTATATATATTTTTTTTTGTGACACTTTCAGACACAATGTAAATTGTTATTGAATAAATGAAATCTCATATGATATCTATTGTATCCATTGTGTTCAATGTAGTTGCATACCTACCGATGCTCTCCTATCCTGTATAAAATACAAATACCTTTGTACACCTTGCTATAATGCAACATTGCAGGAGAATCTACGAAGGAAAGGCTTTTCTTTGTAACACTCAAAGATTTAAATTATTATTTTTCAGAAACATTCAAAGAAAGACCTTCAAGTACTTATTCAAAAGAAACTACGGCATTAAAATAAAAATAAAAGCATAAACTGAACAATGATTGGCACAAACCGCTCACAATTCAAAACGAACGCAAAATGTTGATTCACTTCTCTTTCATCAACAACCTCACGATTCCTTATAAAAACCGTTTTAAAATGCAAAGCCATCGTGAAATGCTTTCACGCAATATTTAGAAAGAAAACTCTATTGAAAGCGTTCACTTCAAACGTTTAGTAGAACCGCTTCGATAGGTATTCATACGGTAAAATATCGGAGTATGGAATCGCCAAGTATTTATTTTCATTGGTACTCGCGAAGTATTTATTTTCATTAGTTCATCAGCCCCCTTAGCCAAAATACATTTCTGTTAACGTTAACGCTAACGCTTCGTGCAAAATGTATGGCAACGATATTACTGGGCGTGAGTCACGTGACAGTTCTCTCCGCAGGTAATGTCCTTGCCATACATTTTGTACGAAGCGTTAGCGTTTACGTTAACAGAAATGTATTTTGTCTAAAGGCTCTGGATCGATGAAATGGCGACAGGTTATTGGAACAACTTGCGACTGACGGATGCCCCTCACGTAGACCTGTCGTACTGTATGGGTCAGAATATAGGTTGGGCTGTGAAAAAGACGGATGAAAAAAGATTGCATTTGGCAGAGATGAGAATGTTGAGATGGATGTGTGGAGTAACGAGAATGAATAAAGAGAGAAATGAATACATTAGAGGTAGTTTAAAAGTGGCGTAAGTTGAAAGGGAGCCGCTTATCTTGGTATGGTCATGTGAAGAAGAGGGATGAAACACATGTAACTAAAAGAGTTGTGAATATAAATGTGGATGGTTGGAGAGGTAGAGGGAGGCCAAAGAAAAGATGAATGATTGTGTGAGGGAGTTTAGTGATAGTGTGACGGCTGAGAGGACAGAATGGAAGAAAAAAAAACGTGTTGCGCCGACCCCAAGTAGCATGGGATAAGAGCAGGAAGATGATGACTCTAAATTTTTCAAACGATTTGTACTTCGATGCAGATGCGTTTTGTAGGATGCAATTTAAATTTGGGACAAGCCCGTATTCTCAATAACTGCAATTCCTGAAAGCAAGAATGAGGTATGAGGTGATGACCACCAGAAACACGCCGAGTCAATAAAGCTCGACGAAATAATCAGAAAACAACAGCTAGGGGGTTGGTTGTTCCGTACCATTATCTATAAAAACGGCAAAAAAATCACTTCTGCTGTATGGGAGCCCCTTAAATATTTATTTTATTATATTTTTTAGTATTTGTTGTTATGGCAACAACAGAAATACATCATCTGTGAAAATTTCAACTGTCTAACTTCTCACGGTTCATGATGTACAGCCTGGTGACAGACAGACGGACGGACAGTGGAGTCTTAGTAATAGGATCCCGTTCTACCCTCCGGGTACGGAACCCTTAAAACGGCAAAAAAATCTATGGGAGCCCCACTTAAATATTGTTTTATTCTGTTTTTTATTTGTGCAAATTTCAACTGTCTAACTATCACGGTTCATGAGTCAGTCGGTTCGTCAGTCTGGTCACAGACAGACAGACGAACGGACATCGGAGTCTTAGTAATAGGGTCCCGTTTTATATTTTAGGTACGGAACCCTATAAAAACAGATTTGGGGTTCCGTACTAAACGTATTTTTGACTACTAGTATGGGTTTGGGTCAACAAGATGCTTATACCGTGAAAATTTGAAGTCTATAGCTCGAACCGTTTGGCTGTAAAACCTGTGTGACAGACGACGGTCAGACAGACGGACAGATGGACACGTAAGTAACAGCAGTACTACGTTTGGACCCTTCGGGTACGGAACCCTAAAAACTGCAGTGTAACTTCTACTGCTGAACAGAAATAGATACAAAATGATAGATAGCAAAGAAGCCAGTTTATTTGAACTAATTCTTTTGTTCAGACACATTTGCATTGTTGAAACATCGAGCTCTGCTTGAGAATTTTAAAAGGTATAATTGGAGTTACTGAAAACCGCTAAGGTTATTAACCTACTGCTCCAGAAAGAGGGTAACGTTTTTCGAGAGTGTTTATAATATATATATTATATAATGTCATCACCATCATCATCTCGTCATCATCGTTGAGCTTGTAGGTATTAGTCCACCAAATAAAAGTCCAAAAGTCACTCGAAAACAGTTATATTTTAAATATAGTTTATGACGGTCACACAAGAGTTGGAAGAACGTTAACACTTTAGAAAACAGTTAGAAAGATAGGAGAACAGAAAACAGGATAGAATTTAAACAAGCGGAGCGAATTTAGAGAACAAGAATAATCATATGTTTACGAGCGGGAGCGCGTTAAGCTAGTGCGGAGGCAAGCGAGCGCGTGAGTGCCCTGCGCAACGGCGAACAAAGGACAGGCATGCGCAGGTGAAGAAACCGAACGGCGCGCGGCGCGGCGGAGACAGCCGAAGATTCCCGACTGGTGACTGGGGTCGCTTCGTTGTGTGGCGGTGATGCCGCTACAAGCTCCTCAAAGTTCTGAGTTGAGCTTCACAATAACTGACAAATGCTTGCACTGTCTGGACAAGTCTACTCAAATCTGCGTGTTGCTTTCCTCAAAAGCTCATCCCAGACAATAACGTAGTTGGTTCTCATATGATTTGGCCAGTACATATTGTATGGATTTGAACACTTAAAAAGATACTTTGACCTATGAGTTTGTTTCGGTGTTTCTTCTCAGGGTAGTCAGCTAGGAAACACCGGCCTCATCTTGCTAAAAATGTTGACGTGTAAAAGTGTTGTTAAAACCTATTTACATAAATAAAATCGTTTATCATCGTTTCAGCTGAAAGATGTCCACTGCTGGACATAAGCCTCCCCCAAGTGTTGCCACAACAACCGTTCCTGTGTGTCTCGCATCCACCTCCCAACGATGCGTCTTTCGGTACGCGGTCGCCACTCCAGAACTTTTCGGCCCCATCAACCATCTGTTCTGCGAGCAATGTGTGTATATAGTAGGATTTTAACAAACTTTGCATGGATTTTGTCAAGCTAAGCGAGCATTAGGCCGGGACTCCACCAAAGCGGAGACGAGACGAGCGGAGAGGAAATGTTTTTTAATCAACCAATAGAATTGTGTTATTAACACATCTACTCTCCGCTCAGCTTCAGTGGAGATCGCTGTGCGGAGATGTGTTATATTTGTATGGCGCGATGGAAGCGGAGATGTGAGCTGTGCGCGGACGACGCGCAGTGGAGACGTGAGATGTGAGCGGCGTGCAGTGAGCGATGTCACCCTCCCCCCTCTCGCCCGCTATATATCGTCTACCTTTCGTGTCAGAATGCGTACTGAGCACTCAACACCTCGCACCCGAGCTGAAAAACATCTTTTCTCGCACAGCACACAGCAGACCGCACACATCTCCGCTTTGGTGGAGTCCCCCGAGCTGAAAACATCTCTTCTCGCACAGCACACAGCACACCGCACACTTCTCCGCTTTGGTGGAGTCCCCCGAGCTGAAAAACATCTCCTCTCGCACAGCACACAGCAGACCGCACACATCTCCGCTTTGGTGGAGTCCCCCGAGCTGAAAAACATCTCCTCTCGCACAGCACACAGCACACCGCACACATCTCCGCTTTGGTGGAGTCCCGGCCTAAATATATTTGTTTAAAGGCAGCCAAGCCTAAATAGGCAGCCAATTTATTATTCCCATTTTAGGGTTCTTCCTAGAAAAGGTGAAAATGATTCATCACGAGTATAACCCCTTAAGAGGTTTTAAGTTATTTCTATTACCTACCTGGTATCAGAAACACTGATATTTATTTTCTGTTCGGAATATTGTAGCTCCTCTAAGTACGTAAGTAAAGTACCGATAGAAGTACGATATCGATCTGAACTTTTTAGCATCTGATGCTAAGTGGGGTCCCTCGCCTGTTACTTCAATGCCCCGTAGGTCACGTCTAACTAAAATGATCCCTACGTGCCATTGATCTGAAGCCTTTAATTTTATTGACAGTTGCATTTCATGGCGGTAGCAATAAGTAAAGCGGTGTTGCCTTAACTGTCAAAAAGTTTTTTTTTTTTTGTGAAAATCAAGGAATCGTGAGGCAGCCAAACTGTAAATTAAGTGAACATGGCCTACCTTTGGGCATTATTAAGTGCGTATCCATAATTGAGGAAATGTTCCCACTGCTGGGACACAAGCCTCCTCTCTGTGTTTATTAATTTGATCGCTTTTTAAATAATAATGATAAATGATTTTTATTTTGTAACTAGGTTATAAATAACGCTTTTGCACGTCAATATTTTATTCTGTCAGTTTATGCTAGATGGGGCCAGTGTTTCCTAGCTGACTATTCTGAGAAGAAACACCTAAACAAAGTCAGTGGTCAGTCTCTTTCAATGTCCATACAATATGTACCGGTCAAATAGTATGAGAACCATGTACGTTAATGTATGAGATGAGCTTTTGAGGAAAGCACCACGCAGATTTGAGTGGACCTGTCCATACAGAACAAGCATTTGTCAGTTACCGTGTAGCTCAACTTAGAATTATAGGGAGGTAAACCTTTATTTAACAGTTTTTCTAAAACAATAATATATTTTATGGTTTTCAATGATCTCTGCGGTAAATAAGGGGGCTTTCGTCGCCAAAACCGATAGAATATGACAGAATGGTTACCTCGTTATTACAGACAAACATAAAATAAAATAAAAAAACTTTTTACAAAAAAATACAACCGACTTCCATAAATAATACTAAAAAATGCAAAAAAACTTTAATTTCGGCTGTCGGTGTTTCAAGTTTGGTTTCTTCGTTATTTGACACCGACTTCCGAAATTAAAGTTATTTTGCATTTTTTAGTATTAGGTATTTATGGAAGTCGGTTGTATTTTATTTGTAAAAAGTTTTTTATTTTTCACTTTTTAGTTGTTGTACCCCATTCTAAAACTAAATTAATAGTAAAGTTATCCCCGAATTGATAGCCCCAAAAATAGGGAATTTGAACATAGTTGGTGAAATTAGGGTGAACTGTACAAACCTGTATATACCTTCAGAGCGTATCAGCGTGATGTAATGTTTCGAAGTGGTGAAAACAATATACAGACATGCGATTGCAGAAATTCTGGAAGGTTTTCTATCATTTATTGAAGAGTACCATTGTGTATCTCCGAAGTTCTTTATCAGATCTTCACCAAATTAAAATGAGACCACATGTGAAGCAACATTTTTAAAAATAAAAATAAAATCTTCAAAATCGGTTCACGTAGTAAAAAGTTATGAGGTACCACACATAAAAAAAAATACAGTCGAATTGAGAACCTCCTCCCTTTTTTGAAATCGGTTAAAAATATAATGTTTATTTCAATTACAAAGGACATTTCGATACAAGTTATTGAAAATCACCTTTTAGGCTAGGAATTGAAAGAAAAGAAAATATACACTTCTGGACACATCTATTGGCCCACCTTGTATTTTCAGTTTCGTTTGGTCCTAGCTAAAATTTTATATTAGGTCGAGCAAAAAGTTTTTATGCAGTTTTGAACCTGGCACATTCACAATTTCATTCAATAGTCTTTTTTTGAATTTCGAACACAGAATTTAAAGAAACAAAAGACAATTTGGAGCCTGTTTGTTGATATCAAACAATCGAATACTAAGAAAACTTGGTTTTATTGGTTTACTTGGATTTAATTCTTGAAAAAGTGATTGATATCTTTGGTTTTGCAACAAACATTACTTATTCTTAACATTAAGGTGAGGTTCTATCAATAGTCTATGGATACTTCACCTGAAGTCGCCGCCCAAGCTGTGGCACTTATTCAGGCCGGATACAGCCAAAGAAACGTGAGTGCTCAACTTAATTTAAGTCGATCTGCGGTCCGAAATGTTTATCGGAGGTACCTAGAGACTGGCGGCTTTGTTCGTCTTCAAGGAAGGCCACGATCTCGGGTCACAACTGAAAGGCAGGATCGATTCATCGTGACGACCAGCTTGAGAAATCGTCACCTTACCTCCATTGAGATACAAAACCAACGTCGCGACTTCCACGGAGTATCTGTGAGCGCTCGAACTGTTCGGAGAAGGTTAAAAGAACGCGTTATGGTACCACACAAGCCAGCTAATGGGCCCAAACTAACGCGAGCCCACTGAACAGCGCGCCTTCATTTCGCACGCAGTCATTTAAATTGGACACAGCAAGATTGGAGCCGTGTACTCTTTTCTGATCAGTCTAAAATTGTGTTACATGGCAATGATGGAAGGAAGAAGGTCTACCGACGTAAGGGAGAGCGTTTCGCACAATGCTGCTTTGAAGAGAGGGTTGCTTATGGCGGTGGCTCATGGACTGTCTGTGGCGGTATATCCGCGAGCGGCAAAACTCAACTTGAGGTTGTTACAGGACCACATCTGCCAACATTAAATGCTGAAAGCTACATTCGTGACTGCTTAGAATCTCACGTGATACCATACGCGGACTATGTGGGCCCAAATTTCCTTTTTATGCATGATAATGCAAGAGCCCATGCGGCCGGCATCGTCATGGAATATCTTCGGGATGTGAACATCACAGTTATGGACTGGCCAGCCAGAAGCCCAGACATGAACCCCATTGAGCACATGTGGGACGAGCTAAAAGGACGTGTTAGGGCTCGTCAGCCAGGTGCCCAGACGATGCAGGAGTTGAAAACTGCCATAGAAGAGGAATGGGAGATGATCCCTCAAAATTTCATAGAGCGGTTGATAAACTCTATGCCTAATCGTATGAGACCTGTGGTAGATGCCCATGGAGGCAACATGCGTTATTAAATTAAACATTTATTTGATAAAACATGTTTTTATTCAAAAATCAATTGCCTTTAACAAGGCGCATATCCGACTTGTTAGGCGTAGCTCCATGTCGTATGGTATTCTGAATTCAAATTTAAAACAATACGATCGAAAAAGATGGTAAAATGTATCAGGTTTAAAACTGCATCAACAGTTTTTGTTCAATCTAGCAATCATATTTCGGTAGGGGCCATCGAAACCTAAACTCTAAGGTGGGCCAATAGATGTGTCCAGAAGTGTATATTAATTATAAGAAAAATTAACATGACATCCGTCACATTATGTCAGGTAATATTTTTTACTAGGTATTATTTCTCTCACCATCTTTTTTCTACAGTGATGAAAATGAAATCTGGGGTAAAATAAAAGAAAGGTATAATAGAAAGATAATATTGTGTTTAAATTGTATGGTGGTAGTACTTTTAAGTAGGAGTTCCTTCACAAATAGTTAGTCATAGTTAGTACTACTTATTCAACTGTATATCATGAATCAGACATGGGGGTTTCGTCGACAATTGGTGCCGATTCTGTTATGCACGAACTAATAATTTAGGCTATTACTATCTTTTTCTCTCAAAACAAGAAAGAGACGGGCGTAAATTAGAGCTGTCAAATTTTGTTGTACCAATATTACCATACAAATTTAGGGTACACGTAAAAACATGTCGACTAAAAACACGGTAAAGCGCAAGGCGTAAACTAGTTTGACATCTCTAACTTAGTTCATAGCTATAG
Source organism: Polia nebulosa (assembly GCA_951329385.1). Taxonomy (NCBI): domain Eukaryota; kingdom Metazoa; phylum Arthropoda; class Insecta; order Lepidoptera; family Noctuidae; genus Polia; species Polia nebulosa. Next base: position 8,689,129 of record OX589588.1, on the reverse strand, counting down.
CCGTCCTTTTCTCGCCCTGCCTTTTAGTAAAAGATAGCGATTCTCTAATTTTAGTTTAGTTATTCAATAAGAGAATTGGCACCATATCTATATAGCTACTCAATACCCTCACCTGCCTAATACATTCTCCTGTCTTAGACCCTCAAGTCTCCCATCAAACAAGGGCTGTTCAATTGATGAATCACTGGCAGCCCCCCCTTAATATACTATGCTTCGGGTTGGCGATATTGTGTTTGTATTGTCATTTGATACACAGACGACTTAATGCAGTTGCTATGACGAATATTTGCGATTGACACCCTTGAGTAGGGTGTTGAATGTCGAAACATTGTTTGTGTTTGTGAAGTTTTAAGATATAATAATAATTATAGCTGTGTAGGTTGAAGGAGTATTGGCAACGTGTCATTCGACTTAAATTACAAACCATAATGCATGGTTGTTATACTTTTTTTTTTGTGGGGTGGGTAATCGTCCAATGACATCTCCTGCTCTAGGGTGGAGCGGAAGGCCATGTCAGACTCTTACTGACTAAAACCCACCCCTGTTCCTCCCTGCCCTGAATGGCCAGGGGCGAGGTAACTCTTTCAAATTTATCCTCAACCCACAGGCAGGCCATGATGGACCCCGTCATGTTTGCTGACAACTCTTTGAGGCGCGCGTGGAACACTACGCGCCATCGACTCTCGGGCCTGGTGCTGATCGGACGGCGAGTTACCCACTACTCACCGTCCGCAGGCCCGGGTATGGTTATTATAATTTAAAGCACTTCATTACGAGTTTATGGAATAGTTGTTTAGTACATATACTCCATTTACGATAGCATTAGACAGAAGTTTAAAAGGTTATTTTTAATGCACACTTTGTAACAAAAGTACAATAAACATATTGTTACATTGACTATATACTCCGATTTTATTAATAATAATCTATTTAAACTGCAGCTATCAAATTGTAACTATTTTAACTATTTATCTTATGAATAGATGTGGCTTTCATTAAGGTATATTATTTCATTCAAATTTAAAATTACAGTGTCTATGCTAAAAACCTAAAAGAAGCAGGGGTGAACATACCGGGAACGTTTTTCGTTGGACTATAATTCTACCAAATATAAAATGTTACCTTATCCCTTCCTATGTTGTGACAGTCGGGTTTTTCTAATTTTACCGGTTTATGTCCTCTGTTAAATTAACGTAATTAAAGTTCTGTGATTGGCATTCAATGTGAATACTGGTGAATGCGACGCCTTGTTAATTGTATTGCCGATTTTTTGATGATTTAGTTGTTATTTGTTACTATTTTATAATTAAAACTAACTTCTGCCAGCGGCTTCGCCCGCGTGGAAGTAGTACCTACTACATACAAAATTTCAACCCTCACTTTAACCTCATTTTTTTTTTGAGGCTGAATTTCCAAAAACCCTTTCTTCTACATTATAAAAGGAAGCCGTGTGCAAAATTTCACGTTCCTAGTCCCAGTAGTTTCGGATGTGCGTTGATATGTCAGTCAGTCAGTTTCTCCTTTTATATAAATAGATTAAAGAATTACTAAAATTGTGTTAACTTAACTTTGAAATGTTTTACATCCCTGCTTCTACGTGCCATGGTGTATAGGTCTTTATTTAAAAATCTCTGCAACGAGAAGGCAAACGTAAACTTGGAGGATAACAGGTGAAAAGTTTTGTCATTTAGCGTATAGTTTTATGTTTCATGGAAACTCGGATAATGGGAAATTCTATTCTATGGATTTATGGTAAATAGAGCTGTGTGTTGCCTGCCAGTTAGCACTAATTGATTTGATTTATTGCCAAAAAGACTTATGCTCAGCATAAAGAGTAATTATATCAGCAGAGATTATCAAACTAGTGTTAGATAAGAAAGTATTTAGTTTTAATACAGAATACTGTCACTTTTGTCCCATTAGAATGCAGATGTATTACATTCTAATGTTTTTGCAGTATTTGGCAGCAAATGAGTCGAGCCAGCCTTCTCACCAAGCTTCGCGGAGGTAGTCAATACTACAACAAAATTCTCAGCTTTATTTTACCGAGATCACACCTGTTTCAATTATTCCACATAATGTCCAGTTGCGTAGACACTTGAGATACAAATCTAAGTAGGTACACCAATTTAACATCACAATATCCACTAGGAATCAATTTGCGAATAATTAAAACAGCCACTGAACTTCACTCGAAAAATCCCGCCAAAAAAAAAAAACATAAATGCTTAGTTTAAAGCAGATTCTAAATTTAAATTCTCCATAGAAAATTTTGAATTACGAACCCAGTGTTTAATTATTATCTGTGTATAATCACATTCATATTTTTCTTTATAAATAACACCCATAATGTAAGGAATTGATCACGTGACATTTCGGTAGCGCTTTTCATACATTTTTGTCTATTTACCCGACTGCCCTAGAAGGAGGGTAATGTTTTTGACAATAGCTATCATCACGTTATCACAGAATGTTACTTGTCTAGACCTTCTAATCATTTTGGCTAATGGCCTCGATTACTGTACTATATTACGCGTTTAAACCAGCCGCACGGGTCGATCCATCAGGTTAAGCTACGCTTGCCGGGGTTGGTCCATGGATGGGTGACCATCATTACATACCGAGACTCCTCCATACCACGGAAAGCACGTTAAGCCGTTGGTCCCGGCTATCAATCGTGGATCTTTGACAGTCGTTACGGGTCGTTAGAAGCCAGAAAGTCTGACAACCAGTCTTACCAAGGGGTATCGTATTACCCAGAAACTGGGTAGTGGAGGTCAGATAGGCAGTCGCTCCATGTAAAATACTGGTATTCAGCTGCATCCGGTTAGACTGGAAGCCAACCCCAAGATATTTGGGAAAAGGCTAGGCAGATGATGATGATTACTCGTGTACACCAGAATTTTAAAAAACCAATCTCTTAGTCGGTAGTGCGGGATAGGTTTCTCAAACCGCAAAATTTATGAATAAACAAAAATTGGATTCTAAGAGATGATTGAAATTGAATTATTTTTATTGTATTGAGATAGTATTTTTGTGACTAACATAGATTTAAGTTTACTGATACTAACATAATACCTATAGATATTAAATATATTAATAAATAAATAAATAAAATAAAATAGCCTTTATTTTTCTCTGACCTTTGCACAATTTGTAATATAATAAAACATACACTATAATATCAATACTTAACTATCTTATACTAACTATACTCATTTCTTTTTCTATTTTCCTATATGTATATAACTTAACATTTAAAATCAGTTACCAGGTCAGGCTGTCTTGCGACATAGGCCTCCTTTAGTTCCCTCCACCTTCGCCTGTCCATTGCTGTCCTTCTCCAACCTTTTGGCAGATCGTCTTCCCATCTTTTTTTCTGCCTTCCTCTACGTATTTTTCCATCCCGCGGGTACCATTCTGTTACTTTTTAGTCCACTTTCCTGTTGTTGATCTCATCATGTGACCGGTCCATTTCCATTTCAAGGTTCTTGTTTTTACTTTAACATCTGTTACTTTGGTGATGCTCCTAATTGTTGTAGCTTTCCATATTAAATGTATTAGTCTGAATTAAATGATTTGAATTGAATTACCACTACTAATCCAATACTAATCCAACAAAGAATCACGGCACAAACCGATTAACACGCTATAACCTATTCCATAGCAATTCCTATGAATACTGCTCGTTCATAAGCCGGTGTTAGTATTTAATTCACTTAGCCAGTTCTGCCCGGGGCGGACGGATTGCAATAAAATTGCGCCAGGGATTACCTCGCGCAATCATGAATGAAAATGATATTGTGGCAGCCCTGAATATATGAGGCGTTTAATGTTTTGTTAGTGTTTAATTGGTGGATATTGATTGGTGATTGATAACCTAGGTATTCGTTTTGTTAGTACTAAAACAGACTAACGTACCTATTTCAAATAGGGATTGTCATGCTCATGTTTTATTTGATAAGGCAGGAGGAAACGCCCGGGTGTCACCATTGTGCGGATCGCCCAGAGGACACGGTGGAGATCTGCCCCGCTTGGGCGGAGCACCGCCGTGTCCTCGTTGAGGCGAACGGCGGCAGCGACCTCTCGCACCCGGCTCCAGTCCGGGCCATGGTACGGGGCGAGAGGGAATGGGAAGCAGTCTCCTCCTTCTGCGAAGCAGTAATGCTAGCGAAGGAGGAGGCGGAACGGGTGAGGGAGACTCAACGGAGTGGCCCATATAATTTATTTTGCAATTTTTAGAAGTCGGTTGTATTTTTTGTAAAAAGTTTTTTTTAGTAATTCAGTATATTTCAATTTAAAAAAGTAAAAACGCTCGGGGAAGTTTTTAAGTAAAAAATAAAGATATTTAAATGCTAATAACTTATATCGTATGCAATATTTCTTTCAAATAAAAACTTATAGACCTAGTTTTTCATAATATATCCAAAAATTATGAAATTGGACTATGTTTACTGGGGGAAAAACATTATCGCTTTTTGTGTGAAATTTACAGCTTCACAATCCTCTTAACCACTAAAGAGTCTCACAAGCCAGACAATAAATAAAAATCAAGAGAACTGTGAAACAAAAGGCAACAATACCTGTAGGTACGTATATTATGAAGTGCACTCCAAAGTACATATTCTGTTAAAAGTATATGGCAAAGTGGCTATCTAAGACCGCAGAGAGGGAGAGCTGTTGTGGACCAACGATAATGATATTTACTCAGACTATATCCCTTTATTACGAAATAGGATATATCGATCACAACCCACAAAGGAAAAAGTACTCTAAGATGAGAGTTGCAAGGCTGGGGATAGAAAAGTCAGGAATGAAGACGGTCTAGGTCATTCTTGCACCACTTGGCACTTTAAAGATTTCTTGAAGAAGGAACTCCACAATTTACTTGTTTGAAATTCATTCTGACGACTGAAGTTTGTTCAGAGGAGTAAATAAAAGTTTAATACTCGAGATTGGCGTTGAAATGTAAGATTCGCTCCAGCTTTTAGCACGAAATTGTCGTCTTAATAAAACGTCTGTGTGGACTTTGTTTCGCTTTTAATTTTGTGAAAGTTTTGTTTACTTATGAATATTATATCGTTTGGACAAGTGAAGCCCATTCTGAATTAAAATATTGTAACTTAAACTTTTCCGTCTGTGCTATTTAAATTAGCTACGTTGCCCCTCTGCTTATTATCAGCAAAAGTCACAACCAGATCTGCAAAGCATGTGACGCTTTAAACTTCTTGTTTGTCTTTTTAGGGTTCCATATCCCGAAGGGTTCAAACGCCCTATTGTTATCACTCACGTGTCCGTCTGTCTGTCCGTCCGTCGTCTGTCACAAAATTTTGTTACGAAAAATTTCTTAACTTCCCATTGGTACCTACTATAAACTTGAAATTTGGTCACACTGTTTATTATTGCTTAGGTATACTTTACTTACAAATACCAATAATTGGTACGGAACCCTTTTTTTTTTTTTTTTTGGGGGTCGGGAAATCATCTCATGACTTCTTCCGCTCTAGGGTGGAGCGGAAGGGCGTGTCAGACTCTTACTGACTAAAACCCACCCCTGTTCCTCCCTGCCCTACGTGCCCGGGGGCGAGGTATCTCTTTCGAATTTATCCTCCACCCCCGGGCAGGCATTGGCCGTGGCAGGCCCCGTCCTTTGCTGACAACTCTTTGAGGCGCGCGTGGAACACTACGCGCCGTCGACTCTCGGGCCTGGTGCTGATCGGACGGCGAGTTACCCACTACTCGCCGTCCGCAGGCCCGGGTCTACGGTGGCCGGAGATCGTCTCGCAGCCCCTGGCGTCTCCTGCGGCGGCTGCTGCTGAGGGCGCTAGGGCGGCTCTGGGTATGGAACCCTTAATGTGTGAAATCCGACACGCACTTAGTCAGTTTTTTTTATATTGTACTAGGACTTAACCCGCGACTTCGTCTGCGTAGATTTTTACAATATACTACTATATATTACAGGCTATCATAAATATAATTTATAGCTTAAAGCACCCACAAATAATGTCAGTCAGTCGTTACGAGTCGGCAGAAGCCTGAAAGTCTGACAACCAATCTTAGCGAGGCGTATCGTATTACCCAGTAACTGGGTTGTAGAGGTCAGATAGGCAGTCGCCCCATGTAAAAAATTGGGACTTTGACCTTCATTAGCTCCAGAACCAGTGGATTCCCAGGTATGGCATAATGGAAAAAAAATATCCAAATAATGGGTAGAATATGTGCTTTCGGCTTCGGAAACTGACTTTTTACACCCGATAAAGAAGCCTAGCCATTACACAATTTATCCCATTTTGGCTAGTCTCAAATACAAATCAACAACATACATACATATATCAAAAACTACATTATTCCTTACCCACAACTACCCTTTCCTATTTCAGTTCTACACCTTTTCCGATTATTTATTTAAAAAGCTAACACTGGCCGGTAGGGCACATCAACCGGCTATTATCCCGTCACGGACCGGAATGGACGTTTGTGACGACGGCTAACGACTTCCGGCCGGCGCAAATGTCGCTTACAACTGCTAGTTTCAGAGTCTATTCAAATTGTACGTAAGAATTACGGTTTTAACGATGTTTTTCTTGGGTGTTTGTTTGATGTGCAATTTTAGTGTCAATTAGTTATTTTTAGTGTACTTATCTTGTTTGGTCAAGAGGCCTTAGACAAATTTACATCATCAGTGATAAGAATGGAAATAAGAAAAAAAAAATGAGATTATCAAACACTTTTGAAATGACTGTTTTGTTTTGTTGGTATCGTTTATTTTTATTTTTTAGGTTTCCGTAACCAAAGGGTAATCAACGGGACCCTATTACTAAGACTCCGCTGTCCGTTTGTCTGTCAGAGGCCTGTATAGGTAGACAGAATACACATTCTGTGAAAATCTCAACTGTCTACCTATTACGGATAATGAGATATTGCCTAAAAAAATAATTTCAGTTTATGGTATGGAACCTTTCTTGTGCGAGTCCAACTCTCACTTGCCATTTTTTAACTCTTCCCCACACCAAGAATTATTTTTGTATTGTGGTGCATATACAAAATTCACACGCACAAGACACCCAGACCCGGAACAACTATCTGTAGGCCATACATTCCATCGACTCCCGCACGCAAACAAAAAACAATAAAATATAAACAACACAACAAACAAACGAATACAAAGCAACGAATATACTTAATACAATATTAAAACTTGTTCCGTGTCAGAATCCAACCAGCGACACGCAGCCCAGCAGCCGAACGCTTAACCACTGTGTTCAATCACAAACTTATTTGACTTATGACAATCGCTACCGCTGATGTTTAGAGCATCAAATTTATTGTATACTAGCACTTCGCGACAATAGTAAATTACGTCAATTACCGTGTCGAACATTTTTGATGCGCAGAAGAGTTTATTGTATGGCCCCAATTATTTACAATAAGTTACCACGTAGTTGGAAAGACTTACCAACAGTGCGTTTTAAAAGTAGACTGCGTAAATTTTTAATGGATAAAACGTACTACAGTGTGACTGAGTTTTTATCGGAGAAAAAAATTTGCTGAATTGATCTGGCCTTTTGGATAATATTGTGAATAAATTTATTTTGTTTGGATTATTTCGTCTTGTTAATAATTTTGACAATAATCTTTATAATAATGGATATTGTATTAATAATCAAATAATCATATTAATAATCAATTAATCTTGTTAATTTTATATTATAAATGTTTGCATGCCGAATGGTGAAATATGGCTGTGCTTTAATGTATCTAAACATCTATTGTGTATTACCCATAATTATTTGCAAAATAAATGTCTATTCTACTCTATTCTATTCTATTCGCCTGCGACTTCGTCCGCGTGAATTTCAACAATTATACCAGAAAAAAAAAGACTCCTACAACCTTACAAACTCACAAACTTTACCTCTTCATAATATTAGTATATATTTCAGTAGATCGAGAGATTACCCCGTCATCATCATCATCATCATCAGCCTTTTAATATCCCCACTGCTGGGGCACAGGCCTCCTCTCTGTGAGAGGGTGTGGGCCATAATCCACCACGCGGGCCCGATTTGGATTAGTGGATGTCACATGTCTTTACTTTGTGTAAATTATTTTATCACCACTGCTCTCAAAATGGTGAAAAGAAAACATTGTGAGGAAACCAGCATGCATGGCCTAGAACCAAAAATTCGAAGACGTGACATGCACCAACCCACACTGGGCCCGCGTGGTGGATTACGGCCCACACCCTCTCACAGAGAGGAGGTCTGTGCCCCAGCAGTGGGGACATTAAAAGGCTGATGATGATGATGATGATCTGACAGATTCCATGTTCAGTTATTTTATTTTACAAACAAGGCGTCATATTTACTTATCTATTCATTTTTGTATTAAACAGTATGAAACTTCCAAATCATAATTATTAATTTCCAGCATCTTGTAGCTATGATTTTGAACCGTTTATTAAGATTTATTACTGATTATTAAACTCAATGTTTCGGCTTTGCTTTATAATGGTAAATTATGTTTTATGGAGGCCATAAATAAGGTTCATGTGTTTGTCCATCATACATTCATGTCTAGCGAGCTTTTAAACACGCTTTTATTAATAATTAACCAACTAACTAAAACTTACGACATCAAACAATCTTAGATGGTTTCTCGGTTTTCGATTGAGCTGAAATTATATTCAAAATTTCAGCAAAATCGAAAACCAATTTCATTTCAGTTCATGTTTAGTTTGGATGTCAATGCATGGGTAGCTTAGTGACATCATTTTAAATCCAATATGGCCCAAAGATGACACACTAGTTATTTTTTATACATTCCCGTGGTATGGGTCTCAAATTAAAGGGTTTTCTGACAAGAATACGTAAAATCGTGTTTTTAACTATAATTGTTTTACTCGTGTAACTTCTCATGATTTCATATTTATGTAAAACACATCCAGTACTCAATCGTTATCTAGATATTTCTTTGTGAACTTAAAAAAAAAAGACTAAAAATATAGATTTGAGATTTAATTTTCTAGGTAGTTTCTGCGCTCAGAATGGGGACACTGCTGGCCCACCGAGTGATTCCAGGTTCCATACGGCGATACTGGTGCCGATTCTCTTGTTCAATAACTAAATTAAAATGAGAGAATCGCTATCTTTTACTAAAAGGCAGTGTGAGAAAAGGACGGCTATAGATATGAACTAATTTAGAGATTTCAAACTAGTTTACGCCTTGCCCCTTTAACGTATTTTAAGTCGACATGTTTTTACGTGTACCGTTAATTTGTATGGAAATATTAGTTCAACTAAATTTAAAAGCCTTGTTGACACTTCGCGTGACCCAAGGGCTGGCTTTTTCCTTGGCCAAACGTGGCAATGCCACCTGTCTTTTGGGCATACTTCCAGTAGACAGCGATGCGGAGGAATTTTTTGACGCCAGATAGGTGTTTTTGTTTTAAAAAGGTACAGTTAGTTAAGTATTTTATAAATTTGTATGTAAAGATTAAACTAGTGCCTACTAAATTTGACAGTTCTAATTTACGACCGTGTTTTTCTGGTTTTATTAGCATAAATTAAGTTTAGTTTGTGCAAATCAGAATCGGCACCACTCTCATCACGTGCAGCCGTGTATTGCGAGGGTTTTTATTGAGGTAAAAATCCCAAACTCTCTTGTCTTTTGTCCAAAAAACTGGGCGCCTTTTAACGACAGTAAGGTCTAGTAGGTTTATTTTTTATTTTATTAACCGACTTTAAAAAAAACCGGCAAAGTGCGTTTCGATTTTCGTACATTTATGGTTCCGTACCATATATGAGGGAACTCAATATTTTGGTATTTATTAGTAAAACATACGTAATAATAAACATTAGATACATATACCTTTTGAGAACACATTTATTGTGCGTACAGCTAGGGAGTGGAATTCCCTGCCGCAGTCTGTGTTTCCTGGTAACTACAGCCTGGGAGTCTTTAAGTCAAGAGTGAATAGGTTACTTCTAGGCAAGCGTGCTCAATCTTCGACCACATCATCGCTTATCAACAATAAAAAAAAACCTATCACCCTTAAAGTTCATAGGTCAATGGGAAGTTAAAAAAAATTGTGACAGACAACGGACGGACAGACAGATGGACAGACTGATAGACTGATAGACGGACAGACGTACACGTGAGTGACAGCAATACGCGTATACAGCGTATACAGCGTACGGAACCCTTAAAATGAGGAGGTTATATTCTCCTTTTGTCAATACAGTTTTTACGACAGTGGTTTTCGAAGACAATGTCGAGTTACCTTAAACTAGCTTTTGCCAGTGACTTCGCTTGCGTGGAATTAGTTCTTTCCCCTAAATAATAACTCATGTGCTATTCAAGACTATAACCTAACTCTGTGCCAAAATTCATCTAGATTCGTTTAGCCGTTCGGGCGTGATTAAATAAAAACATCCATCCAAACTATTTCATTTATAATATTAGTAGGATTATTATAAACTCTCATTAACGAACCAAAAATAAAGCAACCAAACCTGAATAAATCCTAAAAAAAGTAGCACACAAAACTTCTAACAAATCACTGTTTCATAGCTTTTCAACTCCTATATCATAAGGGTAGGAACACATGACGCAGTTTCTTAAACATTTTTCTTTTACCGTATGCTAATGTCGGGATAAGTGCCAGTGGCTTGCAACTTTGTTGTTATCAAACTATCTTGTGTGTTACGTCCCAAAGGATTTGTTTTGGTAATATGGAAAATATTGGAAGGTTTAAGATGATGTATTTGAGTGGAGAATTGATTTTTGAGGGTATTGTTTGTTTTCTGTATAGTAATTTACTTTTTGGAAAAAGTACTTTTCGAAGTGGTAGTTACAACCTGGAGGTTTTTAAGAGCGTTTACTCCTCACGGTATTTCATACAAACTTCCAAGTCCTTATCAAGTACAAGAAAAAGAGTTTAGAGAGGAAGAGAGTGAGTTTTCACATTCTATAGGCAATTTAAAATCGCTGTCAATGTCTTCGTGACATAATTTTCTAAAATGTTCGTAACTAATTCTATAGACTTGGGTACCTTACATCTACTTACTAAGTTTAATTACAATCGGTTCAGTGATGATGGACCAATCCCAGTACAATGAGATATGACCATTATCGAGAACTGGGTCGGGCACGTACCTGTAGTAGGGCACTTCCGATTCCACAAGAGAGTATTTCAGAGCAAGTTGCTTATGGATAATCCTGGCTACAAGGTTGTGCCTATGCAAGTACTCACCGTTAGCTAGACGAGAACAACCAGAGATTATGTGGCGGATTGATTCTCCCGGACGATGACATGCCCGACATATGTCAACCGTGCCGTCCTTCACCATAAATCTCCGGTAGTTTTTCGTCATGATAACTTCGTCCATAATTGCACAGACAAAACCTTCGGTTTCCCCAAAGAGGTCACCAACACGCAGCCAGGCTACGGACACTAGTTGGTCTACATCGGACCCATGTAGGGCCCGGAAAAAGCGTCCGTGAAGTTCCTTACTCTGCCATACTTCCCTGCGACCGTTAGTGTCAAGCACTAGAGGTTTACACCAGTTCTCGTTAGCCACGGAGAGTGGGGTAAAGCCCTTGTCCACCGCCACTACATCTCGATGCATACCCACGTCAGCAGCTAGGAAATATTCCCTCAGATTGCATACCTCGCTTCCTGACGAACGTGGGTAATGCATTCGGTATGCAGTTAGTAGTGTATTATTATTATTTTATTTTGACCACTATTAACAGACCATGCGCTACGACAGTCAAACTTTTCAAGCCATCGAAAAAAACTTTCTGCAAACTGATATACATACTGTATTCTGCAATGATTTATTTCCAACGATTCCCCCACAAAATCACCTGTACCTCAACAAATGCCAGGTGTTTATCATTAAAACATTCCAGTTGCAACGCTCAAACGACTCCAGTGCACATGAACGGTCCCGACCGACGCACCGAAGATTTTATACCGACGACGAGTATTTTCTATGTTATGAAATTGTATGCGTATAGTGTGGTCTTGGGTTCAAAATGTTAAATTTGGTCTTTGCTGAAATATGAATCGATGTAAGTATCTGCGGATTCAAAATTTCTCCTAGTTATCCGAAGTACAGTCTGAGAAATCTATTTCTAGCAACTTGACACAATACTTTTTTAGCAGCTTGATACACTATTGTTTGTTGTGTTATAGCACCTTCATTCGACTGATAAAGAACGACAACTATTGAAATTTATAAATATAGAATACAACTTTAGGAAAATCTTATTACTGAACAAATCGTTTCCCTATTATTAACTTCTATAAGTAAGGAAGTAAACAAATGTGGTTGTCATAGTTTAATAGCAATTTTTTTTTTGACATTCACGTATTCAAATAAGCTGTAATTTTAAATTTTATTTAAATTGTATCTATTTAAGCTGTGTTTTTTTGTTATGTGTTGTAATAGGGAAAATACATGAAAATAATATTTGTTATTTAACCGGTTTATCGATGAATATACTAAAATAGAGTTCGAACAGTGAAAGTAGAATCATAATTGATTGAAAATTAAACGAGATCGAAGAATTTTAAACAAATTTTTCCGTCCCTCTCTCGAAAAAGCTGTTTTATAATGGAAGTTGTATGGACGTCATGTCCTTTGATGTCAAAAAACACGTCGGACTTCTCTTTCTAATTATCAACTTTAAATTTATATAACTTCGTCGCTGATGATGATATTTTGAAAATTCCTTCATAGTTGTTCACTAGTCTTCAATTGAACAAATAATAAAATATCATGCATATTTTGTGCTGTGATCAATATTGGCTATGCCTGAAATAAATGAATTTTATTATTTTTTATTATTAAAATCCAATTGGTACCTACCGTTTTTATGCGAATGTTGAAAATTAAGAAACAAGGAAAACAATGCTTGCTCATGCGACATGTGACGCTAGTCTACTAGTGACGACATGATGTGTTCATAAAACATTTACAAAGTTAGTCCACAATTCAAATACGTACGGTTAACCTTTATGGACTAGACTATTACAAACATTTAAACTAATCTGACAATTCGTATTATTCTGATGCAATTTAAATAAAAGCGTGTATAAAAAAGAGTCTGGTTCAGAGTCTTCGCGACGTCTGCGTCCCAACAAACACAATTTTATTATGCGGTCTCTCTTTTTAACGCAATATCGAGTATTTCAAGTAGGTTCCTTTTGAAATTTTTTCGAGTGTGAAATTCGCTTTCATCCCATTTACTTTCGACTTAATGAAATTTTCGATACTGATCGTTCGAGGGGACTGATACAACGAATTTTATTAAAAAAAGTATTAACCATGTTAATTTATACAATTAATTTATAAGTTTTATTCCGATTGGATTTTAGAAAAAACTTATTGGGTTAGAAATAAAATGAGGATTAATTAGGATTTTTATATTAAAAATCTCAATAGTCTCTCTTTTATTAATCCAGTCATTGGCAAATACAATAATTCATTCAAGAGTGCAGTAAAAAAGCTGCCTGTGCTGTTATACAGGCTTTAACGGAAAAGGTGTGGTCATATTTTAAGAACTGCATCTGCGTTGAATACAGCTCATCGATATGAACAACTGTATTCAAGAAAAACTGAGAAAAATCTCAAAAATAAATTTTATTTTATAAAGTTATCGTCAGCTGATCAATATTTGTATGGGGGATCCATACAAATATTGATCAGCTGACGATAACTTTGTTTGGAAAGTACAATTTTTTTTTTTTAAATCCAATTTATAATTCCAAGCTTAACTTTTTTCAAATTGTTCTGTTCTGTTCTGCCTAGCCTTTTCCCAACTATCTTGGGGTCGGTTTCCAGTCTAACCGAATGCAGCTGAATACCAGTATTTTACATGGAGCGACTGCCTATCTGACCTCCACAACCCAGTAACTAGGTAATACGATACCCCTTGATAAGACTGGTTGTCTGGCTTTCGGGCTTCTGACGACCCGTAACGACTCTCAAAGATCCACGATTGACAGCCGGGACCAACGGCTTAACGTGCTTTCCAAGGCACGGAGGAGTCTCGATATGTAAAGATGGTCACCCATCCACGGACCAACCCCGGCAGGCGTAGCTTAACCTAATGGATCGACCCGTGTGGCTGTTATTACTTTTATTACTCTTTTCAAATTAACGATTCTAATATATCTATCGGTGTATACTTTTAAAATTATTTTAACATCGGATTCATGAGAAAAGGTAAAATACTATAAAGGCTCTAGGTTAGTTTTGTCTTACTAACATAAATTAAGCCAATGACTAACAATATTCAGCCTTATTTTTGAACTTGCTAACCATCTGCTTAGTTTCTACGTTCCATTGTTACGCGGTACCACGTTAACGATAAGGTAACAATAGATTTTTTTTTTCTTATATTTTTATTTTTTAGACGGGTTTTCTCTTGACTCTAGTCTAGATCAGAGGTGACAGAGACAAAGTCTACGATGGAGCGAGCTTACCCTGAAGAAGCCTGTTCACTCTAACTTCGAAGAGATTAGGGTTGTATGCATTCGGAAATACAGACGCAGGTAGAGGGTTCCACTCTTTTGCTGTGGGTGGGCATTATGAAAGACGTTCGGAAACGCTTAGTGCGAATTCGTGGACTAGCAACAAGGTAGGGATGGTAACTTGCAGTGCGTCTAGATTTTCTATTGTGTCTGTTTCTCCTGTAACTGACGCGATACTGATTAGTAGATTCTAAATTCAAATCCTCAATAGAATGTTTTGAATTTAGAACCTGCTAATCAGTATTTGAACCATCGATCACTGATTGTGATCGATGATTTGAACAAATTATTTAGGAAATTGTACACGGTATGCAATTCCGTTCTGCTACTCGTTCCTTACGAACGTTTACAAATGACGCAACTAGTGTTTCTCATTGTTAGGGAATAATAGGTATGTATACTTTTTTTTTGAGAAATAAATATATAAATATTTAAAAAAAAATGTTACAATCATTTCACTAAACCAACGCAGAATACTTGCCTTTAAATTGAAAATATCTTTTATTATTTTCTGTAGGTACCTATCGAGTATCAAACCGCCTAAAGCTAGATTCATTTATTAAAAGCAGGGGTGACCAACATTTCTAGCGCCCCTGCCCAGTAATCTTACAATGTCCCGGGGCAATCGATTTCCTTTGTAGATTGAAATGGTAAACAAAGATATTGGCAATTTTTGACGTTCCTTCTATTATGAGCACTTCCTTTACTTTTATGTTGCGGATATTAACGTATTTTTTGAAGCTAAGATATTGTAAAAGGACTTTCATGTTTTTAGAAGGCATTGCATTAACTTATTCAACGTCATGATTAGTATTTCTGATGAAATTGAAATATGTTTTTCAAAATAATATGATTTATTATATTTTCAAAAAAATTTAGACATGAGACCGCTACCAATCCGCTCAGGGCCTGCGTGTTTGGGTTACTGCCCACTCCCACTCGCAGAGAGGAGGCCTGTGTCCCAACAGTGGGAACATGAAAAGGCTGATCATGCTTATTATACTTTGAAAGAAAGTAAAAAACATTTATTTGTACCTCTCACACAAGAACTTAATACTAACAATACAAATAAAAAATAAGAATAGACAGTGAGAGGCCAAAAAGGCGCCTAACTAAGCTTAAGCTGCGTGATTTAAAAAAATAATAACGCAGCGCTGGTATTCTGTTAGGGCCCTGTGATGCCACGGATACGTTCACGGGACGAGGTAGAACTATAGGTTGCTCCAAATAAACGTGCAATAACGGTCATTGACCCACCTACGTTTATTGACATTTTTAATTAGAAAAACGGAATTAATGACTCAAAGCTGTCCCGAATCAACATCTCTTGTGATCCTTAACATTGTCTAATAATGAAAAACGATTTATATTTAATTGTTCAGGTACCTGCGAAGAGTTATTAGGGAAAGGTCAATGTACTTTAATGCAAATTTATCTGAAACATAGTTTAGAAACTAATCTTAAAAAAAGCGTGCAGTCGACATGTAGGTACATTGGTAAATATTCAAAATAGTGAATCTAATTAGTAACCTGCTATGGTGCTTAAATCTATGGTGCAAGTAGACAGTATTTATGGTTGGCTATCAAAAATCTAGTGTCAATTTGATACAAAAGAAAAAATAATATAAATAAATAGTATTTTGGTACTTAAAAAAAGCTTAAACAATAGTAATGCGAGTCATTTAAAATTTTACCGTGTATCGTTGTGAAGTGTAACGTTGAGTGGTCACAAGAATAAGATACTACCTACAGGAGGGTGAGACAAATTACTTTTCTGTTAGCGTTCACGATAACGCTTAGTACAAAATGTATGTCAATGTCATGACCTGCGGAGAGAACTGTCACGTGACTCTTGTCCAGTAATGTCATTGCCATACATTTTGTACTAAGCGTTAGCGTGAACGCTAACAGAAAAGTAATTTGTCTCAAGCCACAGATCGGTCAATGACTACTTTAAATTTTTGTGTCTACACTGTATCCTTAACCTAAGTAATCTGTGGAAACGTCGTGGATTGTACATTCGCCCACTTTTAATTTGTTGTAATATTCACTGTAACACTCATTATACAATTGTTTGTTTTCCCTAAATAAATAAATAAATAAATAAATAAATGACAATGTCATCAATACAAAGTAAGTGCAGACCTCATGTAAACTAAGTGGTTGTTTCCTTTTGAATGCGTAATAAATATTGCTTGTGCCTGGAGCTATAAGCACTATTTTGAAGGTACAGATACAGCATATACCAGGTTCAATAAAAACTTTTTTACAAAAAAATAGAACCAACTTCCAAAAAAATTGCAAATTAACTTTAATTTCGGAAGCCGGTTTTTCTGGTTTTGTGTCTTCGTTTTTTGATACCGACTTCTTTTTTTGGAAGTCGAATCGACTTATATTTTTGTCAAAAAGTTTTTATTTTTCACTTTTTAGTTGTTGTTCCCCATAAAACTGTGTTAACAATTCATAGACATACGACCGTTATCTGAACAAACCTCTTTCAAACAAAAAAAATAATTTTGTAAATCCGTCTGTATATGACGGAGTTACGCCCGAACATAAATACAATACAACATAAATAAATACAAAAAATAATAATAAACATCCGAACTCCTTCTTTCGGTTTCCTTTTATGCAATTCCCTTTTTGCCATTCTCATTTTGTTATTCTCAATTTGCTATTCTCAATTTGCTATTCCCTTTTTGCTATTCCCTTTTTGTTATTCTCATTTTGCTATTCTCATTTTGGTATTCTCATTTTGCTATTCACATTTTGCTATTCTCTATTCCTTTTTTTGCTATTCTTTATTTGCTATTCTCTTTTTCCTATTCCGTTTTTGCTATTCCCTATTTGCTATTCCATATTTGCTTATTTGCTTTTTTGTCGGTTAAAAATAATAAACATGAAGTAGCATTAATAAAATAGCATTTGAAACTGCTAGCGAACCAGATCTACTCTACCCTAATAAAGCAACCAATGCCTTTTATGCCAATTAAAACCCATTGATTGATTTAGATGATTGAGATTTTGGCTGACTTTTTTCAAAGGGTCTTTTCCCTTTGAAAAAAGTCAGCCCAAATCTCATTTAACGAAAACAACATCGATACCTTTGGGTAGAAAGGTCGTATAAACCATTTTGGCCAAATTGAGTTATATATACCATTTTTCTCAGAATTTTTTTCTCTATCGATCTGTATATACGAAATGAAGAAATTCGCACAAAAATGGTTAATACGACCCAGAAATTTTCGGTCATAGCCTCTTAAAAAAGGTAAATTTTCAATGTAAAAGCCGAATGTTTTTTTTTTGTAGTTTTGTTATGATGTAATGACCATAATTTATATTAACTTAGGGCGTAAAAATAGTCATTAATTGTAAATGGTTTATACGCCCTAATGTCTTAAATGCATTACCTAAACATAGTTTAAATTCGACGTCGTAAATCCAAAGGCAGTTCGCGACGTTGGTGTATAAACCATGTTCATTGCAAGAAGCACTTTACGACCAACACACAAGGCTCGCATTTGGCGCGCAGCGACAAGCAGAAGAGCGAACGGGATATACAGATACCGGCGCATTTGTTTAAGTTTCGTTTACAAGTCCTATTGTTATTATTACAACAAATGAATAATAATTAATGACTAAATAATTCTGTAAAATGGAGGGAGTCACTTAAAAAGGAACCTGTGAAAACGTGAGTACCTACTTACTTAATTTAACACTGTTAGCTTATTTGGTAACAATTATTGTAGATGAATTCGTGTTATCAATAGGTAAATAATGAATTATGACTTAGCATAGATTTAAAATGTAAACTTACAGTACCTAATTGATAATTTACCTTTGTTATTAATACCTAGGTATTATTTATAATTGACTAAGATATACGACCTAGTATTGATTTAAAAAGGCCTTGATCGTTTGCAGTTTGTTTACACTTCCTTGCGTTTAATACAATATTTTCTTTCATTCCTTCAATTTCACATGTAACGTTTGCTGGATCCGCATTAACAAATCAAAAATTTTATAGGAAATGGTTTATACTCCCTTCAAGTTATGATACTTTATAATAGAGTAGCAAGTACGAAGTAACAACAATTTTAAACAATCTTCCTCATCTTGCAGGAAATGGTTTTTACGACCTTTTTCGCTTAAAATATTTTCTTTTATTCCCTCAAACGACATGCTACTAATATTAGACCTGCATTTACAACTCACGTTTTTTTAAGGGATGGCTTAGTAACCCTTTAATCGTAAAATAAAATCGTGGCCCGAGCACATAGTAAAACAACGCGTATTGTTATAAAAATAAGGTTCAATTCAATTTTCAATTCTAGTTTTGCGGTGATGATTACGAAAAGAATTTTAAAATGTAGCCAGGGCTAGTGTTATAATTTTACTTTAGCTTAATTTATAATAATACAATAAACATTTTTTAAGGACTCGACACGAAAAATTTTATTGCAAAATGATTTAAACCTAAAGTAACCGTAACTTTTATCTAAGCTTTTTTCCTATACCTATTGTCTGTGACTTTATTTCTTGTTTTCAGTTCAATCCAACAAGTAGAGACCGCAGTTAATTTGCCACACAATATAATTATCACAACATTCACAACAGAGTATTTTATCGAATAGTGACGTTACAGAAGAAAGTGACTCTAAACGACCTGCAAAACGTGCCAAGAAACCACAAACAATAATTATGGATTCAACCACCAGTAATAGTGACAATACTTTTAGCACGTCTATGGATACGTCTTCACTATTCCATCCTTATTATGACAACGAGGCTATACCGATTAGTCCTGTAAAAGCTGACACAAATAAAAAAAATAACATAATTCCAAATATAATTATTAAAAAGAAAAAGAAGTTGAAGAAAAAGAATCCAAATGAAATGTATTAAAATTTAAAAAATCTGGCTACAAAGAAAAAGGTAAAGGTAGAGGTAAAGGAAGATCGAAAAGCCGTGCGATATTACCCGAACAAGGTGTAAGCCTGCAATGATACACATGAAAAGGTGATGATAAGTCCCCAACTGCACTTTATAAAAACAAATTGCAAATATCGGATGTAAAATATAGAGATTTTAAACGTCTATGTGATAATGGCATTATACCAAAAGGTACCACCTTGATTATTTTAACTTACCCCATGGAAATGTGGCTGACTCTCTTACGCTAACCGACGAAGAAAACGAGGAAGAGCTAATTGAATATTACAATTATTATTATAAAAGAATAATAACTTTTCGTATTTACGTAATTTCATATTTCGTTCGTTAGCAAAAAATTACTTAGTAAATAAACAAGACTATGTTAGATGATTGTATTCTTTTGTCATAATTCGTTTTAAAATAATTTATAATAATAATTAAAATAATTTATAGTAACAATTCATAAATAATTTTAAACTAATTATGAATACAAATTTATATCATAAATAAGTTACTTTTTAGTACATAAGTTAGTTTAGTTAGCTTGATAGTTTTTTTATTTAGCTGCAATTCAATAAATTACTTATTAAGTAAGCCTTAGTATAAATGCTTAATTCAATAATTTATTGAATTAAGTACATTTAAATATGTACAAAAATTAAAAAAAAAAGATCAAGTCATAATTTTATAAATTATTAAAATGCCACGCGCAAGGTAGACACAAAACAACCAAAATTATTCAAACTTCTTCTAAACTAATCAACTTTAATTTAGAAGAAGTTTGAATAATTTTTGTTCTTTTATGACTAAGTAGATTTCTTTATTTCACTTTTCAGTTTAAGTTGTTATAATTATTTTTTCAATTTAAAAATGTTAAACCTGTTATGTATGTTGTACCATTCTTGAAATAATAGTAAATGTTGATTAGAAGGTATTACAATTCTTAATTAATGTTGATTTCGTATTTCAGGTAGTTTTATTTAATTTGAATCGACCATTATTGGGTATTAGAATAATAATAATTGAGTTCCTACTAATTCTGAGAGTAACAGGATTGTTTATTAGTCAGAATTCAGTTGATCTATGATTTTATATGGTTTTTAATACAAAAAAACCAACATATATGGGTTTTTACGATAGTAAATGTGACCATAATCTTACCAAAAATGGATATACGACCTATACAGGTTTTTTAAAGTACATTTTCATGGGGTGTATTAACCAAGAATTGATTTTTTCTTAGACGTAAATCCAAGCTAACTTTAAAACTAAAGAAGATAGATAGGTTTTGATGATTTAACCTTTTTCATTTGCAAATTGTAAGAACCTTTCTTATAGATCATTTTTTTATAACTTCAAAAACAAAAAAGTTATGAATTTTTATGTAAAAAAAAAATAGTTTTTCTG
Source organism: Polia nebulosa (assembly GCA_951329385.1). NCBI lineage: Eukaryota > Metazoa > Arthropoda > Insecta > Lepidoptera > Noctuidae > Polia > Polia nebulosa. The sequence goes on along the minus strand of OX589588.1, from coordinate 8,668,242 downwards.
CTCTCCTGAAAAGTCGGGTTTTGGTTTATACGACCTTTCTACCCAAAGGTATCGACATGTTTTAAATTACGATGTAGGTACTGCATCCAATTATGGCGGCAACAAATAAAAAGGTGAAATGAAGGACAAGTCCCAACTAAACAGAGGAACCTAAGAAAATTTTAAAACTTTTGCATTAGTTGTGGGATGCAAACAGTTTCGAATTACTGCATAAAATAAATATGTTCAGTCGAAAGAGCACATTTATGTAAACGACAAACAATATACAATAATAGAAATTATCTTGAAACTGACTGACACTATTAAAATAACTGGTGGAGGACATGTATGGTGGCGTGCATGTGAATTGCATGACCTTGGAAAAGTGACATTTTACCAGAAAAAAGTAAAAATCTAGAAGTTTTGGTCGTTCATGTCAATCCCATACATTTTGGAAGAAGCCGTTCCAGCAGCCTTTTACAAGATCAGGCTAAACTGACTAATGTATGTGAAACGAATCACCCCACCCAATCAAATTTAAAAAAAACGGGCTAAGCGCGTATTAGACTTCGCAGATTTAGGGTTCCGTACTAAATGTATTTTTGACTATTTGTGTGGCTTTGGGTCAATACAATGCTAATACTGTAAAAATTTGAAGATTGTAGCTCCAACCGTTTGGCTGAAAAATCTGTATGACAGACAACGGACAGACAGACGCGTACAGACGAACACGTGAGTCACAGCAATAGGGCTCCGTTTGGACCCTCTGGTTACGGAACCCTAAAAAGTCAGCCCAAATCCCACATAAGGAAAACAATATATTCGAAATTACGATGTACTACATCCAATTATGGCAGCAACAAATAAGGAGGTGGAATGAGAGGCAAGCCCCGGACTAAACAGCGGAACCAATTCCGAGCTCATCCGTGTTTGTCAAAGTGCTTCCTTCGCGGCTACCAGGGATTTACGATGGAAATAAATTTTTGTTAAGCAGATTTTGTTAATGTTTTTGGGTAAGTTGCTGTAGTAGTAATAAAGTTTAAGGATAGTTGTAAGAAAAATGAGGTTGATACCGAAGAGAGTTTATTTAATCCATGATATTCTGTGTTTATATGAATATACAAGAAATCCTATGATAAAAATTGAAGAAAGTTAGGTAGGTCAAATGATATCAGACACCCCGCGGTTTGCTACCAAGGAGCTCTCAATAAATTTGGTCAAATTTCTCGTAGACAATCTGGAAAAACTAGTTGAAGTAGGACAATTGGACAGAAAAGTTTCAATTCAATTCAATTCAAATTCTTTATTGCATCCATAATGTACATAGAGATGGTAATTTTTTAGTATATTTACTGAAACAATTATGGACCCTGTCGGGCACAGCAAAATTTAAAAGTAGGAGAGGGGAAGACCACTTTAATATTATCCTTTTTAATTTATGTACTAAATTCAATTTCAGTTTTTCATATCTGTCTATTAATATTACTATTTGTTCTAATTATATTATATAATTATTATAATGTTATTTTATAAATGATCTATTTTATATTAAATTAAATATTATTATCCATTCGCTTACATATTTTGTAAATCTATTATTGTATTATTATTTTCGTATATTTTTTTTACACTTATTATTTACATTTTTAAATATTTTAAAAGAAAACATATAAAAAACATTTAAAAATATAAAAAATAGTAGTCCACCGGTATCGGGAGCAGGGTCCAAGCTACCGGTGGTTAGGGCTCCAGAGACAGGAACCTCCTCACAATGCGAGCCGTATCAAGGAGTACTGCCTTCTGTATCAGGCCCTTGATCCAACCGCGCAACGACAGCTTCGACAGGTGGTCGTCGAGGCTTTTGGCCATCAGGCCATTGGCGGTAACGACTATCGGCACAATGACAGCCAAGTCCACATTCCACATATCGACAACCTCGTGTGCCAAGTCAAGATATTTAATTTGTTTCTCTTTCTCAGCTTTCACGAGGTTCTCGTCATGTGGGATGGTGACATCGATTATCATTGTATTTATTATTTCAATTAATATTTAATATGTTCGTCTATTTTAACTCGTTTATTTTTTATTTATTAAGTAAACTGTTTTATCTATTTATTATTGAATTTATCCGTTAGATATTCGTCAATTGTATAATAGTTTTTAGTAATTAAAAATTGTTTTAGTTTATTTAAAAATATACTTATTTTATTTTCTTTTTTTAAGTGTTCCGGTAATTTATTGTATATTTTTATTGACATAGCATATGGACTGGAAGAGTGCAATTTAAGGCGGGATGGAGGTAAATTAAGTCTGTTTTTATGGCGCAGCGAATATTTTGTTTGTATTTCTGCCCGGGTGGTGTAGAAATCTGGGTGTTTGCGGACTAGTTTGCATAATTCTAAAATATAAATATCAATTAAGGTAAGGATTTTGTGTTTCTTGAAGTGAGGCTTGCAACTATCTGTTTGATCTATGTTGGTTATTATTCGTATGAGCTTTTTTTGTAGTGTAAATAGGGAGGGTGCGTCTGTGCTATTTCCCCATAAAATAATGCCATAGCTGAACCAAGCGTGCGCATACGCATAGTATGTGACTAGTGCGGTCTGCAAGTTTGTAGTCTTTTTAATTTCACGAAGGGCATAAGAGAACTTTAAAATTTTTAATTTAACTTGCTGTATGTGTACTTTCCAGTCTATGTGTGTGTCTATTGTCAAACCTAGCAAAGTAAAATCGTTCACTGCTTCTATTTTATGTTGGTTAAATGTAAAATTTATATCTAGTTGTTTTTTTTGCCGAGGATGAAAGGTGATTAATTTGGTTTTGGTAAAATTAATTTCGAGATTATGTTCACTCAACCATTTTATGGTTTTATTGAGAATAGTGGTAAGTTTTTCATTTAAATGAGCATTAGTTTGGCATGAGGTGAGGATAGAAATATCATCCGCAAACAGTACACATGGTTCGTCTATGATTTTGGGGAGGTCGTTTATATATATGAGGAAAAGGAGGCACCCTATCACACTTCCTTGGGGAATTGAAGCATATATCGGTCTTATGTCTGATCTTATAAGCTGTATTTCTTTGGTTTTTTTATTGTAATATTCAATCTCAACTAATTGTTCTCTACCCGTCAAATATGATGCGAACCAGTCGTGGGCTTTTCCACGTATTCCTATCCCGTATAACTTGTTTAATAATATTTTAAATTGGACTTTGTCATAGGCCTTAGTCATATCGAGTAATATTCCTATTGCGTATTGCTTATTATTTAAAATATTTAATGCTTCTTGGATATACTTATAAACAGCTAGCGTTGTAGATCTTTTTTTGCGAAATCCGTTTTGGGAGTCATCGAATAATTTATATTTTTCACAAAAGGAATATACGCGATCGCACATTGCTTTTTCAAAGACTTTAGATGCTGTAGGAAGAAGGGCAATTGGTCTATAATTACTTGGGTCTGTTTTTGCATCCTTTTTGTGAATTGGTTTAATTATAGCTTTTTTTAGTTGACTGGGGAAAGTGCATTTATCGAACGATTGGTTAATTAATTTGACAAAAGGTAAGGTTAGTTCATCAGCACACTGTCTAAAAAGAGTTGGTGGGAGTTCGTCTATGCCGTGACTATTTTTGTTTTTTAGGCTTTTTAATATTTTGTTTACTTCGTATCCGTCGACTGGGGTAACAAACATAGTGTTTTCGGTGGGCTTAATCACCGATGTTTTCCTTGGTTCGACACTGGGAGTTTGGGTGGTATTTTCTCCAATAGATGCGAAAAAGTCATTAAATAGGTTGGCTACTTGTTTTGGTTCACTTAGTAGGTTTGTCGTCAGTAATGTTATATTTTGTTTGTCTTTTTTAATTTTTTTGTTTGTTCGTTCTTTTACAATGCTCCACATGGTCTTAACTTTATTTGATGATTTATTCATTTTATTTATGTAATGTATTTTTTTTTGCCATTATTACAGATTTTTTTAGGATTTTTTCATATTTTTTATAGTATTTCGTGAGTATTGGATTATTAATTTTTAGGGATAGGATTTTTAATAGTCTTTTATTTTTACAGGATTCTTTTATGCCAACGGTTAGCCAATAATTATTATTTTTTGTTTTTAATTTAAGTCGACGTATAGGTATACATTCATCTAAAATATCTGTCAATGTGTTGTGGAACGACTCATAATTCTCATCTACATTTTTATTCGGCTGTATAATATTATTCCAGTTTTGTGTTTGAAGTTTGGATTTGAATTTTAGGATGTTACTTTTGTTAAATAATCGTTTATTGGCAAACCAAATTGATTGATTAGTTTGTTGTTTCGGTATCATAATATGTATAATTGTTCCACAGTGATCTGAAAAACCTAATTCATCTACAGTTGAATACATTTTATTATCGTTAAAGTTTGTGAAGATCAGATCTAAACATGTTGACGTGGTTTGTGACATACGCGTTGGTTCCTTTATATGCTGTTCAAATTTATACTCTAGCATGAGATCAATTAATTGGTTCGTTTTTACATTATTTTCTAAAATATTTGTGTTAAAATCCCCTCCAATTATTACCTTATATGTTTTATATTTGTTGTTTATATACTGCATTATTTGTTTTAATTTACTAATAAAAATGTCTTCCTCTCTTCTATTCCAGTACATGGTAACTATTATTAGGTTTTGTTTTGGTAGCTTACATGCACATACTTCAATACAATATTCAACAGTCATATCTCTAATATCACAACATTCTATACATTCTATATCGTCCCTTAATATAATACAGACACCACCACCACTTCGAGAGCGGCGACAGTAAGATGCTGCAGCTTTACATCCAGGAAATTGCAGAGTATCCAATTTATCCTTGTTTAGCCAGGTCTCGCTCATGCATATTGCTTTGTAGGTAGGGTTATCATTGATGAAAGCCTCTAGAAGATGTTGTTTGTTATTAATGCTTTGGAAGTTTTGAAACAAAATTTTAAATTGTTGGCCTGGAGTTACGAAATGTACGATTGTCGCTATTTTCGTTCATGTAGTAATGAGAATGATTTTCGTGTTCCTGTACTTGATTATTGTTAGTGTTTGTATTGATTTGCTTCGTCTGTATATCCGTTTTTTTTCCTTCTATAAACAACTGATTGTTTCTTATTATTGCGTGCAACCCTATTTTCCTAGCTTTCAACATTTCTTCACGCATTTGCTTTCTTTCCGTTCTTGCATTTTCATCTAAAAATTCGGACACAAACAAACTTGTTCCTTGAAGACAATGCTTATTTTCTATGATATATTTAGCCATTCTTTTACTAATGAGCTCAATTACTAGAGGTCTGCTGTTATTATAATTTCTACCTAGCCTATATGTTTCCTCAATATACCCTGTAAGATCAATATTTAGTTTTTCGTAGCAAATATCAATCAATCTACAGTGCTGATTGTAATCTGGTTCCTTATAATATTCAGTGAAGCCGTAAAGTACGATTTTCCTGCAGTTGCTCTCAGTACATTTTGAGTGCTTTGCTGGTTTTATTGTTTTTAAATTTTTAACCTCTTTCGCAAGTTTCGCGTTTTCCGTGGTTAAATATTCTATTTTTTTATTTATCGTTTCTATGTCTTCTCGTCTTTTTTCGTTTTCCTTTGAAAGTGAGTTTGTTTTCCTTTCAATGTCTTCTCTAACTTTGGTAATTGCCTTGTTTATTTCGGTTTGAATAGTGTTTTGAATCTCAGCTATTATAGATTTATTGTTTTGTTGTAGACGAAGAATTATCATTTCGCTCAGATTATGCAATGTCAGTTCCCCCGGAATTACTGTGTCCAAGCGTGTTTCTTGTAGCAATTTGGTCGGTGATTTAACTGTAGGGCTATCTGTAGGTATGCGGGATGAGTCATACACTCTGGTGTCTCCCAGTAAACTTTTGTCATCCTGCTGGTCGTCAATCGACATTATTGTGTCATCAAGCGTCGGTGGTGAAAGTCTTCTAACAGGTGTGTCGTCGGTTCACGCGGGCGTTCACCTACGCGCTGATCAGTCCAAGGTGATAACAGGACTCACTGTGACCACTGGCCTATAAAAAGTCGAAGACAGAGTGACCTGAAAACAACTTGAAATCAATTCAACATATTTTATTTTATGTAGGCTTACATTGGCAATTATAAAACGTCATCTCAGAAGCAAGTACACGGTTCCAATTGGTGGTTTCTTATAGAGAAGAACCGGCAAGAAACTCCACGGCAATGAGGAGCACGAATAAGAAGAAGACTGAAATCGGGAAGAACCCGATTTTAGTCTCAACAAAAACGATTAGAACTCCAATCGAGAACTCTTAGTTAACCGCTTAGAACTAAGGTACGGGAAGCTGGCGCCCAACACAAGGCTCTTTGAAACTAAAAACCGGAAATTGCGTCGCGTCGCGTTGTCTTCCCTCAATACCTAGACGCTCAACGTCTTCATTAGCGGCATAAATTAAAATGCTTTGCGGAGATAAGGGAAGGGAATATTTCGTACGGTTATTGCTTTGGAAATTTTCCTTTTGGTTTGCGGATAGTCTGTTGTGAGCTTGGGTTTTATAGTTTCTTTTAGTTTTAAACTTTTCATTTGTTGGTTACATCAAAGTACGGTTTAATTATAAGGTGCATCTAGTCGATTTATTAATAAAATTAATAAATTTTTAATTCGCCTTGTCGATTCAAAAATGTCTGTTAATGTTTTATTGAAACTTGATGCTTTGAGTTTGAGTAAGTCACATCGCTACGCTGTAATTCTGGTATTAATTATTTATATGTAGTTTATTTTTTTCTGCTTGCCTTTTTTGCCTCAAAGTAGTTTTATCGATATTCTACTCGTATACTTACATAGCATTTACCAACCCGCATTGGGCCAGGGTGGTGGATTAAGGCCCATACCCTCTCACAGGTAGGAGACCTGTGCCCCAGCAGTGGGGACATTAAAATGCTGATGATGATGATATTCACGAACAAAACGCTGCTTCATTATATCACTACTCTCTGCACACTCTACATAAATTCCAGAAAAACACAACTTCAGAGATAAAATATAAAAACGAACTAAACCACCCTAACACCTCCACTTACACCAATTAACATACGCCCAGGAATGAAATGAATGAAAAATAGTAGAAAAAAAACCACTGCGTTCCAACAATTTTTGCAAGCAAAGTGCAATATTCCGTCTATTCTTAAAACAAACAGCGAGCGCGGCATGGAATTAAAATTTCCATCAGAATTGTTTGTGTAGGCTAGACAGGAGATGGCGAGGGAAATATGACGTCACAACGAGGTAGTACATCAATGTCAGTTGTGGGTCAGTTGTGGTAGAAGTTGGGAGGATGTGGCTGTTGGCTGAGGAAAGTTCCAAGTGTCTGTTGCGAAGTACGGTACTGAATTTATAAGGTTAACGTAGACATCATTACGAGATAAATGACATTAAAATTGGTCATTTTTAAGGTGCCGTATGTCTGTCTGACTGTTTGTCTGTCACGGTCAATTTACTCTGAATCTACTGGACTGATTGAGTTGAAATTTGGTACACACATGAAATCTATGACTCAAACACGGACGTGTTTTTTTTTTTTTGGGGGGTGGGAAATCATCTTATGACTTCCGCTCTAGGGTGGAGTGGAAGGGCGTGTCAGACTCTTACTGACTAAAACCCACCCCTGTTCCTCCCTGCCCTACATGCCCAGGGGCGAGGTAACTCTTTCGAATTTATCCTTAACCCCTGGGCAAACACGGACGTGTAACGTAAATAAATGAATTAGGAACATGGGGGGTCTTAATAAATAAAGGTTTCCAAACTGTACCGTTCGACATCAAATGAAAGGGCACATTGTGAGGGTCTTAAATGTATTTTTTTTTTTTCATAATTTTGAAATAAATAGAAATTAAAATAACGATGAAAATAATTGTTCAATCCCCTCGCATAGCGCCGAAACTACTGAGTCAAAATTTAAAAAAAAAATACAAAGTGTAGTTCTATTCTTATAGATTACAAAAACCTCTATAAGTCTACGATTGTTAAAAAGCATATCAAAGAGATATAATTTGTACGGAACCCTTTGCGCGTGAGTCCGATTCGCACTTGGCCGGTTATTTGCAATAAGTATAGGTTACAAAATGTAGGTCGTGAATGTGAAAAGTCATTCATTGCACTAACTACTTATATATGTACAGCTACTCCAGCCTTATCTAGTTTATCTAATATTATTTGTTGGAGAGGGTTACTAGGAAAATGAGTTTTGTTCAAATCTCTCTTGCAAGGTTACCTTTATGACAAACACCAACTGCACGTCTGGTCGAATCAGGAATCGATTTATTACCAGTAAAATAGTCTCGCTACTATCATATCCTATTTCTGTAACGAAATCATATCAGTTCCGTATCATTTCAAGGAAAACCGTTTTATCAATCGAGGGTAATTGACTGATTTATCGAAAGGTTAGGCCCAACCCACTTCCTGACACGCTATATTGGCCCAATAGATTGACCACCAATATTCGACACGCAACAAATAATCAGGTTCCTTAAGAAAAAAATAAATACTCCAAGACTCGTCAAAGTTTTAATGAAATTAGTTCTCAAGTTAGAAAATAGCACAGTTTTATAACTTGCAATGAGACCACCCTTTCTACGTCGGCAAACTTCTGTTCATAAGGCTGAATTTTGCATTTTTCTAGTCTTCGTGTTCTCATCTGCTAAGTTTTCTGAGAGAAAGAATGCGTTGAGCAATTCTGAGCTTAGTGTTTGGTTGTCTGACAAACGTTTACGTGAAACGGTGAGACTTTAACGTTTTTAATTCTCATAAGATGTCTGAGTGAGGTTGTTTGGTCCATGATACTACGATAATTAAAAATGAGGAAACTAAAGTGCCATTCATTCTTCGTAAATTGTACACTATCTTCGTACCTATATATGAGCAGTATGCACAAAATGAACATGCTCAGAATGGTTTTAACATTGTGTATAATTGGCTTCATAATAATTTCCTAACATTAAATGCAGATTAAACGAAATACATTTTATTTACAATGAGAAATACTGACAAACCACTTACTAATCTAAACATTTACGCTCATAATTGTAGTTCGTACGCTGACACTGCATGTTCTTGCCCCACTTTAGCTAAAGCTGACCATTTAAAATATCTAGGTGTCACTACTGCCTCCAATCTAAATTTCCGTAAACATATCGAGTTACTATGTACTAGAATGCGCGAATTAATATTTGTATTTAAAAAATTAAGGTACATAGCCGACTATAAATTAATTAAACAAGTTTATTTAGCTTTGTGTCAATCCATTCTTACCTATTGCATAACTTTATGGGGTAGTGCTGCAATAACAATTTTACTCCCTCTAGAGCGCACTCAAAGAGCAATACTAATAGTTGCTACCTTTCGCCCATATAGATTTCCTACGCATCAGCTCTACATTACATGTAATGTAATAACAGTACGGCAATTATTTATTCTAAGCATAGTACTACACCAGCAAACTGCACTTCCTTTTGATCCATTACCTTCCGACAAGAAAAGGAAGGACTTGGTTTGCATAAAACCTCAAACTAGACATGCATTTGCTAGTCGATTTTATGTGTTTTTAGGACCTTTTTGTAATAATAGGCTCAACAAGTTACTAGGTTTCTATAGTGTTAGTTATAAAAAATGTAGTATTATGCCATCCGAGTATTTAGCGATACTAATTACACAGACACGGAAAAACTTCTAGAAATTTTGGCTTAATGATAATTTATTCCCTCGTAAGTATTTACTTTTGTATATTTACATAGGTTTATTTTAAGATAATAATGTACAAATACGCTTTTTCTCATAGTTGTTATAGATTATTTTATATCAGTTTGACTTAAATTTTTACTGTCCCAAATTTTAATTAAATTGTAGAGTGATAGCCTGAAACACAGGTTTAAATAAACCTAGTTCGGGCGGGTCGCTATTTAACATTGTAATTCTTAACCATCATCTTATCTTGCACCAATAATGTACCATATTTTAGTTTTAGTTTATTTTTAGGCACTTTAACTGCATAAGAAATCTTACTACTGTAGACTAAATGTACACTTTTTGTAAACCATAATTCAATAAATATTCTTTTCTATTCTACTTGTCCCATCGCCGGCGATGAGCGAGTAGCGAGTAGAGCTTCAAAACAAAAACGAGTTGGCGAGCAGCGAGTAGCGAGTGGTAGTTCCGATAGTTTTGTCGCTGGGCTTTAAGCGAGTGTTCGAGTGCAACGGGCGGTTACTCGCACGACTTGCTCGGGTTGGTCTCTCGGCGTGCGAGTTCTGGCCGCCGAGCGAGCATCGCTGAGCGTGTGACGCTAAGCGAGTAAGCTTTGATAGATCTTGTCGCTCAGCGTCAAACTTGTGGCGCGAGTCCTCGCCGGCGGTGTGAACAGTCAGCGATCAACTGTTAATATATGCATCTCTTTTATTTACCCGGATTGTATATTTATTGTACGTGTTTTGAGCGTCAAAATAGCCGAGAGTTAGTCGCATACTCGCCGGCTGTGGGACAACTGCCATAAGCACATATTGAAGGATTACCAGATCCTTACACTAGAAATAAATGGCAATGGACTTGCCCCTTGTAACATGGGACCGACATAAATGTCGAAAATGTCGGTCTATTACGCAGAAGTTTATCTAGTACATTTCGACAGACCCTAACCTAAAATTTCGGGGAAGCGTGAAGTTTTGTCATATAAATTAACTTTTCTAATAAAACCCGAAAATAAAGTTCATGACTCACTGTCCATTATTTTCCTTAAACGTTGATGGTCATTTGGCTTAAACCAGACAAAACGTTACAAAAATAATGCCATATAAAAGCGTGCCAAATTAACAGAATCACGGAAAAGTGCGGCAAAGCGATAATCGCGCAGTTACACCGCTATGCGCTATCAGGAACATCGCAATTTGCGTAAACAGCTATCTTGCGCTGTACCCAACGTTTTGCCACTTACTTCCTGCGTTTGGGCTCGAAATATTTATTATAATGTCGTAATGCTAATCTGTGGGGAGATAGTCGTTGGCTACATTTTATAAAAAAAAATAGGCAGTCATGGGGACTGCCGACAGAAGTGAAAACTGTGTGCTACGCGTCGTAGCACTCGTAGCGGTGTCGGTGCCACGCGAGTTCAATAGTTTTTCTCATTTCAAAAATGCCCAACGTGCCTAAAGAAGTTTTCACTTCAAGAGACGTGCCTGGTGAAGCGTCAATTGCCTTTTTTAATATTCAATACGAATAAAATAGCCAATAAAATAAAATAGGATTTATAATATCTTTAACTTATTCGTTGTAGAAAAAGGTGACATAATTGAGTGTCTATCGATGAATTCTTAAACCAATATCTAATGCTTGCTGAGAGCCCTGTGGTATCGAGTGTGCTCGCCAGAGGGCGTTCACGGCATAACCGGTAACCGCTAAGCCGCTATGAAGAGATACATTAAGTGATCGCGTTCCCGCTTTTGAAAATTCTTTTTCTGATGAATACCTGAACATTCTCGTGAAATAAATGGACCTGCCTCTGTGAGACATTGTGAACCTATAGCGCGTGTTGATTTGTGTAATTTCAAATATTAAATCGGTGGATTATGCAAGATTTGTCTTGCCAGCGGGTTTTGTCTTGTCTCAAGAAGACACAAGGTACGTGGTATTTTTGATGCAAAGCGTTACATTGGTATTGGTGTTTCAGGGATTTCATCAATAGAGATTTAATTTTCATATTTATTGTACCCCCATATTTTTTCGATCTTAAAAACGACCCAGGTTCAGGTGTTAGCTATTAACACGCCACACCAATGTCTTATGGATTTTAACTTAAAGGTACATTAAAACTATGTTGCCAAATAGCATCCTGGCTTTGCACAAAGTGACAATACGATCATTTAACCCATTGGAAGCGTTTTTTGAATTTACCAATTTAAGAAGATCTGTTTAGGTTATAAATAAGAAAATACTTACCTATAGTTTAAATAGAGTGTGGTCGATCGGGAAGACACAATTAAACAGAAGATGTGTGAGGGTCAGAGATCACCTAAAAGAGTGCTATTTAAGCGAACAGTCTGACTTAAAACAAGTAAACTGAGTTGCTTTTGAGAACAATAATAATAATTCAATAAAGAAAATTTAACAACACAGGCCCAATTGTGTATTAAAAACTTAATCTACGTGTTAGCAACTTAACCTCACAACAAAACACATGACATGAATAACACAAAATAAACATATTATGAGCGACAAGGTTGCCCTTGTCCTCCTGTTCTTTTGCATCCTTGCAGATATTTGAGATATAAATCGGTATTTGTCATAATGCTGCCAAAAACTTGGAGGTACAATCACAATTTGCACTTGCCGTGACTCGGGAATTTATTTCGGAATCTGTTCCTGTTATACGAGTATGTCACCATCGTCAACCATCATTTTTTTCCTCTAACATTTGCTTACAAGTCCCACTCGTTCTCGAACCGGGGTCATTAGGGTTACGGGTGAGGTGGCTTCAGTGACGGCAGTATACTTGACTTGCGAGTTTTCGTGACTCACATTCTGCTTTGGCTTATACGCGCACACAGTAGTGGGGGTTTGGCCACCTCTGGTAGCAGTAGTTATGCGTGTGTAACTAATAGCTGGTACGATGTTCGTCACCGTTGTGCGGGCCATCACCTGACTAAGCGATGCGTTGACAAGATCTTGAGCAGTACCCACATTTTTAGGATTCCGGACCAGAAGGGTCCAAACGAAGCCCTATTGCTGTCACTCATGTGTCCGTCTTTCTGTCTGTCCGTCCGTCGTCTGTCACAAAATTTTATTCCGAGGAATGTTCTAACTTCCCATTTACTTATGAACTTGAAAGGTGATAATGTAACTACATAGATTTTACTAACAAATTCCAATATATTGATAGTAATCTAACAGCGTTAGCGGTGGTAAACCTCTCTTTACCACCGCTAATGCTGTTGGATTATTATAATATAATGTGCATGATTTTAGTATGTAATCCTTGTTGCTATGCCGGTGAGAAATAAACTATTTAATTTAATTTATTTTTTATTGATAAGTCAGATTTGTTCTGTAATACATCTCTCATCCGGTACAGAACCCTAAATGAGCGAAGTCCGACACGTTTTTTTTTAATATCTTTGTTGGGCGTTTTTTGCACGAAAGATATTTGTTCACATTCACTGCAGTTGGTGTTATTCAACTCACTTCTTACATTTTGTAAGCCTATTGGACTACTAACACAACCATAACTATTCAGTAAACATGCATCTCTCCTCTTATGAATGGGGTTAAGCTCCTTCTGCGTCGAAGGATATCTCTCAAGATATTTATTTAGCTGCTGATGTATGCGTGTTTTATGCCACGAGTATTTTATTCTTCACCGGAACAAACCAACACCACAAATAAATTAACATACATAATAGACTTACACTAAATAAACTCCGCATTTTCCTGTAAACTAATTCTTATCGTTCAGGAATCTCATTAGTTCAGAAAACCGTGAAATAATAAAAAAGATTCTGTTCATGAAAACGTTAAATCAACAGAACAAAAACTACATTAGCATACATTACATTGAGAATGCAGAGTTTTCGAGAACAATGGAGTCTCCAAAGTAATTTTCTTTTCTTTTAAAACTGCGTTTTAAATGTATTAAAAGAGGCATTACTCGGAAAACAGCTCGGAACTATGTACTTTTAGAAATGTTAGTTATTAAGTTTTTTTAATTAACATTGCAATTGCGTTTGTTGCATGTTTATTTTTAGTTGACAACGGAGAATACGGTGTTTTACTGGGTATGAAAATTATAATTCTATTTAGTCCGTAAAATATATTATCAAAAAATATTAGACACGTATTTTTTGCTTTACCTAACCAATAAAAACTGGCCAAGTGCGTTTCGGATTTCGCATAATAAGGGTTCCGTACCAAATATTTGTATTTGTTAGTCAAGTATACGTGAAAATAAACATCATTATTTTAATTTTAATTGTAGATATTTATTGAAGCTGTTTTTTTTATTGTGTTCTTTGTTGTATTGTGCTATGATCTCTATGGGCTATGCTTGAAATAAATGAATTTTATTTATTTATAACCTTCAAGTTCATAGGTCAAATGGGAAGTTAAAAAAAATTCTTCGTTAAAATAATTTGGGACAGACGACGAACGGACAGACAGACGACAATAGAGCTCCGTTTGGTCCCTTCGGGTTCGGAACCCTAAAAAAGACAAAGATAAAATGCATCAAAGTTTAGAAGTGGAGGCTAGTTATGTCACATTGGTGGTAAAAAGTCTCGCGCAGCGTGACGTCACGCAGAAATTTCAAAGCACTGTATCGCTCTCATTTTTTTTTTAAGTGACGTAAGAAAAAATACGCGTCCCATATTTTTTGGTTATTTAACTGACAGACTGTTTTTTTTGTAAATTACCATTGGCGTGGGTTTGTGATGATCACTATGACATATGACATTCTCTTAAAAAGCCATTGATCCCCGATCTTTAGGTATTGTGATACCTCCAGGGTCACTGGAGTGTTCGAAAAAGTCACAAGAGTAATGGGTAGCTCGCCGTCCGATCAGCACCAGGCCCGAGAGTCGACGGCGCGTAGTGTTCCACGCGCGCCTCAAAGACTTGTCAGCAAAAGAGACGGGGCCCGTCATGGCCGATGCCTACCCGGGGGTTGAGGATAAATTCGAAACAGAGTTACCTCGCCCCTGGGCACTCAGCGCAGGAAGGAACAGGGGTGGGTTTTAGTCAGTAAGAGTCTGACACGCCCTCCCGCTCCACCCAGAGCGGGAGAAGTCATTGGATGATTTCCCACCCCACAAAAAAAAAAAAGCCCTGCAGATGTATTCGCTAACTCAGTTGACATCAATTTGATAGGCACTATGCAGTACTACATTGCTGCTTTGACGTCTATGAAAACAAAAATATTCTACGTAGTGCTATTATAATCGATGTAAACCAAGCAATGTACCGCAAAAAATCTGCCAATCTGCCTAGCCTTTTCCCAACTATCTTGGAGTCGGCTTCACGTCTAACCGGATGCAACTGAATACCAGTATTTTACATAGAGCAGCGGCCTATCTGACCTCCACAACCCAGTTACTGGGTACTAAGATACCCCTTGGTAAGACTGGTTGTCAGACTTTAGGGCTTCTGACGACCCGTAACGACTGTCAAAGATCCACGATACCAACGGCTTAACGTGATTTCCGAGGCACGGAGGAGTCTCGGTATGTAAAGATGGTCACCCATTCATGAACCAACCCCGGCAAGCGTAGCTTAACCTGATGGATCGACCCGTGCGGCTGTTTTTACTTTAGCCACGAGCTCCTGCAAATCAGCAATGTACCTACTGCAAAGTGCCTATCAAATTGATGTCCACTGAGTTAGCGAATACACCTGCTGGAAGGCATAGGGCAACTGACGGAATACGGTTGGGTTTCAGTCAGTAATAGTCTGACACGTCCTTAAGCTCCACCTAGAGCAGGAGAAGTGTTCTGATGTTTTCCCACCCTCAAAAAAAGGTATTATGATATTCTAAGGAGGTTGCATGAAGTACAAACCTTGTCAAAAGATAGACTGGTCGGTCAAATATACTTTTAAGGGTGATTCATAGGACATGGCCGGAATTTGTAAGGAACTGTGCCCTAACAAAAAATATTCATACACTTTGACAAACAGTATGTCGTATTATAGCTTACAGCTATGTATTTACAATAGTTTAAGTTTTATGATCATAGAGGAAGCGAGAGACATTATAAATTGGAAAAAATATACGCCTAAACATTTTGAATAGCAATGTTGAAGAATTACGAGTTCTAATGTTTTAAAATTTAAAACATGTAGATAAAATAATACGAGAAATCAATTGATGTAAGAGCCGTTTCTTCACTAGCCGACACGACATTGAATTAATGTCTAACTCCCGAATCCTCAAACGACACTTAACTTTAAGACGGAGCTCGTGAGTCGTGGCTAAGTAATAACAGCCGCATGGGTCGATCCATCAGCTTAAGCTACGCTTGCCAGGGTTGGTCCGTGGATGGGTGACCATCTTTACATACCGAGTTTCCTCCGTGCCTCGGAAAGCACGTTAAGCCGGTGGTTCCGACTGTCAATCGCATCTGGCAACGGCATGGCAACGGCATGGCAACGGCATGGAAACGGCATGGCAACGGCATGGCAACGGCATGGCAACGGCATGGCAACGGCATGGCAACGGCATGGCAACGGCATGGCAACGGCATGGCAACGGCATGGCAACGGCATGGCAACGGCATGGCAACGGCATGGCAACGGCATGGCAACGGCATGGCAACGGCATGGCAACGGCATGGCAACGGCATGGCAACGGCATGGCAACGGCATGGCAACGACATGGCAACGGCATGGTAACGGTATGGCAACGGCATGGCAACGCAAACATTTTGCATTTTTTCTCGCCTATTCTGGAGAAATGTAATTGTTGCGATTAATTTTAGTTTATTTAATAAGTAATTTTCACATGTAAAAATTTACTGTACAACCTCTTAAGATCCGAAACTCACCTGTGAGTTAGAAAAAGAAAAAAGCGTGAATCAGTAAAAAAAAAAAGCGTGAATCGGCTGACAACCCGGGTTGTCGTCGGCTTTTGACGTATTTTCAATTCGACAACCCGGGAGAGGGCAGGATCCGGGCATGTCATTTGGAATGGAATTTATTTATTTATAGAAGGTAGCTTCACAGCTGACAATAAGTAAACATAAATTGGATAATTCTAAACAATACGCCAATTACGAAGTACACAGATAAAACAATAAGCATAGAAGAGAGTGACATGAAGTATGTATAGTGTGTGCGTGTGTGTATTTGTACGGTGTGGGTTTCTGTGGATGTGTGTGATGATGTGTGTATGTATGACTAACTGCCCCTACAGGCGTATTTAAAATAGGAACTAAGCATATTAATTTGTTTAGATGGCATTCAGCTGTGAGTTTTGATTATAAAAGTATTGATTTTACAGAAGTTGGAAACTCCAGGGTAGCGCGGGCAATTTTAATTTTCTTACGTTTTTTGCAATTTGCAGGTCAGTATCAGGTTGTATGTTGGCCAAAGTATGATTCGCGGCCATAGCAAGTACTTATTATAGATTTTTAATCATTAAAATCATCAATACAACTCTATCAGTTAGAATCGATGTCAAATGTCATGGTTTCATGAGGTCTACTACATTTGACATCAATTCTAACTGAAAGAGTTGTATTGATGATTTAAAAATGATTATTATAATTCTATAAATACAAACGTAAGAAAATTCGAATTTTGCGGGCTACCCTTTTTTTTTGGTGATGTGGGAAATCATCCAATGAGCTCTCCCGCTCTGGGTGGAGCGGGAGGGCGTGTCAGACTTTTACTGGCTAAAATCACCTCTGTTCCTTCAGTTGCCTGAGTGCCCGACAGGTGTTGCTGACATCTCTTTGAGGTGCGCGTGGAACACTACGCGCCCCGTCGACTCTTGGCCTGGTTCTGATCGGACGGCGAGCTACGGCGCTTCCACTTTAAGGCACTATTAGCTACCAACGACCTTGAGTGGTTAGCTTGCGTGTTCTGCGCTGAGCTCACGTAACGCGTCGTATGTCCACCCAGTAATAGGACTCGCCCATCAAGGAGCGCTGTCCGAAATTAGACGCATTATTAATTTATTACACATAAAAAACAAGTATTAAACTAAAACACTGAGACTAAATTCTGTTATTTAAGGTGTATATATTCCTCAATGGCCTTGAGCCGTAGGGCGGAGCTAAGCTCACTCGCCGCATGATTCACGCACACATGGAAATGCTTATCGCGCGCGGACTGTGTTCAAAGAATATGCGTGGACGCAAAGATGCGACTAGCAGGTGGCATTCTTGCCTACGATTCCGTAAATAAATATTTACGTATATTTTAAGTTTTTGATCAACATTTTTTATCATATTAGGAATATAGGTAGGTCAAGTACAACAAAATAGGGTAGATTAAAATCTACTTACGTACCTACAGGTTTTTTTTTAATTGTAAACAGTACAGAAAAATCACAAAATTGTTACAATCTAGCTTAAGACACACACAACAACAACAACAACAACACAACACACCAACACATCAAGAACACCAACACAACAACAACAACAACTGTTTAGCATTTTCAGACATTGGAGAAGTGAGTATTGTGTTATGTTTTAAGTTATTATATTCGTTTTTAAATACTAAGTAGGTAATTAATAAATAAATAATTACTTAAAAAAAAAACTCAAACTGGAATGATAGCAATATAGCATAAATTCAAATCCAGTTATCTAGTCTCTTTCGAATTTAACCAAGATTGATTCAACTTTTTAGAGTTACATTCATATCCCACCCTCAAAACTTTATAAATGATTTGTAACATTTTCTTTAGAATAGAAAAGTACGTCATTTGCATAGACTATAAGTAGGTACCTACATAAAAATCGACAAAGTGCGAGTTGGACACGCGCGCCTTGGGTTCCGTATAAACATATTTTATTCAAGACAATTGGTTGTTAGTATGATTTTCGGTTACAACCCCAAGGATAACTTTGATTTTCACAATTTTATCTTGAGATTCAATGAAATAAAAACTAAATATGTAAGTTTGAATTTCATTAAATTTCTCGATTGTGATTGATAAAAACAATAATGTGCATGCATAAATACCTATGCATCCTAATTACGGAACTCTTCACTTCGTGATCGGTTTTACGAATTTTGTCGATACTACATATACTCGTAAGTTGTATCGTACTTTAGACCGTTTTTGCAACGGTACTGGTAACAGTTTACTACTCAATACTCTCTTTATAATGTTACAAATAAAACACAGCTTATTCTAAAAAATAGTAAATTTTAATACTCTTTCACAGTTTTGCTCTGCTAAAACTTGTATTTCTTTTTTATCAGTTTTCTGGTTTTTGGTGCGAGTACTTGTATTGAAGTCTGAGCAAGCAAAGGATTCTAGGATTGAACCGATAACCGAAGAGAGTGGTTCAAATGTAGAATCACCGGACAGATGGACAGACGGACAGACGGATAGACGAACAGACGGACAGTCGCACAGACGGACTGACGGACAGACGGACAGACAGACAGTCGCTGACGGAGAGACGGACAGACGGACAGACCGACTGACGTACAGACAGACAGACAGACGGACGGACGGACAGACAGACAGACTAACAGACGGACAGACGCATAGACGAACAGAAGGACAGATAGACAGACGGACAGACGGTCGACGGACAGATGGACAGACAGACAGACGTACAGCCGGACAAATGTACAGACGGACGACGGACAGATGGACAGATGGATAGACAGACGGATAGACGGATAGACGGACAGTCGCACAGACGGACTAACGGACAGAAAAAAAGGACGAACAGACGAGCATAAGGACAGACGGAATGACGGACAGAACCGTCACAACTTTTTGTCCCGAAGAATTTTTTAACTTCTCATTGACCTATGAACTTGAAATTTGGTGATAATGTTTATTGTTGCGTATATTTTACTAAAAATACCAATATATTGATAAATCAGATGTTTTCTTTGATAATTCCCTCATTTGGTAAGTCGCATGGAAAGTTTATACAGTTGAAAAAAATCCATTGCGTGGTTTAGAAGAAGTTAGAGGAGAAACAGACATGTCAACAGACGCGGACAGCGACTTTATTTTATACTTACTACTAGCTTCTGCCAGCGGCTACGCCCGCATGGTAAAAGGTTGCCTTGTTATCCAGGTTATAATCTATCTGTGTGCAAAATTTCATTCAAATCCCTTCAGCCGTTTTTGCGTGATTGAAACACAAACATCCAGACTTTCGCATTTATAATATTGTTAGTAGTATTTAGAAATATGAATGAATGAAACAAGTGACTATTTACCGGCTGCTATCGTGTTGTATCTACCTACTATTAGTATACTACAATGATTTACCAGAATAGAACTATCAACATTTTCTGCAGATGTAGTCGGATCATGGTCTTCGTGTTTCGATTCGAAGGAAAACTATCACGGCTAAGTTATCTCTGTTAGTTTTAGAGTAATAGTCGCCCAACTTATAAAGTGTTTCTACTTGTTAATAAGCAAAATACTAAATCCTTGAAAAAATATTACTTAGGTGAAGTACGGTTTACGGAACCCTACCTTGCGCGTGGCCCGTCAGCACTTGACCGGTTTTTTTCCTTTTGAAAAATCCAAAAAGAGTATTTAACACAGTCATTGTAGACAGTTCATTTTCATTGTTTACACCTAATAAATAACAATATGCCCAAATTATAGCCTTATAAATAGGATCTCAGTCGAGTTAGTAACCTGTGGCGGTTCGCGCACGGCCGTGACCGGAGACCGAGACATGAGACCGAGAAAGGAGGCCGCGACCGGTACTTGTATTGTGTGGCAGTTCGCGCGTGCGACTGAGGCAGGACGATAGAGACATGAGACAGAGACAGGAGTCCGCGATCGGTACTTGTTATTTAGACGTTGTATGGCGTCAGTACGCGCGTGCGACCGAGACAGGAGACAGAAACGCGAGACAGAAAACAACAAGACTGTCTCCGATCCGGACCAGTAGTGTCTCGTGTCGCACTCGAAAAGCACGTTTTTTTATTGTAAAAATGACGGGTTTTTCTGACGAAGAGTGTAAAAAGATGATTGAACTGATCAGACAGCACCCTCCAATTTACAATTCACAACTTGACTCCTACAAAGATGAAAATTTAAGGGAAAGTATTTGGATAAACATAGCTGAAAGCATAAATAAAACAGGTGAGTTATTTTTAATTAATGTATTTTGCATATTATTCAATATTCGGAAGGAAACTTATAAAGAAACAACCTGTCACACGTTGACCGTTGTTGTCCTTGCTGTGACATAAAGTCGTAATAGTAATGTTTGGTATTTGTCATAATATTTATTAGTTTATTATTATAGCATATATTTAAATTCATTTTATTAGTATAGTAATCTCGATTTTATACAGTATTTTGACGTGAAAACATCTTTAAATTTGCTTCCATAGTGGGAGGCAGTCCTAAACACCCAATGATAACAAAATCGAGGGATACAGTTTGGTGTTGCAGTACATAATCTATCATCTCCATCCAATATTTAATTACACCACTGGAAGGAAAGGATCAAAGAATTTGTTATGTTGAGTGTGTGGAGTGTGAAGCGTCGCGCGGGGCATGGGGGGAGCGCCAAAACATTGTGGTACGTTTCGCTGCGTCACATAATTTCAGTTCAGTTATGCTAGTATTATATCATCTGTGGTTTAGTATAACTTTTGAATCGGAACAGTTAAGACGTTCGTTTTAGTTTCATTCGACAGCTCTCATCAAGATTAATCGATTGTTTATATAAAAAAATAATTGTAAATAATTATTTTAAATATATTCAGTGTTTAAGTAAAAACAATAGAATACATTTTGTAAAGGGAAATTATACGTTTAGAAAGGGCTCTTCTTGGAAAATCTAATGATAATAATATACATAACACCGCGTAAGTACGGTGTCGAGAACGCAAAAAGTTGAAGGCGACCGAGCTTTTCATGTTTTTTTCCCATAATTATAGTGAGACTTTTGGAATATTCCATTATCTGTTTCATTGCCATCAGAACCAACGTCGACTGCAGTGAACTTGTAATTATGATCTACAGTAGCCAGAAGAACTATCGAGTAAAATTCCTCATAGTTAAAATACCCAGTATTTTCAGGGCTCTTATTCTCACTCACCGTCAATAGCGCCTATGCAATTGGGGAATTACCATTTACTACAAAAGACTCCAGATAAAAACCTAAAATCACTCACACAAACACGCGCGAGCGAGACACAGCGGCCGGTGCGGTGTCTCGCTCGCACTGACTCGTCTCCCTCCGGCGTATCGGTCGGGACGATTGAATTGTGTGCGTGCGCTGCTCATAGTAACTGGCCTGGCGGGCCAGTGTCCGTCACTGCACTTATGTAATTTATAATTATAATGCAGGTAAACCTACCTACGAGTACATCTTTTTTCTCTGCGACGATGTATCTAGGCACTTATCAGTTAATGATTATTTTACGACATTGTTACTAGTTTGCATTACAGTATGTATCCACGAGAACACTGCCGACAAACTGTAGGCTGCAGTTTGGCAGAAGATTTATGTTTCTAACATTACGTGGTTCATGTATAAACAATTTAAAAAAAAAACTTATTCTTGGAATAGGCATTAAAATTAGCACTAAAGCAATCTTTAAATTTTTGAATACCTCTTTGACTATTTGTAAAATATAAGAAGGTAAGCGAAGCAGAATTATGTTTCTTCAGTTGCCATGAACCTGAAACAAAAATATAAACAACCGTGTTCGTATACAAAAGGCTAAATAAAGTACATACGCCCAATAAACACAGGCTATCTTTTATCCTGATTCTTTAAGTGTTTCCCGTGGGAATGGATGTCAAACTTTGTGTGAGAAAAAACACAACACTAGTCTCAAATAATAATTATAAATAAATTACTTTACATTAAATTATAATTTATTATTGCAGATTCGGAATGCCGTAAAAAATGGAAACTAATCAGGGATTCTTACAATAGATACAAGCGCAACCAAAAAAATTCGACGGGATCCACAGCACCAGCGAAAAATTCAAAGTGGCAATTGTATAAACGTCTAAGATTTTTAGAAAACTTACCATCAGAATCGCAAAGCTTCACCAGTGTAAAAGAAGAAAATACTTATACCTTCTTAGAAGTTGGTCACGAAGATCCACTCACTCTTCCCGAAGTCGCAGTCGAATCGGTTCAAACTCTTTCAAGGGATATAGAGCCTACACCAGGAACCTCTACCTCCAATAAAAGATCTACACCATGTAAAAATGCCGAAAAACCAACAAAGAAAAAGAGACAAGACGACAATTTTATTAAATTTTCGAAAGAAAGACATGAAGATCGAAATAGTCAGCTGGAATCATTAAACTCTCAACAGCTAGATGATGATGTATCGACATTTACAAAACACATCGAAATTACGCTAAGAAAATTGAGCGCGCGTTCAAGAGCAAGGGCAAAAAATGAAATATTTAATATTGTCTCCAAGTATGAGATTGAAGATATTGACGGACAAAGTTAATGGACACCAAAAACAAAAGGGTTTGATTGATTTATCGTCTCGCCATCGCCAAAATATTAAGAGTGAACCACTTAATAACATTTGAACGACGAATTCAAGCAGTACAATTTCCATGAAATTACAAACTTACCTAGAGATATTTTTTGGGAAATCATCAAATTTTAATAACTTCTTCCACTCTGGGTGGGAGGACCTCGTGGCTAAGGTAATAACAGCCGCACGACGCTTGGCGGGTTGGTTGGTCCATAGATGGGTGTACATCTTTACATACCGAGACTCCTCCGTTCCTCGGAAAGCACGTTAGGTCGTAGGTCCCGGCTCTCAATCGTGGAATTTTGACAGTCGTTACGGGTCGTCAGAAGCCCGAAAGTCTGACAAACAGTGTTACCAAGGGATATCGTATTACCCAGTAACTGGGTTGTGGAAGTCAGATAGGCAGTCGCTCCTTGTAAAATACTGGTATTCAGCTGCATCCGGTTAGACTGTAAGCCGACCCCAAGATAGTTGGTAAAAGGCTAGGCAGATTGATTTTTTTCCGCTCTGGGTGGAGCGGGGCGTGTCAGACTCTTACTGACTAAAACCTACCCGTGTTTCTTCTGAGCGGGAGATGTCATTAGATGATTTCCCACCGCCCAAAAAAAAAAAAGTGTAACATGACCAATTCCATCTATGTATATTCTACAAAGAATAGACAAAGTGCTTTTTAATTAACTTGACATCTTTTCTGCCCGAGCATCATGCTTTACATTGTAGACTTTGGTGACTGAAGAATAGAAACCTTTCTACTCTTCAGTTTTAACATCCTCATCTTAGGACAGTAGAAATCTTTCTACAATCTGATACTCGTATTTTGTCTATTCTTTCGCCGACCAAACCCGTTTCTATGGTGGTCATGCTACGCGTGTTGATGTGGTATTTGGGTCTTTTTTTTTCAAATAAAAACTTTACTGTATTACGTAATTAGGGTTCCGTAACCGAAGGATCCAAACAGAGCCCTATTGTTGTGCTGTCACTTACGTGTCCGTCTGTCTGTCCGTTAGTCGTCTGTCACAAAATTTTGGAACGAAAACATTTTTAAATTTCCAACATTTATGAATTTGAAATTTGGTGATAATTTTTATTATTACGTATACTTTACTAACAAATGTCAATATTTGGTACGGAACCCTTAATGTGCGAAATTCGACACGCACCTGGCCAGTTTTTTTCAAATAAAAACTTTACTATGATACGTAACTAGGATTCTGTAACCAAAGGGTCCTGTAACCAAAGGGTCCAAACGGAGCCCTATTGCTGTCACTCACGTGTCCGTTTGTCTGTTGCCTGTCACAAAATGTTGTTCTGAAGAATTTTTTAACTTCCCACTGATCGAACTTGTTTGGTGATAATGTTTATTTTAATGTATATTTTATTAACAAATAATAATTATCTTGGTAGCTATTGTATATTATATATATATATATATATCAATATTATTGATTTTTCCTTTGACATTCCCTCATTTAATTTTCCCTTAATATGCGAAGTCCGACACGCACAACTTGCCTTTTTTCATAAACTAACTGAGTTTGTAATTGTACGGTGTCATGTACAACACTGATATTCAGCTGTACGCTGTTAAACTGGAAGCAGACCCCATCATGGTTGCGAAAAGGCTAGAACATATTTTTTTTACCCCTGAAATAAGATAAATTCAATTCTATTCAGAAATAAGGAATATGCATGCAATTTTTTTATTTAGGTACCTACTAAATATTATAATATTGGGTCCCCCACCTATGAAATTGGCGTTTTTTTGTCACAAATAGAAAACCTCGTCACTTCTATGAATTAAAATATTCATAAATTGCTTGATATTCTATCGAGTAATGACCGTCATAGACAACTGCTAATAATAAAAAAAACCTTATTTCTAATAGTTTTTATACAAAAAAAAAAATCTTAAAAATGATCCCTTTTTTTTTGTTAGCAGAAATGAAACCACTATTTGTTAACTTAGCCAAAACTTATTTTTGTTGCTTAATCTAAGTGGCATAGGTTATATTAGTTTTTAAAAATTATTGCATAAAAGTTTTTAAACATTAGTGTTCTTATTTGTTAAATAAATTAAGAAAATGTTAGTATGAAAAATGCAACTTCATTAAAATTCGCCATTCAAAAAGCTGATTTCATTCCTATGAAATCAGCTTTTTGAATGGCGAATTCGAATTTGAGGTCCTCCTAATACTTATTATCAATAGTAAACCACTGTGCAAGTTCTTTTTTTTTAATATCTACATCAAAACCGAAGTTATGAAGGTTTAAAGATGATAAATAGAAAGAGAAGTCCAACGTAACATCTGACGTCAAAGGACATGACGCCAATATGGCGTTTTCGAGAGAAGAAAAGATATATTTGTTTAAAATTGTTATATCTCGTTGGTTTTTTAAAATAAAATAAAAAATAAAAAAAAAATTTTTGTTTTTCAATTTTGATTCTGTTTTTATTGATAGTATTCCTTCCATCTTTGTATTTATCGATAATTATTATTCCCTATTCAAAGAGATATGTTCGTTAAAAAAATTTAAACATTCCACAGTTATTCACAGACCCAGGTGAAGATGGTGGGACGAACGTGTCGCTTAGGTACGTATCGTCTTGATTGATCAACACTTTCCCAAAAATTTGAGCAAGTGTGGGCTGCACTGTTGCTCTCGGTTTGGATTGGGCATTTCAGTATGAGAGTAATTTATTTATTAATTAATTTACACATGCAATTATTTTTCCAACGCAAAAAGAAGGGTGTTATAAGTTTGACTGCTATGTGTGTGTGTGTCTGTCTGTGGCACCGTAGCTCTTAAACGAGTGAACCGATTTGAATGCGTTTTTTTTTTATTTGAAAGCAGGTTTTCTAGCGATGGTCCTTAAATATGTTTTATCAAAATCGGTTCAGCCGTTTCAAGGTCATCAGCTCTTTTATGTTTTTTAAATGTTTGCTTTTCTTTTCAGAGTTGGTGTTTTTTTTTTTTAATTTGTAATTTAATATTATTACAGGTAGAACCCAAGGTAATAAAAGTAGTCATACAATGTGACACTCAGAGTCGCCGCCGCCGCCCAAAAACCGATCACACACCTACTCGCGTCGATGATTGACCAGTTCCAAGCAACGGCTCGGGTACCGGCACAAGTTATATAGAGGACAACACACTAACTATCACCCTCTGGAATTCCGCCAAAGAGCCGGAAAAATGTCCAAACGCTGAGAGATGCTTTTAATAGTCGTAACTGCCCGACACACGGGTGCAAACTTTAATAGGTTTGTACGGGCTATTTTTTTTGTGGTGTTGGGAAATCATCCAATTACTTCTCCCGCTCTGGGTGGAGCGGAAGGGCGTGTCGGCATTTTACTGACTAAATCCACCCCTGTTCTTTCCTTGCCTGAGTGCCCAGGGGCGCGGCAACTCTGTTTTGAATTTATCCGCGACCCCTTGGCATGCATGCATCGGCAATGACGGGCCCCGTCAAGTGTTGCTGACATCTCTTTGAAGAACACTACGCGCTGTCGACCCTCGGTCCTGGTGCTGATCGGACGGCGAGCTACCCATTACTCGCCGTCCACAGGCCCGGGCTTACGGTGGCCGGAGATCGTCTTGCGACTCCCGACACCCAGGGCGTCTCCTGCGGTGGTTGCTGCTGGGGGCGTGAGGGCAACTCCGTTAGTCTCCCTCATCCGTTCCGGCTTCTCCTTCGGGAGCATTACTGCTTCGCAGAAGGAAGAGACTGCTTCCCATACCCTCTCGCTCCGTAGATCAGGGCCGAGTGCGAGGTCGCTACCGCCTATCGCCTCCACGAGGACACGGCGGTGCTCCGTTGAAGCGGGGCAGATCTCCACCGTATGCTCCACCGTATCCTCTGGGCGATCCGCACAATGGTAACACCCGGACGTTTCATCCCGCCTTATCCAACACAAGAACCTTCCGAAACAGCCATGTCCAGTGAGGACCTGCGTCAGGCGGAAGGTGAGGACGCCATGACGCCTCTCCAGCCACTCCTCAAAGAGGGGTCTTACCGCTGCAATTGTGACGGGTTCCAAGGTTTGTACGCGCTACCGGAGTTTTAAACAGACTCTCCCTCGGCCGTAGCCTACTGTTTGGAACGAGTAATTCCAACGATTATGAGATTTACGGATTGTTTAGCATCCCATGAAAAACTATAAAGAAATTTTCACCAGAATAAGATTGCTCCTTACTTCCAACTTATAGTTACCCAACCATCCCTATTACAAAGAGAGTGTTCTGGGTCTTCTTGGCACCGCACTGACACTGATCAGGCTGAAAATAAACAACTAAAGTTAACAGTTATTTGATAACATTGTAGGGTGTTAGAACTTCGATATGAGATACGCACACGAGCAGTTTTGTTATGTATCCCTAGCGTTACTGGAACTCCAATAACCGATATATCTATTGGAATTCTACGAACATGAATATTACGTTTACACAGTCCTAATATAGCTAGTAATCGATCTTATGTACCTATGAATAGTGATGCGACTTGCAACTAAGTACACGTATCGATATCGGTATGTGTCAGAAACATTACAAGGATAAGATTTGTCTTATTTAGATACTTATACAAATTACGATTAAAAAAAAAACTTAGCACTCCGGGAGTACCGTCAACTCTAAACTTGAACAAGAATGCCTAATGCGCCTCGCGATTCGCTACGAGTGCTACGATGCTACGCGTCGTAACACTCTCGTAGCGGTGTTGGTGGCGCGAGAGTTCAATTGTTTTTTCCCATCTCAAAACTGCCCAACGCGCCTAAAGAAGTTTTCACTTAGAAAATTATCGCATCAAGTTTGCCACGTTGCTTGTGTGAGACGATCAAACGCTACTTTGTAGTAAATTTAATGCTGTATGTAGTTAACTTTAAATACAGATACAGGCAGAATACGGATTTTGACAGATGTCCCTGAGCGCGATATGGGCGATTGACCGGTTAACATTTTAATGAAAAATATATTTGTTCCCGATTTTTGTCATTATAGCTTTAGCATCGGTTTTTCAGTTTGAGAAATACTGCTATAGTCTATGACGTTGGACACAAAAATGAGAATTTATAAAAGTCAAGTACATACCACTAAACTATTATGCAAAAGTACCAAAAACGGACGTTTCTAACACTTTTACCTACTACTTTGGATACGAAACATTCTGAGATCTGTTTTAACAACGTAAAAATACTTTATCCTCTTTGTAACAAACGCGACGTTGGATTCTTTAATATTTATTTTCTATGCTATGCTACGATTTTTTATTCAATGAGAGCGCCATTTGGCCGGTAGTAGACCCTTAACTAAGAAATTATCTGCAAAACTGTAGAAGCAATACACATCCATACAGCAAAATAATATAAACGATCATCATATTCCTCCATTATCATAAATGAAAGAGCCAGCGAATAATAAAATTACTTTTGTTTTCTTAATGTTGGCAAACTTTCTGCTGGATTTGTTTGAGCGAGTCCGTGAATTGTTATTAAAATTCGTACCAACGCTGCTGAAGTTTTTACGTTAAAAGGATTGGATGTAAAAAGGTTAGAATAGTGCTCGTTTTGTGGAGTCTAGGCACTGTTATGAGAGCAAATTAATAAGGAAATGGGAACTATGTAGGTAGTTTAACTGGGTGAATGCATGTGAAATTTTTGTGCAAACGCTCGCACGTTTTGAGAGATTTTGAAATTATACAACCGATTTTGTTATCTTTTTGCAAACAAAAATTGACTCTTAAATGTTTAATCCAAGAGATAAGAATGGAATTAGTTAGTAAAATACAATAGCACATAGTTATGGTGGCTTTCAAATAGCATTAGAAAGCCACCATAACTATGTTGTTGTTTATTGATGTGAAAGTTCAGCTAAGATAATTTTTAGGGTTCCGTACCCGAAGGGTCAAAATGAAGCCCTATTGCTGTCACTCACGTGTCCGTGTGTCCGTCTGCACCTAAATGGTTGGAGCTATGTCTTCTTATGAAATATGTCTACTTAATTAGAAATTTTCACAGTATAAGCATCTTTTTTTTACTGTGGGGTGGGAAATCATCCTATGACATCTCCCGCTCTGGGAGGACGTATCAGACTCTTACTGAATAAAACCCACCCCTGTTCCTTTCCTGCCCTGAGTGCCCAGGGGCGAGGTAGCTCTGTATCGAATTTATCCTTAACCCCTGGGCAGAGTATAAGTATATTGTTGTCCCAAAGCCATACTTACAAATAGTAAAAAAAACTTTTTTACAAAAAAAACAACCGACTTCCAAAAAAAATATACACTAAAAATTTATAAATAACTTTAATTTCGGAAGTCGGTGTTTGTATTTTTACTTCTTCGTTATTTCACACCGACTGCCGAAATTAAAGTTATTTATAAATTTTTAGTGTACTTACCTGTTTTTTTTGTAAAAAAGTTTTTTATTTTTCACTTTTTAGTTGTTATACCCCAGAACTAAAAACCCCAATATAATGGAACGTGAAATTTAAACATTTGGAAAACACCAAAACGTCATCGAGGTACACGTATTTTCCGTTTTTGTTCAGTTTCTCAAAAAGCGCTGAAGCAATTTCGATAAAATTCAACAACCTCGGGAGTATATTCTTTCAGATGAAAAAAGAATTTTGAAAATTGGTTCACAACTGACGGAGAAATCGGGTAACATACATACAAAAAAAAAAAAAAACATACAGACGAATTGAGAACCTCCTCTTTTTGGAAGTCGGTTAAAAATACATTTGGTACGGAACCCTAAATGTGCAAAGTCTGACACGCACTTGACCGGTTTTTAACTTTTGTAGAACTATCGTCTATGGAGTACTGCGCTCATCTTTCTGATGGATCTGCCAGATACCAGCAGGATGCGCTTGAGGAACGAGCCAAGAGGATCATCGGCAATGATGCTCTCGTCGAGTCAAAGCTGCAAAGTCTTGAGCATCGACGCCGAGTTAGCTAGCCGGTCGGTTTTCTTTTCTATCAACCACATTTCGTAGAGTGTGCGTCAGAATTGCACAATTAAACACGCTCAGTGCCAAACCCTATTTGCCTGTACTACCAATATTCCCGATCCCAAGATGTTACATCGTAGGGCTAGAAATCTCCCAATAGGAGCATAATTCACACAGACTATATGAGAGATAGGATGTTCTAACAATAATTAAGGTACACTCACAAACATACATACACACACACCATCACATATAAAGAATCATTTTTTTTTTTTGGGGTGGGAAATCATCCTATGACTTCTCCCGCTCTGGATGGAGCGGGAGGGCGTGTCAGACTCTTACTGACTAAAACCCACCCCTGTTCCTTCCTGCCTTTGAGTGCCCAGGGGCGAGGTAACTCTGTTTCGAATTTATCCTCAACCCCCGGGCAGGCATCGGCCATGACGGGCCCCGTCTCTTGCTGACAACTCTTTGAGGCGCGCGTGGAACACTACGCGCCGTCGACTCTCGGGCCTGTTGCTGATCGGACGGCGAGCTACCCATTACTCGCCGTCCGCAGGCCCGGGTCTACGGTGGCCGGAGATCGTCTTGCGGCGCCGGAAGTCCCAGGCGTCTCCTGAGGCGGCTGCTGCTGAGAGCGTGAGGGCGACTCCGTTGTTGGTGCTCTCTCACGCGTCCCGCCTCCACCTTCGCGAGCATTACTGCTTCGCAGAAGGTCGCTGCCGCCTATCGCATCCACGAGGACACGGCGGTGCTCTGCCCAAGCGTGGCAAACCTCCACCGTATGCTCCACCGTGTCCTCTGGGCGATCCTCGCAGTGGAAACACCCGGGGGTCACCTCCCGCTTGATCCGAAATATATATAAAGAATCATACCACTATCTTTACCTTTTCTTTCATTTTGTACTTGTTTGTAAAATAATTAAGTACATAAAATAGTTTAGTTGTATAATTAGAGCATGTAGTAATGCTTGTATTAGGTGGTTCTGCTCTTCCCTATATCAATATATATGTTTGTAGGTAATTAATAATTAGTTTCTATTTTATTTTGAATGTAGTGGCTATGTACGGTGAAACCATACACTAATAATGCACTAATGCTTATTCGTGCATTTTTACCTCATTTTACTAATTGATATTAGTCGAGCATTCAGTACACGATTAGCGGTCATCGCGTGTGCTCCCTCGCACCTTTATATCACTAAACCTTTGGTCCGAACAATACACAGTTTCTGTGAGCATTCCGTCTATCATTTATAGCATCCCAAACAGCATTCTCTACATGGTCCTTCGAGCCATCGGGCGGGACCTCGCGAGTTTTTGATAGTTCTCCGTCCGGAAGGAGTTGACTAGTGTTAAATCAAACCAAAAATTAGTGAGGACACTCGTTCGTTGAACTATTAACATTGTGGATAAGCAGTCCGCACCGGAGCAACGAAGCAAGCATTAGCAAGACGTCAGCAGCAGTACGTCGCCAGCAGCAAGGGAACAGTTTCAGCAGCAGAGCTGTTTCTGCAATCGTCAACATCTATCAAGCAGCCGTAAGAAAGGAGAATTCAAGTAAGATCTTTCCTTTTTTAATTAACATAACAGAAGCAAAGCAGTCCTTTCACTAACACAATGGAGGATCTTTACGGTTCACAAGTGGAGATTAGTGAAGCGATGAAGAAAATGAAAATCAACATTAAAAAGGACGGCGCCGAAAGAAAGACAGATGACTATTTCAGACGTCGTTCGGAGTTACTTGAGAGTTACTGGTCAGACTACCAGGACAATCATTTGCGTATCTGTGCGAGTGGGGTCAGGGAACATAAATATTTTCTAAATTCTGAGCATGAGCAAACAAGTCAGCTATACGCTAGCATTAAAACATTAATCGCCGAGCAAAGCTTGGGATTAGCAGTGAGAGTTATTCCTCCATCAACGAACAAGCGATCTCAACCCAAACAGGAAGATCGTCAACAAGAACAAGCAGAAGCAGTGCAGGAGCAGCAGAGGGGTCCGAGCACTAGCCAAGCAATGATTTCAAAGGGCTCGACTAGTAAACTTGATGACATGGTTCGCAAGCAAGCGGCTAATATCAAAGCCTTTAGGAGGGCCGTGAGTAACATCGACCTAGAAGACCTCAATGAAAGTGGGAGCTAGAGGACGCCCTCAAAACCTTACAATCAAAATGGAAGCAGGTTGATGAGCTGCACTGGGAAATGGACGGAGAAATGTGTGGCGTAGATGAAGAGTACGACATCATCTACAATGAAAATGAGAAAACATTCATCAATCTCAAAAAATCCATCAACAAAAAACTCTGGTCAGTTTCACACAGAGAACATAGTACTCCACAAATGGATATTCCTATATTTACAGGAAAATATCATCAATGGTACTCATTCAAAGATTTGTTTAATGAAACCATACACAACAATCGGTCATTATCGAACGCACAGAAGATGCAGTTTTTGAAAGGAAAGCTGCGTGGTGAAGCAGAGAAGATTATACAGCATCTTCCAATAAGCAGTGACAACTACAACACATGTTGGGAGCTTTTAAACCACCGCTATAATAACAAAAAGCTTATTTTTAACTCTATAATTAACACCCTACTCGGTTTACCCAACATGCAACAGCAATCTTTGAGTCAAATTAAAAAATTGCATGACGTCACCCTTGAAAGCATACACGGGATAAAAAATCTGGGTGTCGATATCAACACATGGGATCCACTCCTGGTGAACTTATTGTCACAAAAATTGGATCAGGAAACTTTTGGGGATTACGTCGATTCATTGAAAAATGCAAGAGAGCTGCCGGTACTACAAGAGTTTCTCGACTTCTTAGAGAGCAAGTTTACAAGTCTAGAATCCTCGCGTAGAAAACATGAGAGTCATGCACAAAAGGCAAATCTAGACACAAGAACATCGAATGGAAAAAATCCTCATAGCAACAGCCATAAATCATTCTCTAAAGCATTACACGTGTCGGCACAGCATAAGTGTCCGCTGTGCGGTCAACAGCACGGCCTATATAATTGCAAAAGGTTTTTAGACTCGAGCAATGAAAACAAGCTAAAAACAATTGCGAAATTGAAAACATGCATTAATTGCTTATTCGATCATAATGGTCGACAGTGCATTTCTACAAAACGGTGTCGCCATTGCAATGGAACGCATAATTCAATTATGCATGATGCGTGCACAAAATCTAGGTCAGCATCTTCCAACAGCGCAGCCGTTGCCAACAGTCAGCTAAATAATGAGGACCCAATAGTGTCTGTTTCATCACATGTCACTGGGAATAAATCAAGCACTAAGGAGGTGATGTTAGCCACTACTTTAATCAAGGTTGAAGCCATTGATGGGTCTCAGCAAGTCTTAAGAGCCCTGATAGATCCGGGTTCACAAGTGTCCCTAATCAAAGAAGATGCAGTGAAAAGGCTAGGATTACAAAAATCGCGATGCAAAGGGATCGTAATGGGTATAGGAGAACAAAACAACAAATGTAAAGGTAAACTAACTATTCACTGCTCATCAATACATAACAACTTTTCATTTAGTACAAATGTGCTAATTATGGACAAGTTACTTGATAACTTACCTATCAAAACATTTGATCGGCCTAATTGGTGTCATATAGAAAACTTAAAATTAGCAGATCCCGAATTCAACTCAAGCAGGCCAGTGGACTTGTTACTTAATGCCAACGTCCATGGCGTAATATTGCTGACGGGATTAATTAGAGGAGAAAACCCATCCCAACCTATATTACAACAAACACAACTGGGATGGATTATATACGGAGGTGGTGAAGAAACAACGTCATATCAGTGCAATGTTGTATTGAGCAACAACCAAGACATTCAGCGATTTTGGGAGATCGAAGACATCAGTGAAGAATCGCAAATATCGTCAGAGGATCAAGAATGCATAGACTATTATTTAGCAACAACAAAACGACTTGAAGATGGGCGTTATGAAGTCAGACTACCTTTAAAATCAGACGCCGAGGAAAAGTTAGGGTTTTCCAAAGAAATGGCCATAGCACAGTTCCTAAATCTGGAACGAAAATTCCAAAAACAGCCAAACTTAGCAGAACAATATAAATCCTTTATAAAGGAACTAGCGACCCGCCCCGGCTTCGCACGGGTGTGATGCTGATATTAAATACCTATATGTCTCTATAATTATGTAATTAAGGTACTTAATTGGATAAGGATTAATGCTGTATTGCTCAAAATAGGTTCGTAAAT
The DNA here is from genome assembly GCA_951329385.1 of Polia nebulosa. Taxonomy (NCBI): domain Eukaryota; kingdom Metazoa; phylum Arthropoda; class Insecta; order Lepidoptera; family Noctuidae; genus Polia; species Polia nebulosa. The sequence goes on along the minus strand of OX589588.1, from coordinate 8,633,855 downwards.
AAGCCATTATTTTTCGTAAAAAGTAAAGGATACAAATGGTGATTGTGGGTTATCCCTAAGAGATAGACATATACCATCGTGGACTTTTTTGTAGAACTTTTTAAGGTGTACAATACTGTAGTACATTATTTTGATCTATCTCCTAGGGTTCAGCTAGCATTTGCAATATAAGTGCAAAAAAATGGGTTTATTTAAGACATCATATTAGAAACCTCTAAAATTATCAGTGTTTCTCTACTATATTATGCATGTATTATACATATAAACTTTCTCCTTGAATCACTCTATCTATTAAAAGAAACCGCATCAAAATCCGATACATAGTTTTAAAGATTTAAGCATACATAGGGATATAGGGACAGGGAAAGCGACTTTGTTTTATACTATGTAGTGATACCAAGCATTAGGACACATGTATCCGAATGAACACAACAATAACAATCAGGCAATATCGTGTTACCTGCCACACCACGCTGTACAACGAGCTGAGTCGACAACAACGAAACTTCGTGTCGTATTCAACGCGTCTGCCAGAACGTCTAGCGGGTACAGTGTCAATGATCTGATGTTGAAGGGTCCGAATATGCAACAGGACCTTCAAAAACTAATCATCAAGTGGCGTCAATATCGATACGCATTTACCGCCGATATCGAAAAGATGTATCGGCAAATAATGGTGAATGAAGCAGATCGTCGATATCAGCAAATAGTATGGAGAGATTCGCAAACAATCAAAACATATCAACTAGCAACGGTGACTTACGGCACTAAGTCAGCACCCTTTTTAGCAATGATGACCTTGCGACAATTAGCAAAGGATGAAGAGCAGAAATATCCGGAAGCATCCAAGGTCTTAACAGAATCATTCTACATGGACGATCTGATCCACGGTAGTCATTCAATACAGGATGGGAAACTACTTATAACAGATCTCAACAATCTACTAAAATCGGGAGGTTTTCGATTACGGAAATGGTCAGCAAACAGTTCGGAACTCCTGGCAAACATTGATAACAACCAGAGCGAAGGAGAAATTATATTTAATATCAAAACAGATAACACAGCAAAAACATTGGGAATACGATGGAATGCAACCGATGATGAATTTACTTTTAAATACAATTTAGCAAAAAATTACACAACATTAACAAAGCGAATGCTTTTGGCTGAGATATCCAAACTATTTGACCCGTTAGGATGGATATCACCAGTAACAACAAAATTAAAAATACTATTCCAGAGACTATGGGAAAACAACCTGGACTGGGATGAAGAAGTCCCTGAAAACATTAAAAACGAATGGAATACGTTACAAACAGACATAGTAAACATTAATAACTACAAAATACCACGATGGATCGAATATCAACCTCATGACATCATCGAACTGCACGGCTACTGCGATGCGTCGACTAAAGCTTATGCTGCAGTTATTTATGCGCGTATCAAAAAACGTAACAAATCTTCAGTAGTATTGGTTGTGGCTAAATCACGATTAGTTCCGGTTTCGAAAAGCGTGTCATTGCCGAAAATGGAATTGTCAGGAGCGCATCTACTAGGAAGATTGATGAACAAAGTTATCAGCTGTTTAGGAGACCTTAATTTGCAGTTATTTGGGTGGACAGACTCGATGGTTGTCTTGGGCTGGTTACAGGGCGATCCCGGACGCTGGAAGCCGTTCGTAGCAAACAGAACGAGAAGCATTACTGAAGTCATAAAACCAGATTGCTGGCGATATGTTAAATCAGAAGAAAATCCAGCGGACGCAGCAAGCAGAGGAATTTTACCATCTCAGCTAAAAAATCATAGTCTGTGGTGGCAGGGTCCTAGCACCTTGAAAACATTCGATGCAAAGGCATCTTCAAAACCAATCTCTTTTACAACAGACCAAGAACTTAAAACGAAATATAGTCAAGGTCACAAAACAAATACTTTAACAAAGCAGCATCTAACGACAGATTCAAATAGCATTATTGGGCAACTGTTGGATAAATACAGCTCCTTCAGTAAAATTGTCGAAATACTTGCGTGGTTATTACGCGCCACAAAAACAATGCCATTACATCATAACACCACAACAATTAAACATAGTTCATTGCCGTCGTATCTCACATTACTTGAAATGCGAAACGCCAAGTTATTAATTGTTAAGCATGTACAAAGAACAGTATTTTTAGAAGATATAGAATACTTAAAAAAGCATGGTAAGCTAAACAACAAGAGTGATCTATTGAAACTAGATCCGTTCATCGATCGAGAAGGTATCCTTCGAGTAGGTGGTCGCCTAAGAAAGACAGATATTGGGATGGAGATGAAACATCCAGCAATACTACCAAACAATAGCAGATTAACAATACTTATTATTAACCAAGCTCATCTTCTAACTTACCATGGTGGGCCTCGTTTAACACTAGCAAACATCCGCCAGAAGTATTGGATAATCGGAGGTAATAGAGCAGTCAAGAAAGAAGTTAGAAACTGCGTTATTTGCAGAAAACATTCACCAAGAATGCAGCATCAATTATTGATGGGAGATCTGCCAGAATCCCGAAGCACACCCGCTCCCCCCTTCTATCATACCGGGGTAGATTATACCGGCTATGTTGAGGTAAAAAGCAATAAAGGACGCGGGATAAAAACAACAAAAGGCTACATAGCAATATTTGTGTGTATGGTGACCAGAGCTGTTCATCTGGAACTAGTGTCCGACTTAAGCAGCTCTGCGTTTTTAGCAGCACTACACCGAATGTCAGCCAGAAAAGGGGCTCCCTGTCACATATACAGTGACAATGGAACTAACTTTGTTGGAGCGAACAGAGTTTTACAAGAGCAGTTTCACGATTTACAATGCATGGTCAACAACAATTTATCAACAGAAATAACGGAGTTACAAATACAATGGCATTTTAATGCACCATCCTGGCCAAGTGCCGGTGGATTATGGGAAAGAGCCGTTAGAAGTCTGAAACATCACCTCAAAAGAGTGGTTGGCGAGCAGAAGCTAACTTTTGAGGAATATTCAACTATCTTAGCAAAACTGGAGTCATGTCTAAACTCTAGACCGCTGTGTGCGTTATCCGAAGACATAGATGATTTGGATGTACTAACTCCAGCTCATTTCCTAACTGGAAGGGCAGGAATATCAGTCATCGAAACAGAGCAAGACGCACGCACTAGGTGGACTCTATCAGCAAAAATTGCACATGACATCTGGAAAAAATGGAAAGCAGAATATTTAGCAGAACAGTCGGTGCGCCCTAAATGGATGAAAAATCAAAACAATATTGAAATAGGGCAACTAGTCACTATACAGGATGACAATCTCCCTCCAGGGAAGTGGATGATGGGCAGAGTAATAGAAGTCCACCCTGGACAGGACGGTCTCGTTCGTGTAGTAACATTAAAAACAAAAAGCGGAATAGTCAAAAGGCCGGTTGTGAAACTCTCAATCTTGCCGATATTGCCTGCTTCAAGCAATACGACGGAAGATAGAAATGTTAATCAAGAAATCAACATCAACTTAAAGGAACCTAACGAGCGGAAAACAAGCAGTAAAATCAAATCTAAGTTTGCATCAGTAGTAATGTCGTTAATCTTTTTTATGTCATTGATATCATCATCTCACGCAGCTTTCAACATATCAGCGTTGCCAAACAACAATTCGCTGTATTTCGAAACAGTGGGCAACATGCAAGTTATTCGAGACAAATGGAACCTTATTGTTTACTATGACATGAGCCCATATTGGGAAGGAAATACAGCTGCCACAAAGTTTTTGGATTACTTACAAAGACTCTGCGCATCCCTAAACGATACTAGTCAATGTAATATGATAACGCTTCAATTAAATCACGACTTCAAAGAAATACAGCACTATAATCAACTTATGATTAATCAACACTTTGACGCGCGCGCCAGACAGCGTCGCGGTCTCATTAATGGTATCGGTTACGTGGCCAACAGCCTGTTCGGAGTATTAGACGAACGATTCGCAGAACAGTACAAAAAAGATATACAGCTTTTAAAACAAAACGAGCGCCATCTTGATAACTTATTAAGAAATCAGACTTCCATCATTGAAGCTGAATATAATATATTGAAAAGAACCGAGCAAACTATCCAATTACAACATAAAACTATAAACAAACACTTGAATCAATTAGATAATGCAGCCTTTGTTATCAAACAAGAAGTTGAAAGTTTAGCTAAAACACAAGATTTTGCCCTGTCGGCACTCACAACCATCAACTTACTTCAAAACCTAAAAAGGATTCAGGATACTCTGTTAGATATCATCACGGATATCTACCACGGGAAATTCAACACTCACCTGTTAACACTGGATCAGTTACAGCATGAGTTACAGTTTATTTCAGGACAATTAACAAAGGATACTACGTTGCCCGTGGACAACTTACAGTCTGATCTAAAACATGTTTACAGTATGCTGAAAGTAAAAGCGAGAATGATGCAAGAATACTTCATTTTTGAAATTACCTTTCCTTTGACAAGCAGAGATAGCTACAAAATCTATAAAATCATACCAGTTCCACAGCAAGTTAAAAATGATATGATTAGCGTACTACCTGTTGCAGACTTCGTAGCTATTAGTTTGAAAAAGGATGCTTTCTTCATAATGTCATTTACAGAGCTCCAGTTATGTCTGCACAATGATATCTCATATTTGTGCCAAGCTAACAAACCGATTAGTCATTTAAGCATTGATGAAAAATTCTGCAGACTGGATAGCAATTTAAAACAATGTATTGTAATTAAATCTCCTTGTCAAGACAGGTGGCTCGAATTAAATGAGCCAGCGAGGTTCATGTACTTTTGCTGCAATACCTACGCGGTGAGGATTATATGTCAAGATCAAGTTGCCTTTAAACAGGTGACAGGAGTCGGTATCATTGACCTAGGTTCGAAATGCATACTAAAAAGTAACGAGTTTACTTTGTATTCTCATGCCCTATCAGCTAATACAATCAAATCTAGCTCTCAAATTGTGACCCCTCAGATAGCAGAATTAAATCATATCGTAAATATATCGTTATCTGAATACACCGCATACGAAGATCGAATAAACAGCACATTAGTCGATCTGGGAGAACGAATAAAACAACTGAAATCTGCCAATACTAACTCACCAGATTACACTCTGTCTACGCATGACATTCATCAGTATACTATTTGTTACTGCCTACTGGGTGCAGCCGTTTTGGTGGCAGCTTACTTCATATGGAGGAGGTGTCGAGCTGTTTCTTCAGTGGAACTATCTCAAAGTGTGGCAAATAGTGTTGTGTTTTCGCGAAAGCAGAGTACGGCTGACCGTCAGCCAAGTGAAGTGAACATAACTAGTGCGGACACTCATTGTAAACGGGACATAGCTACGTCACCTATATCTAAAACGTGTCGCTTTAGAATAGAAGACGCGTAACATTTTTGTATCTTTTTGGCCCGGGAGCATGTACGGTGAAACCATACACTAATAATGCACTAATGCTTATTCGTGCATTTTTACCTCATTTTACTAATTGATATTAGTCGAGCATTCAGTACACGATTAGCGGTCATCGCGTGTGCTCCCTCGCACCTTTATATCACTAAACCTTTGGTCCGAACAATACACAGTTTCTGTGAGCATTCCGTCTATCATTTATAGCATCCCAAACAGCATTCTCTACAGGCTAGAACTATCTAGCCACTCTATAATATTGTAAAAGGCACGTTAAAGAAATAAACTATGTTTTTGTTTTATTTTTTTAATATTTGTAATATTTTGGTTTTTGTGTTTTTAATTCTTTCCACCCCTACTCTTCCCCGACCCCTCTTTTTGGTGTGTATCTTTTTGGATACACATGGCCTAGGAAAATAGTTAACACTCAAAACTACACAAGATGCAAAAAAGATACCCAAGATGTTTGTACAGTGTGCATCACAATCGATACACATGGTCCTTTTTTTATTTTATTTTTTTGTGTATCAGCGTGTTAATTCCGCCAAAGCCGCACCATAATCGAACCCCTAGACGCACGGCGATGTGCCACCGGTACGTGATGGACATCTCTATTAAGAACACTTTCACTTTTTCTTGGCTAATAAACGGAAAAAAAAATATTTACAGCTTCTTCTTCTTTTTGTGTCGTGGTACATTTAAAATTCTGTTATACTGTATGGGCCCAGTAAGTGGCCACGTTTATAGCGGCATCGGAGGCCCTGTTCAGATCATCGGGGGTGCAGGTGAAAGCACATTTGGGACACTCCAGCAGATGGGACATAGTTTGAACAGAAACCACTCCTCTATTAATATGTAAATAATGGTTTCTGTGTGATGTGTATGTGAGTCTGTGTTTCCTGATAACTAAAACCTGGCGGCCTTTAAGTCAAGAGTTACTTCTAGGCAAGCGTGCTCCATTGTCGACCACATAATCGCTTAACATCAAGTGAGATAGTGGCCAAATGCAATTAATTATTATTATACTATCAATAATTATGAAAAAAACTTTTTTGTCTATCTTAAAAATATGTAATATTTGTCAGCTCGTTTATAGCTTTTTCTAATCTCTTTCGCCAACCAGTTCTACTGTACAGAATCTGAAAAATCATATTCCCCTCTCACATTTCACTCACTTAAACACACTTAAAACTTCGACATCTTTCAACTAATTAGCAAGACCTACATTAAAATACCAAGAAACTTCTAACATCTCAGGGCGAGGAACTAATAAAACTAGAACGTGACCCACTCTGAGTTTCCTTCACATAATCTGCATTCCTGAAAGTATTATTTTCTCTGGACATTTTCTGGACATATCACAGGAAGGCCACTTTTATTAATTCTCGCAGATAAATATTATGTCTTGTTCTGGGCATGTTATCGTGTTTTGAGGCAAAATGTAAAGGTTTTCGGGATAATAAACATTTTTTTTTGTGATAAAGGGATATTGTGTGTCAGTTTTTGTGTTTCTTATACTGTCATATATCTGCATACCGTCACAGGTCTGCACCTGTGGCAGTTCATTTAAAGTGTATTAGGTATAGTGTATCTATCATATTCATAAAGGTTCCGGTTACCGGCGCGATGCGACAACATCCGCGGTGTGACAACCATTTTTTGAACGTATTTATGTGGAAAAAAAGTTGAATACTTATATATTTTTTTTTAAACGAACGATGAATTACTCCTGCATCGTGAGTGCTTTTACAAACATGCAAACTCACATACACGAGATACCCAGACCCGGAACAACTATCTGTAGATCATACAAATTTTTGTTCCGTGCGGGAATCGAACCCGTGACACGTAGCGCAGCAGCCAATCACTCAACCACTGCACCAACTGTGCTGTCGTCCCCAGGGCTTGAGGATAAATTCGAAAGAGTTGCCTCGCCCTGGGCATTCAGGGCAGGGAGGAACAGGGGTGGGTTTTAGTCAGTAAGAGTCTGACACCCCCTTCCGCTCCACCCTAGAGCGGGAGAAGTAATTGGATGATTTCCCAACCCCCAAAAAAAAAATACCGTGCCGTCGTTTAAAAAAATCCATATCTGCAATTAACGAAGTTTATGACAGAACGTCATCTTCAGTCTTTACATTAGGGATGACCCCTGGGTAAAAACTACCACCACTAGTTAAACTAACTCTACTAGTTATGCTAAAAAATATTGGAAACGTTTTTTTGCTTTATCAAATCAATAAAAAATCACCAAGATAAAACGCATCAAAGTTCGGGAGTGGGGGCTTGTTACGAGTAGGTACGTTACGTCTAGGTAATCAGTAGTACATTGTATACGTAGGTGTGATGTAATGCGAAATTTCAACGCATAAAAAGCATCGTCTTCTTTTTTAGGGTTCCATACCCGAGACCCTTTTTTTTTTTGTGGGTTGGGAAATCATCCATTGACTTCTACCACTCTGGGTGGAGCGAGAGGGCGTGTCAGACTCTTACTGACTAAAACCCACCCCTGTTCCTTCCTGCCCTGAGTGCCCAGGGGCGAGGTAACTCTGTTTCGAATTTATCGTCAACCCCCGGGCAGGCATCGGCCATGACGGGCCCCGTCTCTTTTGCTGACAACTCTTTGATTCGCGCGTGGAACACTACGCGCCGTCGACTCTCGGGCCTGGTGCTGATCAGACGGCGAGCTAGGTACCCATTACTCGCCATCCGCAGGCCCGGGTGTACCCGGGACCCTATTACTAAGCCTCCGCTGTCCGTCCGTCAGTCTGTCAGCGGATTGTACTTATCTCATGATCCGTTATTACGGAAATATACATTCTGTAAAAATTTCAATTGTGTACCTATAGGTACGAGGCAAAAGAAAAAATTCGTGTCGAATACTTTTTGGTAGTCTAACTGATGGAACAAATACATATAATATTTTTTTATACCCTATTAGCAATGCTGATTAAGAAATTGCCAGCCAGACTTTGCTCAACATTAGGCTTTCTCCACACATTGACCCTAATCACATCTCGCTTTAGCCTGAAATCTCAAATCACAAAACGTATCCCTTATCTGCCTTCCCAAATGCATAATTACTTCCAGCCTTCCATGTAAGACCAATCTGACCGTCAAGTCAAAACTTGGCAGCTTAAGCCCGAATCTTGGCACGTTGTCAAGACCCATCGTACCTAGTAATTTGAACTGAATTGAAATGTAAATGTAATTAAATGCAAATGTATTCAATTAATTGGGTGTTACAGCGAGCCATTGAGGGTTGGTTCGACTTCCATTAATTAATTGTGTTGTTCTAGACTTGGTGTGTACCTAGGTCTTGGTTTTGAAATGTGATCTATCTATTATGATGAATGCTTGTGAATTTTCTTTCCAAATTGCATAATTCTCGAATCAGAATTTCAAGGTTGATAGTTTTCTTTTCTTTTTTTTTTTTGTGGAGTGTGAAATCATCCAATGACATCTCCCGCTCTGGGTGGAGCGGGACGGCATGTCAGACTCTTACTGACTAAATCCCACCCCTGTTCCTTCCCTGCCCTGAGTGCCCAGGGGCGAGGTAACTCTGTTTCGAATTTATCCTTAACCCTGGGCAGGCATCAGCCATCATGAATGCTGACGACTCTTTGGAACTCTACGCGCCGTCGGCTCTCGGGCCTGGTGCTGATCGGACGGCGAGCTACCCATTACTCGCCGTCCGCAGGCCCGGGTAAATCATACAACGTTGACTGACTTAATCTTGACATAGTATTCCCTCACGAACATGCTCCCCGAAGAGTAAACCAGAGGTGTAGCTTGTACGTAGGCCAGCCCTCTGGTCACGTAAAGTATAGTATTATTACACTTTACGTGACCAGAGGGCTGGCCTATTTTCGACCAAAGAATCAGCATTGTTATTTGACGAGGCAATGCTGTCAGTGTTCACTTTTCATTGACAGCCACGTGAACAAAATTTTCGATGCCCAATGAGTTCTGCCTACCTTACCTACTTTCTAACCTTTTTAATCCACTTGTACATTTTTATTAGCATGTAGGTATCTTTGCTACTCACACTTAATTCTTATTCAGATTAATTAAATAATAACTTTTATTTCAACAATTTAATTGAAAAACAATAAAAAAATCACAATTTTCGACACAACTCAATAAAATGCCCTTGATACACCCTACTCATTTATGCAGCAACATTATTTTCATGTAGACTTAATTCGCTGATGCTGAAAAAGCTGCTGTATGCTGTATCAGCACTTTTCATGTAAATTTCAAGAGTCAACAGGGGGAAATTGATTGATGTCGCAAACAAACACATCTACTGAATAACCATAGACAGTGCAGTGTTGTTGAGTAAGGGATTGAGTAGTTAACCGAGAGGTGCAACTATTTATTTATTTACACTTCATGCAACAAAAGTACAAAGGCGGACTTAATGCCTTAGGCATTTTCTACCAGTCAACCAAGGGTGGCGGAGAGATAACAAGGCAGGTGCATAAAAAAAAACAAACAAAGTAATAATAATTAAAAATAATAAGAAACGGGAACGAAAATATTTATATACTAATAATAAACATACATAAATATTGAATATAATAACTACATAAATATATATATATTTATTAATATAAAATAATAGAAAATTTTTTCGAGATGATTCTGCTCCTTGTGTAGAAAATAATTCTACACAAGGGGAGGGTTTTTTTTTCTTCTATAATACAGAACCCTAAATGTCCGAAGTCCGACATGCATTGGGCCGATTTTTTTATGTTTTCCTTTATCCAGAGTAGGAACGTTGACATTAGGGCGCTACTAACTGCCAAATAAACTTTTTTTTTTTTGAGTGGTTAGCTTGCGTGTTTTGTGCTTAGCTCGCGTAACGCGTCGTTCGTCCACCCAGTAATAGGACTCACCCATCACGGAGCGCTATCCGAAATTAGATACATTATTAATTAACTATACATAAAAATATAAACAATTAAATTAACTTTAAAATGGTGAAGGTTTCATAAATATACGCTTTATAGTTTTTGCGTGATTCCCATTTTTTATCCGCGTTAGACATAACTTTACAAATTAATTACACTATGTTATAAAAATATAATTTCAAATATTCACATATTAAATAACGGAAAAAATTGTTAAGAGTAACATAAATTTTTTTCAAAGAAATAAGACTAGTTGTTTAGACGTGATGTTCAATTAAAAACCATTAGAAGTCGTATAACTTAATGACCTAACCTAACCTTAATGTGACAAATCAGGTGTCACTGAAAACGCACTGCCCTCCCGGTACGTCTGGAGTTCAGCGCTGCATTCTTCATCGAACCCAAGATAGGAATAAAAGTGAATAGGTACATAATATACCGATTCGCAAAACATTTCACATAGAATGCCAATTTGTTAGCTTCCCGAAGAACTCGTGTTCAGATATTTCTTTCCATTGAAAAGATGTCGCTCCAAAATCCAATTTCATTTAGCTAAATGAGTTTTCTAGTTTCCTGATACTCGTTAGTTACTGAAATCCACAACTCAATTAAACTTTAAACGTTCTCAACAGAACACCTTAGCTGATAGTTGCGCAAAATATAGCTTTTCATGTGAATTTAAACTCTGATTTGCAGGTGTTAAGGTTTATATTAGGTTTGAAGGTCAAGTTGTAGTTTGAGATTATTTTTATTCGCACTGGCAATAAAGGTGAAGAGCTTAACGACAAACTTCGAGTATTCGCATTGGGGATTAGAAATCGGATAGCTTAGAGTATCTTAGTACGGTTGAATTAAATTCCGGACGTTTAGCTTAGTTTAACTGAGTTTTTTGCCGAATCGCAGATCATAGAATCTATGGGACGTGAGAAAAACGCTTATTGCTCGTTGGAGAAAATGAGTTGTGACAATAATGTTGCTTTAGTTTTTTCCGTTTTATGCTTATAATATTCTTGCTGCTGCTTTTTCGTTGCAAAGGGGTTTGTTAAGAAATCACCAATCTGCAATCTGTCTAGCCTTTTCCCAACTATCTTGGGGTCGGCTTCCAGTCTAATGAAATTAGCTTCATCTTTCTGACTGACCAACTTCTTGCCACTTCAAAAGTTCCTGTAAATGGTTTATTTGAAATAAATGCTTTAAGTTTGAGTTTGAAAACTAGCTCACCTGAAGGTGATCGATGAAGTGGTCGACGTTGGAGCACGTTTGACTAGAAAACGTGGAAACGTGCGTTTGGTTTTCATTCAGTCTTGACATAAAGAGGTCACAGGTTGCAGCTATCAGGAAACACAGACTCCGGCAGGGATTTTCACTCCATAGTTGTACGTGTTAGATTTAATGAATTATGTGATATCATTTCATTATATATTTTGATATACCAAGATTATTGTTCATTGCATTTTAAACATTGGTCAAATTTATAAACCTCGGAACAAATGTAGACGTACCTACCTAAGTAAATCTTATTGTGTGTACAAATATAAAACGCTTAACTTCTAAAAAGCTGAATTGATGATACTCCTATAAATTATTACGCATTTTATAATGATCGTTGAGATGTATCTTTGATTTATATTGCTACTTTAATGTAATAAGTTGTTTGAAACGATTGGGACAATACTATCAGATAGTGTTGATATTCTTCGAATATCAACTAAGAATTAAAGATCCAGTGTTATTAAATTTCTTAATATAATCTTATTATGTTTTAAAACAGTTGTACTAAACAATAATTGATTATTATCACATCTTTTATTAGTTTATTCATGACAATCTGTGATTGGTAGAAAATGGCGGGATATTATATGTGACGTTTAAGAAAAGTATCTACTCACATTTTACTATAAAAGATGTGCTATTATAAGTGTGGCCATTAGTGCTGTGCACTTCCTGAGGTATGCGCAGCGAGGTGGGAGGCGAAGAAAAAAGTGCATGAGTTCACATGAGATCGATACATGTCGGACAGATCTTACGATATCAGTTTGCATTTCTAAGGCAAGACTTGTGGCGGGGCGGAGGCTATCTATCTGTAATATGTTATACTTACTTAGTTGATTAAAATTTAACCCAAATATACTCATATTTTATTAAAAATATACTGGTGATAAATAAAAACTAAACTTATAATTCAAAGCAGGACTTGTTTTATTGAACATTTTTTATATTTAAAAACAATTATATATTCTAACGAAAGTTATTCTGACATAGATTCTGTTTCAACTTCATCTTCCATTTCGTCATCATCTTCATCTTCCACTTCGCCACCGGAACTTGAATCAGAGTCTTGCAAATTTATTATAAATGAATCGATAACATTATCGAACCTACTATCGCGACTCCAGTAATCATTTTCATTTTTCTGGACATGATCGTCGCATCTCTGCCATTTCTCCGCCGTGAATTCCGAAAACAATTTATCCAGTAAGATTAACTTTTCGTCTAGAGAAGAATTAATATAGTTTTGGGCTATGTTGTTTTTAATATCAGCCCAGACCAACTCAATTGGATTTAAATCTGGATGATACGGAGGTAAACGCAGAACAGTGTGTCCACTGGCTTTCAAGGGTTCGTCAATTCTATACACGGGTTCTTTTTGTGTATTTTTGATAAGAAGTAGCAGTTGAGCCTTTATCATGGTTCCTGAAAATTCTACATTATGGCGTAGCAACCAATTCTGCATTTCACTTTTGAGGCTTGATATAGTTGGTTTCTTCTCAACCTGAACGCTGTGGTAAGACGCGTTGTCCATTACAACCACAGAATTCGGCAGCAACTTATCTTTTAACTTTTCACTTATAAAAAGTAGGTCCGCTCATATCTCCATGATAGTCACCGGTTCTCGCATCTGACTTGAATATAGTCAATGCATCATCCACTAAGCCGTCCTTTCCCAATATCAGCATGAATTCCGGGTTCTGACGATGATTGCCAACATTTGCTGGCATGGTGACTGGCGTTGATGTATGTTTCATCAAGAAAATATATGTTGCGGTTTTGCGTTCTGTAATTTCTGATTTGTGTAAGATATTTTTTCCGCCACACTGTAATATTAGGCTTCTCTATAAGGAGATGTCTCTTTGATTTGCATTTTTTGAAACGGTAGCCCATTTTGTGTAAAAGCTGTCTTAAATATTCCCGTCCACAATTCAATATGCCATCCTGTCTCAAACTTGATAGTAACTTACGGACACTTGGTATTTTTTTTTCAACTTCGTAAAACTGATGAATTTTTCTTCTGATAACTCCAAGGTCAAAATCATCCACATCGTGTTTTTTCTTTAGAACTTTTGGTTTTTTTGGCGATTGAAATTTTAATTGACTTGAATTTTCAATTGATAAATAACCCGCAGAAATCACATTATGCACGGTTCTTTTGCTGTACCCCGTAGCCTCCGCAACGATTTTGGCAATATTCACATCATTTTTAAATTCAAAGCTTTCTTTGTCTGCTTTTCTTTTCTTAAAATATACAGCCACCTTAAAAATGACAGTCTTCATATCACGAGATAACGCACGACCCATCTTTGAATATTTATCTCATGTGCGTCTGACATAGACAGTCCGATACAGATGACCTGCCGTCACGAGCGTTGACGGCGCACTGACAGAGCGCAGCAGCCGATTCTCCCCCCCGTCTCGCCGCGCGCATACCTCAGGGAGTGCACAGCACTAATGGCCACACTATAGTGCCAAGCAGTCTGCAGTTGCTGGCAGTTTAATCATATATTTTATGCCACCACTGCTCGAAACATTATAAAATAAAAAAAAATAAAAAAGCCTTTTATTCCATGCAACATATACATCTCAATAATTCAATTGTAACAGGTAATTAAGTTTTCTATTATTAAAACTTAAAAATAATATTGCCATATTATATTATTAGATCATTCATTTCCTTTAACTAAAGTTAAAATATACATGTATTCATTTCCATTGCTTTTAAATTAAGAATTATATTTAGTTATTATTATTATTTAAAAATATTTCAATTTTATTCATACATTAATTTTTTTTCTTTTTTTTTAATATAATATTTAGAGTTCAATCTAGTAATATTTATATTTCAAAGATAACCTTTGGTTAATTTTATTATTAATTATTTTTTTAATAAATATGATATAATATTCTAAAAATTTGCATGGACCCCTCTCAGGTAAAGGCCTCCTCCAATGCCTTCCATTTCTCTCTATCTTTTGCTGTCGATAACCAGTTTGTTCCTGCGATATTCTTTACGTCGTCCTCCCATCTCATGTAGGGTCTCCCTACTCGTCGTTTGCCTGGCGGGCCCTTCCATTTAGTGACATTTATGGTCCACCTGTTATCTATATATCCGGCAACATGGCCGGCCCATCTGAATTTTAGCATTTGGGCATAAGATAGCGCATCTATTGCTCTAGTGTAATTTCTTATCTTTGTGTGTCGTACCTTGTGCATTTTATTTATATTCAGCATACTACGTTCCATACCTTTCTGACACGAACTAATTTTATTTTTTATTTTTCTCGTAAATTTCCACGTCTGACAACCGTACGTTAGAGAGGGCAGGATGCATGAGTCCATAGTTTTCTTTTTAAGTTTTATTGGCATGTTACTTTTAAAAACTTCCTTCAAACTCCAATATTTATTCCACGCGTTTTTAAGTCTGCGCTCTATCTCGATGTCATTTCTGTTATTTTCGAAACCTACTTGCTTTCCAAGATATGTATATCGGTCCACGTATTCTAGCGGCTCGTTCTCTATCCAGATACATTTCTTGATACTGTTTGTCATGGATTTTGTCTTTGACAGGTTCATCTCCAATCCCACTTGTTTGCTGTTTACGTGAAGTGTCTCTAATATATATTGCAGGCCACAACTAGTTTCCGAAAACAATACGATATCGTCTGCGAATCTTAGGTGACTCAAGTACTTGCCATTAATGTTTAAACCGCACTTTTTCCAGTCCAGCTTGCTTATGATTGTTTCCAGTACAGCTGTAAAAAGTTTTGGCGACAATTTATCACCCTGCCTTACTCCTCTGTTTATGGGAAAGCTATGGCCAGTTGTTTCCATTTTTACTTTGCTAGTGCTGTTACTATATATGTTCCTTATCACTTCAATGTATTTTTTCTCTACTTTTTGAGCTTTTAACGCTCGAAACATTACTTGTTTGAAACTTTTTAGGTGATTTTTGCAGTCTGGTTTTTTGAAGAAAAATTACAGTAGTTAGCGCTGTTAGATTGTTATGCCTTGGTTGACTAGCAGAGAATGCCTTCTGAGGCATTTCTCTGAAGTCACCTTTTTTACCTTAATATAATAGGTATTCTTAAGGAGTAGCTCGTGGCTAAAGTAATAACAACCGCACGGGTTGATCCATCAGGTTAAGCTACGCTATCACCACCACCACCACCATCTTTACAAACCGAGACTCCTCCGTGCCTCGGAAAGCACGTTAAGCCGTTGATCCCAGCTATCAATCGTGGAGGAAGTGGTCGTGGGTGAAGGTGAGGTGGGATCATCTTCGCTCACCTTTGGCCACCCATCCCACCCTTGATCATCCTTCTCACCCTATCTCACTCTTCCCACCCTTGATCATCTTTCCCACCCTATGTCACTCTTCCCACCCTATGTCACTCTTCCCACCCTATGTCACTCTTCCAACCCTATGTCACTCTTCCCGCCCTATGTCACTCTTCCCGCCCTATGTCACTCTTCCCGCCCTATGTCACTCTTCCCGCCCTATGTCACTCTTCCCGCCCTACGTCACTCTTCCCGCCCTACGTCACTCTACCCGCCCTACGTCACTCTTCCCGCCTTACGTCACTCTTCCCGCCCTACGTCACGCTTCCCGCCCTACGTCACGCTTCCCGCCCTACGTCACGCTTCCCGCCCTATATCACGCTTCCCTTCCTGTCACGCTTCCCGCCCTACGCCACGCTTCCCGCCCTACGTCACGCTTCCCACCCTGTCAAGCTTCCCACCCTGCCACGCTTCCCGCCCTACGTCACGCTTCCCGCCCTACGTCACGATTCCCACCCTGTCACGATTCCCGCCCTATGTCACGCTTCCCGCCCTACCTCACGCTTCCCGCCCTACGTCACGCTTCCCGCCCTACCTCACGCGTCCCGCCCTACGTCACGCTTCCCGCCCTACGTCACGCTTCCCGCTCTACGTCACGCTTCCCGCTCTACGTCACGCTTCCCGCTCTACGTCACGCTTCCCACCCTTTCACGCTTCCCACCCTGTCACGCTTCCCGCCCTACGTCACGCTTCCCGCCCTACGTCACGCTTCCCGCCCTACGTCACGCTTCCCGCTCTACGTCACGCTTCCCGCTCTACGTCACGCTTCCCGCCTTACGTCACGCTTCCCACCCTGTCACGCTTACGCTTCCCGCCCTGTCACGCTTCCCACCCTATCACGCTTCCCGCCCTACGTCACGCTTCCCGCTCTACGTCACGCTTCCCGCCCTACGTCACGCTTCCCGCCCTACGTCACGCTTCCCACCCTGTCACGCTTACGCTTCCCACCCTGTCACGCTTCCCACCCTGTCACGCTTCCCACCCTGTCACGCTTCCCACCCTATCACGCTCGAACGATGAAGCCGGAGATCTGATGGTGGTCTGATGATTTGGTCACTTGGCAAAGTGGGCCAATTTTGGTAAGCAGAACTGGCGCTGTGGGATGAACCAAACGTAGTGTTAAGGCGCCTAAAAAACGCTCATGGGACACCATGAAAGGCGTTGGTCGCTCATGACAGCAGGACGGTGGCCATGGAAGTCGGAATCCGCTAAGGAGTGTGCAACGACTCACCTGCCGAAGCAACCAGCCCTGAAAATGGATGGCGCTGAAGCGTTTTGCCTATACACTACCGTTACGGGCATGTGCGACGTTCTTTGTGACGTCATGAAGCCGTAACGAGTAGGACGTGCGCGGCGGAAAGCGCAGAAGGGTCTGGGCGTGAGCCCGCTTGGAGCCTCCGTCGGTGCAGATCTTGGTGGTAGTAGCAAATACTCCAGCGAGGCCCTGGAGGACTGACGTGGAGAAGGGTTTCGCGTGAACAGTAGTTGCTCGCGAGTCAGTCGATCCTAAGCTCAAGGAGAAATCTTATGTCGATGTGGCGTGTTTTTTCAAATTGTGTGATGATATGTAATGTATTGTTATATATGAGATAAATAACGCCCTTTGAGCGAAAGGGAATCCGGTTCCTATTCCGGAACCCGGCAGCGGAACCGTTTCAACAATCGTTCCCTCGTTTTTACAGCGAGTGTTCGACGGGGTAACCCAAAGTGGCCTGAAGACGCCGCCGAGAGGTCCGGGAAGAGTTTTCTTTTCTGCCTGAGCGTTCGAGTTCCATGGAATCCTATAGAAGGGAGATATGGTTCGGAACGCGAAGAGCACCGCATTTGCGGCGGTGTCCGGATACTCTCTGCGGACCTTGAAAATTCAGGTGAGGGATGTACGTGGAGATGTCGCGCCGGTTCGTACCCATATCCGCAGCAGGTCTCCAAGGTGAAGAGCCTCTAGTCGATAGAATAATGTAGGTAAGGGAAGTCGGCAAATTGGATCCGTAACTTCGGAATAAGGATTGGCTCTGAGGACCGGGGCGTGTCGGGTTTGGACGGGAAGCGGATGCGGCCGGTGCCGGGCCTGGTCGATGCTCTAGCGTCTCTCGGAGCGCGAGGGCGAAATCCGGACCCGCGTTCCGGCCTTCCGCGGATCTTCCTAGCCGTAAGGCCGTGTCCGTTACGTCTCGTGCGCGATCGACGCGGTTCTGTACGACCGCCGTTCAACGGTCAGCTCAGAACTGGCACGGACAAGGGGAATCCGACTGTCTAATTAAAACAAAGCATTGCGATGGCCCTCGCGGGTGTTGACGCAATGTGATTTCTGCCCAGTGCTCTGAATGTCAACGTGAAGAAATATTATAATACAGGCTAGCTCCTGCTATCCCGACTATAAAAATTGATAAAGAACTGGTTTTTGGCCCACTGTGCAAAATTTTTGTTCCGTTGAAATTTTTATTCCAGTTCATTTAGTTAACCCGCGCGGAGACGCATCTTTTGACACCCCACACGTGAGCCTAGCTCTCACGAAACGTCAAAAAATTGCTTTTTTTTTACGTTTCGTAAGAGCTTGCTAATCTAACCTTTTTTTTTTTTTTTTTGCCGGGTGGAAAATCCTCATGGATGTCCTTCGCCTGGGGCGGGCGAAGGGGTCTGTCAGACTCTTACTGACTAAAAACCACCCCGGTGTTCCCTCATATACTTGACTCCGGGGCAACGGGTGCGAATGGGACTTCCGCTGCCCCGGACTAGTACCGGCCCGCTGTCTGCGGGCCTCATCCCGTGGTGAGGAGTGAGGTCTCAACCCCCCTTTACGTCTAAGAGAGGCGCACGTGAACACTACGCGCCGCCATCTCGGGTCTCGATTGATGGGCCAACGGACGTCCCCGAATCCGTCGACCCCGGACCGTTTTTAGGGGGGTTGAAAGAGGGCGTTGTCCGCCCTTCTTCGACGCCCGGTGCGCCTGGTTCGGGAAGGGAGTGCACTAGTCATCTCCCTCTCCCTTTCCGCAGCCTCCTTCTGCGAGATGACATTCTCACAGAAGGAGATCACCACATCCCAAGACTCTGGACTGCCGACCATGGAACAAACCACAGCCGGCAGCGACAGGTCGCCTCCGACATCCGAAATGAGGGCACGACGCGTCTCCTCCCATGCAACACACTCGGCCAGCGTATGCCACGCCGTGTCCTCCGGACAGTGGGTGCAGTGATAGCACCGAGCATTCGGCTCTCTGTTCAGACGACACAGGTACTTCCCGAAGCAGCCATGCCCCGAAAGCACCTGCGTCGCCCGAAACGTCAGGGAGCCGTATTTCCTCCCGAGCCAGCGGTCAAGTACCGGCCGGACCGCCTCGATTGTAACGAGGCCAGCGGCAGGATGCAAAAGCCTTCTCCGCCACTCCGCCACCAAGACCTCGCGGAGCTGCGACCGACGCAGCTCGATCTCGCGCTGCATCGGTTCACCGCCCCGCGTGCGCACCTCCTCGCGCCACCGGTGTAGTGTTGCGAGTGCTTTCGCCTCCAGGTCCCAGGGCGGGGATCCAGCCAGTACGCAGGCCGCCTCGTAGGAGATCGTGCGATATCCTCTGATGACTCTGACGGCAATCGCTCTCTGAGGTTTACGCAGTATGGCGATGTGGCGGGCCGTCAGGTCAGCAGCCCACACTGGAGCTCCATAAAGGGCCATCGATCGCACGATCCCCACGTATAATCGCCTGCAGGCGGTACTCGGGCCCCCTAAATTCGGAAGCAGCGTTGATAGCGCACCCGCCGCGCCCATCAACTTCGGCACCATCCGCTGGAAGTGGGGACCGAAGTCCCATCGGCTGTCGAGCACCAATCCTAGGTACTTCATGGTTGACTCGACAGCGATTCTGGTACCCTCGACCATAATATGTGATCCCGGCGGCGGCGCCCGTCTGGGGCCATGGAAGGCGATAGCCTCCGACTTGTTGAGGGCCACCTCTAGGCCCAAGCGTCGTATGCGACTCACAACCTGCGACACCGCATCCGTAGCCAGTAACGCTGCCTCTCTATACGAACTCCCCCGGGCCGTGACTAGCGTGTCATCCGCATAACACGTAAGGTTCACCCCCGGTGGGAGCTCGCCTCTCAACACCCAATCGTATCCGATGTTCCACAGGGGTGGGCCCAAAACCGAACCCTGCGGAACACCGCACGATATCTCGCGACGTCCTCTGCCGTCACGTCCCATGAAAGTGACACACCTTCCGGACAAATAGGCCCCCACAATGCGGCAGAGGTAGGGAGGCACCCGATGGTAGCGTAAAGCCTCCCTTATGCAACTCCAGGGCAAGGTGTTAAACGCGTTGGAGATGTCCAAAGACACTGCCAGCACCACCTCGCCCCGGGACACCGCTTCCTCTGCCAGGACTCTCACTCTCATTAAGGCGTCAATGGTAGAGCGCCCATGCCGAAACCCGAACTGGTTGTCGTCCAGGTTCGGTCCCTCACTGCATAAGTGGCTGACGAGGCGATCCGCGATTATCCGTTCGAACAGCTTGCCCAGCAGCACTATGGGCCGATAGGCGGACGGTGAGTCGGCAGGGCGCCCCAACTTCCTGAGCAGAACCAGCCGGCCCGTTTTCCACTGAGTGGGAAACTGGCCTCGCTCAAGACACGCTGAGAGGAGCCCTCTCAGGGGGGGCTCTAATTCCTTCAGAGCAAGAACAAGAGCACGGCCAGGAACACCATCGGGCCCCGGAGCAGTGTTTTTAGCCCGGAGCCGCATCACAGCCGCCCTCATTTCCTGCTGTGTCACTTCTGGGACGCTAGCGCTCTCTTCTTCAGACTCTGCAGCTGTGAGCAAAGCCATCAGTGGTGGCTCGTGCTCTGCTCTCATAGGGAAGAGAGCTGAGACCACGACCTCTAGCAGCTGCGGTTCTAGACTCTCCGTTAGCGGGGGTGCCCAGGGCCGAAGTTTCCCTCGGACCGTGCGGTATGGACGCCCCCACGGGTCCACATCTAGGTTTGCCAGCAGTTCTTCTCTAGATCGCGTCTTCGACTCACTGATGGCCAGCCACAGAGCCTTCCTTGCCAAACGGTATGCCTCATAGAGCGCGGCTTCCTCCTCGGGATTCCGTCGACGTCTCCTCCGGTACCGCGTGTACGGGCGTCTAGCAGCCACACATGCGACACGCAGCTCTGCAATTTCTGCAGACCACCAGTACAATCGGCGCCTTGCAGACTGTGCGTGGACGCGAGGCATGGACGCATCGCAGATTTGCACCATTGCCCCGTTGAACCACTGCGCCTCCTCTTCGACATCGACGTCGACGGGTCCGAATGTCGCCGACTCCCGGATCCAGGCCTGTATTATGGCAGCCTCCTCGAGAGCCTCCCTGTCAATGCGTTTGAGCGCCCAGCGCGGACTGTCTCTTTGCGGGACCGACTGACTGCGGCTACCGGTGGTCGCGGTCTGGGTGGAGACGTCGAAACGTATGTATCGGTGATCCGATAGTGTTTCCACCTCCGCAACCACATGCCAACCGCAGACACGCTGCGCTATAGCGGGGCTAGCGAACGAGACGTCCACTATTGACCCGCCCCGCTGCCGCACGCACGTGTAGACCGAGCCCCGATTTAAGACGGACAGGCCCGTCGTGACAGCCCAATCTTCCAACACCTCACCTCTGGTATCAGTGACTGGAGATCCCCACGCCGCAGACTTGGCGTTGAGATCCCCGAGCAAAAGCACCGGGTGAGGGTGGAACCGGCCTATGACGGCCCCCAACTGAACAAGGAAGCTCTCGAAGTTGGCGAGACCCCTGTTGGGCGAGAAGTATGCCCCGATGGTAACTATACCATCAACGAGGGCGGCAACCCACCCGTGACCTCGGGACACGTTCACTAGGGTCCCGCCGATGATGGCCACCAGGCCATCAAGGTCCCCTACCCAATTATCTCGAGAGGGGATGAAATATGGCTCAGCGACTACCGCCACTTGAATCGACCACTCCACCATGCTTTGGAGCAAAAGATCCTGAGCTCTGGTGCAGTGGTTGATATTTGCCTGTAGGAAATGCAGGTGTGCCATCACTAACACTCCATTTCCTCGGCATCTCCTTCTACCACAAGCCGGGAGTCGGCCGAGGCGTTGCTAGGCTGTGGGGGGGATGCGTTTCCTCCAACAGTCTTGGACCACCGTTTGCTCCTCTTCGTGGGAGCGTCGCAAGCTTTCCCGCCCAGCCTGTGCGCTGCGGGCTTTCCTGCAGCCGCACAAAGACTGCAGTTTGGTCCCACGGAGCACTGGGCTGACTTATGACCCGGCTGACCACAGCGATAGCACAGATCGCTGCGGTCAACCTCAGCAGTACACTGTGCCCGGACATGCCCTCTTTCCAGGCACCGGTAACATTGCATGGTCCTGGGTGGCAGGAGTCTCACTCTCGCCGATACCCATCCCACCAGCAATCGCCTCCCATCCGAGATCTGCTTTGCTGCCGCCACTGGACACCGCAACCAGATCGTACCAAGCCCCTCAGCGCTGAACTTTATTTCTCCAGCCTTGACGTTTTCAGGCGGACACCCGCCGCTACGAGCAATGGCGGTCACTACTTCCTCACGGGTAACCAAGTCGTCCAGCCCATCTACTATCACTTCAGCCGTTTTGAAAGGCCTGGACACCCGGACTTCCTCCGGATTGAGGACATCCCGTAGCTTGGCGGCCAGAGCGTCCGCCCTCTCGCCGCAGGAGGCGCCGGACAGCTCGAACATTTTCGCTCCAGTGGCTGCCGTTTTAAAACGAAAGCCAGCAGGAGTGCCAAAATCCGAAAACTGGAGCTTATCCTTCGCCATCCCCAGGACCGTCTTGTAGGTGACACCCCGTTTGTCGGCTTCGGGCTGCAGTGTTACTACAACAGCCGCGGAGCGTGGAACACGGATCTTGGGAGGGTGTCGGCTGACTGGAGATTCCTGCGCCCGTCCTTTGGGTTCCGATGCCGTGTTAGCCTTACGGCCCCTCTTGCGCTTTTTTTACGGCTAACAACCTTCGTCCAGGCATTGCCGTTGGAACCGGATGTGGTGGCAGCGGGTTGCATGTCTGAGCGAGGTGTCTCACAGCTCAAGCCCGGTGGATTTTTGGCCCCCCCGATGATCTTTTTGGCTCCATCAGCGGGCTTTGGCCTTTTGGCCTGCTCTGCGGGTTTTTTGGCTCCCTCAGTCACCTTTTTACCCCTCTCCGCTGGTTTCGGTAAAGCGGGCCATGAGCTCGCCTCTTCAGTGCATCGCCTGTCCGCTGCAAGTGGCGGCCGGAGGATTTCAGTCTGGCGTAGCCTCGACTCTAACCGGACAGCCATCATCTCAGTGACACGAGACGCCAGCTCACTCAGCTGTTCCTGTCCCAGTGCCACCCGCGTTGGGACAGAAGTGACACTTGCCGGAGCCAGACCAGCCTCTTGCTGCCGACAAAAATCCGCCCTTAGAGCAGCGACCTCAGTCTGAAGTTCCTCCAACTTGTGTTGGAGACGGCTGTTCTCCTCTTGCAGCTTCTTTGTCTCTTCTGTGGTCGTGCGGACAAGGAGGAACTCCACCGCCTCCTTGATACCTTCTGCTGCCTCCTTTAAAGCACGTGTGAACGTGCCCTTCAGGTTGCCAGACTTTGTGGCCACCTTCAGGATCACGTCCACACCGTCCATTACCTGTTGATTCAAAGCCTCCGCTGTCAAACTCTCCGTGGCAGCGGTGGTCCTAGACCGCCTTTCTCTGGCCAATCGAGACATTTCGGAGACCTCATCCGTCGCTATCGCCTTGCGGCCCTCACGCCTCGCGGCATTGAGCTCCGCCTTAGTGCTAATTAGTGAGGCAGTGTTTACGCGCGCCACATGCATAGCTCCGTCGGAATCACTCACTCCGCTGGCTGCTGGCGTATCAGGCCGCTTTAAAAAGCGACCCCGGGAGTCACGCGCCGCCACCGGAGCGGGTGCTCCTAAAGGTGTCGCACGACCTCTGCCCCTCCTCGCTGTCGGGACCTTGGCGGCGGGAAGATTCTCCTCACTCGAGGACACACTCCCCGACCCCGATTGGTCCAGCCTGTCACCGCGCGACCGTTTCCCCCAAAATTTGGAGGAAACGTTCGTGCCACGCTTACCACATTCCTTGTCGGATACGCTTAAAACTAAATTGGTCACGTCCTCAAACGACTGAGTCCGTGACTGCGTTTGTGAGCCTCCTCGGCTCTTGTTGCCGTCGCCGGCAAGCGGAACCTCCGCCAATATGCTAGGCACACCCTCATCTTCGTTGTTTGAGTTTAATTTATTCTGTTCCATTTTATTCCCACGAGTAGTAGGGAAGTATAAGTCCACCTAGGCAGAGCCCTTTTACCCAGGTAAGCCTACATACTGTAGAGTGCGGCAGGTGCTCTACAGGGGAGGCGCTAACGACTGGACTCCCTCCAGCCATTCATCCCCTCGCCGCGCCTCTAAACTTGGGATTAGGTGGTTTTTTATCTTAGAGGTATCCTTCCTCTGGGCCAGGCGGTTAAGCCAAGCCCCCGACGGCGGCATTAAACATGCCTCCGTTCGCTGTCCGGCTAACCCGACTCAGCGAACCCGTCGAAAGTTCTCTCCTAGGGATTTCCCTGAAGGAGAGAAACGCCCACCACATCGGTGCGCCTGCACCGCTGCGGCATAGTCGCATCCACGCCAATCGACGACCGTCGATCGATCAGGAGCGACCCCTCCTGGTGTCCCTCTTAGTCTGGTCTCTCACTTTGGACCTTTCCGGCATGAGTAACTCTACCGGCAGAGCCCCAAAGATCATTGAGACACGCAAGCCCCACCACGACGACAACGTGGGGACACATTCGGGGGGTGCTAATCTAACCTAACCTAACTAACCTAACCTAACCTAACCAAACCATCGATATTTCTGCCTCCAGGAGAGCTTTTTTTACCTAGTTTTTTGCATATTAATTATAATACAGGCTAGCTCCTGCTATCCCGACTATAAAAATTGACATCGCAGCTTTATATTAAAAAAACTGGTTTTTGGCCCACTGTGCAAAATTTTTGTTCCGTTGAAATTTTTATTCCAGTTCATTTAGTTAACCCGCGCGGAGACGCATCTTTTGACACCCCACACGTGAGCCTAGCTCTCACGAAACGTCAAAAAATTGCTTTTTTTTAACCGACGAAAAAAAGGAGGAGGTTCTCAATTCGACCGTATATATATATTTTTTTTTTTTTTTTTTTTTTTTTTTTTTTTTTTTGTGTATGTTCAGCCCTCACTCCGTCATTTATGAACCGATTTTGATTATTCTTTTTTTATTAGATAGGGTATACCTCAAGGGTGGTCCCATGTCAAGGAAGTCAGGATCTGACAGTGGAAACCTGATAAAATTGAGAGAAAACCTTGAAAATTGTGGGCACGTTTAGCGTTTCTGTATGTATGTTCGGCCTTCACTTCGTTATTTATGAACCGATTTTGATTATTCTTTTTTTGTTAGATAGGGTATACCTCAAGGATGGTCCCATAATTAGGAAATCAGGATGTGACCATGAAATCCTGATAAAATTGAGAGAAAACCTCGAAAATTGTGGATATGTTTAGCGTTTCTGTACGTATGTTCGGCCCTCACTCCGTTATTTATGAACCGATTTTGATGATTTTTCTTTTATTGGATAGGGTATACCTCAAGGGTGGTATTATGTCAA
This sequence comes from Polia nebulosa, assembly GCA_951329385.1. Lineage (NCBI taxonomy): Eukaryota > Metazoa > Arthropoda > Insecta > Lepidoptera > Noctuidae > Polia > Polia nebulosa. The sequence goes on along the minus strand of OX589588.1, from coordinate 8,608,215 downwards.
GGACATCAGGATCTGATCATGGGATCCTGAAAAAATTGAGAGAGAACTTCGAAAATTGGGCACGAATATTGTTTCTGTTTACTTTTCATAACTTAATCAGGTATTTGCATTTAGGAACCATCACATCATGAAACTGAGCTGATGATGGAAACCATAGCTTTCCTAAACAATAGAAGTTAGATATTAAAACTAGTTTTAGTGACAAATACCACTTAATATGGTTTGAAGAAAAGACGTCTTTACAGTATTGGAGGTAACCTCAACTGGTCAATATCCTGGGAACTTCATGGAAGGATGGTTATTTCATCAGCTCAGTGGCAAGAGGAATGATGAAGAATTAGAAATTAGCCTCAGAGTGTTACAAGATGATGCGAGCCACAAAAAATCATAAAATAAAAAACTTTTTAACAAAAAAATTAACCGACGAAAAAGAACTAAAAAGCAAAAAATAAATAAAACTTTAAAGTCTTGAGTAATGAGCATATTTACCTACATAAAATATCAAATTTTATATAAACTAATTTTGAGTCGGCGCCAATTAATAAAATGATTAATTACCTACTTACAGCCTTCTTCATTTGTAAGTACTTATAAAATTTAGATATTTAATAATCAGATTGTTGTTTGGCGCCGACTCAAAATTAGTTTATATAAAATTTGATATTTTATGTAGGTAAATATGCTCATTACTCAAGACTTTAAAGTTTTATTTATTTTTTGCTTTTTAGTTCTTTTTCGTCGGTTAATTTTTTTGTTAAAAAGTTTTTTTTTACGTTTCGTAAGAGCTTGCTAATCTAACCTAACCTAACTAACCTAACCTAACCTAACCAAACCATCGATATTTCTGCCTCCAGGAGAGCTTTTTTTACCTAGTTTTTTGCATATTAATTATAATACAGGCTAGCTCCTGCTATCCCGACTATAAAAATTGACATCGCAGCTTTATATTAAAAAACTGGTTTTTGGCCCACTGTGCAAAATTTTTGTTCCGTTGAAATTTTTATTCCAGTTCATTTAGTTAACCCGCGCGGAGACGCATCTTTTGACACCCCACACGTGAGCCTAGCTCTCACGAAACGTCAAAAAATTGCTTTTTTTTTACGTTTCGTAAGAGCTTGCTAATCTAACCTAACCTAACTAACCTAACCTAACCTAACCAAACCATCGATATTTCTGCCTCCAGGAGAGCTTTTTTTACCTAGTTTTTTGCATATTAATTATAATACAGGCTAGCTCCTGCTATCCCGACTATAAAAATTGACATCGCAGCTTTATATTAAAAAACTGGTTTTTGGCCCACTGTGCAAAATTTTTGTTCCGTTGAAATTTTTGTTCCAGTTCATTTAGTTAACCCGCGCGGAGACGCATCTTTTGACACCCCACACGTGAGCCTAGCTCTCACGAAACGTCAAAAAATTGCTTTTTTTTACGTTTCGTAAGAGCTTGCTAATCTAACCTAACCTAACTAACCTAACCTAACCTAACCAAACCATCGATATTTCTGCCTCCAGGAGAGCTTTTTTTACCTAGTTTTTTGCATATTAATTATAATACAGGCTAGCTCCTGCTATCCCGACTATAAAAATTGACATCGCAGCTTTATATTAAAAAACTGGTTTTTGGCCCTCTGTGCAAAATTTTTGTTCCGTTGAAATTTTTATTCCAGTTCGTTTAGTTAACCCGCGCGGAGACGCATCTTTTGACACCCCACACGTGAGCCTAGCTCTCACGAAACGTCAAAAAATTGCTTTTTTTTTACGTTTCGTAAGAGCTTGCTAATCTAACCTAACCTAACTAACCTAACCTAACCTAACCAAACCATCGATATTTCTGCCTCCAGGAGAGCTTTTTTTACCTAGTTTTTTGCATATTAATTATAATACAGGCTAGCTCCTGCTATCCCGACTATAAAAATTGACATCGCAGCTTTATATTAAAAAACTGGTTTTTGGCCCACTGTGCAAAATTTTTGTTCCGTTGAAATTTTTATTCCAGTTCATTTAGTTAACCCGCGCCGAGACGCATCTTTTGACACCCCACTCGTGAGCCTAGCTCTCACGAAACGTCAAAAAATTGCTTTTTTTTTACGTTTCGTAAGAGCTTGCTAATCTAACCTAACCTAACTAACCTAACACCACCTAGCACCACCTTCCACCGGCTAGCGTCAGAGATACTTTTGGCCTGAGACCCTGTTACCTATCTTCGGGTTTTGTACATGAGGTATGCATGCAGTAAATAAGAGTCCTTAGATTTGGTCTTCACATATATCACGTTTATTTATTGCACTTCAATACACTTTATAGCACTCCGTTCTCAGAAAATTGTATGTTCAACTTACAATTTATGTCGAAACACTTTTACCACATCTTTCGAAGATTAGGGGTCCAGTTCAGAGGTCCTCAAACGGCATCTACGCCGTGGTCATCTAATCTTGGGCATTTCTGGACACGTGGGTGCTTATGTTCAGTACCCTTCGCTATTGTCAAAACTGCATAATTCTTCCTAAATATGACGTGACTATGATTCGACCATTTTTATATTTTTATCCTTAAAGTAAATCTAACGTAGGAACCCTGCCAACAAATAGAAAGATTTGATCAGACTCCTGAATGCCACGCGCTTAAGACTTAGCATCAGCACAGAAAAAAAACCCAAAAAGACTACTTACATCGTCCTACATCCGAATGCTTAATGCATTTGAACTTAACTCTGGTTCCAGCTACCTTTCGAGACATCATAGGTGCTTTTATGTAGTTTTTCCAATAAATAAAATTTCTTTAAACAGACTCGTTGCAGATCAACTTGGAAAAAAGAAAGACGTCATACGTCAATCTGTCATCTGTCAACTCGCAAAATAACGCTTCATTCCACGAATCTAAATTTATTCTATTTTTAGGTGTTACAATACACCTTACCCCGGTTAAAAAAAAAACTTTCATTAGAAAGATTTTTTTTCCTCAATCAAAACTATATTGCCATGCGCATTCAGAATCTCACCAAAACCCTCGACAGAAACTGGGGCAACCCTAAACAAATATGAATTTAGATTCCCCTCAGACACAATAACTAAATTACTACTATATAAGTACTAATTTAATTTAAGTTTTCAATTAAGTATTAAGTATCAAATAAAAATCAAGAAACAGGATGAGAAGGTATGCATAACCCCCAATACACCTTAACAAAAGTCTGTATTTAGGTATGCACACATTTAAATAAAGTTTCAAGTTTAGTTTAATTAAATAATCAATACTCCTTAACGCAAAGTATTGTTATTCCAAAGGATCTATAAATTTTATATCTAAATAGCTACTAGATACTAGAAGTATCAAGTATTCACAAGAAACTATTTCAAAACTAATAAAAAAAAAAAATATTTAGTTTTGACAACATTAATCTCTTATTCAAGTAATTGAGATTCAATGAGTAAGTATTAAGTTTTATTTTATTAACCTCAATCTCCAATCCTAGCAAGTAACAGTAATACCATAACAACAAGTTCCTAAAGAAAGTAATATCACATCACAAATCTAAGTGATTGTGATTTATCAATGTATTGAGTTTAACTTTGTAGTTAAGTAATTTACAAAAGTCATATTCTATATATTTGAAATTCAAAAGCATTAAGGATAATTTAATTAAACAGGATTATCAGAAACTGTTTAATCAAATTTCATAAGTATTGGCTTGGGAGCAATTCAAGCATGAACCCCAAGCCAAAAACTAAAAGTGAATTGAGGACTATTTGCCCATCTAAACGAATTTGGGTATGCAATACCAGACACACTTACCGTGTATCTTTTAATGGACAGACTTACGAGCATCCTAGCCAACCGTTAACAAAAAAAACGAATTGGGGTTCAACTATCCATCTAAACAAATTCGGATATTCAATATACCAGATACATTTATCATGTATCTTTTAGTGAACAAACTATAAGATGTCCTATAATCAATTCCAAAAGTTAATTATAAATATAATAAATAAAAGTTAAATTTAGTTATCTAAGAGTGAATTGAGGACTATTTGCCCACCTAAACAAATTTGGGTATTCAATATACCAGACACACTTATCGTGTATCTTTTAATGGACAGACTTACGAGCATCCTAGCCAATTGTTAATAAAATAAACGAATTGGGGTTCAACTGTCCATCTAAACAAATTTGGATATTCAATATACCAGATACATTTATCATGTATCTTTTAGTGAACAAACCATAAGATGTCCTATAACCAATTCAATATGTGAATTAAACATATAATTCCATAAGTGAATCCAATTAAAAGGATTCAATGAATAAAAGTTAAATTGAGTTTTATTTAATTAAGTTGGGCGCCTGTGGGATCATCAATAAATAAATTTGAGTAAATATCCCACATTTATAAAAGCTGGTATCACTAGTTACTAAGAGAATTGAGAAGTTTTTTTTTATACTAATAAAGTAAATTTTAAAGTTTCAATAACTCCGGTGAAGTATTATAGTCATCCGAGAAATTCTCATTAAATATTGAGACCAAGTTAAAATTCGTTTGACTATTTCACTATCAATCCACAGTCAACTATCCAAGTAAACGGTACAAGTCAGAAATTGGTCAGCAATTGGTTCCGAACACAAGCGTACCTCATCGGCCACCGTAGGTGCCAGATAGTCCTCTTACTTGAAACTGCCACACAGACCCAGATACCGCTTGCAGATCTCATCCCAGGATACATTTGGATTTACTGAAACATTAAAATAATTCAATTCATGTACAAATTCCTACCTAAGAAGGTAATCAATCCATAATTTATACATCCTGAACAAAAGAAATCTTAAGTTTCTATACTTAAGTTAAATTAAAAAGTTAATATTATACAAGTTAATATTATATAATATTAGGTGTAAAAAAAATTACCATGAGTTGAAACAATAGTGATCAATACAAATTATAGTTTAAGTTTCACTAAGTGAACATAAGAAGCTAATATTAGACACTCATAGCTGCATCTAATATAAATGAGTTGTTACAATCATTAAATTCAAGAATACATATCAAGGGATGAGGCTCAACAGACCATGTGCTGATAACCTCAAATTAAGTACCTTCACAATAATATTAGATATTGAACAACTCCAATAATTAAGTTAATCACCATTTAAGTTTAACCCTTAATTAATAAGGCATAAGACAGGCAACCTAAAATTTTGCCATGTGCTTATAAAGTCAGTGAAAAAATTGTCACAGCAATATAAATTAATATTTAACATGTTTACAAAGTAAGTTAAACACTATTTAAGTTTTAACTAATAAACAAAGGCTTAAAATTGGAAACTATAATATAAATTTTCAACAATGTGCCTTTTAACCAGAATTGTGTCAAAATACTTGACCTAAAAGAATTAACTAAAGATTATTAATCAATCTTAATCATATTACTACAAAAAAACCTCATGCCCCACGTTGGGCGCCATTGTAAAGAAAATATTTCTTCCACCGGCTAGCGTCAGAGATACTTTTGGCCTGAGACCCTGTTACCTATCTTCGGGTTTTGTACATGAGGTATGCATGCAGTAAATAAGAGTCCTTAGATTTGGTCTTCACATATATCACGTTTATTTATTGCACTTCAATACACTTTATAGCACTCCGTTCTCAGAAAATTGTATGTTCAACTTACAATTTATCTCGAAACACTTTTACCACAACTTTCGAAGATAAGGGGTCCAGTTCAGAGGTCCTCAAACGGCATCTACGCCGTGGTCATCTAATCTTGGGCATTTCTGGACACGTGGGTGCTTATGTTCAGTACCCTTCGCTATTGTCAAAACTGCATAATTCTTCCTAAATATGACGTGACTATGATTCGACCATTTTTATATTTTTATCCTTAAAGTAAATCTAACGTAGGAACCCTGCCAACAAATAGAAAGATTTGATCAGACTCCTGAATGCCACGCGCTTAAGACTTAGCATCAGCACAGAAAAAAAACCCAAAAAGACTACTTACATCGTCCTACATCCGAATGCTTAATGCATTTGAACTTAACTCTGGTTCCAGCTACCTTTCGAGACATCATAGGTGCTTTTATGTAGTTTTTCCAATAAATAAAATTTCTTTAAACAGACTCGTTGCAGATCAACTTGGAAAAAAGAAAGACGTCATACGTCAATCTGTCATCTGTCAACTCGCAAAATAACGCTTCATTCCACGAATCTAAATTTATTCTATTTTTAGGTGTTACAACCTAACCAAACCATCGATATTTCTGCCTCCAGGAGAGCTTTTTTTACCTAGTTTTTTGCATATTAATTATAATACAGGCTAGCTCCTGCTATCCCGACTATAAAAATTGACATCGCAGCTTTATATTAAAAAACTGGTTTTTGGCCCACTGTGCAAAATTTTTGTTCCGTTGAAATTTTTATTCCAGTTCATTTAGTTAACCCGCGCGGAGACGCATCTTTTGACACCCCACACGTGAGCCTAGCTCTCACGAAACGTCAAAAAATTGCTTTTTTTTACGTTTCGTAAGAGCTTGCTAATCTAACCTAACCTAACTAACCTAACCTAACCAAACCATCGATATTTCTGCCTCCAGGAGAGCTTTTTTTACCTAGTTTTTTGCATATTAATTATAATACAGGCTAGCTCCTGCTATCCCGACTATAAAAATTGACATCGCAGCTTTATATTAAAACACTGGTTTTTGGCCCACTGTGCAAAATTTTTGTTCCGTTGAAATTTTTATTCCAGTTCATTTAGTTAACCCGCGCGGAGACGCATCTTTTGACACCCCACACGTGAGCCTAGCTCTCACGAAACGTCAACAAATTGCTTTTTTTTACGTTTCGTAAGAGCTTGCTAATCTAACCTAACCTAACTAACCTAACCTAACCTAACCAAACCATCGATATTTCTGCCTCCAGGAGAGCTTTTTTTACCTAGTTTTTTGCATATTAATTATAATACAGGCTAGCTCCTGCTATCCCGACTATAAAAATTGACATCGCAGCTTTATATTAAAAAACTGGTTTTTGGCCCACTGTGCAAAATTTTTGTTCCGTTGAAATTTTTATTCCAGTTCATTTAGTTAACCCGCGCGGAGACGCATCTTTTGACACCCCACACGTGAGCCTAGCTCTCACGAAACGTCAAAAAATTGCTTTTTTTTTACGTTTCGTAAGAGCTTGCTAATCTTACCTAACCTAACTAACCTAACACCACCTAGCACCACCTTCCACCGGCTAGCGTCAGAGATACTTTTGGCCTGAGACCCTGTTACCTATCTTCGGGTTTTGTACATGAGGTATGCATGCAGTAAATAAGAGTCGTTAGATTTGGTCTTCACATATATCACGTTTATTTATTGCACTTCAATACACTTTATAGCACTCCGTTCTCAGAAAATTGTATGTTCAACTTACAATTTATGTCGAAACACTTTTACCACATCTTTCGAAGATTAGGGGTCCAGTTCAGAGGTCCTCAAACGGCATCTACGCCGTGGTCATCTAATCTTGGGCATTTCTGGACACGTGGGTGCTTATGTTCAGTACCCTTCGCTATTGTCAAAACTGCATAATTCTTCCTAAATATGACGTGACTATGATTCGACCATTTTTATATTTTTATCCTTAAAGTAAATCTAACGTAGGAACCCTGCCAACAAATAGAAAGATTTGATCAGACTCCTGAATGCCACGCGCTTAAGACTTAGCATCAGCACAGAAAAAAAACTCAAAAAGACTACTTACATCGTCCTACATCCGAATGCTTAATGCATTTGAACTTAACTCTGGTTCCAGCTACCTTTCGAGACATCATAGGTGCTTTTATGTAGTTTTTCCAATAAATAAAATTTCTTTAAACAGACTCGTTGCAGATCAACTTGGAAAAAAGAAAGACGTCATACGTCAATCTGTCATCTGTCAACTCGCAAAATAACGCTTCATTCCACGAATCTAAATTTATTCTATTTTTAGGTGTTACAACCTAACCAAACCATCGATATTTCTGCCTCCAGGAGAGCTTTTTTTACCTAGTTTTTTGCATATTTATTATAATACAGGCTAGCTCCTGCTATCCCGACTATAAAAATTGACATCGCAGCTTTATATTAAAAAACTGGTTTTTGGCCCACTGTGCAAAATTTTTGTTCCGTTGAAATTTTTATTCCAGTTCATTTAGTTAACCCACGCGGAGACGCATCTTTTGACACCCCACACGTGAGCCTAGCTCTCACGAAACGTCAAAAAATTGCTTTTTTTTACGTTTCGTAAGAGCTTGCTAATCTAACCTAACCTAACTAACCTAACCTAACCAAACCATCGATATTTCTGCCTCCAGGAGAGCTTTTTTTACCTAGTTTTTTGCATATTAATTATAATACAGGCTAGCTCCTGCTATCCCGACTATAAAAATTGACATCGCAGCTTTATATTAAAAAACTGGTTTTTGGCCCACTGTGCAAAATTTTTGTTCCGTTGAAATTTTTATTCCAGTTCATTTAGTTAACCCGCGCGGAGACGCATCTTTTGACACCCCACACGTGAGCCTAGCTCTCACGAAACGTCAAAAAATTGCTTTTTTTTTACGTTTCGTAAGAGCTTGCTAATCTAACCTAACCTAACTAACCTAACCTAACCTAACCAAACCATCGATATTTCTGCCTCCAGGAGAGCTTTTTTTACCTAGTTTTTTGCATATTAATTATAATACAGGCTAGCTCCTGCTATCCCGACTATAAAAATTGACATCGCAGCTTTATATTAAAAAACTGGTTTTTGGCCCACTGTGCAAAATTTTTGTTCCGTTGAAATTTTTATTCCAGTTCATTTAGTTAACCCGCGCGGAGACGCATCTTTTGACACCCCACACGTGAGCCTAGCTCTCACGAAACGTCAAAAAATTGCTTTTTTTTTACGTTTCGTAAGAGCTTGCTAATCTAACCTAACCTAACTAACCTTTTTTTTTTTTTGTTGCCGGGGTGGAAAATCCTCATGGATGTCCTTCGCCCGGGGCGGGCGAAGGGGTCTGTCAGACTCTTACTGACTAAAAACCACCCCGGTGTTCCGTCCCACACCTGGACCGGGGATCGTGAGAGCTAGTACGACTTCCATGATCCCCGGCAAGTGCCGGCCCGCCTATGCGGGCCACCTCTGGCTCGCGGGGAGAGTGAGGTGTCCTCTCCCCGCGACGTCTAATAGGGGCGCGCGTGGACCACTACGCGCCGCCGCCTCGGGTCCTGCTGGATAGGGGGCGGCGGACGACCCCGAGTCCGCCGGCCCTCTGGACCTATTAAGGGGGGCTGGAAGAGGGCGTGGTCCGCCCTCCGCCGACGCCCGGTACGTCTGCTGCGGATCGGGAGAGTGGCCACGGCCTCCCTTTCCCTTTCCGCAGCCTCCTTCTGCGAAATTACGAATTCACAGAAGGAGATCACCGCATCCCACGACTCGGCGCTCCCGACCATCGAACGTGCGACGGCCGGCAGCGACAGGTCGGGGCCCACTTCGGATACGAGGGCACGGCGCTGCTCCTCCCATGCGGCACACTCTGCCAGTGTGTGCTGCGCCGTGTCCTCCCGACAGTCGGTGCAGTGATGGCACCGAGCGTCCGGCTCCCTGTTTATGCGACACAGGTACTTCCCGAAGCAGCCATGCCCCAAGAGCACCTGCGTCGCCCGAAACGACAGGGAGCCGTGCTTCCTCCCGAGCCATTCGTCGAGCACTGGTCGGATCGCGTCGACGGTAGCAAGGCGCGGTAGGGCGTGAAAGTCTATCCCGCCATTCTGCCATCATGACCTCGCGGAGCTGTGACCGACGCAACTCGATCTCGCGCTGCATCGGTTCTACCTACCTAACCTAACTAACCTAACCTAACCAAACCATCGATATTTCTGCCTCCAGGAGAGCTTTTTTTACCTAGTTTTTTGCATATTAATTATAATACAGGCTAGCTCCTGCTATCCCGACTATAAAAATTGACATCGCAGCTTTATATTAAAACACTGGTTTTTGGCCCACTGTGCAAAATTTTTGTTCCGTTGAAATTTTTATTCCAGTTCATTTAGTTAACCCGCGCGGAGACGCATCTTTTGACACCCCACACGTGAGCCTAGCTCTCACGAAACGTCAACAAATTGCTTTTTTTTACGTTTCGTAAGAGCTTGCTAATCTAACCTAACCTAACTAACCTAACCTAACCTAACCAAACCATCGATATTTCTGCCTCCAGGAGAGCTTTTTTTACCTAGTTTTTTGCATATTAATTATAATACAGGCTAGCTCCTGCTATCCCGACTATAAAAATTGACATCGCAGCTTTATATTAAAAAACTGGTTTTTGGCCCACTGTGCAAAATTTTTGTTCCGTTGAAATTTTTATTCCAGTTCATTTAGTTAACCCGCGCGGAGACGCATCTTTTGACACCCCACACGTGAGCCTAGCTCTCACGAAACGTCAAAAAATTGCTTTTTTTTTACGTTTCGTAAGAGCTTGCTAATCTAACCTAACCTAACTAACCTAACCTAACCTAACCAAACCATCGATATTTCTGCCTCCAGGAGAGCTTTTTTTACCTAGTTTTTTGCATATTAATTATAATACAGGCTAGCTCCTGCTATCCCGACTATAAAAATTGACATCGCAGCTTTATATTAAAAAACTGGTTTTTGGCCCTCTGTGCAAAATTTTTGTTCCGTTGAAATTTTTATTCCAGTTCGTTTAGTTAACCCGCGCGGAGACGCATCTTTTGACACCCCACACGTGAGCCTAGCTCTCACGAAACGTCAAAAAATTGCTTTTTTTTTACGTTTCGTAAGAGCTTGCTAATCTAACCTAACCTAACTAACCTAACCTAACCTAACCAAACCATCGATATTTCTGCCTCCAGGAGAGCTTTTTTTACCTAGTTTTTTGCATATTAATTATAATACAGGCTAGCTCCTGCTATCCCGACTATAAAAATTGACATCGCAGCTTTATATTAAAACACTGGTTTTTGGCCCACTGTGCAAAATTTTTGTTCCGTTGAAATTTTTATTCCAGTTCATTTAGTTAACCCGCGCGGAGACGCATCTTTTGACACCCCACACGTGAGCCTAGCTCTCACGAAACGTCAACAAATTGCTTTTTTTTACGTTTCGTAAGAGCTTGCTAATCTAACCTAACCTAACTAACCTAACCTAACCTAACCAAACCATCGATATTTCTGCCTCCAGGAGAGCTTTTTTTACCTAGTTTTTTGCATATTAATTATAATACAGGCTAGCTCCTGCTATCCCGACTATAAAAATTGACATCGCAGCTTTATATTAAAAAACTGGTTTTTGGCCCACTGTGCAAAATTTTTGTTCCGTTGAAATTTTTATTCCAGTTCATTTAGTTAACCCGCGCGGAGACGCATCTTTTGACACCCCACACGTGAGCCTAGCTCTCACGAAACGTCAAAAAATTGCTTTTTTTTTACGTTTCGTAAGAGCTTGCTAATCTTACCTAACCTAACTAACCTAACACCACCTAGCACCACCTTCCACCGGCTAGCGTCAGAGATACTTTTGGCCTGAGACCCTGTTACCTATCTTCGGGTTTTGTACATGAGGTATGCATGCAGTAAATAAGAGTCGTTAGATTTGGTCTTCACATATATCACGTTTATTTATTGCACTTCAATACACTTTATAGCACTCCGTTCTCAGAAAATTGTATGTTCAACTTACAATTTATGTCGAAACACTTTTACCACATCTTTCGAAGATTAGGGGTCCAGTTCAGAGGTCCTCAAACGGCATCTACGCCGTGGTCATCTAATCTTGGGCATTTCTGGACACGTGGGTGCTTATGTTCAGTACCCTTCGCTATTGTCAAAACTGCATAATTCTTCCTAAATATGACGTGACTATGATTCGACCATTTTTATATTTTTATCCTTAAAGTAAATCTAACGTAGGAACCCTGCCAACAAATAGAAAGATTTGATCAGACTCCTGAATGCCACGCGCTTAAGACTTAGCATCAGCACAGAAAAAAAACTCAAAAAGACTACTTACATCGTCCTACATCCGAATGCTTAATGCATTTGAACTTAACTCTGGTTCCAGCTACCTTTCGAGACATCATAGGTGCTTTTATGTAGTTTTTCCAATAAATAAAATTTCTTTAAACAGACTCGTTGCAGATCAACTTGGAAAAAAGAAAGACGTCATACGTCAATCTGTCATCTGTCAACTCGCAAAATAACGCTTCATTCCACGAATCTAAATTTATTCTATTTTTAGGTGTTACAACCTAACCAAACCATCGATATTTCTGCCTCCAGGAGAGCTTTTTTTACCTAGTTTTTTGCATATTTATTATAATACAGGCTAGCTCCTGCTATCCCGACTATAAAAATTGACATCGCAGCTTTATATTAAAAAACTGGTTTTTGGCCCACTGTGCAAAATTTTTGTTCCGTTGAAATTTTTATTCCAGTTCATTTAGTTAACCCGCGCGGAGACGCATCTTTTGACACCCCACACGTGAGCCTAGCTCTCACGAAACGTCAAAAAATTGCTTTTTTTTACGTTTCGTAAGAGCTTGCTAATCTAACCTAACCTAACTAACCTAACCTAACCAAACCATCGATATTTCTGCCTCCAGGAGAGCTTTTTTTACCTAGTTTTTTGCATATTAATTATAATACAGGCTAGCTCCTGCTATCCCGACTATAAAAATTGACATCGCAGCTTTATATTAAAAAACTGGTTTTTGGCCCACTGTGCAAAATTTTTGTTCCGTTGAAATTTTTATTCCAGTTCATTTAGTTAACCCGCGCGGAGACGCATCTTTTGACACCCCACACGTGAGCCTAGCTCTCACGAAACGTCAAAAAATTGCTTTTTTTTTACGTTTCGTAAGAGCTTGCTAATCTAACCTAACCTAACTAACCTAACCTAACCTAACCAAACCATCGATATTTCTGCCTCCAGGAGAGCTTTTTTTACCTAGTTTTTTGCATATTAATTATAATACAGGCTAGCTCCTGCTATCCCGACTATAAAAATTGACATCGCAGCTTTATATTAAAAAACTGGTTTTTGGCCCACTGTGCAAAATTTTTGTTCCGTTGAAATTTTTATTCCAGTTCATTTAGTTAACCCGCGCGGAGACGCATCTTTTGACACCCCACACGTGAGCCTAGCTCTCACGAAACGTCAAAAAATTGCTTTTTTTTTACGTTTCGTAAGAGCTTGCTAATCTAACCTAACCTAACTAACCTTTTTTTTTTTTTGTTGCCGGGGTGGAAAATCCTCATGGATGTCCTTCGCCCGGGGCGGGCGAAGGGGTCTGTCAGACTCTTACTGACTAAAAACCACCCCGGTGTTCCGTCCCACACCTGGACCGGGGATCGTTAGAGCTAGTACGACTTCCATGATCCCCGGCAAGTGCCGGCCCGCCTATGCGGGCCACCTCTGGCTCGCGGGGAGAGTGAGGTGTCCTCTCCCCGCGACGTCTAATAGGGGCGCGCGTGGACCACTACGCGCCGCCGCCTCGGGTCCTGCTGGATAGGGGGCGGCGGACGACCCCGAGTCCGCCGGCCCTCTGGACCTATTAAGGGGGGCTGGAAGAGGGCGTGGTCCGCCCTCCGCCGACGCCCGGTACGTCTGCTGCGGATCGGGAGAGTGGCCACGGCCTCCCTTTCCCTTTCCGCAGCCTCCTTCTGCGAAATTACGAATTCACAGAAGGAGATCACCGCATCCCACGACTCGGCGCTCCCGACCATCGAACGTGCGACGGCCGGCAGCGACAGGTCGGGGCCCACTTCGGATACGAGGGCACGGCGCTGCTCCTCCCATGCGGCACACTCTGCCAGTGTGTGCTGCGCCGTGTCCTCCCGACAGTCGGTGCAGTGATGGCACCGAGCGTCCGGCTCCCTGTTTATGCGACACAGGTACTTCCCGAAGCAGCCATGCCCCAAGAGCACCTGCGTCGCCCGAAACGACAGGGAGCCGTGCTTCCTCCCGAGCCATTCGTCGAGCACTGGTCGGATCGCGTCGACGGTAGCAAGGCGCGGTAGGGCGTGAAAGTCTATCCCGCCATTCTGCCATCATGACCTCGCGGAGCTGTGACCGACGCAACTCGATCTCGCGCTGCATCGGTTCACCGCCCCGCGTCCGCACCTCCTCGCGCCACCGGTACAGCGAGGCGAGGACTCTCGCCTCCAAGTCCCAGGGCGGAGATCCGGCCAGTGCACAACCCGCCTCGTAGGAGATCGTGCGATATCCCCTAATAGCCCTGACGGCCATCGCCCTCTGCGGTCTTCGCAATATCGCGATGCTGCCGGCCGTCAGGTCAGAAGCCCAAACCGGGGCCCCATACAAGGCCATGGATCGCACGATCCCCAAGTACAACCGGCTACAGGCGGTGCTCGGGCCCCCTAAATTAGGAAGCAGCGTTGCGTGCGCGCCCGCGGCGCCCATCAACTTGGGCGTCAACCGTCGAAAGTGGGGGCCAAAATCCCACCGGCTGTCGAGCACCAATCCTAAGTACTTCATGGTGGACTCGACAGCGATTTGGACTCCCCCGACCACGATGTGTGACCCCGGCGGCGGCGCCCGTCGGGGGCCGTGAAAAACCATGGCCTCCGACTTGTTGAGGGCCACCTCCAGCCCCAGGCGTCGTATGCGACCCACCACCTGTGAGACCGCAGCCGTCGCCAGCAACGCTGCCTCCCTATACGAGCTCCCCCGGGCCGTGACCAGCGTGTCGTCCGCGTAACACGTCAGGTCCACTCCCGGTTGGAGCTCGCCCCTCAGCACCCAGTCGTAACCGATGTTCCACAGGGGTGGGCCTAGGACCGAGCCCTGCGCAACACCGCACGACATATCGCGACGGCCCTCACCGTCGCGTCCCCTGTAGGTGACACACCTTTCCGCCTAATAAGCCCCAACGATGCGGCGGAGGTAGCGGGGCACCCTGTGGTACCTTAGTGCCTCCCGAATACAACTCCAGGGCAGGGTGTTGAAGGCGTTGGATATGTCCAGGGACACCGCCAGCATCACCCCGCCCCGGGAAACCGCTTCCTCCGCCAGGACTCTAACCCGCATTATGGCGTCGATTGTGGAGCGCCCATGCCGAAAACCGAACTGACTGTCGTCCAGATCCGGCCCCTCGCTGTACAAGTGGCAGACTAGGCGGGCAGCAATTATCCGCTCAAAAAGCTTACCCACCTCGTCTAGCAGCACTATGGGCCGGTATGCGGACGGCGAGTCTGCTGGGCGCCCCGCTTTCTTGAGCAGGACCAGACGACCTGTCTTCCACTGAGCGGGGAAGCGGCCCTGCTCAAGGCAAGCTGAGTAGAGTCCTCTCAGCTGGGGCTCTAGCTCCTTCAGAGCGAGGACGAGCGCGCGTCCCGGAACTCCATCGGGTCCCGGGGCCACGCTTTTGGCCCGGAGCCGCATCACGGCCGTCCTCAACTCTGGTTGTGTCACCTCAGGGACGCTCTCCTCGTCCTCCGACTCCGTGGCTGTGGGCAAAGCCATCGGCGGCGGCACGTGCTCTTCTCTATCAGGGAAGAGAGCAGCGACCACTCCCTCCAGCAACTGAGGCTCGAGGCTCTCAGTGAGTGGGGGCGCCCATGCACGAAGTTTCCCTCGGACCGCACGATAAGGACGCCCCCATGGATTTCCGTCTAGGGTCGCCAACATCTCTTCCCTGAATCGAGTCTTCGACTCGCCGATAGCCAACCACAGAGCCTTCTTCGCCGCGCGGTACACCTCATACCGCGCAGCTTCTTCTTCCGGAACCCGACGACGTCTCCTCCGGTATCGGGTGTACTGGCGCCTGACCTCCACGCAGGTCCTGCGCATCTGCGCGATTTCGGCGGTCCACCAGTACAACTGGCGCCTTGTGGGTTGAGTGCGAACGCGGGGCATGGACGCGTCGCAAATTTGCGTCATCGCCCCGCGGAACCACTGCGCCTCCTCTTCGACGTCGACGGGTTCGTTCGTCATTGACTCCCGGACCCAGGCCTGGATGATTGCGGCTTCCTCGAGAAGCTCCCTGTCGATCTGTTTAATCGACCAGCGAGGACCGTCCGTTTGCGGGGCCGATGGTCGGCCGCCAACCGCGGTCTGGGTAAAGACGTTGAATCGGATGTACCGATGATCTGACAACGTCTCCACCTCCACGGCGACTCGCCAGTCGCGGACACGGCCTGCAACAGCGGAGCTAGCGAATGAGACGTCTACTACAGACCCGCCCCGCTGCCGCACGCACGTGTATTCCGAGCCCCGATTCAAGACGGTCAGGCCGGTCGCAACCGCCCACTCCTCCAACACCTCGCCCCGATGATCGGTGATCGGGGATCCCCACGCCGCAGACTTGGCATTGAGATCCCCCAGCAACAGCACCGGGCGAGGGTGGAATCGGCCTACGACGGCACCCAGCTCGACAAGGAACCTCTCGAAGTCGGCGAGACTCTTGTTGGGCGAGAAATATACCCCAATGATGTTGATTCCCCCCACGAGAGCGGCCACCCAGCCGCGTCCTCGGGAGGGACTGCCAAGAGTCCCACCAATGATGGCCACCAAACCGTCCAGGTCCCCTACCCAGTTATCGCGGGAAGGGACAAAATACGGCTCAGCGACCACAGCCACGTTGATCGACCACTCCGCCATGCTCTGGAGCAATAGGTCCTGAGCTCTGGAAGAGTGGTTGATGTTCGCCTGGAGGAAATGGAATTGTGCCATTACTGGCATTCCATTTCTCCGGCATCTCCTCCATCCCTGGGTCGGGAATCAGCTGCTTGGCTGCCAGGCTGTGGGAGGGGCGCAGGTCCTACGACAACCCTATTTTTCGTGCTCTTTTTGGGGGCCTTGCAGGCTTTTCCCCCAAGTCTGTGCTCCGCAGGCTTCCCTGCAGCTGCACAGAGGCTGCAGTTAGGTGTCGCAGAGCACTGGGCCGACTTGTGGCCGGGTTGGCTACAGCGATAGCAGAGGTCGCTGCGGTCTGTGTCTGCAGTGCATTGTGCCCGGACATGCCCTTTGCCCAGGCAGCGGTAGCACTGCATTTCCCTGGGTGGCAGGAGCTTTACACTCGCTGACACCCAGCCTACCAGCAACCTTCTGCCATCCGCGACCTTGTTTGCGGCCACCACCGGGCACCGCACCCAAACTGTGCCCAGCCCGTCAGCGCCCCTGCGAATTTCGCCCGCCTGCACGTTCTCGGGCAGACACCCACCGTTTCGGGCAATGGCCGCCACTACCTCCTCCGGGGTCACCGAGTCGCCCAGTCCACTCACGCGTAATTCGGCCGTTTTTGTGGGCCTGGACACCCGGACATCCTCCGGTTTGAGGACCTCCCTTAGTTTGGCGGCCAGAATGTCCGCCCTCTCTTGCCTTGACGCACCCGACACTTCAAATATTTTGGCTCCCGTGGCCGCCGTTCTGAAACCAAAGCCAGCCGGGGAGGCAAAGTCGCTGAAGTTTAGCTTCGTTTTTACCTCCGCCAGGACCGACTTAAAACTCACCCCCCTTTCAGAGGCTTCAGGCTGCAGGGTGATTATTACAGCCTCAGAGCGTGGGGGTCTCGCCTTGGGTGGCCTTGGTCTTTTTTAGACCGTGCCGGGCTGGCAGATGCCGCCGGGTCAGCAGGTGCTGGGCGCGCCACCCTCTTCTTGCGCTTCCTTTTTACCACCGTTGTCCAGGTCTCCTGGGTCGGGGGTGCGGTCGTCAGGAGCGCGGTTAGTTGGGGAGGGGGTGCGGGAGCACTCGCCGCGGGCTTCTTAGACCCTTCCGTGGACTTTTTGGCCCCCTCTGCAGGCTTTTTGCCCACCTGCGTGGACTTCGTCCTTGCGGACTCCTCCTTCCTCCGCCTATCTGCCGCAAGCGGTGGACGGAGGGTTTCGGCTGGGAGGAGTCTTGACTCCAGAGCCTCTAATCGGCAGACACCATGCCACCGCACTGCATCATGCAGATGCGGGCCACCCTCTCGATGTCGAGATCCGACATCGCAAGTGCAGATGCAGGCGGCGACGCAGGTTCAGGGGCCGACGAAGACGTAGCAGGAGGAGGAGGGGAGGCAGTAGCCGCGGGAGCTTCCTGCCGCTGCCTCTGAGCAGCAAACTCCCGCTTGAGATCATCCAGTTCGGATCGAAGACGGCTATTCTCCTCCCATAGCTTCGCCGTCTCCTCCGAGGTCGTGCGATTGAGAAGGATCTCCACAGCCTCCCTAATCCCATTTGCCGCCTCCTTAAGGGCACGGGTGAACGAGCCCTTGAGGTTGCCGGACTTGGTCGCTACCTTCAGGACCACGTCCACGCCGTCCAGCACCTGGTGGTTAAGGGCTTCTGCCGTAAGGCTCGAGCCTGCAGCCGCCTGAGCAGCCCGCCGCTCTCGAGCCTGACGGGCCATTTCGGCGACTTCGTCGCCGCGACCGCTCTGCTCTGGGCACGCTTCGCGGTGTTGGCATCTGCTTTCGTGCCCACGAGAGAGACGGTGGCTTCTCCCGGCTCCTCGATTGAGACCCCGGATGAAACCCCGGGGTCACTCTCCCCGCTGATTCCCGGCGTATCGGGGCGCTTAAAGCGACCTCGAACGTCACGCCCGGGCATAGGAGCACAGACTCCGCCCACAACCGCGCGACCAACGGCCTCTCCTTGCCGTGGCCACTTTTGCAGCCGGCAGGTTCTCCTCACTTGAGGAGAGACCTACGACCCCACTCGGTCCGAAAAAACTTCGTGGTGCGGTCGCTTTCCTCCAAAATTTGGAGCGACCACGCGAGTCCTGGTCGGACATAGTTGGATCCTCTATTGAGGATCGGAGCCTCCTCGGCTCTTGTTGCCGTCGCCGGCAAGCGGTACCTCCTTATCACGTCCAGTTTTTGATGTTTTGTTGTTATTAAGTTCCATTTTTGTTCCCACGAGTATAATAGGAAATAAAAGTCCACCCAGGCAGAGCCTTTATACCTGGGTAAGCCTATATACTATAGAGTTGCGGCAGGTGCTCTACAGGGGAGCGCTAACGACTGGACTCCCTCCAGCCATTCATCCCTCGCCACGCTCGAAACTTAGGATTGGGTGGTTTTTTATCTTAGAGGTGTCCTTCCTCTGGGCCAGGCGATTAAGCCAAGCCCCCGACGGCGGCATTAGACATGCCTCCGTTCGCTGTCCGGCTCCCGTTCTCTCCTAGAGGAATTCCCTGTAAGAGAGAAACGCCTACCGCATTGTGCGCCGGCACCGCTGCGGCGCAGTCGCATCCATGCCAATCGACAACCGTCGATCGATCAGGAGCGACCCCTCCTGGTGTCCCTCTTAGTCTGGTCTCTCACTTTGGGCCTTTCCGGCATGAGTAACTCTACCGGCAGAGCCCAAAAGATCATTGAGACACGCAAGCCCCACCACGACGACAACGTGGGGACACATTCGGGGGAACCTAACTAACCTAACCTAACCTAACCAAACCCATCGATATTTCTGCCTCCAGGAGAGCTTTTTTTACCTAGTTTTTTGCATATTAATTATAATACAGGCTAGCTCCCTGCTATCCCGATTATAAAAATTGACATCGCAGCTCAGGACCTGTTGTTCCAGAGTATGGCGCAGTGGTCGATTAACATCGCCGTGGTTCCCGAGCCGTATTATGTCCCGCCCAGGGATGACTGGGTGGAGGACCTGGACGGCTCGGTGAACATCATTTCGTCGGCCGCCGCCGGTACCCCGACCCTCAAGGAGGTCAAGAGGGGTCGGGGTTGCGTGGCAGCACGGTTCGGGGAGATAGTAGTGGTAGGGGTGTACTTCTCCCCGAGCCGAACTCTCGCCGAGTTCCACAACTCCCTCGCGGAGTTGAGAGACGTCGTCGTCGGATACCGTTCCCTCCCTGCGCTCGTCCTCGGGGACTTCAATGCCAAGAACTTGGCTTGGGGTTCCCGGTACACGGACGCAAGGGGCAGGATGGTGGAGGACTGGGCTCTGGAGACAGACCTGGTCGTCCTGAACCGGGGTTCTGTCTCCACGTAAGTGCGGTGGCGGGGCGAATCGGTGTTGGACCTCTCGTTCGCCAGCCCCGCTCTGTCACCGCGCGTACTTGACTGGCGCGTTCTGGAGGAGGTGGAGACGTCTTCCGATCCGGCGAAACTCCGCTGCCGCGACAACTCGCGGCTCGGCGGACCGAGCTCCGGCAGGATCTCATGGTGACATGGAGAGAGCGACTGTCGCAACCCAGCGCTGGGCACGCCACCATCGAGGCGGTAGTGCCCCTCTTTGAGGAGTGGCTGGAGAGGCGTCACGGCGCCCTCACCTTCCGCCTGACGCAGGTGCTCACCGGACACGGCTGTTTCGGGAGGTACCTGTGTCGTGTCAAGGCGGAGGTGACCCCTGAGTGTTTCCACTGCGAGGATCGCCCAGAGGACACGGTGGAGCATACGGTGGAGGTTTGCCCCGCTTGGGCAGAACACCGCCGTGTCCTCGTGGATGCGATAGGCGACAGCGACCTCTCGCGCCGTGCCCTGGTTCAGGCCATGGTACGGAGCGAGAGGGAATGGGAGGCCGTCTCCTCCTTCTGCGAAGCAGTAATGCTAAGGGAGGCGGCATACGTTGGGGAGGCTCAACAACAGCCGAGTCGCCCTAGCGCCCCCAGCCGCGACCGCCGCAGGAGACGCCAGGGGCCGCGAGACGATCTCCGGCCACCGTAGACCCGGGCCTGCGGACGACGAGTAGTGGGTAACTCGCCGCCCGATCAGCACCAGGCCCGAGAGTCGACGGCGCGTAGTGTTCCACGCGCGCCTCAAAGAGTTGTCAGCCAAGTGAAGGGGCCTGCCAAGGCCGGTGCCTGCCCGGGGGTGGAGGATAAATTCGAAAGAGTTACCTCGCCCCCGGGCACTCGAGGCAGGGAGGAACAGGGGTGGGTTTTAGTCAGTAAGAGTCTGACACACCCTTCCGCTCCACCCTAGAGCGGAAGAAGTCATAGGATGATTTCCCAACCCCCAAAAAAAAAAAAAAAAAAAACCTAACCAAACCATCGATATTTCTGCCTCCAGGTGAGCTTTTTTTACCTACTTTTTTGCATATTAATTATAATACAGGCTAGCTCCTGCTATCCCGACTATAAAAATTGACATCGCAGCTTTATATTAAAAAACTGTTTTTTGGCCCACTGTGCAAAATTTTTGTTCCGTTGAAATTTTTATTCCAGTTCATTTAGTTAACCCGCGCGGAGACGCATCTTTTGACACCCCACACGTGAGCCTAGCTCTCACGAAACGTCAAAAAACTGCTTTTTTTTTACGTTTCGTAAGAGCTTGCTAATCTAACCTAACCTAACTAACCTAACCTAACCTAACCAAACCATCGATATTTCTGCCTCCAGGAGAGCTTTTTTTACCTAGTTTTTTGCATATTAATTATAATACAGGCTAGCTCCTGCTATCCCGACTATTAAAAATATACTGGTGATAAATAAAAACTAAACTTATAATTCAAAGCAGGACTTGTTTTATTGAACATTTTTATATTTACAAACAATTATATATTCTAACGAAAGTTATTCTGACATAGATTCTGTTTCAACTTCATCTTCCATTTCGTCATCATCTTCATCTTCCACTTCGCCACCGGAACTTGAATCAGAGTCTTGCAAATTTATTATAAATGAATCGATAACATTATCGAACCTACTATCGCGACTCCATTAATCATTTTCATTTTTCTGGACATGATCGTCGCATCTCTGCCATTTCTCCGCCGTGAATTCCGAAAACAATTTATCCAGTAAGATTAACTTTTCGTCTAGAGAAGAATTACTTAATATAGTTTTGGGCTATGTTGTTTTTAATATCAGCCCAGACCAACTCAATTGGATTTAAATCTGGATGATTCGGAGGTAAACGCAGAACAGTGTGTCCACTGGCTTTCAGGGGTTCGTCAATTCTATACACGGGTTCTTTTTGTGTATTTTTGATAAGAAGTAGCAGTTGAGCCTTTATCATGGTTCCTGAAAATTCTACATTATGGCGTAGCAACCAATTCTGCATTTCACTTTTGAGGCTTGATATAGTTGGTTTCTTCTCAACCTGAACGCTGTGGTAAGACGCGTTGTCCATTACAACCACAGAATTCAGCAGCAACTTATCTTTTAACTTTTCACTTATAAAAAGTAGGTCCGCTCATATCTCCATGATAGTCACCGGTTCTCGCATCTGACTTGAATATAGTCAATGCATCATCCACTAAGCCGTCCTTTCCCAATATCAGCATGAATTCCGGGTTCTGACGATGATTGCCAACATTTGCTGGCATGGTGACTGGCGTTGATGTATGTTTCATCAAGAAAATATATGTTGCGGTTTTGCGTTCTGTAATTTCTGATTTGTGTAAGATATTTTTTCCGCCACACTGTAATATTAGGCTGCTCTATAAGGAGATGTCTCTTTGATTTGCATTTTTTGAAACGGTAGCCCATTTTGTGTAAAAGCTGTCTTAAATATTCCCGTCCACAATTCAATATGCCATCCTGTCTCAAACTTGATAGTAACTTACGGACACTTGGTATTTTTTTTTCACTTCGTAAAACTGATGAATTTTTCTTCTGATAACTCCAAGGTCAAAATCATCCACATCGTGTTTTTTCTTTAGAACTTTTGGTTTTTTTGGCGATTGAAATTTTAATTGACTTGAATTTTCAATTGATAAATAACCCGCAGAAATCACATTATGCACGGTTCTTTTGCTGTACCCCGTAGCCTCCGCAACGATTTTAGCAATATTCACATTGTACGGTCTCATCGCCGTACATTTTTCTGCTTACTTTGTAACCTACTCTAGCCTAATGATATGCGTCATAATTTCACATTATATAATAACATGACTAATGAAGTAAAATATAGTGAACTCATAACTGTGTAGCTATCAACAACTGAGAGAAATAATCGCCTTCCACTCTAGTACTGTAACTAATTCATAACTTAATAAACTTAACTATTGCATCTTAGTGGAAAGTGTTTCTCTATACTTTACTGAACTTTCAAACCTTCACGACTAATCAGTGTACGGAGTTAACTAATACAGCCCGTACATTTATGGTCCTTCGAGCCTTCGTGTATATCAGTGCGGTTGTGACTCTTGTTACGGTAGCGAATCGGTTCAGCTGGTATCCCGGAAGAGGGGTCGCCCCAGTTGGATTGAGAAGGTGCAAATACCTAACAAGAGTAAGGCCACATTGAATACCGGAACAAACTTTTACTACCAGAAGAGCCTTCGACTACTGGAAGAGCCTTCGGAAACTGGAAGAGTCTTTAACGATAACTAGAAGAGTCTTCAACTACAAGGGAGCAACAGCCTATCAAGATGAATAAGCTACCACTACAATCAACCTGTTTTGAAAACATCAAAGCATTATGCAGCAACTATAACAAGGATAGCAAAACAAGAAAAACAAAAGAATACTTGAATAAGCGGCTGTCCTCGTTAGAAGCTCAATGGATGGACTTCAATGCACGGCACACATTGCTGTTGCAAGAAATTGAAGATAAAAACATCCAAAAACTTACCACACTTCATACGGGCAGTGCCCTCTTTGCAAAAACGATCATGTTTTGATGCGATGTCAGCAATTTATTGACTCGGATACTAAGCAACGAAACAGCATAGTTGCAAAATTGCGTCTATGCAAAAACTGTTTGTTCAGACACGATAATCAAACTTGCAACTCTGTAAAAACATGTAAGGAATGTAAGATGAAGCATCATACGCTCTTACATTACAACAATTCCAACAAAAATACACCTTCAACGAGCAATGACAACCAACGCTCAGGTCAACGACCCTCGAGGGAACCTGAAACGTCGAGTTCAAATCATCTATCAGCCAACGAGATGGAAGTCTTACTTACAACCGTCCAAGTTAAGGTCAAGTCGATAGATGGGACTTACTTAACTCTTCGTGCGCTCGTAGATCAGGGCTCACAAGTCCACCTGATAACTGAAAATGCAGCGCAACTCCTGAGGCTGCCAAGAAAAAAACTAACTGCAAGAATATCTGGAGTTGGAACTGCATCAGGCGACTGTAAAGGACGTTTACACCTAACCTGCAAATCAATCCACTCCGAATATACCTTCAACACTGAAGCATTGATAATGAAAAAACTGATCAACAAATTACCGAATAACACATTTGAACGGCCAGAGTGGTCGCATTTGAAGAACATAAAATTGGCAGACCCAGATTTTAACATTTCAAGGTCTGTTGACATATTGCTTGGAGCTGACGTATACGCCGAAATAATCCAAGATGGAATACTTAAAGGTACCCCAAGGTCCCCCGTTGCGCAACAAACACAGCTGGGATGGATTTTGTGTGGAAAACTAGACACTTTTAACTGTAACGTCACCCTACTAGACTTGGCTGAAATAACAAAATTTTGGGAGTGTGAAGACGTCACCACAACAAACACAGACCGATCTGAAGACGATCAGTGTGAAACTTACTACAAAGAAACTACTCGCCGTGGATCAGATGGAAAATACATTGTGAAGATGCCTTTATGTCCAGATTATGAAAATAAGATCGGAACATCGAAAACGATTGCAGTTTCACAATTGTTGCAATTAGAAAAAAGGTTTCAAAGAAATGGCCGACTTGAACTGCTATACAAAGATTTCCTTAGGGAATACCTGGAGTTGGGTCATATGAAACTAGCAAAACCCATGACATCTTCAACTGCTGAATGCTTCTTACCACATCACGGAGTACTTCGTGAAGAATCTACTACCACGAAGCTCAGAGTTGTCTTCAATGCATCTCAGAAAACTAAAGCAGGATACAGCCTGAACGACATACAAGGAAAGGGCCCCAACCTACAAAAAGATATTCAAGAGCTTATCATAAAATGGAGAACGTACAAATACGCCTTTACTGCTGATGTCGAGAAAATGTACCGATGTATCTGGCTGTCTGAGGAACAACAACAATTGCAAAAAATTATTTGGCGAACTACGCCGTCAGAGAAATTGCAAGAATACCAACTCTGCACTGTTACTTATGGCACTAAGTGCGCACCATGGCTAGCCATGAGAACCATCAAACAACTTGCATACGATGATGGCTACAAATACCCCACGGCTGCCAAAGTACTACTGAACGAAGCATACGTCGATGATGTCATAAGTGGCCACAACTCACTGGAAGCGGCCCAGGAACTCCAGAAATCGCTTATCGATATGTTAAAAGGAGCCGGGATGAACTTACGCAAGTGGTCCAGCAATCATACAGCATTGCTAAAGAACTTAAATAATGATCAGATCTCACGCAAAAACACTTTTGATTTCAAGCAAGAAGAATCCATGAAAACACTCGGACTTGGTTGGAATCCTCAGACCGACACATTTGCGTTTAACTGGAAATTTGATGAAAAATGCCGTCCGGAAATAACCAAAAGGCGGCTTCTTTCAGAAATATCACAACTTTATGATCCACTGGGTTGGCTGTCACCCATAACTATTGCGGCAAAAATAATATTTCAAGAAGTATGGGTCAACAAACTTAACTGGGATGATCAGTTACCCTCTTAGATAGCAGATAAGTGGCTGAAACTAAGAGCTGACACGCCAACGTAAAAAACATAAAAATCAAGCGCTGGATCGGTTTAACAGAGCAGAAGATCGAACTATTTGGATTCTGTGACGCCAGTGAAAAGGCTTACTCGTGCGTGGTTTACAGCTGCGTGAGAGATGAACATAACAAGCCAACAATAACATTACTTGCTGCTAAAACAAGAGTAGCGCCCTTATCACAAACGATCACATTACCGAAACTTGAACTTTGCGGCGCACTCTTACTAGCGCAACTCATCGAAAAAATCAGAGTAGCGCTGAATGAATTCGACATAACTACAAGCGCTTGGAGCGATTCCCAAGTGGTACTGGCGTGGATACAGGGAGATACATCTAAGAGGGAAAAATACGTCGCCAATCGAGTTGCAAAAATAACACACTTAATGCCTGCCACGCAATGGCGTTATGTGAAGTCACAAGATAACCCTGCGGACTGTGCATCAAGAGGATTGCTACCAACGAAGCTTAAAACATTCAATCTGTGGTGGGAAGGCCCTACATTCCTGACCACCTTCCAAGAAAAAAGTCGTGAAGAAAATATAACATGCACATTTACAACTAGCATAGGCAACGTTTGCCAAGCGAAATCGAACTCTATGAACAATGAAACCAATAATTGTATTCATAACTTATTAACTAATTGCAGTTCATTTACCAAAGTAAACAGAATTGTAGCATGGATACAACGATTTATCGGAAACGCACGTAACAACACGAAACGTGACACCGGATACCTCACTTTATGCGAATTAAACAAAGCAAATGAACAAATAATAAAATATGTGCAACAAACGGAAATTACGCAAGAATATAAACAACTTATGAAGAAAGAAATGATTCCTACGAAAAGTAACATTTTCAAACTTAAACCATACTTAGATACTAGCGGCATACTCCGAGTCGGGGGTCGACTGAACCACTCCAGTTTACCTTTTGAAATGAAGAATCCAATCATTCTACCTAAGGGTGGACGACTGACTGAATTGGTGATTCAACAAGCTCATCAGACGACTTTACATGGAGGAGCCAGACTAACTTTAGCGCACATCCGGCAACGGTATTGGATCGTTGGCGGCAACAGAGCGGTGAAAGCTGAACCACGGCGCTGTGTGCGCTGCCATCGCTACAACCCGTCGCAGTTGGATCAACTTATGGGAGAACTGCCACCACAACGAGTAACACCTTCGCGGCCGTTCACCCACACGGGGGTTGACTTCACAGGGCACGTCGAAGTCAGACTCAACAAAGGGAGAGGGGTGCGAACCTCAAAGGGTTACATATGCATTTTTGTATGCATGGTGACAAAGGCTGTACACATAGAACTTGCATCGGACTTAAGCACTGAAACCTTCATAGCAGTCTTCCAGAGAATGTGTTCCAGGCGCGGAACACCAAGTCACGTCTACTCAGACTGTGGTACAAATTTCATCGGCGCATCAAGGTTGCTTCAGAAAGAGTTCGAAGACTTCAAGCAATACTTGTCACCTGACTTCTTCAAGAACATCGCAGACATGGGGGTACAATGGCATTTTAATGCGCCCGCTTGGCCAACTGCTGGCGGACTATGGGAAGCAGCGGTCAATTCAATGAAGTATCACCTTCGTCGGGTGCTAGGAGACCAAAAACTGACGTATGAGGAGTTTACTACCCTGCTTGCGAAGATAGAAGCATGCATGAACTCCAGGCCGCTTTGCCAACTCACTGAAGACCCCGAAGAATTTTATAACTATCTTACACCAGGTCACTTCCTGACGGGGGGACCAACAATGTCTTTACCACGAGCTGACTACACTGAAAACAAAATGGATCTACGCCGACGATGGCAATTAACAGAACATATGCACCAACAATTTTGGAAGAATTGGTCAAGCGACTATCTTGCACAACTACAAACACGCAGCAAATGGAATAATCCCAAGAAAAATCTCAGCGAGGGAGACATCGTACTAGTCCGGGAAAACAATTTGCCGCCAGGAAAATGGGCTATGGGACGGGTGCTAGAACTTCACCCTGGAGCGGACGGATATGTTAGAGTGACAACGCTGAAAACACAAACTGGCGTCATTAAACGACCCATAATAAAACTATCAGCTCTACCCATCAATACTAACATCAAAAATAATGAAGAATGTAAGACAAATTTACAGGAGACCAAGGCAACCGAAAAAACTTCCACAAGAAAAAACTCTGAAAAAAAATGTCTTACAAACATTTTCATGTATCTGTTCACACTGTTAATACTTGTGAATGACTCAGATTGTTCGCAACTAAGGTCGGGCACTCAAATTACCAACCTGGAACCCGAGCGACCGATTTACTATGTTTACAGTGGGCATATGGACGTGCACTTGATATCACCAGTCAGCCTTGTAAAGCAACTAGAAGACATATCTGGCAGACTGCCGAGAACTTTGTCATTGCCGACAGACAATATCAGAGAAGATATCAAGGAACTTAACAAGTTGCTATACGTGAAAGCACGAATAACAAGAAACTACTTCATGTTCGAAGTTCACATTCCCTTAATTACAAATGAGGACTTCACTTACTATCGGGCTATCGCCATACCATTCAAGACGGAGTCAAATTACAAATTGATGCAATTATCGTCGGCATACATTGCCGTGAACTTTGAGAAGAATTCTTACATCTCACTAAACGAAAAAGATTTCAAGCTATGCATCAAAAGACAAGAACATAACTTCATTTGTAACGCAAACATACCTGTGTTCAACTTACAAAACAAGAATGCACCTTGCGAAGCAAAACTACTGGGTCATCGTACTACTACGTCACCGTGTGACGTAGATAGCGTGACGTGCGAGGAGGCATGGATCAAGTTGCAAGAATCAAACAGCTGGCTGGTTGTTTGCTGCGAAAGGTGCGAATTACGTACGGTTTGTGAAAACGACGTAATATCGCAAACGATTACATCGGCGGCTATAGTTACTTTGAGTCAAGGATGCGTGCTGCGGTCAAAAGAACTCACCATCACTTCGCACAATCAGTACAACAGCAACCTCAACGTGAACTATGACATGCATGTTCCGAACCTGAACTCGCCGATAAACAACATTGTCAACGTCACACTTCATAACGCGGCACACGAACTCTTCACTCTCAAGAAAAACGACTTTGAAGAAATTGACAAGAAGCTGCGCTTCCAAGAAGAGAACGAACCAAAACTACCATCCACTATCACGGATCATGACGTTCACCAATATGCAATTTGTTACCTTTTACTAACAATTGCTGTCATCACTTTCCTGTGGATTGTAACTAAGAAATACTACGCACTGTTCAGAAAGCGGCTTTCGAGGAAGATAAATAAAACGCCAACGCATGAGGACATCGAACTTCAACCAATGGGATCTCGAAAGCAGACTGCCAGAGAAGAAAACCAGCAGTCGCCTACAGACATCGGCCACGTTCAACCTCAAGGACATCAAGACAACATTGCCTTTACTTTTGATTAATCATTTTACTTTACTTTAAGATAGATTTTGTACAGGCGTTTCTTTCTCTCTCTACTCATCTTAGCTTCTTTAGGGGGTTGCCAATATGTACGGTCTCATCGCCGTACATTTTTCTGCTTACTTTGTAACCTACTCTAGCCTAATGATATGCGTCATAATTTCACATTATATAATAACATGACTAATGAAGTAAAATATAGTGACCTCATAACTGTGTAGCTATCAACAACTGAGAGAAATAATCGCCTTCCACTCTAGTACTGTAACTAATTCATAACATAATAAACTTAACTATTGCATCTTAGTGGAAAGTGTTTCTCTATACTTTACTGAACTTTCAAACCTTCACGACTAATCAGTGTACGGAGTTAACTACTACAACCCGTACACACATCATTTTTAAATTCAAAGCTTTCTTTGTCTGCTTTTCTTTTCTTAAAATATACAGCCACCTTAAAAATTACAGTCTTCATATCACGAGATAACGCACGACCCATCTTTGAATATTTATCTCATGTGCGTCTGACATAGACAGTCCGATACAGATGACACTACCCGCCGTCACGAGCGTTGACGGCGCACTGACAGAGCGCAGCAGCCGATTCTCCCCCCCGTCTCGCCGCGCGCATACCTCAGGGAGTGCACAGCACTAATGGCCACACTATAGTGCCAAGCAGTCTGCAGTTGCTGGCAGTTTAATCATATATTTTATGCCACCACTGCTCGAAACATTATAAAATAAAAAAAAATAAAAAAGCCTTTTATTCCATGCAACATATACATCTCAATAATTCAATTGTAACAGGTAATTAAGATTTCTATTATTAAAACTTAAAAATAATATTGCCATATTATATTATTAGATCATTCATTTCCTCTAACTAAAGTTAAAATATACATGTATTCATTTCCATTGCTTTTAAATTAAGAATTATATTTAGTTATTATTATTTAAAAATATTTCAATTTTATTCATACATTAATTTTTTTTCTTTTATTTAATATAATATTTAGAGTTCAATCTAGTAATATTTATATTTCAAAGATAACCTCTGGTTAATTTTATTATTAATTATTTTTTTAATAAATATGATATAATATTCTAAAAATTTGCATGGACCCCTCTCAGGTAAAGGCCTCCTCCAATGCCTTCCATTAATTCTCTCTATCTTTTGCTGTCGATAACCAGTTTGTTCCTGCGATATTCTTTACGTCGTCCTCCCATCTCATGTAGGGTCTCCCTAGTCGTCGTTTGCCTGGCGGGCCCTTCCATTTAGTGACATTTATGGTCCACCTGTTATCTATATATCGGGCAATATGGCCGGCCCATCTGAATTTTAGCATTTGGGCATAAGATAGCGCATCTATTGCTCTAGTGTAATTTCTTATCTTTGTGTGTCGTACCTTGTGCATTTTATTTATATTCAGCATACTACGTTCCATACCTTTCTGACACGAACTAATTTTATTTTTTATTTTTCTCGTAAATTTCCACGTCTGACAACCGTACGTTAGAGAGGGCAGGATGCATGAGTCCATAGTTTTCTTTTTAAGTTTTATTGGCATGTTACTTTTAAAAACTTCCTTCAACCTCCAATATTTATTCCACGCGTTTTTAAGTCTGCGCTCTATCTCGATGTCATTTCTGTTATCCCGCCCTACGTCACGCTTCCCGCCCTACGTCACGCTTCCCGCCCTACGTCACGCTTACCGGCCGTACGTCACACTTCCCGCCCTACGTCACGCTTCCCGCCCTACGTCACGCTTCCCACCCTATGTCACGCTTCCCCCCCCGTCACGCTTCCCGCCCTACGTCACGCTTCCCGGCCTACTTCACGCTTCCCCCTGTCACGCTTCCCGCCCTATGTCACGCTTCCCCCGGTCACGCTTCCCGCCCTTTGTCACGCTTCCCCAACGTCACGCTACCCGCCCTGTGTCACGCTTCCCGCCCTACGTCACGCTTCCCGCCCTACGTCACGCTTCCCGCCCTACGTCACGCTTCCCCCCGTCACGCTTCCCGCCCTACGTCACGCTTCCCCCCTTCACGCTTCCCCTCCGTCACGCTTCCTGCCCTACGTCACGCTTCCCGCCCTATGTCACGCTTCCCGCCCTAAGTCACGCCTCCCGCCCTACGTCACGCTTCCCGCCTTACGTCACGCTCCCCGCCCTACGTCACGCTTCCCTCCCTGTCACGCTTACGCTTCCCACCCTGTCACGCCTACGCTTCCCACCCTATCACGCTTCCCACCCTGTCACGCTTACGCTTCCCACCCTGTCACGCTCACGCTTCCCACCCTGTCACGCTTCCCGCCCTACGTCACGCTTCCCGCCCTATGTCACGCTTCCCCCCGTCACGCTTCCCGCCCTACGTCACGCTTCCCGCCCTATGTCACGCTTCCCGCCCTTTGTCACGCTTCCCGCCCTACGTCACGCTTCCCACCCTGTCACGCTTACGCTTCCCACCCAGGCACGCTTCCCACCCTATCACGCTTCCCACCCTATCACGCTTCCCACCCTATCACACTTCCCACCCTGTCACGTGTAATTTCTTATCTTTGTGTGTCGTATCTTGTGCATTTTATTTATATTCAGCATACTACGTTCCATACCTTTCTGACACGAACTAATTTTATTTTTTATTTTTCTCGTAAATTTCCACGTCTGACAACCGTACGTTAGAGAGGGCAGGATGCATGAGTCCATAGTTTTCTTTTTAAGTTTTATTGGCATGTTACTTTTAAAAACTTCCTTCAACCTCCAATATTTATTCCACGCGTTTTTAAGTCTGCGCTCTATCTCGATGTCATTTCTGTTATCCCGCCCTACGTCACGCTGCCCGCCCTACGTCACGCTTCCCGCCCTACTTCACGCTTCCCCCTGTCACGCTTCCCGCCCTTTGTCACGCTTCCCCCACGTCACGCTTCCCGCCCTACGTCACGCTTCCCGCCCTACGTCACGCTTCCCGCCCTACGTCACGCTTCCCGCCCTACGTCACGCTTCCCGCCCTACGTCACGCTTCCCCCCCGTCACGCTTTCCGCCCTACGTCACGCTTTCCCCCCGTCACGCTTCCCCTTCGTCACGCTTCCCGCCCTACGTCACGCTTCCCGCCCTATGTCACGCTTCCCGCCCTACGTCACGCTTCCCGCCCTATGTCACGCTTGCGCTTCCCACCCAGGCACGCTTCCCACCCTATCACGCTTCCCACCCTGTCACGTGTAATTTCTTATCTTTGTGTGTCGTACCTTGTGCATTTTATTTATATTCAGCATACTACGTTCCATACCTTTCTGACAGGAACTAATTTTATTTTTTATTTTTCTCGTAAATTTCCACGTCTGACAACCGTACGTTAGAGAGGGCAGGATGCATGTGTCCATAGTTTTCTTTTTAAGTTTTATTGGCATGTTACTTTTAAAAACTTCCTTCAACCTCCAATATTTATTCCACGCGTTTTTAAGTCTGCGCTCTATCTCGATGTCATTTCTGTTATCCCGCCCTACGTCACGCTTCCCGCCCTACGTCACGCTTCCCGCCCTACGTCACGCTTCCCGACCTACGTCACGCTTCCCACCCTATGTCACGCTTCCCCCCCGTCACGCTCCCCGCTCTACGTCACGCTTCCCACCCTGTCACGCTTACGCTTCCCACCCTGTCACGCTTCCCACCCTATCACGCTTCCCACCCTGTCGCGCTTACGCTTAATATATTAATTATATTAATTTTTTTTCTTTTATTTAATATAATATTTAGAGTTCAATCTAGTAATATTTATATTTCAAAGATAACCTTTGGTTAATTTTATAATTAATTATTTTTTTAATAAATATGATATAATATTCTAAAAATTTGCATGGACCCCTCTCAGGTAAAGGCCTCCTCCAACGCCTTCCATTTCTCTCTATCTTTTGCTGTCCATAACCAGTTTGTTCCTGCGATATTCTTTACGTCGTCCTCCCATCTCATGTAGGGTCTCCCTAGTCGTCGTTTGCCTGGCGGGCCCTTCCATTTAGTGACATTTATGGTCCACCTGTTATCTATATATCGGGCAACATGGCCGGCCCATCTGAATTTTAGCATTTGGGCATAAGATAGCGCATCTATTGCTCTAGTGTAATTTCTTATCTTTGTGTGTCGTACCTTGTGCATTTTATTTATATTCAGCATACTACGTTCCATACCTTTCTGACACGAACTAATTTTATTTTTTATTTTTCTCGTAAATTTCCACGTCTGACAACCGTACGTTAGAGAGGGCAGGATGCATGAGTCCATAGTTTTCTTTTTAAGTTTTATTGGCATGTTACTTTTAAAAACTTCCTTCAACCTCCAATATTTATTCCACGCGTTTTTAAGTCTGCGCTCTATCTCGATGTCATTTCTGTTATTCCGCCCTACGTCACGCTTCCCGCCCTACGTCACGCTTCCCGCCCTACGTCACGCTTCCCGCCCTACGTCACGCTTCCCGACCTACGTCACGCTTCCCACCCTATGTCACGCTTCCCCCCCGTCACGCTGCCCGCCCTACGTCACGCTTCCCGCCCTACTTCACGCTTCCCCCTGTCACGCTTCCCGCCCTTTGTCACGCTTCCCCCACGTCACGCCTCCCGCCCTACGTCACGCTTCCCGCCCTACGTCACGCTTCCCGCCCTACGTTACGCTTCCCGCCCCACGTCACGCTTCCCGCCCTACGTCACGCTTCCACCCCGTCACGCTTTCCGCCCTACGTCACGCTTTCCCCCCGTCACGCTTCCCCTTCGTCACGCTTCCCGCCCTACGTCACGCTTCCCGCCCTATGTCACGCTTCCCGCCCTACGTCACGCTTCCCGCCCTATGTCACGCTTACGCTTCCCACCCAGGCACGCTTCCCACCC
Source organism: Polia nebulosa (assembly GCA_951329385.1). Lineage (NCBI taxonomy): Eukaryota > Metazoa > Arthropoda > Insecta > Lepidoptera > Noctuidae > Polia > Polia nebulosa. The sequence continues at coordinate 8,574,297 of OX589588.1, read as the reverse complement.
TATCACGCTTCCCACCCTATCACGCTTCCCACCCTATCACGCTTCCCACCCTATCACGCTTCCCACCCTGTCACGTGTAATTTCTTATCTTTGTGTGTCGTACTTTGTGCATTTTATTTATATTCAGCATACTACGTTCCATACCTTTCCGACACGAACTAATTTTATTTTTTATTTTTCTCGTAAATTTCCACGTCTGACAACCGTACGTTAGAGAGGGCAGGATGCATGAGTCCATAGTTTTCTTTTTAAGTTTTATTGGCATGTTACTTTTAAAAACTTCCTTCAACCTCCAATATTTATTCCACGCGTTTTTAAGTCTGCGCTCTATCTCGATGTCATTTCTGTTATCCCGCCCTACGTCACGCTTCCCGCCCTACGTCACGCTTCCCGCCCTACGTCACGCTTCCCGCCCTACGTCACGCTTCCCGGCCGTACGTCACACTTCCCGCCCTACGTCACGCTTCCCAACCTACGTCACGCTTCCCGCCCTATGTCACGCTTCCCACCCTATGTCACGCTTCCCCCCGTCACGCTTCCCGCCCTACGTCACGCTTCCCGCCCTACTTCACGCTTCCCCCTGTCACGCTTCCCGCCCTATGTCACGCTTCCCCCCCGTCACGCTTCCCGCCCTTTGTCACGCTTCCCCCACGTCACGCTTCCCGCCCTACGTCACGCTTCCCGCCCTACGTCACGCTTCCCCCCCGTCACGCTTCCCTCCCTACGTCACGCTTCCCCCCCGTCACGCTTCCCCTCCGTCACGCTTCCCGCCCTACGTCACTCTTCCCGCCCTATGTCACGCTTACGCTTCCCACCCAGGCACGCTTCCCACCCTATCACGCTTCCCACCCTATCACGCTTCCCACCCTGTCACGTGTAATTTCTTAGCTTTGTGTGTCGTACCTTGTGCATTTTATTTATATTCAGCATACTACGTTCCATACCTTTCTGACAGGAACTAATTTTATTTTTTATTTTTCTCGTAAATTTCCACGTCTGACAACCGTACGTTAGAGAGGGCAGGATGCATGAGTCCATAGTTTTCTTTTTAAGTTTTATTGGCATGTTACTTTTAAAAACTTCCTTCAACCTCCAATATTTATTCCACGCGTTTTTAAGTCTGCGCTCTATCTCGATGTCATTTCTGTTATCCCGCCCTACGTCACGCTTCCCGCCCAACGTCACGCTTCCCGCCCTACGTCACGCTTCCCGCCCTACGTCACGCTTCCCGGCCGTACGTCACACTTCCCGCCCTACGTCACGCTTCCCGACCTACGTCACGCTTCCCGCCCTATGTCACGCTTCCCACCCTATGTCACGCTTCCCCCGTCACGCTTCCCGCCCTACGTCACGCTTCCCGCCCTACTTCACGCTTCCCACTGTCACGCTACCCGCCCTATGTCACGCTTCCCCCCCGTCACGTTTCCCGCCCTTTGTCACGCTTCCCCCACGTCACGCTTCCCGCCCTATGTCACGCTTCCCGCCCTACGTCACGCTTCCCGCCCTACGTCACGCTTCCCCCCCGTCACGCTTCCCGCCCTACGTCACGCTTCCCCCCCGTCACGCTTTCCCTCCGTCTCGCTTCCCGCCCTACGTCACGCTTCCCGCCCTATGTCACGCTTCCCGCCCTACGTCACGCTTCCCGCACTACGTCACGCTTCCCGCCTTACGTCACGCTCCCCGCCCTACGTCACGCTTCCCACCCTGTCACGCTTACGCTTCCCACCCTGTCACGCTTCCCACCCTATCACGCTTCCCACCCTGTCACGCTTACGCTTAATATATTAATTATATTAATTTTTTTTCTTTTATTTAATATAATATTTAGAGTTCAATCTAGTAATATTTATATTTCAAAGATAACCTTTGGTTAATTTTATTATTAATTATTTTTTTAATAAATATGATATAATATTCTAAAAATTTGCATGGACCCCTCTCAGGTAAAGGCCTCCTCCAATGCCTTCCATTTCTCTCTATCTTTTGCTGTCCATAACCAGTTTGTTCCTGCGATATTCTTTACGTCGTCCTCCCATCTCATGTAGGGTCTCCCTAGTCGTCGTTTGCCTGGCGGGCCCTTCCATTTAGTGACATTTATGGTCCACCTGTTATCTATATATCGGGCAACATGGCCGGCCCATCTGAATTTTAGCATTTGGGCATAAGATAGCGCATCTATTGCTCTAGTGTAATTTCTTATCTTTGTGTGTGCTTGTGCATTTTATTTATATTCAGCATACTACGTTCCATACCTTTCTGACACGAACTAATTTTATTTTTTATTTTTCTCGTAAATTTCCACGTCTGACAACCGTACGTTAGAGAGGGCAGGATGCATGAGTCCATAGTTTTCTTTTTAAGTTTTATTGGCATGTTACTTTTAAAAACTTCCTTCAACCTCCAATATTTATTCCACGCGTTTTTAAGTCTGCGCTCTATCTCGATGTCATTTCTGTTATCCCGCCCTACGTCACGCTTCCCGCCCTACGTCACGCTTCCCGCCCTACGTCACGCTTCCCGACCTACGTCACGCTTCCCACCCTATGTCACGCTTCCCCCCGTCACGCTCCCCGCCCTACGTCACGCTTCCCACCCTGTCACGCTTACGCTTCCCACCCTGTCACGCTTCCCACCCTATCACGCTTCCCACCCTGTCGCGCTTACGCTTAATATATTAATTATATTAATTTTTTTTCTTTTATTTAATATAATATTTAGAGTTCAATCTAGTAATATTTATATTTCAAAGATAACCTTTGGTTAATTTTATTATTAATTATTTTTTTAATAAATATGATATAATATTCTAAAAATTTGCATGGACCCCTCTCAGGTAAAGGCCTCCTCCAATGCCTTCCATTTCTCTCTATCTTTTGCTGTCCATAACCAGTTTGTTCCTGCGATATTCTTTACGTCGTCCTCCCATCTCATGTAGGGTCTCCCTAGTCGTCGTTTGCCTGGCGGGCCCTTCCATTTAGTGACATTTATGGTCCACCTGTTATCTATATATCGGGCAACATGGCCGGCCCATCTGAATTTTAGCATTTGGGCATAAGATAGCGCATCTATTGCTCTAGTGTAATTTCTTATCTTTGTGTGTCGTACCTTGTGCATTTTATTTATATTCAGCATACTACGTTCCATACCTTTCTGACACGAACTAATTTTATTTTTTATTTTTCTCGTAAATTTCCACGTCTGACAACCGTACGTTAGAGAGGGCAGGATGCATGAGTCCATAGTTTTCTTTTTAAGTTTTATTGGCATGTTACTTTTAAAAACTTCCTTCAACCTCCAATATTTATTCCACGCGTTTTTAAGTCTGCGCTCTATCTCGATGTCATTTCTGTTATCCCGCCCTACGTCACGCTTCCCGCCCTACGTCACGCTTCCCGCCCTACGTCACGCTTCCCGGCCGTACGTCACGCTTCCCGCCCTACGTCACGCTTCCCGCCCTACGTCACGCTTCCCGCCCTACGTCACGCTTCCCGGCCGTACGTCACACTTCCCGCCCTACGTCACGCTTCCCGACCTACGTCACGCTTCCCGCCCTATGTCACGCTTCCCACCCTATGTCACGCTTCCCCCCGTCACGCTTCCCGCCCTACGTCACGCTTCCCGCCCTACTTCACGCTTCCCCCTGTCACGCTTTCCGCCCTATGTCACGCTTCCCCCCCGTCACGCTTCCCGCCCTTTGTCACGCTTCCCTCACGTCACGCTTCCCGCCCTACGTCACGCTTCCCGCCCTACGTCACTCTTCCCGCCCTATGTCACGCTTCCCGCCCTACGTCACGCTTCCCGCCCTACGTCACGCTTCTCGCCTTACGTCACGCTTCCCGCCCTACGTCACGCTTCCCCTCCGTCACGCTTCCCGCCCTACGTCACGCTTCCCGCCTTACGTCACGCTCCCCGCCCTACGTCACGCTTCCCACCCTGTCACGCTTCCCACCCTATCACGCTTACGCTTCCCATCCTGTTACGCTCACGCTTCCCACCCTGTCACGCTTCCCGCCCTATGTCTCGCTTCCCCCCGTCACGCTTACCGCCCTACGTCACGCTTCCCGCCCTACGTCACGCTTCCCGCCCTATGTCACGCTTCCCACCCTGTCACGCTTACGCTTCCCACCCAGGCACGCTTCCCACCCTACCACGCTTCCCACCCTATCACGCTTCCCACCCTATCACGCTTCCCACCCTATCACGCTTCCCACCCTATCACAATTATTTTTTTAATAAATATGATATAATATTCTAAAAATTTGCATGGACCCCTCTCAGGTCCACCCAATGCCTTCCATTTCTCTCTATCTTTTGCTGTCCTTAACCAGTTTGTTCCTGCGATATTCTTTACGTCGTCCTCCCATCTCATGTAGGGTCTCCCTAGTCGTCGTTTGCCTGGCGGGCCCTTCCATTTAGTGACATTTATGGTCCACCTGTTATCTATATATCGGGCAACATGGCCGGCCCATCTGAATTTTAGCATTTGGGCATAAGATAGCGCATCTATTGCTCTAGTGTAATAATTTCTTATCTTTCTGACACGAACTAATTTTATTTTTTATTTTTCTCGTAAATTTCCACGTCTGACAACCGTACGTTAGAGAGGGCAGGATGCATGAGTCCATAGTTTTCTTTTTAAGTTTTATTGGCATGTTACTTTTAAAAACTTCCTTCAACCTCCAATATTTATTCCACGCGTTTTTAAGTCTGCGCTCTATCTCGATGTCATTTCTGTTATCCCGCCCTACGTCACGCTTCCCGCCCTACGTCACGCTTCCCGCCCTACGTCACGCTTCCCGCCCTACGTCACGCTTCCCGGCCGTACGTCACACTTCCCGCCCTACGTCACGCTTCCCGACCTACGTCACGCTTCCCGCCCTATGTCACGCTTCCCACCCTATGTCACGCTTCCCCCCGTCACGCTTCCCGCCCTACGTCACGCTTCCCGCCCTACTTCACGCTTCCCCCTGTCACGCTTTCCGCCCTATGTCACGCTTCCCCCCCGTCACGCTTCCCGCCCTTTGTCACGCTTCCCTCACGTCACGCTTCCCGCCCTACGTCACTCTTCCCGCCCTATGTCACGCTTCCCGCCCTACGTCACGCTTCCCGCCCTACGTCACGCTTCTCGCCTTACGTCACGCTTCCCGCCCTACGTCACGCTTCCCCCCGTCACTCTTCCCGCCCTACGTTACGCTTCCCGCCCTATGTCACGCTTCCCACCCTGTCACGCTTACGCTTTCCACCCTACCACGTCACTCTTCCCGCCCTATGTCACGCTTCCCGCCCTACGTCACGCTTCCCGCCCTACGTCACGCTTCTCGCCTTACGTCACGCTTCCCGCCCTACGTCACGCTTCCCCCCGTCACTCTTCCCACCCTATCACGCTTCCCACCCTATCACGCTTCCCACCCTATCACGCTTCCCACCCTATCACGCTTCCCACCCTATCACGCTTCCCACCCTATCACGCTTCTACCCTGTCACGCTTCCCACCCTGTCACGCTTCCCACCCTGTCACGCTTCCCGCCCTACGTCACGCTTCCCGCCCTACGTCACGCTTCCCGCCCTACGTCACGCTTCCCGCACTACGTCACGCTTCCCGCCCTACGTCACGCTTCCCGCCCTACGTCACGCTTCCCGCCCTACGTCACGCTTCCCACCATGTCACGCTTACGCTTCCCACCCAGGCACGCTTCCCACCCTATCACGCTTCCTTCCTTTTTTTGAATTTCGAACACAGAATTTAAAGAAACAAAAGAAAATTTGGAGCCTGTTTGTTGATATCAAACAATCGAATACTAAGGAAACTTGGTTTTATTGGTTTACTTGGATTTAATTCTTGAAAAAGTGATTGATATCTTTGGTTTTGCAACAAACATTACTTATTCTTAACATTAAGGTGAGGTTCTATCAATAATCTATGGATACTTCACCTGAAGTCGCCGCCCAAGCTGCCCGGCCTGAATAGGCCGGACACAGCCAAAGAAACGTGAGTGCTCAACTTAATTTAAGTCGATCTGCGGTCCGAAATGTTTATCGGAGGTACCTAGAGACTGGCGGCTTTGTTCGTCGCCAAGGAAAGCCATGATCTCGGGTAACAACTGAAAGGCAAGATCGATTCATCGTGACGACCAGCTTGAGAAATCGTCACCTTACCTCCATTGAGATACAAAACCAACTTCGCGACTTCCACGGAGTATCTGTGAGCGCTCGAACTGTTCGGAGAAGGTTAAAAGAACGCGATACGGTACCACACAAGCCAGCTAATGGGCCCAAACTAACGCGAGCCCACCGAACAGCGCGCCTTCATTTCGCACGCAGTCATTTAAATTGGACACAGCAAGATTGGAGCCGTGTACTCTTTTCTGATGAGTCTAAAATTGTGTTACATGGCAATGATGGAAGGAAGAAGATCTACCGACGTAAGGGAGAGCGTTTCGCACAATGCTGCTTTGAAGAGAGGGTTGCTTATGGCGGTGGCTCATGGACTGTCTGGGGCGGTATATCCCCGAGCGGCAAAACTCAACTTGAGGTTGTTACAGGACCACGGCTGCCAACATTAAATGCTGAAAGGTACATTCGTGAGTGCTTAGAACCTCACGTGATACCATACGCGGACTATGTGGGCCCAAATTTCCTTTTTATGCATTATAATGCAAGAGGCCATGCGGCCGGCATCGTCAGGGAATATCTTCGGGATGTGAACATCACAGTTATGGACTGGCCAGCCAGAAGCCTAGACATGAACCCCATTGAGCACATGTGGGACGAGCTAAAAAGACGTGTTAGGGCTCGTCAGCCAGTTGCCCAGACGATGCAGGAGTTGAAAACTGCCATAGAAGAGGAATGGGAGATGATCCCTCAAAATTTCATAGAGCGGTTGATAAACTCTATGCCTAATCGTATGAGAGCTGTGGTAGATGCCCATGGAGGCAACACGCGTTATTAAATTAAACCTTTATTTGATAAAACATGTTTTTTATTCAAAAATCAATTGCCTTTAACAAGGCGCATATCCGACTTGTTAGGCGTAGCTCCATGTCGTATGGTATTCTGAATTCAAATTTAAAACAATACGATCGAAAAAGATGGTAAAATGTATCAGGTTTAAAACTGCATCAACAGTTTTTGTTCAATCTAGCAATCATATTTCGGTAGGGGCCATCGAAACCTAAACTCTAAGGTGGGCCAATAGATGTGTCCAGAAGTGTATAATTTCAAATATTCACATATTAAATAACGGAAAAAATTGTTAAGAGTAACATAAATTTTTTTCAAAGAAATAAGACTAGTTGTTTAGACGTGATGTTCAATTAAAAACCATTAGAAGTCGTTTAACTTAATAACCTAACCTAACCTTAATGTGACAAATCGTCACGCTTCCCGCCCTACGTCACGCTTCCCGACCTACGTCACGCTTCCCACCCTATGTCACGCTTCCCCCCGTCACGCTCCCCGCCCTACGTCACGCTTCCCACCCTGTCACGCTTACGCTTCCCACCCAGGCACGCTTCCCACCCTACCACGCTTCCCACCCTATCACGCTTCCCACCCTATCACGCTTCCCACCCTATCACGCTTCCCACCCTATCACAATTATTTTTTTAATAAATATGATATAATATTCTAAAAATTTGCATGGACCCCTCTCAGGTCCACCCAATGCCTTCCATTTCTCTCTATCTTTTGCTGTCCTTAACCAGTTTGTTCCTGCGATATTCTTTACGTCGTCCTCCCATCTCATGTAGGGTCTCCCTAGTCGTCGTTTGCCTGGCGGGCCCTTCCATTTAGTGACATTTATGGTCCACCTGTTATCTATATATCGGGCAACATGGCCGGCCCATCTGAATTTTAGCATTTGGGCATAAGATAGCGCATCTATTGCTCTAGTGTAATAATTTCTTATCTTTCTGACACGAACTAATTTTATTTTTTATTTTTCTCGTAAATTTCCACGTCTGACAACCGTACGTTAGAGAGGGCAGGATGCATGAGTCCATAGTTTTCTTTTTAAGTTTTATTGGCATGTTACTTTTAAAAACTTCCTTCAACCTCCAATATTTATTCCACGCGTTTTTAAGTCTGCGCTCTATCTCGATGTCATTTCTGTTATCCCGCCCTACGTCACGCTTCCCGCCCTACGTCACGCTTCCCGCCCTACGTCACGCTTCCCGCCCTACGTCACGCTTCCCGGCCGTACGTCACACTTCCCGCCCTACGTCACGCTTCCCGACCTACGTCACGCTTCCCGCCCTATGTCACGCTTCCCACCCTATGTCACGCTTCCCCCCGTCACGCTTCCCGCCCTACGTCACGCTTCCCGCCCTACTTCACGCTTCCCCCTGTCACGCTTTCCGCCCTATGTCACGCTTCCCCCCCGTCACGCTTCCCGCCCTTTGTCACGCTTCCCTCACGTCACGCTTCCCGCCCTACGTCACGCTTCCCGCCCTACGTCACTCTTCCCGCCCTATGTCACGCTTCCCGCCCTACGTCACGCTTCCCGCCCTACGTCACGCTTCTCGCCTTACGTCACGCTTCCCGCCCTACGTCACGCTTCCCCCCGTCACTCTTCCCGCCCTACGTTACGCTTCCCGCCCTATGTCACGCTTCCCACCCTGTCACGCTTACGCTTTCCACCCTACCACGTCACTCTTCCCGCCCTATGTCACGCTTCCCGCCCTACGTCACGCTTCCCGCCCTACGTCACGCTTCTCGCCTTACGTCACGCTTCCCGCCCTACGTCACGCTTCCCCCCGTCACTCTTCCCACCCTATCACGCTTCCCACCCTATCACGCTTCCCACCCTATCACGCTTCCCACCCTATCACGCTTCTACCCTGTCACGCTTCCCACCCTGTCACGCTTCCCACCCTGTCACGCTTCCCACCCTGTCACGCTTCCCGCCCTACGTCACGCTTCCCGCCCTACGTCACGCTTCCCGCCCTACGTCACGCTTCCCGCACTACGTCACGCTTCCCGCCCTACGTCACGCTTCCCGCCCTACGTCACGCTTCCCGCCCTACGTCACGCTTCCCACCCTGTCACGCTTACGCTTCCCACCCAGGCACGCTTCCCACCCTATCACGCTTCCTTCCTTTTTTTGAATTTCGAACACAGAATTTAAAGAAACAAAAGAAAATTTGGAGCCTGTTTGTTGATATCAAACAATCGAATACTAAGGAAACTTGGTTTTATTGGTTTACTTGGATTTAATTCTTGAAAAAGTGATTGATATCTTTGGTTTTGCAACAAACATTACTTATTCTTAACATTAAGGTGAGGTTCTATCAATAATCTATGGATACTTCACCTGAAGTCGCCGCCCAAGCTGCCCGGCCTGAATAGGCCGGACACAGCCAAAGAAACGTGAGTGCTCAACTTAATTTAAGTCGATCTGCGGTCCGAAATGTTTATCGGAGGTACCTAGAGACTGGCGGCTTTGTTCGTCGCCAAGGAAAGCCATGATCTCGGGTAACAACTGAAAGGCAAGATCGATTCATCGTGACGACCAGCTTGAGAAATCGTCACCTTACCTCCATTGAGATACAAAACCAACTTCGCGACTTCCACGGAGTATCTGTGAGCGCTCGAACTGTTCGGAGAAGGTTAAAAGAACGCGATACGGTACCACACAAGCCAGCTAATGGGCCCAAACTAACGCGAGCCCACCGAACAGCGCGCCTTCATTTCGCACGCAGTCATTTAAATTGGACACAGCAAGATTGGAGCCGTGTACTCTTTTCTGATGAGTCTAAAATTGTGTTACATGGCAATGATGGAAGGAAGAAGATCTACCGACGTAAGGGAGAGCGTTTCGCACAATGCTGCTTTGAAGAGAGGGTTGCTTATGGCGGTGGCTCATGGACTGTCTGGGGCGGTATATCCCCGAGCGGCAAAACTCAACTTGAGGTTGTTACAGGACCACGGCTGCCAACATTAAATGCTGAAAGGTACATTCGTGAGTGCTTAGAACCTCACGTGATACCATACGCGGACTATGTGGGCCCAAATTTCCTTTTTATGCATTATAATGCAAGAGGCCATGCGGCCGGCATCGTCAGGGAATATCTTCGGGATGTGAACATCACAGTTATGGACTGGCCAGCCAGAAGCCTAGACATGAACCCCATTGAGCACATGTGGGACGAGCTAAAAAGACGTGTTAGGGCTCGTCAGCCAGTTGCCCAGACGATGCAGGAGTTGAAAACTGCCATAGAAGAGGAATGGGAGATGATCCCTCAAAATTTCATAGAGCGGTTGATAAACTCTATGCCTAATCGTATGAGAGCTGTGGTAGATGCCCATGGAGGCAACACGCGTTATTAAATTAAACCTTTATTTGATAAAACATGTTTTTTATTCAAAAATCAATTGCCTTTAACAAGGCGCATATCCGACTTGTTAGGCGTAGCTCCATGTCGTATGGTATTCTGAATTCAAATTTAAAACAATACGATCGAAAAAGATGGTAAAATGTATCAGGTTTAAAACTGCATCAACAGTTTTTGTTCAATCTAGCAATCATATTTCGGTAGGGGCCATCGAAACCTAAACTCTAAGGTGGGCCAATAGATGTGTCCAGAAGTGTATAATTTCAAATATTCACATATTAAATAACGGAAAAAATTGTTAAGAGTAACATAAATTTTTTTCAAAGAAATAAGACTAGTTGTTTAGACGTGATGTTCAATTAAAAACCATTAGAAGTCGTTTAACTTAATAACCTAACCTAACCTTAATGTGACAAATCAGGTGTCACTGAAAACTCACTGCCCTCCCGGTACGTCTGGAGTTCAGCGCTGCATTCTTTATCGAACCCAAGATAGGAATAAAAGTGAATAGGTACCTATTATACCGATTCGCAAAACATTTCACATAGAATGCCAATTTGTTGCGTGTGCGAAGAACTCGTGTTCAAATATTTCTTTCCATTGAAAAGATGTCGCTCCAAAATCCAATTTCATTTAGCTAAATGAGTTTTCTAGTTTCCTGATACTCGTTAGTTACTGAAATCCACAACTCAATTAAACTTTAAACGTTCTCAACAGAACACCTTAGCTGATAGTTGCGCAAAATATAGCTTTTCATGTGAATTTAAACTCTGATTTGCAGGTGTTAAGGTTTATATTAGGTTTGAAGGTCAAGTTGTAGTTTGAGATTATTTTTATTCGCACTGGCAATAAAGGTGAAGAGCTTAACGACAAACTTCGACTATTCGCATTGGGGATTAGAAATCGGATAGCTTAGAGTATCATAATACGGTTGAATGAAATTCCGGACGTTTAGCTTAGTTTAACTAAGTTTTTTGCCGAATCGCAGATCATAGAATCTATGGGACGTGAGAAAAACGCTTATTGCTCGTTGGAGAAAACGAGTTGTGACAATAATATTGCTTTAGTTTTTTCCGTTTCATGCTTATATATTCTTGCTGCTGCTTTTTCGTTGCAAAGGGGTTTGTTAAGAAATCACCAACCTGCAATCTGTCTAGCCTTTTCCCAACTATCTTGGGGTCGGCTTCCAGTCTAATGAAATTAGCTTCATCTTTCTGACTGACCAACTTCTTGCCACTTCAAAAGTTCCTGCAGTGTGATTCTGTAAGAGCACATTCAAAACTTCGAGTCTGAATCCGCTGTGAGTTTCTTGATTGGCATTCTAAAAACTCGGTTGATAACTCGACTCTACACTAGCGCTGCCCTTGCGAGTGTGTCAGCGAGTTGAACTAAATTCACAGGGAGATTTTGACAGATAAAGTATGGGATGACGTAAGAAGTGGTATTCAGTAAGGTAATTCCGCCGTCACTTCGACGCTCCCTTCGATCTCGATCCCGATTCAAAGTGTCAATTTATAAGTATCTATTTTACGAGTGAAAATATAAGAAATCCTTTAGAAATAGTGTTAAAATAATATTTATATGTCACAGTGTTAATATTTAGTACAATAACTATTTAATTTTGTAAAGTGTACTACGATGGCAAGAATGTTTTTGTTTAAATCTTTATTAGAAGAGGCTCATACTTTGGATAAACTAGAAAAGCGTCGCCAATCTAACCAAATTCGAAGTTTATCTTTATTAACCCGAGATGACGACTATGTGAGCGTGTATAGATTGTCAAAGGAACTAATTGACCAACTAGAGTATGAGTTACTGCCTCTGATAAAGCCCACAAAACGTCGAGGCAAAGGACTTTCAACTCGTGTAAAAGTAAGTGCTTCATTTTAGTAAGTTTATAATTATACTTTTGTTAGTATTTACACAGTTTATAGCTGATAGATTTGTTACCAAGCACACCAACATAATTTATCGCATAACTCATGAAAACACTTCATAATAAGGAGTATTCCCTTTATGTTGTTTCCCTGTTAGCTGTTTTCATGTTAGTTTAAGGACCCTTATTTAATATAGTTATAATATAGGTAGGTAGGTACTTGGTATTATTATTAATACACATGTAATACCCATATTGGTCCCTATTTTGTTTTGACTAGATCTAGATTACTTAATTTTTTTATTGTTTCACAGATATTATGCACCTTGTCATTCTTGGCTGTTATCAGAAAATAATAAAAGAAAATATAAGGACATATTTATCACAACCATCAGCATCTCGTTGCATAAATGAAGTAGTGGAAGCTCTTAGTAATCCGGCAATAGTAAAAAAGTATATAAGGTTCCCTAAAAATATACAAGAAAGACAAATATTAAAAGAAAGGTTAGTAGGTACCTATAATTAAAGTGACTGTTCTTTGATTTTTATATTTTTGTGATAGTTAATAATGTTAGTGGTTACTTTAAATTGAAGGTTCTACAAAAAGTTTGGCTTTCCAGCAGCTCATGGATGTGTCGATGGCACTCTGGTGGCATTGAAAAAACAGGTTACCATGCAAGAAATGTGCAATTGGTAAAATGGATTTCAATGTTGTAATCTATTACTATTAGGTATTCAATTAGTCTACTTATTATTTCTTTTTTCTATTCACTTAATATGTTTTTTCAGATAACAGATGCAAATCTAAATATTTTAAATGTGGATTCAACATATGGTGGAGCTACTCATGATAGCTTCATTTTTAACTATGGTGGTATAAAAGCCCACGAGGCATTAACAAATGCTGGTGAAGAAGTAGTTACTTAGTTATTTATAAAAACTACATAATTATTTGATACTTATTAATTTTTTTCAGGTGATTCAGGTTATGCCTACCTTATGACGCCAATTAGTGGTGCTGAAGATAATTCCCCAGAAGCTTTCTACAATGACCGTCACTTAACTGCTCGCAATTCAGTAGAGAGAACATTGGTCTCCTAAAAGGACGATTTAGGTGCTTGTTAGTACACAGAGTGCTCAATTATCATCCAGACATAGTTGCAAAAATAGTTATTGCATGTTGTGTTTTGCACAACATGTGCAATCGCGAAGGCATTCACAATTTCAGAAGAAGAGAGACTAGAAGAGCTCCAAACAATTGTTGAAGTTCAAAGGAGGCAAACTAGGGATTTGCCATTTAACGCCGATTTAGCTATTGGGCAATTACATAAACGAAACTTAGTAAATAGGCTATGGCGTTCACGTCATAATTAATTATTATATAAATATAATAACTTTTTGTTATGAATAAACACAATTGTATTCCTGGAAACTAAAAATTGCATAAGTTTTTGTTTATTTACGTTTTTTATTTTTGCAACAATTAGAACAACAAATTAAGATATAGGTAGATAGATATTTTGATGTATCATTCGCCTATCTGCATTATTTAGTTTCTGTGTAATTAATTGGTGCGTGGTTGGTTTGTTGGCGCGTTGATCAACTCTCTGGTCATGGCATGCTAAGACAGACCCCAGAGGTCTAATGGTGTGCCTTGTAAAGTTTTGTAACAAGAAACTCGTTTTGATGAATAAATAAATAAATAAATAATAAATAATTACAGGCGATGACTAGGTAGGTACGGCAAGTGGCGGTTCTAGCGGCCAACTATTAATGATCAGTGTCTTAGTTTTTTTTTTTTGTAACAAATTCAGGAATGGAGGTATATACATATAGTAACAAATTACCACTAATTCCTGGCAAACTTTCATCAAATTTTATGAGTTGGCCTCGCGGTTGAAATTGACATTGCGTACTGTGCACCGTTTTTAAGTCTTATTTCGCCATTTCTCTCTTGGAGAGCCCTCCCAATATGAGAAATGGTTGTAGATTCAATAAATTTCTATTTTTGGCACATCGGGAAATGTATAAAATCAAAACTAATAATCAATGGACAAAATAATACATTCAATAAAACTGCTTTGATATCCGTTTTAGTGTTTTATTTATTATATACTAGCTGTACCCGGGATGTATTGCAATGCCACGTAAAGTAAGTATACAGAAACTACCAGTACCACAACAGCTACCTTTTAGAAGTTATTCTGCTATTCGGGGCGGAGACAAATCCAACAAATCAAAAACCATGAAAATCGGTCCAGCAGTTCTTGAGTTATATGTGTTGTAACAAATCCGACTTTGTTTTATATATATATATACATTAAGTATATTAACTTAAATTACTACACCCTATCTCTATTCTTAGCCTCTGACAATGCTTGCATCCCTTTCCCCACTGCAGCCACAGCTTCAGCTAAAATACTGTCTCTCTCTGCACTCCTTTCCAGAAAGGACTGCAGGATTTGTGCATTTAGTCGTTGTATCTCCAGCTGGTGTTCTTCCACCCTCAGGCATCTCTCAGGAGTGGTGGAGAATTCCGTTCGCCGTTGAGTTGGTGGAGGAGCAGCAACTGTCCTAGATGTGTGACATGATGCTGAAAAAAGAACACCGATGACTATGATGCGTAAATAAAAAAATCTTAAATTGCGGCTTTTCGTTATCATTCGCTTGAAAAATGATGTTTTGATAGTTATTTTTATTTTGTATTTACACACGCAACCAGCACCTCGACTAGCACGAGCCATATTTGTCCTGGGGCGGTGCGAGAGGGAAGCAATTGGCGTTGCTAAAAAGATAAATATTTACATAAAATTACATGAAGGTTCTTTAATCTCAATTTTTTTTCTAAATCAAATACTTATATAAAAGTACAAATGAACTCAGATATATATATTTATGAACTGAGTTCATCATACCTGGGCCTGCGGACGGCGGGTAATGGGTAGCTCGCCGTCCGATCAGCACCAGGCCCGAGAGTCGACGGCGCGTAGTGTTCCACGAGCGCCTCAAAGAGTTGTCAGCAATAATGACGGGGCTCGTCATGGCCGATGCTTGCCCAGGGGTTGTGGATAAATTCGAAACAGAGTTACCGCGCCCCTGGGTATTCATGGCAGGGAAGCAACAGGGGTGGGTTTTAGTCAGTAAGAGTCTGACACGCCCTCCTGCTCCACCCTAGAGCGAGAGATGTTATTGGATGATTTCCCAACCACAAAAAAAAAACAGTTCATCATCGAGCATGAGCAAAACCACATAATATTGGGTTCCCACCTATGAAATTGGCTTTTTTATCTGACAAATAGAGAACCTCGTCACTTCTAAGAATTAAAATATTCATCAATTGCTTGATATTATATCGAATAATGACCGTCATAGACAACTTTGTCGACACGGTTGGCGCAGTGGTTGAGCGTTCGGCTGCTGCGCTGCGTGTCGCGGGTTCGATTCCCGCACGGAACAAATATTTGTATGACCTGCTGATATTTGTTCCGGGTCTAGGTGTCTTGTGTATGTGAGTATATATGTTTGTGAACGCACCCACGATACAGGAGTAATACCTAGTGTTAGCAACGTTTAAAAAAAAAAGAACTGCCAATAGCAAAAACAACCTTAATACTTATAGTTATAAAAACAAAAAAATAATACCTTAAAAATTACTCTTCTTTTTGTTAGCAAATTTGTTTTAAGTTAGCCAAAACTTATTTTTTTTGCTTAATCTAAGTGGCATACATTATCATAGTTTTTAAACATTATTGCATAAAAGTTTTAAAACATTAGTGCTCATAATTGTTAAAGAAATTAAGAAAATGTTAGTATGAAAAATGCAACCTCTTTAAAATTCTCCGTGCAAATACTGGTTTCATAGATGGGGAATCTAATAGTAGTTAAAGTTGTTTAACATTATTGGTCACTTCCATGACGAAGCAGCAGTTCGACGACAAATCACTGGGGAGGCTACTTGGGTGGCACCGCGGAGCGAAGGAGAAGGTGTGGGTGTGTGTGAAAGTGTTATTGGTGGAGAGGACATGCTAGGATGATATATATGGGGATCTGGAGGAGGAGTGTGTTCTATCTAAGTAAATATAAACAGATAAATGCTAGATATCATTCATTAATCACATAAAATTATGAATTAAATTTAAATATCATACATTGTCACTATCAGCATCTTGTATTGGTTGCACTTCATGTGATGGAGATGGAGTATAATTTTCCTGAAACAGGTAATAATAATAATTAATGAATTTGCCAAATAATTCAAATAAAAATACACTTTATATTATACTAGCTGCGCCCCGCGGTTTTACCCGCCTAGACCGGAATAAAAGGTAGCCTATACGTTAATCTAGGCTATAAGCCATCTACATACCAAATTTCATCCAAATCGGTCCAGCCGTTTGAGCGTGAAGAAGTAACAAACATACATACTCACAAACTTTCATATTTATAATATTAGTAGGATGTATTTTCAACAGACAGATTGCACAATTCTTGGCCACTACCAGCCAGGCAGGATTGATGCAAAAAAGCTAGTACCTATTGCATTTCTAAATTTCTTACCGGATATGCCTGTATGCCTAAATATGCATCTCCTGATGAAAAACTTTCACCACCACACAAAGCAACAACACTTTCTTCCAAGCTCTGATAGCTCCACCACATCCTCCACCCCACCACCAGTCTTACGCCTAGCAGCAGAACTCACTGCTACTTTTCTTTTTATGGCACTTTTTTGTCCGTCCAATACTACAATCAGACAATTTATAATTAAATAAATTATAATACAATTCTGTTCTAAACATGTATTTTTGAAAGTATATTAAAAAAGAACTCCATTTTCTTATTATTAATAGTCATTGATTGAGTAAAATTAACAATAAGATAAAATTTATGAAACCCAGGAACACACTTTAAACCAAGATTCGTCACACATTTTAAGTGGTTTGCTTTGAGGAATGTTAAGTGGTTCTAACTAACATGCAGTAAAAATAAGCGATGCTTACCTTGGTCCACTGTTTTGTGCCACCTATACTATTTAGGCGCACGGCTAGTTCCTCCCACTGGCGTCGACTTTGCTCTCTGGCATTTTGAGTTTTCAAGAAACCTTTCGCCATGCCAGGGTGTCTTTCCATAAACTACCAGAGTTTCAACCTGAGCCGACGATGGGTGAGAGGAACGTGTCTCATTTAGACTGGAACGTTATTGTTGGATTAGAAAACAAAATAAATACTATTTTAACTTATATCATTTTTAAACTACACAACCACAAATATAAACTTACTTCATTCACAATTATTTTCGGCACTGAACGATCAAATCAAACAAACAACGCAAGCGCAACGCATTATCAAAACAAAATATCGTCTGTCTGACACTCTGACACTGACATTTCTTTTTTTTTTCGTAATGGAAGCTTAGATATTCATGTCACGAATTTAAAGTTTTCTGTTTTTTTACTTATTAGCTACCTCAAATTCCTTAAACTAAGAAATTTTAATTTAAACATCATATTAGCTAAAATTCTGTGCCAAAAACTCAACAATTGTGTCAAAAAAATAAAACCGATAAAACTAGATTAACATTTTGTTGAGTGTGGCAATCACTAGTATAATATTGGTCGCTTCGGAACTCACTTCACTTCGCTTTCGGCTAGGTGATGCTTACAGAATGCAAACTCAAGGTCATTTTAAATCGTAAGCGAAGTGAGAGTGAATAGCGAAGTGAGACGCGAGTTGTTGTTTGAATTTTATAGAATCGACATACTGTAAATGGTTTATTTGAAATAAATGCTTTAAGTTTGAGTTTGAAAACTAGCTCACCTGAAGGTGATCGATGAAGTGGTCGACGTTGGAGCACGTTTGACTAGAAAACGTGGAAACGTGCGTTTGGTTTTCATTCAGTCTTGACATAAAGAGGTCACAGGTTGCAGCTATCAGGTAACACAGACTCCGGCAGGGATTTTCACTCAATTCTCAATTCTTTATTGCGTACCATAATGTTTATAGTTGGTAGGGAAATTATTATATTAGTCACAATTATGGACCCTGTCGGGCACAGCATAGATCAAGTAGGAGAGAGGAGGAAGACAACTACTGTTTTATTAATACAATTAATAGAATTCAATTAAACAATTATATAGTTTTTTATTATTATTATTATTTTTTTTTAATTATGTACTAATAAGTTAGTACCTAACATTGTGTAAAACCATTATTATATTATAGTTTTATTCACTTTGATTATTCGTTCGTATATACATATAATTAATTATTTTTAACTTATTGTTATTTTTATTTATTACTAAAGGTGAGTTATTTATTGGACGCTCCATATTTATTAAAATATACTTAAATATATATGTGTAAAATTTTCGTATTATGAGTAGGTAGGCGTATCTTTTAGTGAGTATTTGTACATAGAAATAGATAGATAAGAAGTTACTTATAATTTATCATTTAAGTATTCACTTATACTATAGTAGCATTTGCTTACAAGGAAAAGCTTTAATTTATTTATAAAAATGTTGTATTTATTTAAATTCTTTATTATTTCGGGTAACTTATTATAAATTTTTATGGACATGACAAAGGTACTATTGGAGTGCATTATTAGCCGCGATGTTGGTAAGTTTAGTCTATTTTTATGTCTTAAAATAATGTATATATTTGTATGTCCTCTCTTTTTGTAAAGAATTCTGGGTACTGACGCACAAACTTACAAACTTCAAATATATAGAGACAGGGTAGGGATAAAATCTTTAGTTCCTGAAAATGAGGTTTACAGCTATCGGTGACTTCAATATTTACTAAGATTCTAATCAGTTTTTTTTTGTAGGGTAAATAGCATGGGCGTGTCTGTGCTGTTGCCCCATAAGATAACACCGTATTTCAGCCATGCGTAGTAGGTTACTAGTGCAGTTTTCAGGTCTGTAGTTTTTTTGATCTCGCGGAGGGCGAATGAAAATTTAGATATTTTAGCTCTTACTTTCTGAATGTGTGACTTCCAATTTATGTATGTATCAATGTTTAGGCCTAGAAGGGTGAATTTATCAACTACTTCTAATTTATTATTTTTAAAGCTAAAGTTTATATTTATTGGTATTTTTTGGCAAGGGTGGAATGAAATTATTTTAGTTTTATTGAAGTTGATTTCTAGATTGTGTTCAGACATCCAATTTACTGTAGAATCTAATATAGAATTTAATTTATCATTTAAATTGGTATTATTTTCGCATGACGTAAGTATAGATATGTCATCCGCAAACAAGACACATGGCTCATTTATATTATTAGGAAGGTCGTTTACGTAAACAAGAAATAAGAAACACCCTATTACGCTTCCTTGTGGGATTGAGGCGGTGATTTGTTTGCTATCAGATCTGATTAATTCTATTTCATTTTTGCTGTTATTGTAATATTCGATTTCAACTATTTGTTCCCTATATTTCAAATAAGATATAAACCAGTCATAACATTTGCCGCGGAGTCCTATACTATATAGTTTATTTAATAATATTTCAAATTGTACTTTATCATATGCTTTAGTCATATCAAGCAGAAGTCCTATCGCGTACTTTTATTAATGATATCAAGGGCTTGTTGAATATATTTGTAAACAGCCAAGACGGTGGAACGGTTTTTTCGGAAACCGTTTTGACAGTCATTATATATATGATATTTTTCACAAAACGCATAAACTCGGTTACACATGGCTTTTTCGAATATTTTGGAAGCTGTCGGTAAAAGGGCAATGGGGCGGTAATTATTCGGATCAGTTTTATAATTCTTCTTATGAATAGGTTTTATAAGAGCTTTTTTTAAGAGATTGGGAAAAACTCCTTCTTCAAATGATTGGTTTAATAATTTATAAAATGGTAAGGTCAATTCGTCTGCACATTGTCTCAATAAGGTAGGTGGAAGTTCATCAACGCCGTGACTTTTTTTATTTTTCAAATTTTTAATTAATGAGTTCACCTCATAAGGATCAATTGGACTGAGGAAGATTGTATTCTCTGTAGGGCATACAACAGGAGATCCTTTCGGTTTTCCGGTTGTGTTGTTCGTAGCCTCCCCGATAGAAGCAAAAAAATTATTAAATATGTTTGCTACCGGTTTGGGTTCAGAAGTTACGCTATTATTCGTTTGTAGGGTTATGTTACATTTTTCACTTGCTATTTTTTTGTTTGTACGTTCATTTACTACACTCCACAGTGTCCTAACTCCTTAGTTGTACGTGTTAGATTTAATGAATTATGTGATATCATTTCATTATATATTTTGATATACCAAGATTATTGTTCATTGCATTTTAAACATTGGTCAAATTTATAAACCTCGGAACAAATGTAGACGTACCTACCTAAGTAAATCTTATTGTGTGTACAAATATAAAACGCTTAACTTCTAAAAAGCTGAATTGATGATACTCCTATAAATTATTACGCATTTTATAATGATCGTTGAGATGTATCTTTGATTTATATTGCTACTTTAATGTAATAAGTTGTTTGAAACGATTGGGACAATACTATCAGATAGTGTTGATATTCTTCGAATATCAACTAAGAATTAAAGATCCAGTGTTATTAAATTTCTTAATATAATCTTATTATGTTTTAAAGCAGTTGTACTAAACAATAATTGATTATTATCACATCTTTTATTAGTTTATTCATGACAATCTGTGATTGGTAGAAAATGGCGGGATATTATATGTGACGTTTAAGAAAAGTATCTACTCACATTTTACTATAAAAGATGTGCTATTATAAGTGTGGCCATTAGTGCTGTGCACTTCCTGAGGTATGCGCGGCGAGGTGGGAGTTGAAGAAAAAAGTGCATGAGTTCACATGAGATCGATACATGTCGGACAGATCTTACGATATCAGTTTGCATTTCTAAGGCAAGACTTGTGGCGGCGCGGAGGCTATCTATCTGCAATATGTTATACTTACATAGTTGATTATAATTTAACCCAAATATACTCATATTTTATTAAAAATATACTGGTGATAAATAAAAACTAAACTTATAATTCAAAGCAGGACTTGTTTTATTGAACATTTTTTATATTTACAAACAATTATATATTCTAACGAAAGTTATTCTGACATAGATTCTGTTTCAACTTCATCTTCCATTTCGTCATCATCTTCATCTTCCACTTCGCCACCGGACTTTGGCAAATTTATTATAAATGAATCGATAACATTATCGAACCTACTATCGCGACTCCAGTAATCATTTTCATTTTTCTAGACATGATCGTCGCATCTCTGCCATTTCTCCGCCGTGAATTCCGAAAACAATTTATCCAGTAAGATTAACTTTTCGTCTAGAGAAGAATTAATATAGTTTTGGGCTATGTTGTTTTTAATATCAGCCCAGACCAACTCAATTGGATTTAAATCTGGATGATACGGAGGTAAACGCAGAACAGTGTGTCCACTGGCTTTCAGGAGTTCGTCAATTCCATACACGGGTTCTTTTTGTGTATTTTTGATAAGAAGTAGCAGTTGAGCCTTTATCATGGTTCCTGAAAATTCTACATTATGGCGTAGCAACCAATTCTGCATTTCACTTTTGAGGCTTGATATAGTTGGTTTCTTCTCAACCTGAACGCTGTGGTAAGACGCGTTGTCCATTACAACCACAGAATTCGGCAGCAACTTATCTTTTAACTTTTCATCTACCCACTTATAAAAAGTAGGTACGCTCATATCTC
Organism: Polia nebulosa; assembly: GCA_951329385.1. Lineage (NCBI taxonomy): Eukaryota > Metazoa > Arthropoda > Insecta > Lepidoptera > Noctuidae > Polia > Polia nebulosa. Next base: position 8,552,370 of record OX589588.1, on the reverse strand, counting down.
CATGATAGTCACCGGTTCTAGCATCTGACTTGAATATAGTTAATGCATCATCCACTAAGCCGTCCTTTCCCAATATCAGCATGAATTCCGGGTTCTGACGATGATTGCCAACATTTGCTGGCATGGTGACTGGCGTTGATGTATGTTTCATCAAGAAAATATATGTTGCGGTTTTGCGTTCTGTAATTTCTGATTTGTGTAAGATATTTTTTCCGCCACACTGTAATATTAGGCTGCTCTATAAGGAGATGTCTCTTTGATTTGCATTTTTTGAAACGGTAGCCCATTTTGTGTAAAAGCTGTCTTAAATATTCCCGTCCACAATTCAATATGCCATCCTGTCTCAAACTTGATAGTAACTTACGGACACTTGGTATTTTTTTTTCAACTTCGTAAAACTGATGAATTTTTCTTCTGATAACTCCAAGGTCAAAATCATCCACATCGTGTTTTTTCTTTAGAACTTTTGGTTTTTTTGGCGATTGAAATTTTAATTGACTTGAATTTTCAATTGATAAATAACCCGCAGAAATCACATTATGCACGGTTCTTTTGCTGTACCCCGTAGCCTCCGCAACGATTTTGGCAATATTCACATCATTTTTAAATTCAAAGCTTTCTTTGTCTGCTTTTCTTTTCCTAAAATATTCAGCCACCTTAAAAATGCCACCCATCTTTGAATATTTATCTCATGTGCGTCTGACATAGACAGTCCGATACAGATGACACTACCTGCCGTCACGAGCGTTGACGGCGCACTGACAGAGCGCAGCAGCCGATTCTCCCCCCCGTCTCGCCGCGCGCATACCTCAGGGAGTGCACAGCACTAATGGCCACACTATAGTGCCAAGCAGTCTGCAGTTGCTGGCAGTTTAATCATATATTTTATGCCACCACTGCTCGAAACATTACTTGTTTGAAACTTTTTAGGTGATTTTTGCAGTCTGGTTTTTTGTTATGCCTTGGTTGACTAGCAGAGAATGCCTTCTGAGGCATTTCTCTGAAGTCACCTTTTTACCTTAATATAATAGGTATTCTTAAGGAGTAGCTCGTGGCTAAAGTAATAACAGCCGCACGGGTTGATCCATCAGGTTAAGCTACGCTATCACCACCACCACCACCATCTTTACAAACCGAGACTCCTCCGTGCCTCGGAAAGCACGTTAAACCGTTGATCCCAGCTATCAATCGTGGAGGAAGTGGTCGTGGGTGAAGGTGAGGTGGGATCATCTTCGCTCACCTTTGGCCACCCATCCCACCCTTGATCATCCTTCTCACCCTTGATCATCCTTCTCACCCTTGATCATCTTTCCCACCATGTGTCACTCTTCCCACCCTATGTCACTCTTCCCACCCTATGTCACTCTTCCCACCCTATGTCACTCTTCCCACCCTATGTCACTCTTCCCATCCTATGTCACTCTTGCCCCCCTGTGTCACGCTTACCCCCCCTGTGTCACGCTTCCCGCCCTATGTCACGCTTCCCGCCCTATGTCGCGCTTCCCGCCCTATGTCGCGCTTCCCGCCCTATGTCACGCTTCCCGCCCTAAGTCACGCTTCCCGCCCTACGTCACGCTTCCCGCCCTAAGTCCCGCTTCCCGCCCTACGTCACGCTTCCCGCCCTACATCATGCTTCCCGCCCTATGTCACGCTTCCCGCCCTACGTCACGCTTCTCGCCCTACGTCACGCTTCCCGCCCTACGTCACGCTTCCGGCCCTACGTCACGTTTCCCGCCCTACGTCACGCTTCCCGCCCTACGTCACGCTTCCCGCCCTACATCACGCTTCCCACCCTACATCACGCTTCCCGCCCTACGTCACGCTTCATGCCCTACGTCACGCTTCCCGCCCTATGTCACGCTTCCCGCCCTTCGTCACGCTTCCCGCCTTACGTCACGCTTTCCGCTCTACGTCACGCTTCCCGCCCTATGACACGCTTCCCACCCTGTCACGCTTCCCACCCTGGAACGCTTCCACCCTGTCACGCTTCCCACCCTGGCACGCTTCCACCCTGTCACGCTTCCCACCCTGTCACGCTTCCCAGCCTGTCACGCTTCCCACCCTGTCACGCTTCCCAGCCTGTCACGCTTCCCAGCCTGTCACGCTTCCCAGCCTGTCACGCTTCCCAGCCTGTCACGCTTCCCAGCCTGTCACGCTTCCCACCTTGTCACGCTTCCCACCCTATCACGCTTCCCGCCCTATGTCACGCTTCCCGCCCTATGTCACGCTTCCCGCCCTATGTCACTCTTCCCGCCCTATGTCACTCTTCCCGCCCTATGTCACTCTTCCCGCCCTATGTCACTCTTCCCGCCCTGTCAAAGTCTGACATCTAGTCTTACCAAGGGGTATCGTATTACCCAGTAACTGGGTTGTGGAGGTCAGATCTGCAGTCGTTCCTTGTAAAATAATTCAGCGGCATCCGGTTAGACTGGAAGCCGACCCCAAGATAGTGGGGAAAAGGCGCGGGCAGATTGACGAGACCGAGAGACGCGACGCGACGCGACGAGGGCACCATGTACACTCTCGTACTCGGCCTGTCTCGTGGTGTCTCGAAGAGCATGTAAGCAGGCATCAGGCATCGACTCCATATTTATTAAAACTTCATGTACAAAAAATGTACAAGGGCGGACTTAATGCCTTAGACATTCTCTACCAGTCAACCAAGGGCGGTGGAGAGATAACATGGCGTGTGCATAAAATAAGAAAATATTATTAAGAGAAATATGGGAACGAAAGTATATTTATATATACATAGTTACTCTTATTCATTATTAAGTTGCTGAAAGTGTAGTATATACAACCTCATGGAGAAGAAGCTCTGTTCTAATAACTGTTAATCTTGTGGAGGTATGCGGAACAGGGTGTAAAGTCCCACAACCTCCATTGAAAAGGGAGGATCCTCCGACCAGACGGGTGTTGTGTCTGGTCCGGGCAACTGCCCGATAGTTGATTTCGGGCTGTTGTATATGTTCAAATCGCGCGGAGAACTCTTCTTGCGCGATGTAGGAATTTTGCTGTTCTAGTTCGTATGTAGCGTCATAGATGTCGCTACAATCTACTTGATGTGAAAGATTTTGATTGATTACAAAGGCTCACGTAAGTTATTTGATGTTATATCTTGATTGTTGCTAATGATTGTGTTGATTCTGTGTATGTGCTATGTTAAGGCCCTGGTTTCTAATTATATTAAATGGTAGTAAGGAATACTCGTACCTATTCATGTTCTTTGCCTTGTCACTGTTATTTTTTCTAAATGGCAAGATATTTCACGTTGTAAATTGGCACAAGCGATAGATCATAGAATTGGATTTATTGTGATAAACGATTATTTATGTGCCGTGGAGTTTCTTGGTTCGTTCTTCTCCAGGAAGACCTAGTTTTGCGAACGGGCCATTAGGTTATCGATTCATGACAAGCCTGTTGGAAATAAATACCTTGTCTTGTCTTTCTGTATTTTACTTAATAAACCCTTTCCTTACAACTTACATACCTATAGGTACAGTAAATAACTAGTACATCAAAGCTTGATAGGTAGGTAGATATAAATATCTACTCCTAGTTACCTCCATCCTGCTGACATACGCATAATAAATGTGATCTCAAAAAGTTTTTTGCGTACGTATTTTAGCCTAAAGACGTCCATAGCTCGTCTTCTGTCCACCTTGTGAGAGATCTTTCAATGCTGCATCTTCTGATAAGACATTAATATTAATTAAGTTGATTTGATTCGGATTTTTTACCAGCTCCTTGTTTAATTTACATAAATATACTGTGTTACTGTGTTGTGTGTGTTCCTCGTAATATTGGATAAACATTTTGATGTTCTTCTATCTATAAACACATTACACTTAGATTATTATAAATTTCAGAGTAACTAGAGGTAACAGTCGTTACGTCGTCAGAACTCGCAAAATGTCGGCATACTTCAAATGTAATTAAATAACCTACCTATAAGCAGTTACCTTGGCAACAGAACTGCTCTTTCAAATAAGGCTGGGGTTCTAGTACTAGCGAGAGATATTGGCACTCATAGTTATCTGGAAAAAAATCGATGTCATGTCGTGGCTAAAGTTCTAATACGACGTAAGTAATTTTTTTGACCAATAAGGTTACATATTCTTACGCGACTTAGCTTCAGCGGCTACTGGTGAATCCTCACCAGTAGCCGCGTACTTGTAGTGCAACAAATCATTTTTAATAAAAAACCGGGTGGAATCTAATTGATCGTCTCTCAGCTTTTGCATCAAACTTTGAGTTTCAGAATCGGCCGTCTGAGCAATCTTCGCCCAATTGCGTGGATTTTGTATTTGGAGAACAGTAGCGGGCTGTCGGTTTAAAAAGTCTGCATGTTGCATGAGGCAACCCTTTCGATACTTTAACGTAAACTGGAAGTCTTGCATGTAGATCCACCAGCGCGCTACACGTGGCAACAAGTCTCTTTTACGTTCGGTCAGCTTTAAAGAGTTGGAATCGGTAACTATTATAAACTTAACACCTATTAAATAGTGCCGAAAATGTTGTAACGCACGTACAATTACCAAAGTCTCGAGTTCGTAACTATGATAACGGGACTCTGTGCCCTGAGTGGATTTACTAAAAGAGCCAACAACTCGCTTCCGTTTACCCTCATGCTCCTTCATTAAAATCGCACCGTAACCGATAGCACTGGCATCGGTATGAAGCTCAGTAGGCAGATTGGGATCGAAAATTGCTAAAACGGGCTCTTCGGTTAGATTTTTAATAACATAGTCACACGCTAAGTCTTGTTCCGCACCCCATTTGAAAGGCTCACCTTTCCTGAGCAACTTAGCAATAGGAGCTGTTTTTGAGGCATAGCCTGCAATGTACCTACGAAAATAGCCCGCCAATCCCAGGAACTGGCGAACCTCTCTTAGATTAGATGGTTTCGGGGATTTAAGACTTCTTGTACTAGAGCGTCAATCTTACTTGGGCTCGGCCGTGCCTGACCTTGGCCAATAAGTCGACCAAGGTATTCGAGTTCAGTATGCAAAAACGTACATTTCTTTAGGTTTACCGAAAATCCCGCGTCAGTAAGAGTTTTTAATACCTCGCGTAAAAATTCAGACCATCACCAACGGAATTAGTCATTATCAGTACATCATCTATATAAATCAACACTTTGCCGGTATCCATCAGCTGCTTCGGAGTTTTGGAAATGACTCTCTGATAGACAGTAGGAGCATTAGCGAGCCCATATGGCATCTTTAAATATTCGTAATTCCCCTCACGCGTTACAAATGCTGTTTTACTAATAGAGTCATCATACTTCATGGGCAGTTGATGGAACCCTGTAGCCATATCAAGGCTGGTAAAATACTTGAAACTACCCAATCTGTCTATATGGTCATCGATCAACGGTAATGGAAATCGCTCTTTAATAGTGATCGCATTTAGAGCCCGATAATCACACACACATCTTATCAGCTCCATCCTTTTTCTTAACGAGGATGATAGGACTTGCGTAATTAGATTGCGACTCGCGGATCACGCCCTTGCTTAATAGGTCACTTATTATCTCGCGAACGCGACGTTTTTCATCCGCAAACAGTTTTTTAGGCCGATAATTTACAGGAATGTCACTGCTAAGCTTTATTTCCATACTTCCGGTGTTAACTGTAGACGTCGCTGTTCCAGTGGTAAACGTATCATAAAATTCGTTTAGTACAGCCAACAAACACTCTTTTTCGTCACCAACCAAGGGTGTTTTTATATTGGCGAACACTACAGTTGACACGTTATTTGTATGCGCGACCCTAATCAAACGTTGAGAGTCGTTCTTTCGAATGTTTGTAACTCCGCTACGATTTAAAACATCTGTGCCTATTAGAATTGGAGCTTGAAAGCAACCCGGGGAGACAACATACAAGTCTATGTCCAAAGAAAGTTCTGGGAACTCCATAACAGTATTTACTAATTAAGTAGATTCTATATCCTGACTTCCAATACCTCGCATACGGCGGTAGGTAGGTATTTTATTTAAACTAAAATGCTTCAACACTGAATCAGATATAAGCGAAATATCAGAACCGGAATCAACTAAAACATCGACAGGTACATTCTGAATGACTGCGGACATCACATTGTTTTGTCTGGGGGTGGCTCTGAGTAAAAATTTACGTTACTTGTTTTATTTGATTTTGATTCCGTACGCTCTTTAACAAAGCAGGTTTCAATGGAATGCCCAGTCTTTTTACAATAAGTACAGGTCTTAACGGGTTTATGAACCGATTTTGTTGTTTGCAAGTTGGGCTCAGCTTTCGCTTGAGGATTCACAGAATTTGTTTCAGATTTAGCAGACTTCTTCGAACAGTTAACCTGCTTATGGCCTAGCTCTCCGCACGAAAAACAAGTCAACCGATCATATTGCATAGGAATCTTGCGTTTACGGGGATCAGAGGCATTCGGGTTTGACGTACGAACAGGATTGCTTGTTGTGGTAGGTGCACTTTTAGGTTTCTAATATACTGACAAAAATTCTACAAGATCTTTTGACTGTAGTTTAGCGTTGGTTGTCGCGGCTTTAACATGGGGATCAGAAATACCACGGATCACTATAGTGGCTTTCAGTTCATCCGAAAGCCCCCTGACAATGTTCAACCGCAGCAAGGACTTTCGAGCATACTCTGCATACGTGGTGAATTTATTCGAATTCGTACTCATAACTTCATTATAGCACAGTGGCCATATCAACTTCACGCGGACACAATGACCGAAATTCAGCTTTAAAATTAGTCCACGTTCGGTCATTGGTCACCCAATCGTTGTGCCACGTCTTAGTATCACCACGTAAACAGCCACCAATGCGTCCCAGGCATTCCAGATCGCCCCATTAACAAAGGTAAGGCTTTGAAATAAGGGACAGGCGGCAGGGCCCATTGCAAAACAGATTGTCAATGGGGCCGAAAAGTTCGGAAGTGGAAACCCCGCACCGGAAGATGCGGCGTTGGAAGGCCTCCCGCAAGGTGGACCGACGACCTGGTGAGGGTCGTGGAAATCCAATGGATTTGAAACGCACTGGACCAGTCGTTGTGGCGATACTTGGGGAGACCTAGGGCCAGCAGTGACCGTCTTTCGGCTAAAATGAGGATGACGATGATAATATGCAAGGAATTTATCTAGGTAAGTATTGGTAATACGTGCTAATCATTATAGACGAATATTCACCCACCATAGTACTTCTACCTAGGTGAACGTTCGATTTTTTACAAAGGGTTGCGCGGGTACATGTTACGTAAACGTACATTCATTTTGCAACTACTTACGATTCCGCTCAACCAGTGAGGGAAGACAAGCGTAATAGATAAGATTTATTGTTCATACGCACGGAGAGTGTAAGTAAATACGCTTCATGGATACTACGGCCAATAAATCCAAAAGAAAAAGTAATTCAACGTTTTTTTCAAATACTCTTCTTGAATCTTGAATCCTGAGGAGCTCGTGGCTAAAGTAATAACAGCCGCAGGGGTCGATCCATCAGGTTAAGCTACGCTTACCGGGGTTGGCCCATGGATGGGTGACCATGTTTAAATACCAAGACTCCTTCGTGCCTCGGAAAGCACGTTAAGCCGTTGGTCGCAGCTGTGAATCGTGGATCTTTGACAGTCGTTACGGGTCGTCAGAAGCCCGAAAGTCTGACAACCAGTCTTACCAAGGGGTATCGTCTTACCCAGTAAATTGGTTGTGGAGGTCAGATAGGCAGTCACTCCATGTAAAATACTGGTATTCAGCTGCATCGGGTTAGGCTGGAAGCCGACCCCATGATAGTTGGAAAAAGGCTAGGCAGATTGACTCTTCTTGAATCTAAACTCGCTGTAGAACCTTCGGCAGTATCTTTTCGAAACTGATTCCAATTGAACTCCACATTTGCTTATCTCGTGAACTTATTGTAGCCCTATAGCACGTATTGAAGGATTCCCCATACACGTGTGACGCCACAGCGCATCATAGAAGCGGCCGACCGTTTTCATAAAAAGCTGTAGAGCAATTTCAGAACACTTTCAATGAAAACGCGTCGTTGCATCGCATTTATTTTGCTCTTCTCTGAGAGCTTCTTCCACCAAAAACATACGTAATGCCATTTCGCTACAATTTTAGGTATGGTACATTCACTTTAACACTTCATATATATATTGCCAAACATTCGGCTGATACTACGTAAAAACCCTTCAGAGTAGACCCCCTGGCGCCAACTGGTGGTGTAAATTTTCCTGAAAACACTCATTACACGAATAAATTATAGTTATTACAGTTACCCTCCAAAACTGGCAACCCACCTCAACGTCGTCAAATCCATTTCTACCAATTCATGTAATTTGTCATTAATTTGCGCCGAATTTAATTATTATGTATTACAGTGAGCACGAAATAGTTGTTTGCGTAAATTATTCACATTTCTCATTAATAATTACGTTTTAGGGGCAAAATCAAAAGCGCCATCTTGTTTTCGCGCGGCGTTCTAGTTTAGGGTTTAATTGTTGGTAATTAATAATGTTATTTTGGGACAAATTTTCAGTAATTCTAGAAAAATAATGTGAGCTAATTTCCGGGTTGCAAAATATCGATTTGCGTCGCCTGGAGGCAATTAATACAGCTGCCATTATTTTCGTAAATTAGGTTACGAGCGTTGTGTTATGTGACATTATATTTTATAAGCTCTAGCTTTATTATATAAGCTCTACTGTAAACTTCTGTCACTTCTGTGTTTACATAGCACTGTGTTTTGTCGCGTTTTTAACTAGGTATACCTGTTTTTAACGTAAATCATCATAATAATCAGAAAGAAAACTACTGCCGGACATTATGTAGGCACAACCTCCATGTGTAGTCACATCAACTGGTCGTATACTTCCCTCAATCCGTGGTTTATCGTATAAAACTTATAGTTATTTCTTTGTCTTTATCAATAACATCACAACTCATCATCATCATCATCATTTTAGCCGAAAGACGCCCAATGCTGGATATAGGCCTCCTCCAAGTGTCGCCACAACTCCCGCGACCTTCACCAGATGAATTCATCATCATCCTCATTTTAGCCAAAAGACGGTCACTGCTGAACCTAGGCCTCCCTCAAGTGTCGCCACAACGACCGATCATGGGCATCTCCCATCCGTCGGATCCCCGTGACCCTCACCCGGTCATCAGTCCACCTTGTGGGAGGCCTTCCGACGCTGCGTCTCCCAGTACGCGGCCGCCACTGCCGAATTTTGCGGCCCCATCGACCATCTGTTCTTCGAGCAATGTGCCCAGCCCACTGGCAATTAAGTTTGGCGATTCTTCGGGCTATGTCGGTAACCTTGGTTCTCTTACGGATATCATCATTCCTGATCCGATCACGCAAGGAATCTCCAAACATAGCTATCTGACATGTAGGAAGGTAATGCGGAACAGAGTGTAAAGTTCCACAAACCTCCATTGAAAAGGGAGGATCCTCCGACTAGACGAGTGTTGTGTCTGGTCTGGGCCCGATAGTTGATTTCGGGCTGTTGTATGTTTAAATCGCGCAGAGAACTCTGCTTGCGCTATGTAGGAATTTGATGTTTTAATTCGTATGTAGCGTCATAGATGTCGCTACATAATATATGATGATGTCGCCTTTTATCTGAATGGCAATGTAGGTGGGAAAGTTCCATCAAAGGCAAACACCTCCACCAGTTCTTCCCATCGGTTCGCGAACGGCTGGATAGGACATGGCTGGAGGTGGATCACTGTGTTGCCCAATTTCTCACAGGTCATGGCAACTTTAAGAGTAAATTATTTTCCTTCAAGCTTGTTGCCTCACCTTTATGTCAATGTTCTACTCCTGATTGCGAATACGAACAATCTGCACATCATATCCTGTGGAAGTGTACTCTTTGGAAGGCTGAGCGCAATATTATGTTGGATAGTATTCAGCCTACGTCTCGAGTTGTCTATTACACGGACCTTGTGGAAACTAGAACGAATTGCCGTGCGTTCAAGCGTTTTTGCCATACCTAAGTATTATTGGAATCAAGTGTAACAGCTCACAATTTTAGGACCCATTAATATTAGTGTTTTTAACCAGTGGTGCTTGGCAACTGGGCTTACGCCAGTTGTAAAAACCCCCTTTGTGCCTAATGGCCTAGTTTTGTTCTGTCTCCCGCTTGATTAGGAGGGAAGTGGAAATTATGTTTTTCTTACTCCTCCACTGTCTTTTCTGATTAATTTCGTTGCGGGACCCAAGACAGTTTAATCGTTTCTCTGGGACTCGTCGAGCTTGGTTGCCTCGGCGTTTTTACTGGTGGTCGCCACTGTTGATTCTGACTTACAGAAGTTACAGTGGTTTGGGAATAGTGTGGCGGGCTTGTCCCAAACAAAAAAAAATGTAGGAAGGTAATGCGGAACAGAGTTTCACAAAACTCCATTGAAAAGGGAGGATCCTCCGACTAGACGAGTGTTGTGTCTGGTCTGGGCAACTGCCCGGTAGTTGATTTCGGGCTGTTGTATGTTTAAATCGCGCGGAGAACTCTGCTTGCGCTATGTAGGAATTTGTTGTTTTAGTTCGTATGTAGCGTCATAGATGTCGCTACATCACTCCACTCCAGAAATCGAAGATCGATGGTTCTTGATGAGTCGCCCATACATCTTGTGATGCTTGCCGGGCCAGTGGAATGTTGGTTCCAGTGAGTCGGAACCGGAAGAGACTACACTAATAAAATAGAACCTACAAGTCTATTCCCAAGACACGAATTCTAAACTCCAATTTCCATAATACGTATCATACATACAAACCTGTTGGACAAACCCGAAACTATAATATTACATTATATCACAAGTTATCCCCGTCCTAAAGGTCCCATACTCATTGTTAACAACAACATAATCACATAGGGATTCATTTACTTCAGTTACAGGCCCTATAAATAATAACACCCTTGTCAAGAGGCTTATGGGGGCTTATGATGGTTTTAATACACGTTGTGTTACACTAAATTTAACAATGGTCCGATGATTTAATCTGGTGTTTGGTAATTTTGTATTAAGATTATTAAAAAGTCGTTTCTAGGTCTCATTTTTAAGTGAAAATTTCATTGCCGCGATGAGTGAATTTTGTATGAGCAAAACTTATGGGTTCGCGTTACCGACTTGCTAGTTACGTGTTGCACCAGACTGGCGACGCGCAGTTTTCACTTGTGTTTTTGTCAGCCTTTATCTCCTCTTTTATTCAAAGGTCTCCCACCTCAATTCCTTCAATTTATCTCTTTGTTGTGCTTCTTGACGCCGATTCACCAGCAAGCCATCCAAGGGATCCAGCCATCTCCTTTTCATTCTGCCGTGACCCCTTCTAGCTATGTCAGGGCTCCTGTCTTCTGCCAGGATCGTGGGTGGCTTTGAAAGAGACACCGCGGCCCCTGGTACAGGCAACTGAAGGAACGGGTGGGTTTTAGTCAGTAAGAGTTTGACACGCCCTCCACTCCACAAAAAAGAGCTTCTGTCTTGCTAAATATGGGCTTTGACGGCAATTACTGGCAGACATGGCCTGTTCAGTCCCACTCCAGAATTGCAGCTTTCTGAGCTATGTCGGTAATTTGCGTTCTGGAGCGCAAATTATTATTTTTCCAAATAATCAACTCTATAAATGGGACTGTGAAGCTTTCGGGGCTTCAGGGGTTTAGGAGCGTGTAGAGATTACTCTCCAGCGAAAGGTACGTTAAATACTGAGCTGCTAAACGTGTGCAGTATGTGAAATTAAAGATAGAAACCGCACTGTAAAACTGTTAAAATTTTAGCTAACATAAACATGCTCCCTTCGAAGGGCTCCTCTGGAATCACTCCCAATTCTAAACAAATTATGCACTACTTTTAAAACTAATCTATGTTTGAATTACTTTTCAAACGTCGAAGCATCTAGCCCGCCAGCAGAGTCGGGTCCACACCTTCATCAACGCCGCAGAACACAACTTGGGTAAACCCTAAGTCCAATGTCCAGTACTTCAATGTAAAAATTTTAAAATCCGTTTTATCTAAATTTATGACGAGGTCAACTTTTTTGTTCGTTTCCAGGAGGTAATCTCTGGATCCGATTGCAAAATTCTTTCACTGGACCTACTAGTATCAAAGGTTTCTCATTTCAGAGAAATACACCCCGGAAACGAAATGGGACCTCTGACCTCCCCTGGGCTGTGGAGGTCAGATAGGCAGTCGCTCCATGTAAAATGCTGGTATTCAGCTGTATCCGGTTAAACTGGAAGGCAACCTCAAGATAGTTGGGAAAAGGTGCGGGCAGAAGACACCACGGAAACGAAACCACGGTAAAAATTAGTTTTGTATAAAATCCAACTAAATAATGTTTTATAGATAAAAAAATAAAAACAAAAAACACGGTTTTTTTTTTTTTTTTTCATTTCTCGTATTCTTCTCAGCAAACCCTTTCATTAGATACGCATAACATGCAAATGCATGAAAAACCGGCCAAGTGCGAGTCGGACTCGCGCACGAAGGGTTCCGTACCATTACCTATAAAAACGGCAAAAAAATCATGTCTGTTGTATGGGAGCCCCCTTAAATATTTATTTTATGCTGTTTTTTAGTATTTCTTGTTATAGCAGCAACAAAAATACATCATCTATGAAAATTTCAAGTGTCTAACTATCACGGTTCATGAGATACAGCCTGGTGACAGACGGACAGACAGACAGACGGACGGACAGCGGAGTCTTAGTAATAGGGTCCCGTTTTACCCTTTGGGTACGGAACCCTAAAAATAACTAGTACGCCATCTTTGGGGGTCCGTCATATTTGATTTAGAATGACGTCACTTAGCTAACCATGCATTGTCATTTCGTCACCCTCCCCGCTAACTGTCGTATCTCACAAACTGCCGTATCTGCACTGACATTACCTACGTGTTCATAACTTTGTTTCGAATAAGTTCTCTCTGATCGTCGTTTCTGTATCGTGTACCGTTTAGAAGATAATCACGTATTTTGTTTTGCGTAAGTGCAAAAGGAGGGAAAACATATTCTCACTACCTGTCGTATATGACACATAGTACAATTAGTAAGACTATATTTTTTTCGTCACGATTCAAAATGACTGAAGTATGTACAGACTGTTGTCAACATTACCTGACCCACCCTAAAATCAAACGACTTTGGACCCTCTGCCTGTAACATTAAGGTTTATTTAATTTATATGAGCTTATCACACAAGTGCACGAGGAGTCGAGGACTCGATGAACAAAAATACAATAATAACACAGACACGCGATCTATAACACGTAACGTTAAGGTAAACCCACCCAACATAGTCGGAGCCACCGGCATTATATATGTTTTTGTTAAGCTATTTTAATCATTATCTCGTTAACATTAAAGTTGAAAAGCTTTTAAGTCACACTACGTAATTACAACCCAATCTTTAATTTCGCGTATTCCCAAAAAGTTCTTGTGGCTTAGCGGTTTGATGCTGAATTGACGACGAACAGCATGTGGGTTCGAAAACACAGTCCACCTATACATTAGTTTCCTTTTTAATTTGTTTTCATTTCTACAATATTGCTTGCAATATTAAAGAACGACCAATATGATTTTCGCCCAATAACTTATCTTGTAAACGGGTGGGTAATTTAAAAAACTTTAAGTTCACAGTTCTTTATAATGAATACGAATATATATTTTTCAACTACCCACTAATTACAAGTTATGTGAAAATATTACCATTTTAAAAACTTTATGTATAGTCTGTAGTTCTTTACAATAATACAAGAAATATGTAGTTTTGAAATATAAATTCTATATTGAAAGCAAAACAATGTCTTTGTCGCAGGATTTGATCTGGAACCTTGTTTTTCTCAGTCTTACACACAGACCACGAGACCAGAATTACTTGAACTCAAACATTAAAATAAGCTATTACACTTATCATTTTATAAAACAAATAGTTATAAAATATAACCTAAGACTAACGTTTTAAAGATCAAATTTGCGTGTCTACATTATTATTGTATTTGTTCATCAAATCCTCGAGCAGTTGTCTGATAAGCTCATATAAATTAAATAAACCTTAATGTTACATGCAGAGGGTCCAAAGTCGTTTGATTTTAGGGTGGGTCAGGTAATGTTGACAACAGTCTGTACATAGGGCACTTAGCTAGATTTTTGTTCTACGATGTTTACACATTTTTATTCATTTACGTCGTCTAGATCAAAGCTTTTTTTACGAATATGAAGCTTATTGTCATAGCATTAAGGTGGAAGCTCTAGGGTAGCCCGTGAAATTCAAATTTTCTTACGTTTTTTGTAATTTGCAGGTTTGCAGAATATTAATAGACTTTTATTTATATTTTACACCAAATAATCACGTCGTAACAGACACAAGTTGTAAAACAAAGTTCTCACAGAGTGACGTATCTGCTTCAAATGAATAGAAATAAATAAATAGATATCTTATGGCTTTAGGGCAACTACTAACTTAAAGAGTAAGCCAAGAGCAATATAAAAAACTTATTAATTCATTAATAAAGCCACAGCTACCGCAACTACAGTAACATGACTGTAACGCCCGACCGAAAAACTGTTGCCCTGGAAAACTATGAATAATTGCTAGTTAGGACAGTTAGTAGGGAGGGCGACGATTTGTCCTTGGTAAGTGTGCGAAGTTTCAATTCAATCCGACTTTTTGAAGTGGGTGAAAATCACGTTTAAAGATGCCGTTACATAGATACATATCATGCCAATAAAAGCGTGTTAATAAATAAGCAATATAACAAGTAAACGGGCCCATTTAAAATTTTGTAATTTTAAATGGGTCGTATTAAGGCCGTACTACCGGCCAAGTGGCCCCCTCATTAAATCAAAAATCGTAGCGTAGCATAGAAAATAAATATTAAAGAATCCACGTTTAACAAACGTGACGTTGGATTCTTTAATATTTAAAGAGGATAAAGTATTTTTACGTTGTTAAAACAGGTCTCAGAATGTTTCGTAAACAAAGTAGTAGGCAAAAGTGTCTGAAACGGCCGGTTTTGGTACTTTTAAAGAATCCAACGCGACGTTGGATTCTTTAATATTTATTTTCTAGGCTATGCTACGATTTTTATTCAATGAGGGCGCCACTTGGCCGGTAGTAGACCCTTAACTAGATTATTTATATTTTGCAGGAAAATAAGCAACTAAAGTCTTTCACATATGACCACCTTCTCAGCGTCGTATCTCATTAAGTACAAACGAATTATCAAAGCACTGTATCTTTTTTTTATTTTTTATTAAAGAGTCTCAAGTCATCATAATTCTCTGTCCGCAACACAATAAGAAGGATGAATAATTACAGTCAAGCTTATGCTGATCATTATACAGCATATCTATACAAAATTACTAAGCTTTATTTGTTAAGCTAACCAGGGCGCCAGTCGCCAAAGCGCTTTTATTTTGAATAAAAAAAAAAACAGAGTATATCAATCTGCTTAGTTTTTCCCGCTATTGTGGTCAGAGTCCAATTAAGGCCGATACATCACCTGAAGCGTCGTCACTCTCGGACTGCATAGAAAAGAAAGAGATGCGCTACAACAAATGCTTGCAATTTATTGCAAAATAGGATTTACTAATAAATTTATCACTGGATGCAAAAAGGACTTGAAAACATCAGTTTTATTTATTTGTCAAAATTATTTACGGTTTAAGAGATACACTGCTTTAAGAAGCCACCTTTTTGACCGTTTTTGGGAATCACCGCCTTAAACTGGAACCTAAATGCAGCTGACTACCAGTATTTTACATTGAACGATTGTCTATCTGACCTTCACAACCCAGTAACAGGGTGACACGATACCGCTTGCCAAGACTGGTGACACATTAATTATCTAACTTCTAACCTATAACGAAAATCAAAGATCTACTAGTGACAGCTGGTACTAACGGCTTAACGTGCTTTCCTAGGCATAGAGAAATCTCGGTATGTACCTAATAATCGCTGGTCAGCCATCCACGGACAGACAGAGGCAAGCGTTTTTAACCTTGAAGTTGACCCGTGCGACTATTATTACTTAGCCATGACCACCTGGAGAAACTATACATCAGCATCATCATTTCAGCCGAAAGACGTCCACTGCTGGACACAAGCCTCGCCCAAGTGTCGCCACAACGACCGGTCCTGTGCGTCTCGCATCCTATAGATTCCTGTAACCCTCATCAGGTCATCGGTCCACCTTGTGGGAGGCCTTTCAACACTGCATCTTCCGGTACGTGGTCACCACTTCAGAACCTTTGGCCTCATTGACCGTCTGTTCTGCGAGCAATGTGTCCTGCACACTGCCACTTCAGTTTGACGAGTCTTCGGGACTATGTTGGTAATCTTAGTTCCTCTGTGGAAATCATCATTCCAGATTCGATCACGCAAAGAATCTCCGAGCATAGCCCTAAGTAGAAACTATACAAAGAAGTGATATACTGGCTTAAGTGCTTAGAAGCATAAGTGAGGAACACTGAAGACCTAATTGCTTGCTACAGCGAAGTCCGAATAGGTACAATTTAATCTAGATAAAGCTATAGAACCGTCTGAAAATTGGCCATTTACTTGAAACAAGAACTATGGAATTACCGCAAAGATAGTAGGGTTATGCTATTAACAGCCAACATTGTTATACCAACGTATTATTGTTATAGTTATAATGGTAGCATTAAACTGTTTCAAAGGAGAGTAAAGGATTGACTTGCTTGTGTTAGGACTTGAGACTAAAGATGCCGGATGCATTCCACCAGCTTTTACGACAAATCTTTTAGAGTTCAGGCGGTGCGGTTATGGAATGCCTGTGTCAGTAAGGCGTGCTCAATCTTTGTCCACTTTTAAAACAATGGTCAAAAATCATTATCTCTCTCTTTAATCGTTTTTACTAGGGTTATATACTTTTTGTATCATAATTATTAGTGTATCTAATATGTATTTATTGTACGTATATATAAATAGTACACTAAGACTACCTACAGCACTGTCTTTCCTTTTTCTCTTTAAATTCATCCAAAGGTTGTCTTGAAAAGATCGCAATTAGCGATAAGGCCGACCATTGTGTCACCCTACGTAAAGTTTTCTTCATTATAATTATGTTCTGTAATCTAAATGGTGTACATAATAAAGAGAGTATCCTATTCTATTCCATTCTGTTCTGTTCCATGCTATTCTATTCTATTCTATTCTATTCTATTCTATTCTATTCTATTCTATCCTATCCTATCCTATCCCATTCTATTCTACTCTTTATTTATAGAGGAGGATTTAATTAGGTATTTCAACAATTATAGGCGAAGCATACGTCTCATCCTTCAAATTCAGCTGTCTATGTGACAAAAACTTCTTTAAAAGATCAGTCACTACTTTACTACCCTCATCTATTCTTCTTCAGGGTAGAAAAATATTGAATTAAGAACCGGCTAATCAAAAATCTGCCTAGCCTTTTCCCAACTTTCTTGGGGTCGGCTTCCAGTCTAACTGGATGCAGCTGAATACAAATATTTTACATGGAGCAGCTGCCTATCTTATCTCCACAACCCAGTTACTGGGTAAAACGTTACCTCTTGGTAAGACTGGTTGTCAGACTTTCGGGCTTCTGACGACCCGTAACAACTGTCAAAGATCGACGATTGACACCTGGGAACAACGGCTTAACGTGCTTTCCGAGGCACAGAGGAGTCTCGGTATGTAAAGATGGTCAATCATCCATGGACCAACCCCGGCAAGCGTAGCTTAACCTGATGGATCGACCCGTGCGGCTATTATTACTTTAGCCACGAGCTCCTTCTCCTATTTCCTTAAAACAGAAACCCGAAAATTATCAAATAACCATTAAGATGAGGCTTATCACCCTAATAATAATTATGGTAACTGCTTTACAGTTCTGCTATGTTAATAAGCTTTAAGTTCACATTAGTCGGACATAACACTGAAACTCGTTAGTGTTCAAGCACCACAGAATAAAATATAAAATCACAAATCTCCCCATTCTACACAATAAAACGGTTTCGGGAATGGGGGAGGGTATTCTCAAGGCATTCGACAGTATATCGAACTACCAGATACTGGTACGCAGCCCTCACTATGTCACCAAATAACGGGTGACCTTCCAACGCTCTGCTTCTACCAGTACTCACAATTACCTCGATAGTAAGAATTTTAATCCATCTTCAATATTTATTACATTTTCGTGTACCTAGTTGTGCTAAACAAACCTTTAGGCAAATTACAAACTAGGAAAATTGACGTGTTTTGTTTATTTTAGACATAAATGATTTCAGAGATAAAGTTTTAGGCAAAAATATGCTGGCAAAGCAACAAAAATATCAACAAATAAATGCCCGCGTGAATTTTATCGCAGTTTTAATTTACTGCTATTTAATATGCCTCCACTCCAGCGTGTCAGTATATTTCAATATGGTGTATTTTTTTCACAAAATCTACTATGAAATTGTAATTTTAGAGGTGTTAAATATTTGCAAAGCGTTCAAGGTATTTATTTAAGTGATTGCATATCAAATGGATTTTTATTTTGCGTTAAAATTGGATATCATGACAGCTAGCTATGTACCAATTTCTGTTTTAGTTTAAGTCAAAATATAAAGCCTAGAGTACCTACCTCATGTCTCGTATATACATAAAACATTCTGAACGAACAAGCTGCACAACACCATTTTATTTTTATTTTAAGTGACTTTCTCACAGAAAGTAACTATTAAATGTAACAATTTTTTCTTAATGTTAATCAATATCGAGTGATACCGTGATAGGCCCACCACCGCAATCTCTGAATGTATTTCCACTTTTATTTGAGGATAAAAGCAAAATTTGGACAGACTCCAAATTAACTCTTAAGCCAACGACGCTATTATATGCATCAAACTAATACCCACTGCAGTTTGAGATAACTGAATTTCGTGTTTAGCTTTGGAAAAAAAATATTGAGTTATTTTATATAATCCCTGTAGCAAACAATAGGGCAGCTCTCCATTGAATGGATAAACGATTATGACAAATATATAGCAGAAAGCCGAATCACATTAAAGTGGCTTTGAACCATAAATATGACGTGGCAATCAACGATAGGTACACATACATGTCTCTCTTTTTTTTAGTAAATTAATAAATTCCTAATCAACCAATCGACGGTTGGAAAGAAGATCATTTGATAAGGAATCTTATTCTTTTTAATGTATCATCATCATTCTCCTGCCCTTATCCCAATTTATTTGGGGTCGGCGCAACATGTCTTTTTCTTCCATACTCCTCTATTAGTCGTCATCTCTGTAGTCACCCCTTTTTTACCCATATCCTCTTTCACACAATCCAACCATCGTTTCTTTGGCCTTCCCCTACTCTTATAGCCATCCACATCCATACACAAGACTTTCCTCACGACATTTTCTTCATTCCTCCGCATCACATGCCCATACCACGACAACCGATTTCCACACAACTTTTCAGTCAGCGGTGCCACTTTCAGACTTCCTCTTATATACTCATTCCTAATTCTATCCATGCGCGTAACACCACACATCGCTCTTAGCATTCTCATCTCAGCTACATGCAATTGCTTTTCATTCATCCCTTTTGTGGCCCAACATTCTGAACCATACAAGACAGCAGGTCTGACCATTGTTTTATAAATCTTCCCCTTAAGTTTTAGGGGAATGCGGGAATCACAGATAGTCCCGGTGACCTGCCGCCATTTCATCCATCCAGTGTTAATTCTGTGCTTAACAGTCCGATCTATTTCGCCATCGCTTTGCACGAGTGAACCGAGATACCGAAAATCGGAGCAGACTGGGAGAAGCGCGCCATCTAGCACTACAGCTTCAGAACTGGAGAGACCGCCGAAATCGCAGAACATGTATTCAGTTTTGGTTCTGCTGATTTTCAAGCCAACTTTCTCCAGCTTCTGTTGCCATTTCTCCAATCTGCTCTGGATCTCAGGTCCATCTTCACCGACCAGAACAATGTCGTCGGCAAACAGCATGCACCAGGGTGCCTCCTCCTGTATTTCCGACGTAAGAGCGTCCATAATCAACAGGAAGAGGTAAGGACTTAAAGCCGACCCTTGATGCAAGCCTACAGCCACACTGAACTTATCGGTGTTGCCAGCAGCCGACCGGACGTAGGTACTAGATTGTCTGTACATAGCACGAATCAACTCAACATACTTCCCAGGCAAACCTTTCTCTTTCAAGGCCCACCACAACACATCCCGAGGTACCCTATCATACGCTTTCTCAAGATCAATGAACACCATGTGCAAGTTCTTGTGCACACGTCTGTACTTCTCGCACAATTGACGGAGAGCGAAGGTGGCGTCCATTGTCCCTCGACCTGGCATAAACCCAAACTGGTTCGGGGTAATCTCACTCTCCTCTCGCAATCTTTTCTCTATCACTTTCTCCCATACTTTCATAGTATGTGACATGAGCTTTATCCCTCGATAGTTGTTGCAGTCCTGTACATCCCCTTTATTCTTGAAGATGGGCACTAGCGAACTATTGCACCATTCTTGTGGGATCACTTCTTCATACAACAACTTATTGAAGAATAAAGTCAGCCACATACATCCATCCTCTTTTAAACACTTCCATACTTCCACTGGTATGTCATCAGGGCCCATGGCCTTTCCATTTTTCATACATTGAACTGCCTTTCTTACTTCATCCATGCTAATTTCTCTCAACAAACCCATATTTACTTGTACCTCTTTGAGCACACCACTCCATTCATTCTCTTCGTTCATCAACTTTTCAAAATAAACCTTCCATCGCTCTTTTATTTCGTCATCTTTCGACAAGACTTTACCGAGTTCATCTTTCATACATTTTATATGCATTATATCCCTCGTTCTCCTTTCTCTTAATTTTGTAATCCGGTAGAGCTCCTTCTGGCCTCTAGGGCTGTCCAGTAAATTATATAACTTTTCCTGCGCCTTAGCCCTGGAAACTGCAACCGCCTTTTTTGCCTTCCTCTTCCATTCTTTATAAATTTTCTTTTTCTCTTCTTTCAAATTATCATTTCCGGTTTCTACATTCTGCCATACTTTAAACGAAATTTTCTTTTCTTTTAGCATCTTTTGCACATCTTCATTCCACCACCATGTATCCTTTTCTATTATGCCTTTACCTTGCGATTCTCCAAACACATCTTTTGCTACTCGCCTTATACAATCCGCCATCTCTTTCCAACATTCATCCACAGATTTTCCTTCCATATCCTTCATTTTTATCATTTTATCTATCACTTGACTCTTAAACATACTTGCACACTCCTCATTTTCTATCATACGCCATCTGATTTTGGGTGGGGGCCGTTCTTTGTTCCTACTGGACGAGACACTGACTGTTACGTCCATCAATATGAGCCTGTGTTGAGAGACTAAGCCTTCACCTGGCAACACTTTACAGTTTTTGACTGTTTCGAGACTGTTTCGTCTCACCAAGAAAAAGTCAATTTGGGTCGCGTGCTGGCCACTTTTGTAAGTGATCAGGTGTTCGTCTTTCTTTTTGAACCAGGTGTTAGTTATTGCCAGGTCAAAAGCCGAAGCAGCTTGCAGCAATGTCTCGCCATCAGTATTACGGTCTCCGTACCCCCAACCACCATGCACTCTCTCATAACCGTACTTCAGACTTCCTACATGCCCATTAAAATCACCCCCCACAAACACCTCTTCACTCTCCTGTACATTCATCATCACACAATCGAAGTCCTTCCAAAACTTTTCTTTTACACTATCCTCACATCCTGATTGGGGTGCATACGCACTAATAACATTTACTATCATACTCTCCACAAACACTTTAATAGCTATCACTCTATCACTTACTCTTTTAACATCCACCACACATTCTTTTAACTCACTATCCAAAACTATGCCCACACCATTCCGTTTGCCATCACTTCCACAGTAATAAAACTTATATCCTTCTCCTAATTCTCTTGCTTTTGCACCCTTCCATTTCGTTTCTTGCAAACACGCTATATTTATCCGTCGCCTTTTTAAAACATCTGCTAACTCTCTTCCTTTTCCAGTCATAGTACCTAAATTCCAGCTCGCACACCTCAATCTTAATTCTCTCACTCTCCGAGCTTGCGTCTTACGTCGCACCCGCCCGTCCTGGTGCGACAACCCTTGTCCATTTCCCACAGGAGCCGGGTGCTGCCCCTGCGCGTCGCCTGTGGGGTACGCCCTAGCCCTATCGCACATCATATTTTTCCAGACCATGATGCAAAAAGGTTTTGGCAAAAGTTTTATAGCCGGCCGCCTGCCTGACGCCAACCCTCCTTGGGAATGCTGTTGTTGGTGGTTTACCCGCCACCGCGCGGGTGGCCCAAGGTGCTTTAGTAGTATGCACTAGGGCTCAAGCTCCCTTAGTCGCCTCTTACGACACCCACGGGAAGTGATGGGATGGTACTATTCTTTTACGTCCGACACCATACGGTACTTATGTATTCTTTTTAATGTATCACATACCTAAAAATAAAAAGGATAATACATAGAAAATTGTTTACGGATCTGAACAATCATTCTCAAGTATATCAAGAAACTGGTATATCAGTTTCTATACTCCATTCACAACAGCATTAGACAGAAGTTAAAAAGGTTATTTTTAATGCACACTTTGTAAAAAAGTACAATAAAATTGTTAAAGTTACGATTGATGCCAAATTTATTATAATCTATTTATACAGCTGCTGTCACATTTAATTACAACTATTTATGTAATGAAATGATGTGGCTTTCATTTAGTTACATTATTTCATTCCAATTTAAAATTACCGTGTCAATGCTTAAAACCTAACAGAAGCAGGACTGAACATACTCGGAACGTTTTTCGTCTCAGTATAATTCTACATTAACCCCATCATAAGTTGTGACAACCGGGTTTTTCCCATTTTACCGGTTTATGACGTCTGTTAAATTGACATAAATAATGTTCTGTGATTGTCATTCAATGTAAATACTTGTGAATGCGACGCCTTGTTTATTGTTATTTCCGAATTTTTGTGATTTAGTTGATAATTAAAATTAAAGAATTAATAAAACTGTGTTTACTTTACTTTGAGATAAAATGTTTTGCATCCGTGCTTCTCCGAGCCTCTTTTTTCTAATGCTACTGTGAATGGAGTATAGTAGTCACATGCGCTACAGATGTGGTCCTGCCGGTCCTATTATGACGTCTTAAAATCAACGTGATAATAATCCTTTCATTTAGATTAACAAAAACTATTGAACACAGTAGGTATTTTTTCTTTTGTCACGTAAATAAAAAATAATGCGTTAAAATTTCGCGTAACGTCACACCTACGTAAAAAATGTCCCACTTTTTGCCTACAAGTGACGTAACAAGCCCCCACTGAACTTTGATGCATTATAGCTTTATCACTTTTTTATTCATTTTGACAAGCAAAAATAAGTGTCCAATATTTTTTGTAAATTAACTTACAGACGAAATAGAATTATTATTTTTCACACCTATTCCGGTGTGAAAAATAATAATTGAGGAAAGTCTTGTGTATGAATGTGGATGGCTATAAGAGTAGGGGAAGGCCAAAGAAAAGATGGTTGGACTGTGTGAAAGAGGATATGGGTAAAAAGGGGGTGACTACAGAGATGACGACTAATAGAGGAGTATGGAAGAAAAAGACATGTTGCGCCGACCCCAAATAAAATTGGGATAAGGGCAGGAGAATGATTCCGGTGTGAAAAAGGGATAGTGCTATTTATCCTGTATATCTGCGTCTCTCTCTCTCACCGGAATTATGATGATTTTGAGACGTCATAGTATGAAACTTACTTGGAAAGGGTTAGATTCTCAAGTCGGGCAAAGTGTTATGCAGTTTTTCCTTCTGGTATTTCTCTGTAACAGCTCAGAATTAGAATTATTAAAGTACAAGTCTATCCTTGACTAACGCTGGGGAATATATTCATATTGTAACGCTTTATTGAATTTTTTAAGTACTTCACGATATTAATCCCATAATTTTTTTTTTTACAAAAAAGAAACAACTGACTTCCAAAAAAGAAAACCCTAAAAATTTTAAAATAACTTTAATTTCGGCAGTCGGTGTTTGTATTTTATTTCTTCGTTATTTGACACCGACTTCCGAAATTAAAGTTATTTCTAATTTTTAGTGTATTTTATTTCTTGAAAGTCGGTTGTCTTTTAACCAACTTCGTTGTAAAAAAGTTTTTTTTTATTTTTCATTTTTTAGTTCATATACCCCAGAACTAAAAACCCCAATAACATGGAACGTGGAAAATAAACATACTCGTAATTAGAGGAAACCAAAATGTCATCTTTGTATAAATATTTTTCGGTTTTGTTCAGTTTTTCAAAAAGCGCTGAAGCAATTTCGATAAAATTTATATGGGACCATATAAATTATAGCCTCGGGAGTATATTCTTTCGGATAAATCGGTGGACATCCATAAAAAAAAACATCCATACAGTCGAACATAGAACCTCCTCCTTTTTCGAAGTCGGTTAAAAACGGTTTTCCCGACTGAATAGCCATTTGACCATAAGCTTGCATGCCGCGTGCCCTAATGAAGCGGTCACATAGACTAGCCGTTAACCCCGATACTACCAATTTATGACCTATAATTATCTAATGCAGTGGTTGTCAACCTTTGAACTGCATAACTTTTTTATATTCACAGTTGTCGAAGACAGAATTTCTTGGTTCTTCGTTATCTTTTCGTTATGAGTTTCTTCATTAACTTAAATTATGAAGAGGCTTATGAATATTTTAAAAATGATAATAAGTTGTTAAATTGGACAAGAAGCTCCAAAAATATGCGTATAAAACGTCAAAAATATGTGTATAAAACGTCAAAAATATGTGTATAAAACGTCAAAAATATGTGTATAAAACGTCAAAAATATGTGTATAAAACGTCAAAAAAACATAAAATACCGTTTACTTTTCTAAAAACTGTTTATTTTATTTTTCCGACCTTAATATACTTTATTTCTCGTACAAAAAGTTGATGTTAAGCTACGCTTGCCGGGGTTGGTCCATGGATCTTTATATATCTCCACTCCGCCTCGGAAAGCACGTTAAGCCGTTGGTTCCGGCTGTCAATCGTGGATTTTTGACAGTCGTTACGGGTCGTCAAAAGCCCGAAAGTTGATAACCAGTCTTACCAAGGGGTATCGTATTACCCAGTAACTTGTGTGTGGAGGTCAGATAGGCAGTCGCTCCATATAAAATTCTGGTATTCAGCTGCATCTGGTTAGACTGGAAGCCGACCGCAAGATAGTTGGGAAAAGGCTAGGCAGATTGATTTCTCGTACAAAGAGAGAACAGAGTGGACTCTGTCCGTCAATCGAGTGATCCCAGGAAAAACGGTGGCACAGCATCACGTTGATCACGTGCTTCCGTGCACAGCAAGGCTCAGGCAAGACCATAAATTAGTCTCATCATACAGACCATACAGTCTCAGTGCCTGAATAGTACTTATGGGGGTTCCAGGGTGGTTTAGTGAGGTCATCATCAGCCTTTTAATGTCCCCACTGATGGGGCACAGACCTCCTCTCTGTGATAGGGTG
Organism: Polia nebulosa; assembly: GCA_951329385.1. Classification (NCBI taxonomy): domain Eukaryota; kingdom Metazoa; phylum Arthropoda; class Insecta; order Lepidoptera; family Noctuidae; genus Polia; species Polia nebulosa. Next base: position 8,526,814 of record OX589588.1, on the reverse strand, counting down.
TGGGCCATAAAGCCACCACGCGGGCCCAATGCGGGTTGGTGGATGTCACATGTCTTCGAATTTTTGGTTCTAGGACATACCGGTTTCCTCACGATGTTTTCCTTCACCGTTTTGAGAGCAATGGTGATGAAATAATTTACACAAAGTAAAGCGCTTGCCTGGGCCACCACTGCTTTAGTTTAGTGAGGTAAAAATCCCAAACTCCTAGGTCTTTTCCCTAAAAGACAAAAAAAAATCTTTAAGCTGTCAGCGAAAGAGCACTAGATGTAGGATGACACTGGAACTTTTTATAGCATTGTGCATTTAACCCTTTAATACACTCATAGAACTTTGAGTACCTCATCTAATCGATACGATGTAAAATGATTGATTCGGCTATCGCGTGCGTCAATGATTGGGCGGCCGATTGATGAAACAATGTCCATTGTCCTTCGCTTGCATTGTTGGACAAACAGAGTAATAAATCAATCAAACTCGCGCTGGATGGAGTAATTGCGGTCTAAGTCATAAACTGTTTAAAGTGAACTAAGATCTTACGAGTACGTCGATTTCGACTTCTAATGATTTTAAATTGAACATCATTCCAAACGACTAGTCTTGTTTCTTTGAAAAAAAATATGTTACCTACTTTAGAGAATTTTCTTCGTAATTTGATGTGTGAATATTTGAAATTATATTTCTATAATATAGTGTAATTAATTTGTTAAGTCTAACGCCGATAATTTTTTATTTTATGAAACTTTCACCATTTTAAAGATAATTTAATTATTTATCTTTTAGTATACGTTTTATAGTATATTACTTTTTGCTTTATGTATAGTAAATTAATAATGCGTCTAATTTGGGACAGCGCCCCTTGATGGGCGAGTCCTATTACGGGTGGATGGACGACGCATGGCGTGAGCTCAGCACAGAACACACAGCTAACCACTCAAGGTCGTTAGCGTATAACTGCGTCTTAAGTAGGTAAGTGCTACAAAAAAAGAAGAAAAATGATCAACCTGGTCTTCAAGCTTTATCTCATGGTATCCGTACATATCTGAGGAAGAAGCTAAAGTGCGTTTGAAAATTTGTCACATTCAGTTGGCGATAATTTTTGTTCCAGAATAAACCTGATAAAATAAGAGGAAGACGGCAGGAAGAGCTCGACTCGGACTGGCCTGCACTAGCACAAATAAGAGTTGTGTGGAAAAAGAGAGAATCAAACCTTTGGTCTGCAGTAGGAAAAAATAGGCTAGATATATTAGATTACAATTCAGTTGCTTTGGGACTAGCCAAGTACCCAATGGACCCTATACAATCTGTAATGACTCCTAACGACAATTCACAATAATAAAATTACTTTCAAATATTTACAAAAGCACTTCGTTTGATTCCTAATTTGTGAATGTTGAAAAGTTTCGACACTTATTAAATACAATATATTAGGTATTAAAAAATATATATTTATAAAACTCGCTAACCTGCTTAGATTAAATACTGATTAGCAAAATTTTTAACTTAAATAATCCATAGAAAATCACATGGTTATTTATTATTATAAAAGGCCCGATATTCGAAACAAATCGCATACTCTTATAACTTGCACCACAGTGTAACATCACGCGTCCAGTAATCCTGGCGTGGTGCGACAACCATTGACAGGATTACGTGCAGCGGAGCGTACTTCAGAGGTATTAGGAGACAAATAAGTATTAGCCTAGTCTAGCAAAGCCCAGGGTAATTATACTAAAGGATTATGTGGGTTATCAAGGGTACTTGGATGGTCATGAATTTAAATCTTTATCTTGGGTTCTGTCGCTTCAAGTCTTGTTCATTTATTCCCTAAATTATGGAAATTGTAAGAAACTGACAAATAAGTATTAGCCTAGTCTAGCTCAGCCCAGGATAATTATACTAAAGAATTATGTGGGTTGTCAAGGGTACTTGGGTGGTCATAAATTCAAAGCTTGATTTTGGGTTCTGTCTCTTCTTGTCTTGTTCATCTTCCCCTTAATTATGGAAATTGCAAGAAAACTTTCAAGAATCTCTTTAAAGTTTAACCTATAAAGATACAAGTTATTAGTTATACTGAAATATACATATATATATAATATATATTATTAGAACTGTCGCCACTTCAAGTGAAGTTTTATTTATAAGGCCGAAGTTTATTGAATAAATTAATAATGAAAGTTAAAGTCAGCGCTGATTTGGGAAGGTGCTAAATGCCTTGTTTGGTTTTTCAAAAATGACCTTTTTTATCATTTATAGGCACGCGTTTAACCGCTATCTCACTTTATGGTAAACGATGATGAGGTCGAAGGTGGAACACACTTGCCTAGAAGTTACCTATTCACTCTTGACTTAAAGACTCCCAGGTTGAGCTATCAGGAAATACAAACTCTGACAGGGAATTCCACTCCTTAGCTGTACGTACAATGAATGTGTTCTGATGATCTAAATGTATACAAAAAAACTGGCCTAGTGCGTGTCGGATTTCGTAAATTAATGGTTCCGTACCATATATTGGTATTTGTTAGTAAAGTATACGTAATAATAAACATTATCACCAAATTTCAAGTTCATGGGTAAATGGGAAGTTAAAAAATTCTTCGTAACAAAATTTTGTGACAGACGACGGACGGACAGACAGACAAGCGGACAGACGGACACGTGAGTGACAACAATAGGGCTTCGTTTGGACCCTTCGGGTCCAGAACCCTAAAAAAAATACCATCGGCTCAAGCTAGCAGGTATGCGTACGCTCAAAGTATATACTAACAACACACTACTCAATCCCACATTTAATAAATATGCACGTGTAGCAGTTACACATTACAAATACGAAATAACACAAAAACAAGAATTATTTCAAGGTCCCACCGAGATTTGAACTCGGATCGCTGGATTCAAAGTCCAGAGTGCTGACCATTACACCATGGGACCTATATGTACTGTCAATAAAATAAGTGTGCTATATTTTATACCAGACTATGGCAACACCTAGAAAGAATTGATTTCATCAACAAAATAATAATATATTTGTGTATGTATGTGTATGGAATAATGAATAACATTAACATTATGAGGTGACGTGTTGAGATTGTTTTATTAAAAACCGGCCAAGTGCGTGTCGGACTTCACACATTTATGGTTCCGTACCAAATTTTTTATCATTATTTTTCTGATTTTTTTTATTTTTGTTTTACATTGTTCTCGCATAAAAAAACATAGGTTAAACAAATTGTAACGTTTACCGCTAACGCTTACGTTAACATTTACATATCTTTTAAAGTACTTAGAACACGTTATCGTACTTTAATTTTCACATATGTCGACTCTCTATAGTTTCAGTTATACACGTATTTTTTTTTGTGTATAGCTTTAGTAGTTTCCTAGATATTAAGCTATAATTTGGAACCGGCGCGGGGCGCTTTATCGGGTAATCTTCCCGAGCGCGCGCAGGACGTGGGACTCATGTACATGGCTCCCAGATGGTCGGTTTAGTGGATAATAGAAGCAACAAGAATAATGTAACTAAAATTTTTGTAACACATAACATGTTTAAAAAGAGTGAGTCAAAAAGATGAAACTAATTGCACCACTCAACTCAATCATTTTGAAGGGAACCGAATGACCCAACACACACGCCACCATCAGCGAGACAGTTGAGTGCTTTAGTTATCGCTGACAAAATGTCACTATTTCGAGACCCTCTTATGACCTTAAGGCGCTAGTAACTGCCAACGACCTTGAGTGGCTGCGCTGAGCTCACGTAACGCGTCGTACGTCGTACCCAGTAATAGGATTCGCCCATCAAGAAAAACAGAACAGATGGTCGATGGGGCCGAAAAGTTCTGGAATGGCGACCGCGTACCGAAAGACGCAGCGTTGGAAGGCCTACCACAAGGTGGACCGGTGACCTGGTGAGGGTCGCGGGTAGCCGATGGATGCGAGACGCACAGGACCGATCATTGTGGCGACACTTGGGGGAGGCCTATGTCCAGCAGTGGACGTCTTTCGGCTGAAATGATGATGATGATGATGAAATCAACAGGTGTTATACTAAAATACGTATACTAAAATATATATATTTAAATGATCTAATGGTGAAAGTTTCATATAAATATGCTTTACAGTTTTTGCGTGATTCTCATTTTTTTATTCGCGTTAGACATAACTTTACAAATTAATTACACTGTTATATTCAAATATCAAATGACGAAAAAAGTTGTGTAGAGTGACTGATATTTTAGTCGTTCAGACGTGATGTTCAATAAGTCGTATAACTGAGCCTTAAATACTAATAGGTTATGTTGAGAAAATTATTTGAATAAAACAATTTAAGAACTTGTCAAATCCTACTGTAACCAAATACTCAACAGTAAATTCTTAACTCAGCAATCGGGATGAAGGGACGTTGGCAGCAAGGTTAGGGGAGATAGTGGAAAAATACAGTAATCATAATAATTAAGGCGGAGATTCTTGTACAAAAAACTGGACAAGAATAATAAAAGTAGATTAATTTACTGCAAGTCATTAATCAGTCATTTAAATGTTCCATCTCAAGTTGCACTTAGAAAGAAAAAAAGAAAGAAAGATTAAAATTTATTTACCAACAGTACACGAAACATTAGAAAAACAGAAATTCACAACAACAACAACATTTTATGCTGGAATCGTTTTAAATGAACAAGTTGAACTCTGTTTAATATCTTGATTACCTTCTTCAATCATTAAGTCTTGTACTAGCTTCTACTGCCTCATTGGTCTCCCCAAGCTCGACTACTGAGCGTGAGGTCCTAAGTTCGATTCCCGGGTTGTGCAAAAAGTGCTATTGGGTTTTTAAATTAGAAATTATTTTGTAGCAGCCCTTCGCCTGATCTCTACCCGGTCGTGTCGGATTGCCGTCCCATCAGACTATGAGTATGTTTGTGTTTGTGCAAACGTTTGTGCACTATAATTAATGACCATAATAAGACGACCAAGGAAAAGCATTTCATAATAATCTTCGCTACGGTGTCGTAGCGAGCTACGTCGTAGCAAGTTGCGTAGTCAGGTGTCCGTAGCACTTGAAGCGCTGAGAATGGTTCGTAGCACCATAAATATGAAATATCATCCAGATACGTATCCTATATGGGTTCTATCCTTACCGAAAGGGGTAAGGTGAGTTGTGTTATTTGATATAAAGTGTGGAATAACCTGTTTGTTATTGTTTTAAATTAATTGATTAATAAAGTGGTTAATTAAGACTAGTTACAGTCCGTCTTCGGATTTAAAATTAGTCAAAAGTCTAGAAAATGTTTTGGTTCTCTCATAGGTACTTTGTTCAGAAAGTAACAAATCGATCTATCGACCTGAGACTATAGAGAATGTGTAGAATGTCACTTTCTCTATAGACTGTCAACGATAGCCATTTTCAAAAAGGCTAAATGAATGGGTATGAACTGCTAAAGAAATATAACCTGTTCAATCATTTACAAATTGACTTTTCGACAATCGTTATGACTTATCAATTAGCCTCTTATTTAATTACGGATTTCAAAGGTGTTTGTGGTACCCAGGCCTGCGGGCGGCAAGTAATGGGTAGCTCGCCGTCCGATCAGCACCAAAGGGGTTAGACAAAATAGTTTTCAGTTAACGTTAACGCTAACGTTTCGTGCAAAATGTATGGCAATGACATTACTGGGCGTGAGTCACGTGACTGTTCTCTCCGCAGGTAATGTCCTTGCCATTCATTTTGCACGAAGCGTTAGCGTTAGCGTTATTATAAAAGTTATTTGGCTAGGGGGGCAGGCCCGAGAGTCGACGGCGCATAGGGTTCCACGCGCGCCTCAAAGAGTTGTCAACAATAAAGACGGGGCCCGTCATGGCCGATGCCTGCCCAGGGGTTGAGGATAAATTCGAAACAGAGTTACCTCGCCCCTGGGCACTCAGGGTAGGGAAGGAACAGGGGTGGGTTTTAGTCAGTAAGAGTCTGACACGCCCTCCCGCTCCACCCAGAGCGGGAGATGTCATTGGATGATTTCCTACCCACAAAAAAAAAAGGGTTTGTGGTTGCACTCCTCCGAACGGCTCGAACGCTTTTTTTTTTTGTTTGGTAGTTATGAGAATAGATCGTTAAGTATTTTGCACTCTCTTACCCCCACCCTCCCCATTTTTAACCGCGGTTTCTATAGGGCACAACAACGTTTGCGCCGTCAGCTAGTATTTTTATAAAACTGGCGAATTTTTAGTTCAAGATGACATATGTCACATCCACCATAGTTAGCTATCTAAGGCCGTGGACATGAAGTCAGCGGGCTCAGGGCACCCGGGCCTGCGGACGGCGAGTAGTGGGTAACTCGCCACCCGAACAGCACCAGGCCCGAGAGTCGACGGCGCGTAGTATTCCACGCGCGCCTCAAAGAGTTGTCAGCAAACACGACGGGGCCCGTCGTGGCCGATGCCTGCCCGGGGATTGAGGATAAATTCGAAAGAGTTACCTCGCCCTTGGGCATTCAGGGCAGGGAGGAACAGGGGTGAGTTTTAGTCAGTAAAAGTCTGACACCCTTCCGCTCCACCCTAGAGCGGAAGAAGTCATGGGATGATTTCCCACCCGCCAAAAAAAAAAAAAGCGGGCTTGGGGCGGCGGCAGCGGCGGCGGAGTGGTAACGGACGGGGCTAGACTGGTGCGCATCGCTCATACGCCGCTCCTCGCGCCGCTGCCTTCGAGGCTAGTTCCATAATTATAAATCTATGCATTGAAACGCACCGCTGCCGCCACAGCTCCGCCGCCCGCTGACTTCATGTCCGCGGCCTAAAGGACAAACCCACAAATAATTAGTCAGTATTTTAACACCCACATCTACCCGGGTAGAAAATATTGAATCAAGAACTTGCTAATCAGTGTTTAAACTTATCATGTGGTTATTTATTTCATAAATAAGGCCTCATATTTAGAACAATATTCTTAATCGTGACATCGTACGTAAAACTATACCAGTCTTCGGCAATACTCAAAAACAAATAAACTATCCTTTTCTATAAACCATAAGAAACAAAGCGCACTACTCAATTCTCAAGTCACTTTGACCAATTTCACATAATCCTAAGACGGAACGTATGATATTTCCTGCAATATTTCAAAAAGAGACCAAGACCCTACAAATCCCGTCTGTCCAGTCCTGTATTGGATTATGAGAAAGTCGGATTGAATGTGATGACCGCAGAGAGGGACAGACACAGCTACGTGGAAGGGACAGAGCATACGTTCGCTATTAAGCCCTGCAACGTAAAATTTCACGACACTGTAAACACTTCTTTAGAGAAAGTATGATGTAAGTGGCATTAACAATCAAGATGTGATTTAAACTTTCAATGGTTCCGTATAAGGTTGAGTTTGCTTTGGTAATGTTATTATAAAGGCTTAATTTTGAAGGCGTGCTCATTTAGTCGTCGTAGGGATTTGAGATTTGTCGCTCATTTTTTATTGGTGTCGCGGCGTTATTATCGCCGTAAGGCACTTGTAGACAAATAGTTTCTTTTTCTTTTTTAAGGGGACTACTAACGATTTGTATTGAGTTTTCTGTGATGAAGCTGGATTTTGCGTGTGTTTTATTCTCCTGCACCCGTGTTCAAATATTAAGCTATCCAGACGAACCCTTGCAAAATGTTCATTAGACGGTCCCAAGAATGACATAAAACGGTTTTAGGTAAAATGGTGTAGGCAAGTAGTTACCTACACAACCTGCGAATAAAAATATTGCATACTAGCATCTACCAGCGGTTTCGCCCGCATGATAAAAAGTAGCCTATGTTTTAATCCAGTTTATACGAGTAATCTATCTGTGTGCAAAATTTCATTCAAATCCCTTTTTTTTTTGGGGGGGGTGGGATATCATCCAATGACTTCTCCCGCTCTAGGGTGGAGCGGAAGGGCGTGTCAGACTCTTACTGACTAAAACCCATCCCTGTTCCTCCCTGCCCTGAATACCCAGGGGCGAGGTAACTCTTTCGAATTTATCCTCAACCCCCGGGCAGGCATCGGCCATGACAGGCCCCGTCCTGTTTGCTGACAACTCTTTGAGGCGGAACACTACGTGCCGTCGACTCTCGGGCCTTGTGCTGATCGGACGGCGAGTTACCCACTACTCGCCATCCGCAGGCTCGGGTTTCAAATCCCTTCAGCCGTTTTTGCGTGTTTGAAGCACAAAGACACAAACTTTCACATTTATAATATTGGTAGGATTACACATTGCATTACATTCTATTCGTATATAAATATTGACTGTATTGAAATGTGCCCAATGCCATATTTAAAAAAAAACCGTTATTGAAATCAATGATACAAGTTTTTTTTAATAAAAAAAAAAGTTTTTTTTAATAATATTTTGAAATTTTATCATTCGCGCCCATCTGGTTGGCTTATGTAATAAGTCTGAATCTCCGAGAAATTTAAAACAGTTTTAATCAATCCAGCATATATAAACCGGCCAATCATCATTCTCCTGCCCTTATCCCAATTTATTTGGGGTCGGCGCAACATGTCTTTTTCTTCCATACTCCTCTATTAGTCGTCATCTCTGTAGTCATCCCCTTTTTACCCATATCTTCTTTCACACAGTCCAACCATCGTTTCTTTGGCCTTCCCCTACTCTTATAGCCATCCACATCCATACACAAGACTTTCCTCACGACATTTTCTTCATTCCTCCGCATCACATGCCCATACAACGACAACCGATTTCCACACAACTTTTCAGTCAGCGGTGCCACTTTCAGACTGTTCAGACAGACACTGGCGCGTAACACCACACATCGCTCTTAGCATTCTCATCTCAGCTACTCGTACATGCAATTGCTTTTCATTCATCCCTTTTGTGGCCCAACATTCTGAACCATACAAGACAGCAGGTCTGACCATTGTTTTATAAATCTTCCCCTTAAGTTTTAGGGGAATGCGGGAAAAAAAAAACCGGCCTATATGCGGCAAATTAAGTGCTTGTCAGACTTCGCACATCACTCGGGTTCTGTTCCAAATTTATTTTGTAGATGCTTATACTGTGAAACTTTGAAGACTGTAGCTCCAACCGTTTGGCTGTAAAACCTGTGTGACAGACGACGGACACACAGACACAGACAGACGGACACGTGAGTGACAGCAATAGGGCTCCGTTCGGACCCTTTGGGGACGGAATCCTAATACCGAATTCGTTTATTTCCTAAACAGGATAAAATCTGACAATACCAACATAACTAAGCGGCTTCCTACCCACAGCTGATTATGAAACACCGCAAAATGGTCACAATTTACATTAATAAACATGGCCCTGCTTTTGAAATTATAATCAAGCAACTTTGATTCATAATTCTCGAATTGTTACAAGTTATAAAACAAAATGGAAGTTTGAATAAATCATACGTTTATTTTGGCATATCTTCTGAGAGCGGCTTCACCCGCGTGATTTTCGGAAATCATCTCACGGGAACTTACTACTACCTGGTACCGGAATAAAAAGTGTCAAATGTTCTTATCCAAGTCTGCCCGCGTGTTAACTGTCAAGTTTCATCCAAATAAGTTTGTTCTTTTATTTCTGACCCGCTTATATTAACTTAATTTGTAAAAAAAATATTTGAAGTTAAATTTGATTCACTTCCCGGTTTCCGATTGAGCTGAAATTTTGCATACATGTTTAGTTTGGATGACAATGGTGCCGATTTTCTTGTTCAATAATTTAGAATTGCTAATTCTCTAATTTTAGTTCAGTTTTACTATAAGGTCTTACTAAAAAGCACTGCGAGAAAGGGACAGCTATAGCTATGAAATAAGTTAGAGATGTCGAACTAGTTTACGCTTTGCGCTTCAACGTGTTTTTAATCGACATGTTTTTACGTGTACCCGTAATTTCTATGCAAATATTAGTTCAACTAAAGGACATGGCCGGCATTAAGAGTTTTGATGTTTTAAATGTAGATAAAATAATACGAGAAATTAATTGATGTAAGAGCCGTTTCGTCGTTTGTAGTAGTGTATTGATAATAATACAGGGTGTAAGGTACATGAACGCACATACATGTTCCGGTGATTCAGTACATGATTCTGGACCCCTCATCTACCTCAATGAAATTATTAATACAAAAATAATTAGTTAGGTTTTTTCACAAAAAAACGCAATGTAAATAAAATTACAAGAAGCTCCCTGCTCAGCTGATTTCCTAAGTTCACCGGAGGCCAACGCGGGCCCAGTAGGTACGCACGCAACATCAGGCAAAGACGGCCGACGTTCTTTTGTCAGCAAATGCTCACACAGACCTATGAATCTAACAGACGCGACACGTTAGGCATTTTAAGTGTCTACAAAAATTTATATCCCATAAACTACTTTTATTTGAACTTATTTTATAAACCTTCATCGAAATAAGTAAAGAATATCTAAAAAAAATGTGTTACAGTTTACTGATAATGACATAATTCTTAGATACATTTTTGTTATCAACATAGTTAAGTTAAGTAATACAATACAACAACGTTACTTACTAATTTCGTTAAAACCACATTCCTACATTTCGTATGCCTATATCGAAATAATTACTGAGTGAGTAGGTAGTAGGTAATTTTATTGATCTATGCGGTCTACGAGTTTATCGGCACTTTCAAAAGCGTACCTACGATAATAAATAAAATTTTATTTCTTTAGCATTTACGGATGTGCAGTCGGTCGCGAATTTAGGTTTTTATCGTAAAGTTATCAAAACCATAAGTTATTTTCTATGTTAGTGTGTATGTTTTTTGTTTTGCTTCTTGAGTGGTTTTGAAACAATAACTCAGTGCGCAGGAAAATGCTCATGCATGAAGCACGTAGGCGCCTCCCTCGTAAGAAATGAACGAACTTTATGGTGAGTTTGTTCGTTAGTTAAGTACACGGTTAATAACCGCGTCCCTGACAGAGGTGTTCGTGGTTGGCGAGCGGCAGAGCTGTACCTACGAAATTTCAAAATTCTAAATCACCAAGGTCACTTCTGTAGGGACGCGATTGGCGATCGTGTAGCAAGCGCTTTATACATACATTCCTGTAGCACAATGTAGGTACTACAAGCTTCTTTATTATTATCTATCCTAATCTTTATCTAACCTTATCTTCAGTATTCTTGAGGGATTAAAAATGTATGTGATATCAATGTTGTCGAATAGTTAGTTAAAGTTGCCACGGAACATTATACGCACTTTCGCCGATGATACCGCAATTATCTTTCATGCGAAAACCTGGAGTGATGTCGTGCGTGTGGCTCAGGAAGGACTTGGGAAAGTTGCCAATTGGCTACAAAACTACTTGCTAACCTTAAACGTCGGCAAAACTAAATTGATGTGTTTCAGCGTTACTGATCGGTCTGCGCCCGACCAAAACCTGCAAATTAAACTGCATGATTGTGGTAGTGTCAACAGTTAGGGCTGTCTCTGCTCGCAAATTGAACAAGTTGTGACCATAAAATACCTAGGGTTACAAATTGATGAGCATTTAACATGGAAAGCACAAATTGATTCACTCGTGAAACGCACCAGAAAATTTGAAATGGGAACGACCAAGAGTACACTCTGATTTTGCACGGAGATCTTTTGCATTTCTTGGGCCCTACCTATACACAAAATTCTACTGTCACAAAAAAACTATATTGATGCTTACCTACAGAAGTTTTAAGAACGCTATATTTAAATGGCTGCATCCAAAAAAGTATAAGTTCACCGAAGACCTTTTGCACAAACAGTCCTAAAATTATTTGCAAAAAAAAAAAAAAATAACGTAAGCATAAACATGCTACACACGCACCTATAAACTCTACACATACCCCTACATACTACACACTCCACAATTACATATATTTACTCACATAGAACACCCCATAACAATCACCTACCCTTTTAATTCCAATTTTCTTTTTTTTTTTAAGTAAAATCACAGTTACATACTTATAGCTTCCTGCTAGTTTGTATAGTTATTAATTCATCAATAAATAAATATTGTTTGCCTTAGTTGGGAAGAGACTGGACCCCACGACACAGGGAATCCTAGTGTGGGATCCAGGGAAATTGAAGAAATCTAGCACTTAAGGGTCTCATGTATCGCAATATTGTATAATTATTGTACAATGTGATAGTGAACTGAATAATTTTCTATTATTATTTATATATATATATTATGGCATCGCAATGGCACCGCAATGGCACCGCAATGGCATCGCAATGAAACCGCAATGGCACCGCAATGGCACCGCAATGGCACTGCAATGGCAACGCAATGGCACCGCAATGGCAGCCAATGGCACGACAATGGCACCGCTACAGCACCGCAATGGAACCGCATTGGCACCGCAATGGCGCGGCTATGGCACCGCAATGGCGCGGCTATGGCACCGCAATTGCACCGCAATGGCACCGCAATAGCACCACAATGGCACCGCAATGGTAACGCAATGGCACCGCAATGGCAGCCAATTGGCACCGCAATGGCACCGCAATGGCGCGGCAATGGCACTGCAATGGCACCGCAATGGCACCGCAATGGCACCGCAATGGCACCGCAATGGCACCGCAATGGCACCGCAATGGCACCGCAATGGCACCGCAGTGGCATTGCAATGGAACCGCAATGGCACCGCAGTGGCACCGCAATGGCACCGCAATGGCACCGCAATGGCACCGCAATGGCACCGCAATGGCACCGCAATGGCACCGCAATGGCACCGCAATGACACCGCAATGGCACCGCAATGGCACCGCAATGGCACCGCAATGGCACCGCAATGGCACCGCAATGGCACCGCAATGGCACCGCAATGGCACCGCAATGGCACGGGAATGGCACGGCAATAGCACGGCAATGGCACCGCAATGGCACGGCAATGGCATGGCAATGGTCGACTGATGTTATTCTAAATCCAATATAGTGGTTTTCCAAAGATGGCAGAGTTATTTTTAAGGCATCCCCATGATACGGGTAACAAATGAAAAGGTTTGCAGAAAAAATGCGAAAAATATTTTTTAGTTTTTATTTATTAACTATATAGGATTTTTTCTCCTTTTTTTTGGTTGTGAAATCATCCAATGACATCTCCCGCTCTGGTTGGAGCGGGAGGGCGTGTCAGACTCTTACTGACTAAAACCCACCACTGTTCCTTCCTTGCCTGAGTGCCCAGGGGAGCGGTAACTCTGTTACGAATTTATCCGCTACCCCTGGGCATGATGGCCCCCGTTAGTGGTGACAAAGATCTCTATGAGGCACGCGTGGAATACTACGCGCCGTCGACTCACGGGCCTGGTGCTGATTTGACGGCGAGCTACCCACTGCACACCGTCCGCAGGCCCGGGTCTACGGTGGCCGAAGATCGTCTCGCGACGTTCTACGCCCAGGGCGTCTTCTGCGGCGTCTGCGGCTGGGGGCGTGAGGGCCACTCCGTTGCTACCTGTGTTCCAAATATTCAAATACTGATGAAAATTCAGTCGTTAAAGCGTGACAGATTTACAAACATACAGACTTCCACATTTACGATATTAGTAGGTAGAATGTTTGTTGGCGTGTTACAAATGGCGAAGTTTCTTGCTTTGTTTTATGTTTAATTGAAATATCCGCGCCACCTTTAATGAAGTCGAGAGGTAAGGAAATGTTTGCTGAAGTTTCTCAATGCTATTGTTACTTAGTCGTGTCGTTGAGATAATAATGTTTTCTGCTGTTCAGTGTTCAGAGATGAGAGGTGACATGAATGGAAGAATGGAAATAAGTTGTCAATACAGATGGCATGTATTTTATTATTTTTCAAAATTGTTGCTGTTATTTGGACGATATATTTTTAAAGGCGTCATACTATTGTTTCTTTTATTCTGCACTGGCGACCCACCCCAGCGTCGCACGGATACAAATTATAGACCTAAACCTTTCTCATAAATCACTTTGTCTATTGGTGAAAACCGCATGAAAATTCAATCAGTAGTTTTTGAGTTTATCGCAAACAAACAGACAGATTGACGCGGCGGGGGACTTTGTTTTATAATATGTAGTGTGTGTGATAGTGGTTACGATAAATTCCTGTCAAAGCCGATACTTATTATCACATAATTACTCGTAGTAACGACTTACAAGCTATCAACCTATTTCAAGTTTCCTAATTTAAGCTAAAAATATTGATAAGAATTCATTTCAGTGATAATTTTTTAAAGAACACTATTGCACAAGCCATTTATATCATCTAACAAGGAATCCTTCAAAGATATTTACTTCTTGCGCTTACGTTGACTTAAATGAGACTGTGTTATTTCATTCAATACGATCTCTTTATGCAAAAAAAGGAATGACCAAAAAAAAGAATTACCCCAAAATTATAAACCTTTAAAAACCCGTCATCCATCATTTCGTCTCCCATACAAATGCATCCTTTTCACGACAGGTACCCGCGTTTTTCAATAGCACCCCATGTCACTGGGGGCTGTAGGTTCAAACCCGGCCGGTTATTAGCACCAATTCAGGAGGGTGAATAATGTGAACTTAATTTGCTTTCGGTATGTTGATGATATGTGCATATTTTATGTGTAATATATGTACATGTGTCGCTTTAGGTTTCTAATGCATGGTGGGTCTTAAAGGATGTGGTGATGGTGGTTTTAAAAGCCGTTTTAGGGTGTGTTTACACGATTGAGACTCTTGCAGAGAGTTACTACAATGCTTTTAGAGGCACCATATAGAGAGTTCTAGAGTGTTCTGAAAGAGGATGAAACCATATTGACATTAGAAATTCCATTCCATTCATTAATTCATAAAATTCAGTGATGTGATACAAAAATTTATAGAGTACTTATCCATCATTGTAGACTTAAACACCCTTATTTATAAAACTTGCAAGCCTTATGCTTACTTTAAATATTGATAAGCCAATTCTATATTCGAGACTTATCTCATCCATCACACATACTCTTGACAAGAGAGGTGATACTATCGAGATACACGGAACAGGGTGGAAAGTTCCGCAAACGTCCGTTGTTAAGGCAAAGTTATACAACTTTTAATGATTTTTAATTGAACATCGTGTCTAAACGACGGTTTTTATTTCTTTGAAAAATATATATGTTATTCTAAACAATTTTCGTCGTATTTTAATCTGAGAATATTTGAAATTATATTTTTATAATATATTGTAATTAATTTGTAAAGTTATGTCTAACGCGGATAAAAAATTGAGAGTCACGAAAAAACTATAAAGCGTATTTCTATAAAATTTTCACCATTATAAAGATCATTTAATTATTTATAATTTAGTCTATTTTTTTTAGTTTAATACCTGTTGTTTTATAATTATGTAATATATTAATAATGCGTCTAATTTCGGACCACGCTCCTTCATGGGCGAGTCCTATTACTGGGTAGACGTATGACGTGTTACGTGAGCTCAGCACAGAACATGCAAGCTAACCACTCAAGGTCATTGACAGTTAATGGCGCCTTAAGTATCATTCAAACTGCATAAAGATAAACATTGTACGTCAGACATTGTTTATAGCACAGCACAGAAACACACAGGCCAGCCATACCAATTTAAACTACCCACAAATTCTCACCAGCCTGCAGCACCAATAAGGCAAACTATAACGTCAATTCCTATCGGATAGTTTTAGTGCTGAAACGCATGAATATTTGGCACGTTCGCTAGCATAGTAACCAGTTGTTTTGGCACTTAACACTGGAGCCATTGCCGATTTGGCAATCTTCGTTCGATGGTTGTTAGGAGAACGCTGATGCAGAATGGACAAACAGAGATGGCAGTACATTTGAATGGGTGTTGGGTGTCATAGCCATGCTGAGTGTTATTTTATAGGGCTGTGTGTGGGGAAGTGATTTGTGTTGAATTTTGAGAAGAAAATTCTTGAATTTTCGAGACTTCATTGTTTTTGTTTCTGTACATATTAGAACTAATTGTATTTACGCAGTTTTAGTTGTACCTACGTAGAGTTGGTTAATCTAACTCAATATATATATGTATACTGTGGCGATTGTAGACACAGCCTAAACTCAGCGGGTCTGTACCGGCCTTCAGCTGGCTGTTGAGATTATTGAAGAGCCGTTCGAATATTAAATAAGATGAGGTTTGAGTTCAAACATGACAGACTTGTGTTTTAAGCCCGTTTTAAGCGGGCACATGTATCTATTTTTCAATGAATATAAAAGTCCTGTGCACTATCTTTCTTTCATCACCCTCCACATATAACCCAGTCACTCTTACACACCACACTTTCGCGTAACCAGCGAGTGGGACAATTCCCCAAACTATAGAGCACCCCTGGAGCCCTGCAGGCCTGACTGGAGCCTTGGGGTTCGACAATACCAACTGAAAACTATAAATTGAAATAAATAATATCAATGCTGAAAACAGCAACAAAGCAACTTAATTTTTTGGCATTGAATAGAGTCAATATAAAAATAAATACTCCTCCTAATCAACTATCGGCCATTGTGGTCAATTTTAGCAGAGACTAGCCATACTCGTAGACGAAGGAGTCAAAAAAAAACTGTTGGTACCACATAAATGTAACGGCATTCTCTATTATTTATTTTTTTTTTTATATAATATTTTTACCTATAGGTGGGAGTCCCTGGTGTCCTGAAATACAAGTCACGGCTTAGTTTAGGCACCAGTCTCCCACAACGAACATATCCTACATAATTATACATTTTTATATTTTTAAGTTTTAGTTATTAAGTGTTATTTGTGGAAGAAAAATAAACATTTTTATTATTATTATTATTGGTAATTAATTACTTTTGTCAGCATTTTTAGGATTCCGTACATGAAGGGTCTAAACGGAGCCGTATTGCTGTCACTCATGTGTCAGTCTGACCGTCTGTCCAGTCGTCACCGCAAAATTTTGTGAAAGACAACAGACAGACAGACAGACGGCTGTCTGTCCATCGTCTCTCACAAAATTTTGTTCCGAAGAATTTTTTAACTTCCCATTAACTTATGAACTTGAAATTTGATGAGAAGGTTTATTATTACGTATATTTTACTAACAAGTACCAATATATTTTTTTTTTTTTATGTTTGATAGGCTCGCGTTTGACCACTATCTCACCTGATGGTAAGCGATGATGTGGTCGAAGATGGAGCACGCTTGCCTAGAAGTAACCTATTCACTCTTGACTTAAAGACTCCCAGGTTGTATCTTACAGGAAACACAGACTCCGGTAGAGAATTCCACTCTCTAGCTGTACGTGCAATGAATGTTTTCTCAAAACGCTTTGTGCGTATGGATGGGATGTCCACCATGAACCGGTGGCACTTCGCCGTACGTCTTGTGGTCCTTAGATGAAACGGGCTTGGCGGAATCAGATCATGCAATTCCGTCGCACACTCCCCAAAATGTAATCGATAGAAAACCGACAGGCTAGCAACTCGGCGTCTATGTTCAAGACTTTGGAGTTTTGACTCAACGAGTCTATCATTGCCGATGATCCCCTTGGCTCGTTTCTCAATTGACTCAAGGGCATCAAGCTGGTATCTTGCAGATCCGTCCCAAAGATGAGAGCAGTACTCCATACACGATCGCACTTGCGCTTGATAGAGTTGGAGCAGCTGTTCCGGCGTGAAGTATCGTCTCACCTTTGCGAGGACCCCCAACTTTTTAGCAGCCACTTGAGCCTTAGCCTCTATGAAGGGACCAAAATTGAGGGTAGATGTTAAAGTAACACCAAGAAGATCAAGTCGGTCGGTTATCGGCACGGTTACACCTCGGAAACATGGAGCCGGGTGAAATTGGCTCCTTTTAGCAGAAAAAAGATACGCCTGGGTCTTAGCAGCATTGAACTTAACCAGATTGGCATCGCCCCATTCTGAGACAGCCTGCAAGGACATGTTCAAGCGCCCAACCATAGCCTCTCGGAGAGACCGGACCTGAGACCCACTAACTCGTGCGTCCGGCACGTATCTCTCGGCAACAGTGCTGTCGTCTGCATACCCAAAGGTACCGGGCTTTAGCAGATCGTTAATATGCAGCAAAAACAATGTTGCCGAGAGCACCGACCCCTGAGGAACACCGGCATTAATAGCCAGCAGTCCGGACGAGCAGCCATCTATGACCACTCGGATAGACCGATCCCTCAGGAAATCCGCTATCCAATCACACAATCCAGCGGGCAGACCGAAGGAAGGAAGCTTGCCAATTAAGCTGTCGTGCCAGACCCGGTCGAAGGCCTTCGAGATATCAAGGGAGACCGCAAGGGCTTCCCCTTGTTTGTCGATGGCCTCACTCCAAATGTGAATGGCATACGCTAGAAGATCTCCTGTTGACCGATTTCGGCGGAAGCCGTATTGTCGGTCACTTAGGATATCGTTAGCTTCTAGGTATGCTAGGAGCTTACCATTCAGTATACGTTCCATACTCTTACAGAGAACGGAAGTTACCGAGATGGGCCTATAATTTGTTGGGTCAGCTCGACTACCCTTCTTGGGTACGGGTTGCACGTTAGCTTGCTTCCAAGCCATCGGCACTTTTCCAGTCTCAAACGAAAGGCGATATAGGCGTGTCAAGATCGGAGACAACTCAGGCGCACACGTCCTCAGTACAATTGCCGGTATCCCGTCGGGACCACTAGCCTTGTTCACGTCCAGGTTACGCAGTACCCTCCGGACATCCTTCTGATGAATGCGAATGTCTGACATAATCGACTCGCATCCACCAAGAGTACCAGGGGGTCTCGCGCCACCAGGATCTAGACGCGAAGATTCCGCAAACAGAGAGGCAAACAGGCTTGCTTTCTCCTCAGCGGAGTGGGCCAGCGACCCGTCGGGTTTCAGCAGTGGAGGTAGTGAGGAGCGGCAGAAGTTCGATTCAACCGACTTAGCCAGGGACCAAAACGCCTTACTACCAGCTGGGTAAGAAGCAAGTTTGTTCCCAATTCGGCCAATGTGGTCAAACCGAGCCCCCCGCAACACCTTCTTGCAGAACTTGGCAGCCCTGTTGAAGGCTCTCTTCTTCTGACTCACGTCACTCGCTTTACGCGTCCGAGCGTCGACCCATGCCAGGTAGGCCGCGTGTTTAAGCGCATCAGCGCGATTGCACTCGGCACCAAACCATGGTCGAGCCCTACCAGACATTGTCACGTCAGAGAATGGAATGTAGTACTCCATTCCCCGCCGCAACACATCCGTCACGGCGTCCGCGCACGACGAAACATCAGTCGAAGAAAAGCAAGTGGGCCGCCAAGGATAACATGCGAAGAAAGATCGCATGCCATCCCAATCTGCTGACCTGTATCGCCAAACCCGCCTGGTGCCTCTAGGGCTAGGATCGGGCGGGGAGTAGACGGATACAGATTTCACCAGACAGTGGTCGGAAGTACCCAATGGTGAAGAAATCGACACTGAGTAACGGTCTGGATCTGTTGTCAGCAGAAGGTCCAAGCAATTGGCTGTGTGCGAATCAACATCCGGCACCCTCGTTGCCCCCTGGACCAGCTGGGTAAGATTTAACGCCAGCGCTAGCTTATACGTCTCTTGTCCAGCATGGTCTGTGTACTGGTATGGGAAGAGCCACTCCTGATGGTGGGCGTTGAAGTCCCCCAGTAACACCAATTGGGCTGATGGGTACCGTTGCTGAGCCACATCCGCCGCTTTACTCAGGTGTTGTGTGAGCCCAGTTGTCTCCAGATCACCGCTGTGCGAACGGTAGACACAGGCGTAGACAATTTTATCTAGGCCTGTGTCCACTAGGACCCAAAGAGTTGAAAGCCTGGAGTCCTCAAGGTTATGGAGACGCCGATAGCAGATGTCGTCCCGGGCGTACATGCATATACCAGCGCGTGGCTTAAAATTGTGCTCCAGGGTAAACCCTGGGTAAGATAGGTACGCCACGTCAGACGGACATCCGATCTGCGTCTCCGAAAGGAATAAGAGAGCTGGTCTCTCAGTCTCTAGGTGGTGGTGGACTGCGACGAGATTTGAGTGCAGACCTCGAATGTTGGATAGGTGCACTTTGTGTGAGAGGGAGTGCTGCCGCTGTACAGCTTTTTTCTTTTTAATGCCTTTCATTGTTGTGAAGAGTGAAGGAAGGAGAGGAGAAGGAAGTGAAATGAGGTTCCATGCTGGCTACCTTCAGGTACGCACTGACAGGACGGTATCATTGGGGGACTAGTCTGGAGACCGCGGGGACGCCCGAGCCCCCCCGGGAATGTCCATCGGGCCCTCTCGTCTGGTCGCCAACCAGCACGATGGTGCATTCCGGGATTTTTCGTCAGTTGGCGGGGCAGCCTTTCGTGTGTGGCTAGTACACTACTTGGGCCCCCTACTAACTGCGGTCGGCCAGCGGCGCACCGTGCCTCGGATCCCGCTACCCTCCGCGACTAGTCTCCCGATACATTCATATCAGCGCGAGCCCGGTTGGTCTGCCTGCAATGGAACAACTATTTCGACCCAACTCCTCTGGATTGGCTACACTGAGCATCGTACCGGAACACGGCCAGGCCGCTTGGCGGTACGTCTTTGCCCAGTGGGTGGTCGCAAGCCAACGGTCGAAACCTACCACCAGTTTGTGTCACCTGATTAGCACCACCCGGGGACCACGTGTAGGGACTCAATGGGTATACTCCTACGGACGCGGGTGACTCGGCCCCCAAAAAATATTGGTACGGAACAGAAAATGTGCGAAAACCGACACGCTCTTGACCGTTTTTTTCTTTACATAATAAACTAGCACTTCGCCCGCGACTTCGTCCGCGTGAATTTCCAAATTTATAGCCTACACTCACAAATAACATGGCTTTCTATTGGTAAAAGAATTTTCAAAATCGGTTTAGTAGATCCAGAGATTACCTCCTGCAATCTCACATACTTTACCTCTTTATTATTATTATTCTTTATTGTACACATAAAACATATACAGAAAAACACAATGGGACAGTTACTTTATTTTATTAGTAAAGACAAAAATAAATAACCTAATTCCAAAGTAATTAGAAAATCTGTATTTATTAACATACTTACCTACACATTACCTAAAGATAAGACATGCGTATAATATTAAAGATTAAGTAATGCAAAGGAAAAGATTAATGTAACGACGGTGATACTTTGAACTTATAAATTACGACGAGTAATGTCATGAAATTAACTCACGTACAAATTTACATGTGCCTCAACTTTGCCCACAGAAATAAGATGTACTTATAATAAAATGATAATAAAGAGCAGTGGTGGCCCAGTGGTAACAGCCGCAACTTACAAATTGTAGGTCGAGAGTTCAAACACAGGCAGGCGCTTTACTTTGTCACCACTGCTCTCAAAAGAGTGAAGGAAAACATCGTGAGGAAACTGGCATGTCATATAACCAAAAATTCGAAGACATGGGCCATCTACCAACCCGCATTTGGCCCGCGTGGTGGATTACGGCCCACACCCTGTCACAGAGAGGAAGCCTGAGCCCCAGCAGTGGGGACATTAAAAGGCTGATGTTAAAATACATTTTTATTTTGATATTTTATCAGCGATATTGATTGTCATAAAGTCCAAAAAGGGATTGACATGCGACACCGAAATGTTATATGATTCATCACCATCATTAACATTTTAAGCCGAAAGACCTCTGCTGGACATAAGCCTCCTCTAAGTGTCGCCATAACGACCGGTATTATGCGTTTCGCATTTAGCGGGTTCCCACAACCCTCACCAGGTCATTGGTCCACATTGTGGGAGGGTTTCCAGCGGCTTCCGATAATCGATCGCCATTCCAGAACTTTTCGGCCCCATAGAGCATCCGTTCTGCGAGCAATGTGCCCTGCCCACTGACACTTCAGTTTGGCAATTCTTAGTGCTATTTCAAGAACCCAGGAAGGCGCTTTACTTTATGTAAATTATTTCATCACCACTGCTCTCAAAACAGTGAAGGAAAACATCGTGAGGAAACCGATATGTCCTTGAACCAAAAATTCGAAGACATGTGACATCCACCAATCCTCATTGGGCCCACATGAGGGATTACGGCTCACACCCTCTCACAGAGAGGAGGCCTGTGCCCCAGCAGTGGGGACATTATAAGGCTGATGATGATGATGATGATGATGATTTGTCAAGCACCTTGGTTCTCTTGCGGATATGATAATATAATATCAATCTGCCTAGCCTTTTCCCAAGTATCTTGGGGTCGGCTACCAGTCTAACCGGATGCAGCTGTATACCAGTATTTTACATGGAGCGACTGCCTATCTGATCTTCACAACCCAGTTACTGGGTAATACGATACCCCTTGGTAAGACTGGTTGTCAGACTTTCGGGCTCTTGACGACCCTTAACGACTGTCAAAGATTCACGATTAACTATATGATAATATAATAAATGTATATTATGATATTTGAACATTTTGGACTTTTTACAATAGATATCTCTGTTTCAAAATTATTTAAATTACATTTTGGAAAGTTGTAAAGGTGAGAATACCCAATTAACGACCATTCGAAGCTGAGTATTTCTCAATCTCTATTTTAGCCTGAAAATCTGCCACGCATTATAAGTACTTAATAATTTTTTTGTAGAAACGACGAAGAATTTTAAATTTTAGTATAAATGAATTGAGATGAAAAGTGAATAGTAAATAAAAAACTTTTTTATTTTTCGCTTTTTAGTTGTTATACCCCAGAACTAAAAACCCCAATAACATGGAACGTGGAATTTAAACATTTGGAGAACACAAAAACGTCATCAGGATATGCGTATTTTTCGTTTTTGTTCAGTTTCTCAAAAAGCGCTAAAGCAATTTCGATAAAATTTATATGGGACCACCTCGGGACTATATTCTTTCGGATGAAAAAAGAATTTTGAAAATTGGTCCACAACTGACGGAGTAACGTGCGGACATACATAAAAAAAAAAAACATACATACAGTCGAACATAGAACCTCCTCCTTTTTCGAAAGTCGGTTAAAAAATAAAATAAACAACATTTTAAATTCATAGACAAAATTTCATGTCCATGTGCTGTTCAGTATTGAAGAGTTCCTTTATCTGCTAATCTTGGATGTCGATTCTGGTCATACTTACCATAAAAATGCTTTGTTATCGGAACTGAATGACCATGTGATTGTTTAGAAAAAACTAATAAACACGCTTATTTTTCGTATTCTTCATAGAGCAAACCTTTTAATTTGATACCCATACTATGGGAGTGCTTGAAAAGTATTTAGTCCGCCATCTTCGGCAGTCGGCCATATTGGATTTAGAATGACGTCATTTACCAAACCATAAATGTCATCCAAACTAGACATGTATGCAAAATTTTAGCTAAATCGAAAACCGGGAAGTAGGTCAATAATTAATTTTTTTTTTTACTTCACTGTTACTGTTGAAACTAATAAAAACTTGTAAATTAGGTGCAATATAATTATCAAGGAGGATTTACTACATAATAGTTCCATGTTTATTTTAATACAGAAAATCTGTATTAGGCCATATATACACACAGCGGTACTGTGGGTGACCAAAAAAATGAAACAGACTTGACAGTCTGTATTTTTTTTAATAGAATAATATGTCAATATTCTCAATGATTTCGTTATGCCAGTGAAATCACCGTTCTTACATAAAATGGTTGCATTATAACTTAATTTTTAATTTAATTATGTATTTTATTAAAATAAATTTTGTTAAATCTATTTATACCTCTCAAGCTAAAAAGACAAACACTCAAATCCTGTATGCTGCCTGTTATATGCTGCTAATCATGGCCTCTCACTAAAAAAACTATAACTTAATTAGAAACATGCCAACACAGCATGGAGCGTAGTACGTATACTAAAACTGACGAAGAAAAGATAATATAAAACTAAATCTAATAAGGAAGAAAACTAATATTACAGGTGTTACATACACAAAAAAAACTAAAATAGCAAGGGGCAGGTCACACTATCAGCAGCCAAATAGAGAAGTGAGCCAAAGACGTCTCAGAATGGTACTCGAAGGAGGAGATCAGGAAAGGTGGAAGACCAGCGAGTAGATAGGAGGATGATCTGAGATCAACAGCAGGCGCAACATGGAGGAGGTAAGCTCACGATCATGAACTATGGAAGGGTCTGGGAGAGGGCTGGAAAGCACAACAATACCAGTGTCTGATGATCAACATAATTATTTACTGTAAAATTATTTTAAGTTTGTTAATAAAGACTATTTGAATTTGAATGTGTTTCATAATTTCAATGGTAAAATTATATTTTTTTATGCATGAAAAAATTATTAGGATATAAAAATTTAGGACCGTTATTTTGTTAAATGATCATGTAGGTCCCATGGTGTAATGGTTAGCACTCTGGACTTTGAATCCAGCGATCCGAGTTCAAATCTCGGTGGGACCTTGAAATATTTTGTATTATTCCGTATTTTGTAATCTGCGATTGCTATTGACGCATTTTGATACGCGGCCTCTAAACGGTCAATTATATTGCACAATATTGCGAATTGTGCAATTTAATTGACCGTTTAGGGTTAATATTGAAGATTGCACAATGATTGGCCGAAAGTTTGAGCGAGTTTAATTTTTATTGCACCATGTTTTTTCATTGCATCGTGTAGGGTCAGTATTGCGCAATATTTTTCAGTCTGTGGTTCGTCGTCACGAGGAGTACACGCGCGCATGCAAAATGGCGGAAAAAGAGAATCCAAAAGTTAAGGAAAGGGAGTTTATCTGCGAATGTATCCAATTGTACAGAGAATTGCCGTCTCTGTGGAATGTCAAGTGCAAAGAATATCATGACCGTGATAAAAAAAACAATGCTTACGAAACATTGTTGTCTAAATACAAAGAGATGTTTTCACAGGCAAGCAAAGATGATGTGAAGAAAAAATTCAATTCTTTAAGAACTAACTACCGGAAGGAGCTCAAGAAACACCTCCAGTCGATGAAATCCGGATCTAGTACAGACGACATTTACGAACCTACTTTATGGTATTTTAAAGAAATGTTATTTTTAAAAGATCTGGAATCCGCATCGGATTCACAGTCTAGTATGGATACTCAGTCTACTATAGGTAGTCCGGGAGGAGAGAGTGAACCTTCTGCTTTGGACAATACTAACACACAGGTAAATTTTAATTTATTTAATTTAAATGAATACAAAATTGTGTTTTACGAGACCATTTTATTTTGCCAGGGAACTGCACCTTCGTTGTTACAAAATCCACTGTATTCGTCCCGTGCTTGCTTCGCGATATTCAGCGAATTTTTCTTATTGATATTTTCCAATGTTGTCAACTGGAATACTTCCTGAGATGGCGGGTGTATTATTCCTGATTCGTTATCTTCACGAAACATGAATGATGGAGATAAATACGAACGCGATTTTCTCAGAAAATTGTGTAGATAACAACAAGTCAAAACAATTTTCCTTACTTTTATTGGATCAAAAGGAAATGCCCTTTGAAATACTCCAAAACGAGTAGCTAGTATACCAAAAACACTTTCAACCATTCTTCTAGCTCGCGATATTCGATAGTTGCATATTCTTTTCTCTTTTGTTAATCCAGTTTGGCTATATGGTTTCATTAAATTTTGAGACATTGGAAAAGCATCGTCCCCAACAAAAAAGTATGGGAGTTTTCGGGAACTTCCTGGCAACAATGCAGGTGGTGGGATATTTAAAGCATTATTTTTTAATTGCTGTCCAAATGCTGTATTCTGCAGCACACCTCCATCTGATACACGACCATTAGTCCCAACATCAACCATAATGAACTCGTAGTTTGCATTTACAACCGCCATCAACACAATACTGAATGTTTTTTTGTAGTTGTAGTAGTATGATCCAGAACCAGGAGGTTTCTTTATTTCCACGTGTTTGCCATCTATAGCACCGATTACATGAGGGGCATTCCACTGGCTCTCAAAATCTTTGGCAACTTGTTGCCATTCCTCGGCTGTTTGCGGTAACTGAAAATAAAATAAAAACAAATTATTTATCTTTTTAGGAAGATACTACAACTGTTGGAGCGAATCAAGCATCATCATATGCAGTTCCGAAGACTAAAGCTAAAAAAATAAAGAGAAAACTTGATGATGACCTTATGGAATTGGCAGCTAACCGTCTTAGAGAGAAACCAGACGAATATCAAAATTGGGCTTTGTCTTGTGCTGCAGATTTAAAGAAAATGGAACCAATGCAACAAATCTTTGCTAAAAATGCTATTGGTGCCATTATCATGGAAGGACAATTAGGGCTTTTACACCGCAATTCGGTAAAAATAAATACTCCAACAGTTACGATAACTCCATCTCCGACATATACCAGATCCACGCCAACTCCAACAGGTTACAGCGGCACGCCATCGCCTCGATATTTTATAAACTATTCTCAACAGCAAAATTCTGAACTTCCATCTGAGCAGCTGCCACATAACCAGCAGTACTTCCAAGAGAATAATCAACAGAACATGAACAATTTTCAACAGGAAAATGATGCTGATGACGCGAACGAAGATACATTTTCTCAATATATACAGTTTAATAAATAAATGAAAAGATTATAATCTTTATTTACCTTGATAAATTCCTTCAAAACATGTATTATCGCATCGCATGTTTCCATAATTATTAAGGAAAGACTTTGTGGAGAAATAGCACTGTGAAACTTTAAATCTTCCAGAGTATTTCCAGTCGCTAGATACCGTAATGTTATTGAAAGCCGTTGAAAAGGTGGTATTGCTTCCCTCATGTTTGTATTTTTTTTCTCAATCAATGGCGTGACCAATCCTAGTAGCTTTTGAAACTGTTCAGAGCTCAGTCGTACAAAATTGTTGAAGTCTGCTTCCTCAGTTAACATCAAGTCTTTTAAAAGATTTTCGTGAGTATATTTCTGCCTTTTCTTGTACCAATCTTTCGACCAGCGACGTGTTCGTTTACGTTTAGCCACAAGCAACAACACTACAGCTGCAGCTAAATCTTGTTCGGACATGTTGCTTCGCACGGTGCACACGGGATCAATACTATTCTCCGACTGAACGCGAAAACATTGTGCTGTTCGTATTATTGTGCAATATAATTGCTCGTTTGGATTCAGAGCTCCTTTCAATCTTATTGTACAATAAAAGTATTGTACAATGTTATTGTAGGTCTAGAGGCCGCCAAGATAACAACTGAAATTAGTAATCTTATTATTACGTGAATATAAACAAATGATTATCTTTTATTGCTTAGTAATTCATCATAATTACGATAGATGGCGGTCCAATCTTCAGCAGGCATATTCGCTAAATCAGTTGAAATCAATTTGATAGGCACTTTGCCGTACATTGCAGTTTTGACGTATAGGAAAACCGTAGTGCCTATTATAATCGATATCCACCGATCAACGTACTGCATAGCGCCTACCAAATTGATGTCAACTGAGTTAGAGAAAATAACTGCTGAGCTGTCTCGGTGAATATATTTTTATCAAAGGCTTAATTTTAATAACTGAAGTAAAGAGTTGTTAAGTTTACGCAACCATTCTTAGATTTCCTAGAACCGACAATCCGAACCACCAACTCGCATCTGGTAGGTAACCCGTCCAGGGTCGCGGGCGTCGAGAGTCGACGGCACGTAGTGTTCCACGCGCGCCTCAAAGAGTTGTCAGCAAAACATGACGGGGCACGCCATGGCCGATGCCTGCCCAGGGGTCGTGGATAAATTCGAAACAGAGATACCGCACCCCTGGGCATTCAGGACAGGAAAGTAACAGGGGCGGGTTTAGTCAGTACGAGTCTGACACGCCGTCCAGCTCCACCCAGAGCGGGTGATGTCATTGGATGATATCCCACCACTAAAAAAAAAAAAAAAGGGTCGCGGGAGCGTTTGAAAGAGCTACCACGGCCCGCCCTCCCGCTCCACAGAAGTTATTTGATGATTTCTCACCCTAAATAATGGTAGGTAACCCGTATCTCAGTGATGGTAATATTTGGTCTGATTTTATGTTTTTGTTTAACCTCACCTTCCATAATATTACTGCCCACATATTTACAAGTACCTCAGTACATATTAAAATTCTACATATTCGTATAAGGGTCGGTAATTTTGTCGATACATCTGAAATTATCGCCATGGCGACGTCTGCGTCATCTTTTGTTGGTTCATTAACTTTTTGTTTTTTACGTTTCAAGTTACAAGCAATGAGTGATTTAAACACAAACGAAATATGGATATCCAAAAATCTTGCTTAAGTTGTTAGGTACAATGTCCACTTTTCTCTCGGCACAATAACAAAAATTTGCCATAACTTCGATTTTTTTTAAGCATGTTTGTTCAAAGTGGTTTTTGTAAATCTAGCAGTATTTGTTTATAGGAATAAGATTGAAGTACTAGTAAAAGGATTGGTTAATTTATAAGAGATCAATTATTGTCAATCGTTTGAAATGGACAG
This sequence comes from Polia nebulosa, assembly GCA_951329385.1. Lineage (NCBI taxonomy): Eukaryota > Metazoa > Arthropoda > Insecta > Lepidoptera > Noctuidae > Polia > Polia nebulosa. Next base: position 8,498,441 of record OX589588.1, on the reverse strand, counting down.
TGTCAAAAATGCGTTTAGCGGTAAACACATTTCTCTAAATCCGTTTAACGCTATGTGGTGCTAATCTCTGAATTATTAAATTAATTTAAATCATGTACAGGGTGTGGTCATATTTTAGGAGCCGCTTCTGCCCAGGAATATGAACAACTTTTTCTAAAAAAAACTGAAAATTCCCAAAAAAGAAATTGGAATTTCAATACAAAGTTATCATCAGCTGATCAATATTTGTATGGGAGGTAAAAAAAAAATTGTGAATTTCCTCAGGTTTTCTTGAAGAAAGTTGTTCATATCGATGGGCAGATGCAGTTCTTAAAATATGACCACACCTTTCCGTTACACCCTGTAGAGATAAATTACTTCCTTGTTTCAAAATATAAAACAAATGTAAATTTAAGAATTGAATTTGAGAATGTGAACGCTATAATTATTTATTAATGGTAATAATTATTTAGTTCACATAAATAATTTGAAATGGACAGAGGTGTTTAAAATGCGTTTAGCGTTAAACACAATTCCCAAAATCCGTTTAACGCTATGTGGTGCTAATCTCTGAATTATTAAATTAATTGAAATCATATAGGTAAATAACTTCCTTGTTTCAAAATATAAAATATATGTTAATTCATAATTTAATGTGAACGCTATAATTGTTACTGGTAATGAAATATTATTTTAAATAGCTATGGGTGTTTCATAGCCGGAAATAAATTAATTGTATTTATTTTTAAAGTAATCACGGTAGACATCACGGGCGGCGTTCTAACGCCGCAGTGATGTGGCGAAGATATAGTCCCAAAAAAGGCACCACATAGAAGGACAAGAACCGCTAAAATCTTTGTTCTCGAACTGAACACACAAATAAAAGTGAGTAAAAATCTCACCAGTAAATCTTTATTGCCATGCTGTTTGTCCTGTTATTTGTGTCGACGAGCAATATTTCGTTTTCTTTGACGACATCATTTTCCGTTGCCCCGAGTAATTGCTCGTATGTGACTCTCTTAGCTATAGAACATGTTTTACGCCACATTTTTTCGTGTGTAACAATAAAAGGAAAGGTAATGAAAATTGACAAGGCAAGTTGAAAAGTGCTTGCTGAGTATTTGGTATGTTATTGTGTTTTTCTTTTGTTTTGAAATGGGAGTAATGGGCTGAGCAATATATGCTTATTTATCTTTATGTCATACTAACTTCAGCCAGCGACTTCGCCCGCGTGCAATTTTATGTCATACTAACTTCAGCCAGCGACTTCGCCCGCGTGCAATTTTATTAGCCTAAGTTACTCCTTATATAGACAGCTACAATCTTATCAGAATCAGTCCAGCCGTTTCGAAGATTAGTCGGAACAAACAGACAGACTGACAGACAAAAAATTAAAAAAACTGTTTTTTTGATATTACAAACAGACACTTCAATTTCATTTATTTGTACTGATGTATGTTATTAAAAATAGCTTTTTATAGGATATAGGATGTAAAGGAAAGGCGTGGTCTTATTTCAATACTGAATCTGCCCATAGAAATGAGTTATGTTCTTTAAGAATCGTAGATCGTTCCGAAAAAAAATTGGACCTCCCATACTAATTTGGACCAGTTGATCATAATTTTGTAAGATAAGTATTTTTTTTCTATTCTGTGACTTCCAGAAAAAGATAGTTGTTTATTTCCTTGGGTAGAAGCAGTATTTATAATAACCCTGCATTTTTGGTACACCTTGTCTAAGAGAATATCTACTATACAGTTGCAAAAAAAATTTATATTTTCAAAAAACCCAAATAATAATTTGCAAATAATATAAAAACAACTAAAAAGTTCCAAACAAGTCATTAATCTGATGCAGTTGTTACCAGTTAGTTGATTTCATGCCACCAACTGCATCAGACTGCTTGAAAACTGACTTGTTTGGAACTTTTTAGTTGTTTTTTACGGGTTTTTTGAAAATGTTTTATTTTATTTTCTACATTTTAGAGAGTTATATTTTTGGAATCGCCTCCTTGAACCATTTATTTTGATACCCCACTTAATATAGTTCGTCGACTTTCATTTTTATCTTTTTCACAATATGGCGTCTGTTTGTCGCCATACTGTATTTTGATTACTGTCATATCTTTAGTAGCACTCGCAAGATGAAGACGAATCAATTGACGTAAGAATGATCAAAATCGGCCCACGCCTTTGGTGTCTATGGTGCCACAAAGGAATAAACATACCTATATAGATACATACATAGGCTGATGAACACCCTCCCTTGTGTCGCACAGTCGGGTAAAAAATAAAGGATTCAACTGTACAGTAGACGCTGGAAAAAAACGCTGCAACATTTCTGTTATTATTTTCAGAATTTTTACATTCGGTGGACTCATGGCGGGCCACGGAATTCCACTTGATGCATGAAACACAGGACCAGGTAATGTGGCGACTGCAACGTTTGGGGAACAGCTATAATGTCTAACAGAGGACGTGTCTCAACTAAAATGTATGAAAAATTATTTAACATGTAATGTTTTACACATAACATACGAGTATACTCAGCAATTTGTGTATCTCAACAAAAAATACATTATAATCACGCCTCAGTAATGAAAGGCGCGCAAGGCAAGTGACACGGTCGTAATTAGAAAAGTTGAATCCGCGCGGTGTTCGTAAAAATGCCATCTCGCAGCATCCCAGCAAGGCCGATAGGAACATTTTTAATTGGATACACAATATTGTGGCAAGTTGTTCTCGTGTTGTTCCGGGTGTGTGCTGTGTTTCTTTTTTTGGAACGAAGTGTAAAAATGAGGAATGGCTGGCGAATTCATTGAGTTTGTGAAGTCATTATTATATTCTTGAGTTCTTTGCTTTACAATAAACTACACACAAAACTTAGCATCCACACTTTGAACGCACATCAATGCAGACTCGATACCAAAGATTACCTTTTGTCGCTAGATTATGATGAAACAGAAGCACTGATAGAACCTCCATTAATATGACAATCTTAAAATCATTATAATATATCAGCGGTTTATCTCAAACTCAGTAATCATACTTCATTTAACCTTACACCACACCCACAAGTTACAACAAATCACCCAACACCACTTCACGCACCTTCCAACACTCCTCTACCCATATACATACACCCTCACACCACACCACACTCATCACTACTTCGCATGTCTTATTGAACTCCTCCAGACGATGTTTGTTGGTTATACATTGTTAGTGAATTTTCTTTTATTGAATCTGTAAATATGAAATGTCTGTAAGTTTTAATTCTACTTTTAAAACAACATTGTTTAGCATTTAATGGACGGTTGGATGCCCCTCATAACACAGGATTTTCCTAGCATGGGCATTAATCTATTAGCTTGTCAATTGTTTTAAAGTGCTCTGTATGTGTCTTCTCTTGTATTTTTTGCTATAGAAAATAAATTATTATTATTATTTGTTTATTTATCTTTTTAACATATTAAATACATTTTTAAATATTTCTTAAAAAAGAATATATAAAAAACATTTAAAAATATAAAAAATAGTATCCCACCGGTATCGGGAACAGGGTCCAAGCTACCCGGGTCAGGGCTCCAGAGAGAGAAACCGCCTGACAATGCGAGCCGTGTCCAGAAGTACCGCTTTCTGAATCAAGCCCTTGATCCAGCCGCCTAACGAGAGCCTCCTGAGGTGTTGGTCGAGGCTCGTGGCTATTAAAAAAAAAAAAAATAATAAACACAAACACAAAAACAATAAACTAATAATAACAATACTAATAATAATATACTTGATTTGTTTATCTTTCTCGGCTTTCACGAGGTTCTCGTCATGTGGGACGGTAATGTCAACAATCATTGCACGCCTCTCGATTCGGTCCACCACCACTATATCAGGCTTATTCGCTACAATAGTCCTGTCAGTGATGATGGACCGATCCCAGTACAATGAGATATGACCATTATCGAGAACTGGGTCGGGCGCATATCTGTAGTACGGCACTTCCGATTCCACAAGAGAGTACTTCAGAGCAAGTTGCTGATGGATAATCCTGGCTACAAGGTTGTGCCTATGCAAGTACTCACCGTTAGCTAGACGAGAACAACCAGAGATTATGTGGCGGATTGATTCTCCCGGACGATGACATGCCCGACATATGTCAACCGTGCCGTCCTTCACAATAAATCTCCGGTAATTTTTCGTCATGATAACTTCGTCCATAATTGCACAGACAAAACCTTCGGTTTCCCCAAAGAGGTCACCGACACGCAGCCAGGCTACGGACGCTAACTGGTCTACATCGGGCCCATGTAGTGCCCGGAAAAAGCGTCCGTGAAGTTCCATACTCTGCCATACTTCTCTGCGATCGTTAGTGTCAAGCACTAGAGGTTTGCGCCAGTTCTCGTTAGCCAAGGAGAGTGGAGTAAGGCCCTTGTCCACTGCCACTACATCTCGATGCATACCCACGTCAGCAGCTAGGAAATATTCCCTTAGACTGCATACCTCGCGGTTGTGGAGGGTCTTAGCATTTAAAAAGCCTCGGCCTCCACACTTCCGCGGGATATACAGTCTCATCACCGACGAACGTGGGTGATGCATTCGAAATGCAGTCAGCAGTGTACGGACACGCCTATCCAGGGCGTCAAGTTCTGTTTGAGTCAATTTGATATTATCTTTTTTACATTTATTATTATTATTATTATTTTAAGTAACTAAATGTATTTTTATAGGTTTTGTGATAAGAAGGAGCTTATAATCGAAAACCTTACAAATTACTGAAAATATGGAGATATTCTTTGGAGAGTATCTATGCAAACAACATCCCAAAAATGCAGCAAACCGCCGGTCGATCTTAGGTGAAGTGAGCGTGAAGGGAACTGTCATTCGACCTTGATTGTATGGATTGATAGCTCACTTCATGTTCACTTCACCTAAGTTTTCACGGTGAGTTGTTTACAGAATCGCACTACTGAAATTTTTGTCATCACGTGTTTTAAAAATGACTTCCCTTTTTTTTGGCGGGGGTGGGAAATCATCCAATGACTTCGCCCGCTCTGGGTGGAGCGGGAGGGCGTGTCAGAATCTTATTGACTAAAACCCACACCTGTTCCTTCCCTGCCTGAGTGCCCAGGGGTGCGGTAACTCATTTTCATAATTTATCCGCTACCCCTAGGCATGCAGGTACCGGCCAAGATGGACCCCGTCAGTGGTGCCTGACACTAATCTCTTTGAGGCGCGCGTGGAACACTACGCGCCGTCGACTCACGGGCCTGGTGCTGATCGAACGCAGTGGGTAGCTCGCCGTCCGCAGGCCCGGGTAAAATGACTTGCATAGCAGGGTCAAACAGTCGAAAATCTTGGCTAATGTACCTAATCATTCCAATGCATACACTGGTCCAGTGCGTGTCGGATTTTGCACATTAAGGAATCTGAAACAAATATTGGTATTAGTTAGTTAAGTATACGTAATAATAAACATTATCACCAAATATCAACTTCATAGGTCAATGGGAAGTTAAAAAATTTCAATTAACAAAATTTTGTGACAGACGACGAACGGACAGACAAACGGACACGTGAGTGACAACAATATGGTTCCCTAAAAAGGAGAAACTCAGTTTCAATACTTATTTTTTATCTGACAGATAGAGAATTAGATTAATAAAAGCCCCAATTCCGTGAAGCATTTAAAGACAAGAACGTATCAAAATTAAATACCAAAATCAAAACTCCGCCAATTAATTTCAGACTAGAAAATCGAACTCGCAAAGATATTTCATATAAATCGTTTCAGTTCTTTGCCGTAAGTAACAGTCCAAAATCTGTTCAAATTGGATAGGTTACAAGTTGGATGTGCCGGTGTAATGAACGGGATTCCGTACATACCAGCATGCGAAGACATTGCAGGTAGGAGTCGCCTTTTATTGGATTTCTCCACTTCAACTACGGAACCTTTTGAGGAACGCTATATTGAGTTTTTCGGAGTCACAGTGCGAATAGTTTTAGAAAGGCACGGTTTTCACCGTTTTTTTTTTCGGGTCTCTGGTTCGCTGATTTTTAGAGGTGGGATTGCTGTTACCGGTTCTAGGTAACGCTGTTGTGTGTATCTGTTTTGGTATCTTTTGGCCTTTTTGTGGGATGTCGATTCCATTCCGCGGATTTTTGTGCGTTCGAATTTCTGTGTAGAATTCTAGGCCGGCTTTTTAGATGGCTTTTCTTGTCAATGGATCGAAAAGAATATGGAATAAACATTTTTTTCCCTATTTTTGCGGTTGTTTATTATAGTATATTAAAGTATTTTTTTTAATTATTATAGTAAACAACAGTTATATAATGTTTGGATGTGACACTTTTTATCATTTGCATTAACAACAAATTATCCGGTCATTAAGTTTTTTTTCCTTTGACTGTGTGATCCACAAAGTCTCAAAACTGCATCAAAATAAACCGACGACGAACCGAATTAACCTCAAAACGAACCTATTCTCAAGGCACTCGTTACTTCGATATCGGAAAGTGGATAAAGATGGCCCATCGTTGCCATGGATGGCCGTCTGGAGACGAAAGTGTAATTGTCGTATTATCAGCCAGTATTTGTGTGAAGACCGCTTAATTTGTGTCAGCTGAAACGTTTTTGATGAGATAAGGTTCAAAAGGAGGTAAAACGATTTTTGATGACGTCATTGGATAGGTACAGTCACAGTTAAAATAGGTTCGTCACCTTTAGGGTTATTTTTGTATACTCCATACCTAGAAAGAAGAAAGAAAAATTATTTATTTTGCACAGATTACAAACCTACACGATAGAGTATGCTTCTTTACTGACCAAATTGCTGACTCAAGATCTTCATAAGTCAATGTCACAGAATTTTTGTCAACTGTCAACTTTGTTGCCAACTAAAAATGTGACACTAACGATAAAACCAGCATACCAAAACATTTTTAGTTTGATGGCTCTAGACAGTGGTGGAAGGTTAAGGTGCTAGTAACAGCCAACGACCTAGAGTGGTTAGCATGCGTGTTCTGTACTGAGCTCACCTATCGCGTCGTACGTCTACCCAGTAATAGGACTCGCCCATCAAGAAGCGCTGTCCGAAATTAGACGCATTCTTAATTTATTATACATTAAACAACAGGTATATTAACTTAAAAACGTATATTAAAATATAAATAATTAAATGATCTTTAAAATAGTGAAGGCTTCATAGAAATACGCTATTTAGTTTTTGCGTGATTCTCAATTTTTCATTCGCATTAGACGTAACTTTAAAAATTATTTACACTATGTTATAAAAATATAATTTAAGTCTTACCAAGGGGTATCGTATTACCTAGTAACTGGATTGTGGAGGTCAGATAGGCAGTCGCTCCATGTAAAATACAGGTATTCAGCTGAATCCGGTTAGACTGGAAGCCGATCCCAAGATATTTGGGAAAAGGTGCGGGCAGATTGATTGATTGATTGTTATCCTACTAATATTATAAATGTGAAAGTTTGTGAGTGTGTATGTTTTTTACTTCTTCACGCTCAAACGGCTAGACCGATTTGTATGAAATTTGGTACGTAGATAGCTTATAGCGTGGATTAACATGTAAGCTACAATTTATAACGATCTACGTGGGTGAAACCGCGGGGCGCAGCTAGTAAGAATATAATTTCAAATATTCACATATCAAATTACGAAAGAAATTGCCGAGAGTAACATTTTTTTTTTTCAAAGAAATAAAACTAGTCTTTTAGACGTGATGTTCAATTAAAAATCATTAGAAGTCGTATAACTGCGCCTTGCTATTTAGACCTTTATTCTAAAGTAGTTTTTAATGCAATAGTCGGGTCAAAGTCGTAGCTTTAAGAAGTGTGTCCTGACTAAATATGGAAAGAATTTAAAAACTGACATAAGTATAAATGTCAACACTGTACCTATCAACTAGTAATAGGACCCTAACTTGTCGAATTTATTGCCAAGTTTGCGATATCTTGGTTAAGCTTTGGAGTGTGGAGAGCGATAAATATTTGTGATGTCCTTGCTGTTTTTACTGTTGATCTGATGTTAGAAAATTGTATATGTATCTAATAAATTCAAAGATAGTGAGGAAAATACATAGTAGTAAAGTTTTCAAGTAACGTCTGCTTACTCTGCTGTTCGTCTGCGATTTGGGATTCAATTCGATGGAGAAAAATAATAACTACTATTTTTTCTGCAAATCTGCTAAAATATTAGGTAAGCAGTGGTGGCTCAGTGGTAATGGCCCCGACTTACGAGTTACGTCGTGGGTTCAAACCTATCCAGGTTTGAACCCACCAGGTGTGCTTTACTTTGATAGGCTAGTTTGCAAAAAAAATCTAACTACTAAATCTAGTACGTCAGTTAGATTGGCAAAAAAAAATGGAAACTTATTGTTTTCTTGTGTCACGTAAAAAAAAATAAGGACGATACAGTTTGACGGCACGGTTGGCGCAGTGGTTGAGCGTTTCGGCTGCTGCGTTGCGTGTCGCGGGTTCGATCCCCGCACGGAACAAATATTTGTATGGCCTACAGATAGTTGTTCCGGGTCTGGGTGTCTTGTGTATGTGAGTTTATATGTTTGTTAACGCACCCACGATACAGGAGTAATTCCTAGTGTGGGGCAACGTTTTTAATTAAAAAGATAAAAAAAAAGTGCGTTTTAATTTCGCGTGACGTCACGCCTCATTACAATTTTTATCGTTTAGTGACGTAATAAGCCCCCACTCCTTTTTATTTTTTGGGGGCGTGGGAAATCATCTAATGACTTCTCCCGCTCTGGGTGGAGCGGGAGGGCGTGTCAGACTGTTACTGACTAAAACCCAGTAGAGTAGAGAGGAGGCCTGAGTGAGTCCCAGCAGTAAGAACATTGTAATGAATCGGTCGAATTATTTTTTTGGTCTATCTCTGGGTATGATATGTCTCAATGAATTCTGAATTAGCGTACTTTTCTTGAATTTTATTTATTTACTAGCTGACTCAACGAACGTAGTTCTACGATTAAAAATGGGGCGTGGGGGTAGACGAGTGAAAAATATTTTACGAGCTATTTTCATACCTACAAAATATACAAAAAAAAACATTAAAATCGGTCCAGTCATTTCAGAGGACTGTTTTTATTAGTTTAATTTTTAAAATTAGATTTATGCACACACAAAACAGCTAGGGAAAAAAAACAAATACAGATAGAAGATTAGAGCACAAAGGTAATAATAATAATCATAATCCAAAAGAATTTTTTTTTTTTTTTTTGCTTCAGTAAAGTTGGATGAGTTGAGACAAAGTGTGTATAAAGGTAAATAGACAGGGCAACTGGCGTATATAGCCGCCAAGTGGCGCCCTCATTGAATAAAAAATCGTAGCAAAGCGTAGAAAATAAAGATTAGATGAAAAACGGCCGTTTTTGATACTTTTGCCTACTACTTTGGATACGAAACACTTTGAGTCCTGTTTTAACCACGTCAAAATACCTTATCCTATTTGTAACAAACGCAACATAGGATTTTTTAATCTTTATTTTCTATGCTAAGATACGAATTTTCATTCAATGAGGGCGCCACTTACGGGGAGTTAGGCCCTTAAAATTAGTGTTGCCCAAATGCAAGACCAAGACGAGACTTAGGCCAGTCTTGGTCTTGGTCTTGCGTCAATACACCTGGTCTTGGTCTTGGTCTTGGTATTGCGCTCTCAGTCATGGTCTTGGTCTTGGTCTTGCAGCAAGAGTCTCGCAAGTCTTGCAAGTCTTGCAAATATCTATTAGCCTATTGCTATTTATTGAACACGTTAGTTTAGATTTTAGATTATGATTCGCGCTGTAAGACGTATGTAGTTACAGAATTATAATCATCAAAATCATCAATACAACCCTCCAAGTTCATAAAGGTCGAGGAATTATTAAAAAAAAATGACTTTTTCAAGGTCAAACTCATTCCTCGATCAATCGGTCGACCGGTCGATTCATTGCTCGTATTCAATAATAATTAGTTTGTTTAATGGAATGGGATGGAAGAGTTGTAGGATAAAGACAATCTATTAAATTTAACATTTACTTAAATAAAAAATTGAACACAAATAAAAAAATTGCATTCAATTTATACCTACTTACTGCTGAGATATTTTTAAGGTCATTTAATTTTATCCTCCTGCACCAACCCTACCAAAATAGGTAACAATTTTGTGTGCCTCTGTCCGTACTCTTTATCGGCGAATGCGGCGCTCAAACAGTGTCAAATGCTGTGATACACTTGTTGCAAACCGCGGCGTCTTTGTCGGTAAATTATCAAATAAGTAGGTATATAATACACCGACCGACCAACAGTTTATTCGCAGAACGTCACATTTTCCCAATCAACCTTGAACCTTAATTCTAGAAACTGTTACTAGACCTACTCGACTCGCTGTTCGTTTTAAATTTTGCTGATTAGAAGAATAATATAAACTTTGAAACATAAGTAGGTAAGTACCTACATAATGTTTATATAATTTTGTTGCCTATAATTTTAAGCACATACCAACCTACGAGTACTAACGTTAGATCTGCACATTAGACATAAACAAGCATAATATATTATTATAGGTAGATACCTACAAGGTATGAACTTTATGAACTTTGCTAGAAAGTTATTCTAGGTACATTTTATCACATGGGACGATGGGAACAGATTTGTGAGTATTAACACGCTACCTACTTAATAAATAGTTGAAATATAATAAGTACTTACCTACCTAATCAATACAATACTTTTTAGGGTTCTTTCAGACGAGCGGCAAGTTGCCAACTGCAGATACAACTGCAGCCCTTAGTTTAGATTTATGACGATACCTACGGTTTTGATACTGGGGAACGTCTCTCAAAATCGGAATTGAAACCAAATACCTACGTAATAACGCCCAAATCTCAGTTTGTCTTAACTTTTTCTTTCTTTCTTTCTTTTCTTTTATTTATTTTGTAAAACATAGGTATGGTTACAGATAGTATATGGTCAAAAATATGTGCACTATTGTAATGACCGGGGTTCCAAGTAAACTGGTTTGAAAGAAGAACACGGGTGTTTTAAAAATGCTTACAATTTAATTGAGTAATATTAGATTCCCTTATGCAATTTAGAAGCTAACACCTTAATAACTAAAATCTCCTTGGGATGACAACAGCCGTACCGGACAATTAATCTAATTGTGACAACGAAAACAAAATAAATAAATAATATTTGCAGACAAACTATTAAACAAAAATGACTTGCAAATGCAAAAAGATGATCTTCAGATTGGGATCGAACCCGAGTACAAATGAACATCAGTCCGCGCACTATGCCCCGAGACCAACCGGCTTCTTATGTACCGTGGCGAATATGTCGTTCAGTACTTCGCAATAAATCAAAATTTTGTCTCAGCAACCGTAGTCGGACCTTAATAATACTCGTACATTGTTTATTTGTGGCTGAACGATAAGGGCGTTTCCGCAAGCTGAGAACAAAATGAAAACAGTCAGCCTTGCAAAACATCTCCAACTATCCACAACCTACACTTCGTTAGATAGACGCAAACACTTACCCCGTTACTTCCAGTATTCGTACACAAATTCACAATATTGCACCAATGCCAATACGTATGTACATTCTGTAGAAATCTCCAAACAATGATGGCTTTAATTTCCAAGAATTTTGCAAACTAATTACGGAGCAACAGTTAGTTTTTCTGTCTTTCACCAATTGATCATTCTCCGGTAGGTATATTTATTTTTCTGCCACCTTCACTTGTCCACCGTATAATAAAGTAACATGTCGCTAAACGATTGTGGCGAGCCTAGTAACGCCATCTAGCATTGGACTCGATAACTAAATTATCGATCATTACACTATGTTTTGCCAATATATGGCGTACAACTGCAAGACGCAAGAGTCTTGCAGGCTTAAGTCTTGTCTTGCTCAAGTCTTGCAGTGTTCAGTCTTGGTCTTGGTCTTGCTACAATAAGGCGGTCTTGGTCTTGGTCTTGGTCTTGCGAAAATGCAAGAACAAGACCAAGACTGCAAGACCAAAACCGATTTTGGGCAACACTACTTAAAATAGACTATAATGGCTAATTAATTCATACATTATCCTACTAATCCTATTAATATTACAAACGTGAAAGTTAGTGAGGATGTCTGGATGTATGTTTGTTACTCTTTCACGCAAAAACTACTGGACGGATTTTGATGAAACTTAACAGCAATATTGCATACATCAGAATAACACATAGGCTATAATTAATAATAGGGAGAACTACTAATAGCATGCGGGCGAAGCCACTGGCAGAAGCTAGAATAAACTTTTTTTTTTTTGGGATTGATGAATCTTCTGTTGAGTCTCCCTCACTCGTTCCGCCTCCACCTTCGCAAGCATTACTGCTGCGCAGAAGGAGGAGACTGCTTCCCATTCCCTCTTGCTCCGTACCATGGCCTGAACCAGGGCCAGGCGCGAGAAGTCGCTGCCGCCGATCGCCTCCACGAGGACACGGCGGTGCTCCGCCCAAGCGGGGCAGATCTCCACCGTATGCTCCAGCGTGTACTCTGGGCGATCCGCACAATGGTGACGCCCGGGCGTTTCCTCCCGCCTTATCCGACACAGGAACCTCCCAAAACAGCCGTGTTTGGTGAGGACCTGCGTCAAGCGGAAGGTGAAGACGCCGTGGTGCGTCTCCAGCCACTCCTCAAAGATGGGAACTACCGCCGCATTTGTGGCGTACCCAGCGCTGGGTTGCGTTGCCATGAGATCCTGCCGGAGCTCCGTCCGCCGAGCCGCGAGATGTCGCAGCAGCGGAGTTTCACCCCGGCGTTTCGCCTCCTCGCGTCACTCCCTGAGGTGCGCGAGGACCTTTGCCTCCAGATCCCACGGCGACAGTCTGGCAAGGAGGCTCGCCGCCTCACCGGAGACCGTGCGGTATCCTCGGAAGCTAGTGTACCTATATCTAAAGTTACAATGAAGAGATGAATGAAAATATTTGAACATCCATGTGACTTTTACCGTGTAAAAGTCAATGTAAGTTCCTAAATGTAGGTAATAAAGTTAGCAACGAAACTAACTTGCAAAATGTTTTATGTTGGAGCTAAATCTCGCGTCGTGTGCTTACAACTTTTACAGGTGTAAAAAACAAAGTTGCAGGACATTAGTTAGTTAGAATGTTACGCTGTGCTGTAGTTTGTTGAAAGAGTGTACTTTATGTAGGTAGGTTGTTACTGTTGATTTATATGTAGAACAACAGGTGCGATCTTTGTGATATAGCCTCCTTTATGGAAGTTTTTTTACCTGACTGCGCGACGCAAGGGAGGGTATTGTGTTTATTCAGTCAATGTATGTTTTTACCTCTGTGGTGCTTTAGAGACCAAACGCATCGGCTAATTTTGATAATTCTTACGTCAATTGATTCGTCTTAATCTTGTTAGTGCTACTAAAGACATGACAGTAATCAAAATACAATATGACGACTACCAGGCGCCTTATTGTGAAAAAGAAAAAAATGACAGTCGACGAACTATATTAAGTGGGGTATCAAAATAAAGGGCTCGAGCAGGCGATTCCAAAAATATAACTCACTGAAATGTAAAAAAAAAAATATTTTCTCGAGTTTTTTTTTGGTTTGTTGTTGGCGGTGTGCCTATAGTTTATTGAGATCGACTGCACCGGGACTTGCGCACTTCTTCTTCTTCGTCGTCAAACTCTTGGCAGAGTGATCGTGGTCGTCTCATCAGGGGGTGGTGGCAAGCTTCACTACCCGTCGCCGTTTCTCCCTTACTGTAGCTCTTCTCGGACATCCATGGAGAAGACCGTTGAGTGCAGCTTTGGCTTGGTCGGTCCCTCGCATTGGTGACGTGCCGCGCGCTCTTGTGCCTTCAACTTTGTCCTGCACCATAAGTCGCTCCACAGATGTGTCTTCTTGACGTGTGATATAACTAAAGAAAGACAAATACGACATTGGACGATGGAAGAAAGACGCTGTTTTAAATCGCTTACGCACACACATGTGAATTATAATATCTCCCTCACTGACGGTTAATCTCCGCTGAGATTGGCTAAGAGAACTATTTTATTGGTAGTCAGACTTTTTAGCACCAGTTATAGTTAAATGTTTTAATTTACGTTTAAGCTTGCTTAAAATGATTCAAGATTAGTTAAGTACGATTTAATCCAGCTCTGACTGCCATCCAAATTAATGTATTGAAAAGTGGTACTTGTAACGCAAACTCTCCACACAAACACAAAAATATACAGTTTAAATTTTCAACCCTCCCACTGGTTTTTCACAATTATCAGTGAAATGTAAAATCAACAAAACACCCCCGTGTTTGTGACGTAACACCTGCAAGTTACGAGTAAAGGCCTGGTTACACTGCTTTTGCTAGACCGGCTTCGCCCGCGTGAAAGTCGAAAATTATGCCAAGGTAACGCCAAGATAAATATATCCTGGCGTTACCTTGGGATCCAGGTCATGTTCTACTTGTGTGTCTCATCAAAGACGTGGTTAGTTTTATTTAAAAACAATAAATAAACGAAACACCTATATCTAAAGATTTTTTTTATCCGACTTTCGAAAAAGGAGGAGGTTCTATGTTCGACAGTATGTATGTTTTTTTTTTATATCTATTATTTATTCCGAAGTAGGATGGGGAAAGAAAATAACGGCATATCAGCAAGCGTGGACTTGGAAAAAAGCAAGCTGGGATAGACTAGATAAGCTTACTTCGGTATTTTTACAAAAATTTAAAATACATATTTTTAATGTAGATAAAAATATGTTTTTTAAGTTTTCGTTCCTCATTCAGGGCCCTGACCCATCTTATATCTCAAAGTGTTTTACTTTGCTCTGGTTACGTTTTGTGATTTCTTTATCTAAATCTGCTTATCGATCGATGCCAGCAGTTAATTAGATAAAAGACAAAAGTCTCCTTACATTGATATTGAAGGCAGCACAGATGTGCGATTTTAAGTGGTTATAATTTTAAATAAAAAACCCTTTATTCCACTACATACAATTAAAAAACACTTAACAAAATTAATATGAAAACACTTCTCAAATAGCCCTAAAACAAATTTTCTTATCATAATGGTGAGACAGTAAATAAATATTTAGCTACGACGTGGAATTCCACGACAAAGTGAAGTCTATTCTAAGCTCCAGACATTCGGTCTGGTGTACACACACCTGAAAACGCATTTAATCACAGTTTAATCTACTAGATTGCGGCAAGACTCGCTTTGTTCTTCTTCGAACTTCACACCTGCGCTTTAGGAAGAATAATTGATTAAGGAAGTTGTACTGTGTACATAGACTTAGGTATTGATTTCTTTTATTGAAACAGACACTTAGGGCCGATTTCACCAATTCTAAACTCCCAGTTTTCGACGTTTCAGCTCGCTTATGCGTGTTTAGCCGCTGTCATAAAAAGCTGAAGAGTTTGTTTGTTTGGTAGAACACGCTAATTTCAGAAAATACTGAATTGAATTGAAAAAATATTTTTGTGTTGAATAGTCCATTTATCGAGGAAGGCTATATGCTATATAACACCACGCTTCGACCAACAGGAGCGAAGCATCAATGAAAAATGTAGCAAAAACGGGGAAAAAAATCCTTTTGAGAGCTTCAGTTGCGTGCGCTGCGTAAACGGTTAAATTATGTATGACGGTTCTTCTTTTAAAGTTTAAAAAAAAAGTCCGCGACAGCATAATATATGTCTATCGTTTAAGGTTAACTCACTATATTCTTTTACGTGGTTTTTATTTTTTACGCTAATCTTAGTGCAGTAAAATTTAGTTTATCGAGCGATTGGTGAAATCGGCCCTTAGTGTTATAATTTCAAATGGCTCGTTGGTTGTTGTGGTAGCAAGCATTACTGCCGATTCAGTGTTTTAGGCGACGAGGATGTTGCTTCTCCGAAGTCTTCTTCTTCGACTGGGATCAGCTCTTTCAAGATCCCGCTCAGCAGCCTCTTTTTGGACAATCACGGCCTTACAAAAGGAGGTCTTCCAGATATCGGTATCAGCCAGTATAGCCCTCACTACTGGTGGCAGTCGATTACGAGGACCTGGTTTTGAGATCTACGACTCACCATTTTTTGACCTTCCTCGAGGAAGAGTTTTGGCCGAAAGGTGTGCTATATCGGCGTTTCCGCGGCCAGCTACGCGACACCTCGCAACGTAACACGACGCTGTCACGTCTTAGTGTGCAGTAGTCGTTTTTAAGTTTGTTGTATAAAATATGTATTAATTTATAGTTATTGTTTTTATTCTTATATACAGGCTGTAAGGGACAAGATATCACAAACTTCCCGAAAAGGTTACACCTAATGCCACTAACAAAATTATGGTAGTAATCAATCTCGGTAATGATCGGTTACAGAAATTGACATTTTTGAGTGCGCAATGTATTGTAAACAATGCGATCTCAACGCTCCGCACTGCTTACAACTCTAGCGAAACAGCTGTACGTAGAAGTTTCGTATTTTATTTACATTGGTGTTTTAGTGTAATTAATGATTTAATTACTTTTTAATTAAAACTCTCAATGGGTTGGATACGAATAAAGATTTTAAACAGTCTAAAGTAAAAAAAACTGCAAAAAAAAGTTTAAAATATTAGGAAAACGCCAACGAAAAATTCCAACGCTGGGTGGTCCAGAATCATGTACTGAATCACTGGTACACGTATGTGCGTTTATGTGCCTTACACGGTGTATGTGTTGTGATTTAAGGACCTTATTTGCTTAAAAAATATATAACGGATAAATAATATACAATAAATTTCTAAATAGCAGCCCGTAGTACGGATTGGAAATTACAGACGGAATTTTGTTTCTTTCTGAAAGGGACACAATATTATAATAATTACTTTCCTTTTTGCCACATTATATAGAAGGTCTATAGAATTATTTTCTTATTTATAGTTGTTAGTTCTAGACATTAACAAGAAAATTTTGTATTATCGTGTATTTGTTGAAGTCGGCACGTCTATACAGGTTACACGTGTCATGTTTTTATTTTTTCTCGACCTAGCTAGAAACAGACGAAACACGTATAATCTTAAGAAGAGACGCAAATTATAAAAGACATATTTTTTTATAATTTGAGGCCCTCCCTAATCTTAAAAAAAATTAACTGTGAAAAGAGTGTTGCAAATATAATTTTTATTTTTTTGTTTTTATTGTTTATAGGCACGCGTTTGACCACTATCTCACCTGATGGTAAGCGATGATGTGGTCGAAGATGGGGCACGCTTGCCTAGAAGTAGGTATGTATGTATGTATGTCGGGCTGGTTTCCGCAATTCCACGCTCAAGGCGCGTATTTTGCGTTGCCTAGAAGTAACCTATTCACTCTTGATATAGCTATCAGGAAACACAATCATTATGATAATTCTGGATTGAGGTTTTCCTAAAGTATTTCGTGGCATATTACAAAAACTGCTTTGTATTATGAGCATGAAAAAAAATTATCGCCCATTTATCTTTCCAACGTCATCTAAAAATCTCTGCCATCCAAACCAGTTGCAAGTGAAACTTTCCCAGAACAAAAGCCAACGTACCACGTCTTTCTAAGCCAACAATCAAGCCATAATATATTCAAATTACGGTACAATATAGAGGGAAAAAATCACTTTCTTCCCTTGATATTCCAAGCCTAATCCGGTTCGTTACATTCAGGATAATTTGACAGTAAGAAACTGAAGGGAATGAGCTGAAATCCTTTGGTAATGCCGAATTGCCAGGTTGTGTGTGTAGGGTACAACGATATGAGGTTTGGCGCCGAGTGAAATATAATTTGCGAGGCTTTTAAATTTTGGTTTGGTACCATTTTTCCTTGTGGTTTTAGGGGAAGGCTTCTGTGTTGAATTTAAATATGTGTAGCGAGATTTGTTTGTAAATCTCTGCATTTTATTAACTGTGAAAGCATCTGCTAAAGTGTTACTTTATCAAGAAGATAAATAGGTATGTGAGACTGATAAATAAACAATACAATCTATCTCAATGCTATTTTTATCTTAAATCTTGTGATTTTTCTTCTGTAACAACTTCTTATATGTACCTAACTATTGTCCACATTTACTTATTATATTTATTTTCCATTGTATTTGTTTTGTTTGTTTTTGTTGTTCTAGATCTAGATTTAATAGATACTATTTCTTATGAGACAATCATGCGGATTCTGTTGTGCACAAACTAAACTAAATTTAGGCTATTCCTATCTTTTTCTCTTCAATAAAACAAGAAAGAGACGGATGTAAATTAGAGCTGTCAAATTTAGTTGAATTTTCATACAAATAAAGAGTTTTTATTTTTTGGGGGGTGGGAAATCATCCAATGACTTCTCCCGTTCTGGATGGAGCGGGAGGGCGTGTCAGACTCTTACTTACTAAAACCCACCCCTGTTCCTTTTCTGCCTGAGTCCCCAGGGGTGCGATAACTCATTTTCAGAATTTATCCGCTACCCCTAGGCAAGCAGGCATCCCATCCAGCCCATCGTGGCCGACGATGGGCTCCGTCAGTGGTGGCTGACACTAATCTCTTTGAGGCGCGCGTGGAACACTACGCGCCGTCGACTCACGGGCCTGGTGCTGATCGGACGGCGAGCTACCCACTGCTCGCCGTCCGCAGGCCCGGGTGTACAAATTAAGGGTACACGTGAAAACATGTCTATTAAAAACACGGTAAAGCGCAAGGCGTAAATTTGTTTGACATCTCTAACTTAGTTCATAGCTATAGCCGTCCTTTTCTCGCGCTGTATTTTAGTAAAAGATAGCGATTCTCAAATTTTAGTTAATTTATTGAACAAGAGAATCGGCACCACTATCTCCTTAGGCTCTAGACACAGGGTTGCGGGAGTATTCGAAAGAGTCACCGCGGCCCTGGAACGCAAAAAGCAAATGAAGGAACACGGTTTGGTTTTAGTCACTAGTCCCAGAGTGAGAGAAGTCATCTTATTAGTGCTAGCAATTGTCAAAAATGTATCGGATTTACATCGAATAATGCAATGTCTCGTCGTATCACTGTTTATCTTATAAAGTAGAAGCAGCATTTCAATTTCAATATAAAACTGCAGATACCCCATCCCTTTTAAATTCAGGCATCGAAACCCGTCCAAACCCAACTCAATACCAAAAATACAATCACAAAACCTTCAAAACAGATGAAACACCCAGACAGTCGAATCAAAGTACAGCAGTTTGTACAACACAATTTAACGGGGAACACAATTGTTACCGAACTTCCCGCGGCCGTGCTATTGACGCGTCCAAAACGCACAATGCACGCGAAAATTTGCATACAGATACGCGTGTACCCTGGGGTACATGTAGATAACTCTCCAGACTGTCGATGTTATGAAGTGGGATGCCAACTGGAATAGATTTAACTTTGGACAATGGTGTTGGGTGGACGGTGCTAATGCTAGTGTGATGTACATAGTTAGTGATGCCGATTCTCTTGTTCAATAAATAAACTGAAATTAGAGAATCACTATCTTTTACTAATAGGCGAGAATTGGACGGCTATAGCTAAGAACCAATTTAGAGTTGTCAAACTATTTTACACACTTTGCGGTTTACCGTGTTTTTAGTAGAGATGTTTTTTGGTGTGCCCTTAATTTGTATGGAAATATTGGTTCAACAAAATTTGACAGCTCTAATTTACGTCCGTCTCTTTCTTGTTTTATTAGAGCGAAAAAGATAGCAATAGCCTAAATTAAGTTTTATAGATCTAAAAAAAAACCGTACCACAAGTAATCGCGTTTCTTTATTTTCATTTCTCTGCAGAAAAGATGAGCACGCGGAATTTTCGTTGCATTTTTATTTAGGCTTGTATTGGCTGGTGTGTCGCTCATTATATTAATAAGTCTGATTACCATGTATTTTTTCTTTCTATTATATTTTTATCAGTTTGGGCTTTCGTATTTCTTATTGGTACCTAAAGCAATTGCGTCATGCGTTAAAGAAGCGGTCCAGAGTTCGTCTTATTTTACTTAGATCAACAAAAGCGAACTAAAAATAGAGTTACCCGACTCAGCATAAAAGATTAGACTTGTATTCCAGAATCCACCGAGACACTTCAAATCCAGATCTCAGAAGAATCCTGGTAGCTGGAAGTAAGTTATATTTCCTTATATCTCAAGGAATATTTCTCTTTGCTTGCGGTTCTTGAAGTAAGTTCTCCAGAATACCAGTTATAACGCATACACTGGAAATACTGGAATATTCCAGACTTGTGTACGCACCACAAAAGGACAGGTCCGTTTCACAGTTAGACGTCATAAATTGCACAGACGTCTGAGTTCATGTTGATGTTTGATTTATAAGCTGAAAGCGGGTTTTGTGTACCTAACCTAGCGTGTGCTCCAACTACATATACTGCAAAAAGGGTCAGAAAATTAGTAGGTAGTTTTAAATTATTAGGAATATGTGGCGTAATAGTTGACTTATTTGGACAATTTCGAACACAGTCCCGTTTCGCCACGAAGAAATATCAATAGTCAAAATGGTGATTACCATGGCGTCATTGGTTTCTGTAGACTTCCGATTCATATTTTGTTTCAAAGCAGCTTATCAGATCATGCTCCTGTTTATTTTTCCACTGGAATCGTGATTTTTTCCGTTACGCTTAGAGAATTGTCGTGATCTCTTTTTATTATTAGTGTAAACTTCCAGACGTTGGTACTGTTGCAAAAAACGTACAGTACCTACACTGACAAGACCATTTGGGTGTTTTGTGTATGTGAGTTTAAATGTTTGTGAACGCACCCACGGTACAGGAGTAATTCCTAGTGTGGGGCAATGTTTAAAAAAGTTTATTTGAAAGTACTATCTTAAGACCAGGCACTCTAAAATAAGTTCCGCCCCATGCGCCCCGCCACAATAATATATTATGGCTGGATAGTAAACTATAGTTTACATACTTGCTTACTTACTTACTGTGAACATTTATTTTAGACCATAAAGGCCGAGCAATCTTGAAAAAAAAAAATTAATAATTATTCATTAAAAAAGACATGATTTTCGAATAAAAATTAATCGAGCGAAAATGTTACGATTTCGTTACTGTCTTGTACATGAAAAGAAAAAGATCCAAAAAATCATACACTAAAGTTTCATTTTGATTGTATGTGTGACTGTTTCAGAATATTAATGAAAATTAATATAAAATTTAGGGAGCCTCCTCCTCCGCTGGTACAATAATGTACCAGTGCTGGTACAAATAACGTACCATCCGTGCCATAAAAGTTAATACTACATACTTTATCATAAATAACACGCTATTCACCCGTAACTTGCGCCACCTCATCTGTTTCATAGCAGCTAGCATGGAGGTGAATAAAGTAATTTAATAGTCCCCGAAAAGATGAGCACTTGTCGACTCCACGCCAGCTTTCGTCTCGCGCACATCTAACGTTTTCCTATGTTATTAGTTGGAAGAATTTATGAATATATGGAGTCACGTCGTATATGTTTTATTTTTGCACCTCAGCTTGCGCTTCGTATTTTAGAATTGAAGTTTAATAGGATTATGTTTTGTGTGAAATAAATAGCTTTCTTTTGTGGTGGTTGAAGTTTTGATAATGGTATGGTATTGTGTGCCACCATCTGCCTGTATTACTAAAAGTGCAATGGGTCTACCAATACTATGAGACTATCCTACCTCTTACCCTATCCCTATCTAGGGTAGATAGGGATAGGGTAAAAGATAGGATATATATCTACCCTATCCTAAATGTGAAAGTTTATGATGATGTATGTTTGTTACTATTTCACGAAAAAACTACTGAACGGATTTTGACGACACTTTACAGTAATATTGCTTATACCAGAATAACACAAAACATAATATGTGTTGTCCCTAATACCACGCGGGCAAAACCGCTGGCAGTTGCTAGTAATAATATGAATGCGAAAGTTTGAATGAATGGATGGATGTTTGTTCCTCAATCACGCCGATACGGCAGAACGGATCTGGATGAAATTTGGCACAGAGATAGATTATAGTCTAGAATAGCACTTAGGATATTTATAACTCCACAGTGTTTCCACGTGGCCGTCGTGGTGGAGCTTGTGGGTCTCAGTGATCTTGGGGCTTTCCGGCATGAGTGAATCAGTCGTGCCGGAAAGGTCCAAGGGAGAGACCTGACCAAGAGGAACAAACCTAATCCTAAGTTTGAGGCGTGGAGATGGGATGAATGACTGGAGGGACTCTAGTCGTTTGCGCCTCACAAGAGGGCCGCGCCGCTGGGAATTTGAACAAGTTGTTCGAGTCTCCCAGCGGCGCGGAACCAGGGGAGATTTTCGTCGCTGCTTTCTGGTACGCATCTGCTCATTAGATGTGACCGTGAGACTGGCGACGAAATACAGGGGGGGGGGCATAAAGGGGAAAAAAGAGAGAGAGGCGAGAGGGACCACACCCTTAAAAGGAACAAAACATGCAGAAACAGACTCAGGAAAATACTACCCAGGGAGGTACCAGCTGCTCAGCAGTTGCGGAGTCCGCCACCTACAAAAAAAAAGGCTATTTATAACGAGGAAGGTCTATGTACCACGCGGGCGAAGAAACTGGTAGAATCAAGTACGTACTACCATTACAACGTAAATAGTACTATTATTACCACTAGCTTTACAAAGCATCCACCAATGACCTTTCCAAAACAGCAACTCTACACAAACTTTACCAGCAAAGATTTTGCAATATCCAATCAAAGCACGAGCCGAAGTATCCCAAATATCCAAGAGCATATAATCAAAGCTTCAAAATTGCCCGAACCTGAACCAACAGCCCTCACTAAAACTAATAAGCAAACATATTCAAATTCGGCCGCGTCCCTATTCTGTAAACGTCAAACCACTTTCGTACGGTTGAACGACTTAACGCCAATCCACCGATCACAGCTTAGGGACACCAGATACAGACAGGCGCGAGGATTAATTGAATATATTTGCATTTCATTCCGGTAACATTTCCATTCGTTTCGTATTAACGTATAAGTAATAGTGATGCGAGAATGTAATTGTATATGGACGATTTCGTTTAAATTAATTGTATGTCGGTGGTATAAAATAATATGATTTAAAGCCTTTTGTGGGTTGTTCAGGCGTTTTGTTTGGTTGGAGCGGTTCATCGGGTTTGATGAGCTTGAACGTGTAGCTTGATGTGTGTTCCGACCTGGGGTCTATTTAATAAAACTCAACTAACATGGGCGACAATCTTACAATCGGATAATTTCAGACGATTTTTAACCGACTTCGAAAAAGGAGGAGGTTATCAATTCGGATGTTTGTATTTTTTATTTTTTTTATATATATATGTTCGGGCATAACTCCGTCATATATTGACGGATTTGCAAAATTCTTTTTTTATTCGAAAGGGGTTTATTCCAAAATGGTCCCACTTAAATTTCAAAAAGATCTGATGATGGGTTTCGGAGACAGACAACGGAATTCTTCAAAAATTGACAGCAAATCAACCGCGATTGCTGCTATCGTATGTCTATGAATTGTTAACACAGTTTAATGGGGAACCACAACTAAAAAGTGAAAAATAAAAAACTTTTTTACAAAAAAATAGAACCGACTTACAAAAAAAGTGCAAAATAACTTTAATTTCGGAAGTCGGTGTCAAAAAACGAAGACACAAAACAGGAACACCGACTTCCGAAATTAAAGTTATTTTGCACTTTTTTTGTAAGTCGGTTCTATTTTTTTCATACATTTTATGTTAATATGTCGCAAACGGCTGTATGCAAAGAAAACGGTTACGATATTGAAATTTGCTATTGATAGAACAAATAATTTTGTGCTTCTCTAAATTCAATATTGCTACACGCTTGTTTTTTTGAGGGTTAAGAAATCATCCAATGACTTCTCCCGCTCTGGGTGGAGCGTGTCAGATTTTTACTGACTAAAACCCACCCTTGTTTCTTTAGTTGCCTGAGTGCCCAGGGGCGTGGTAACTCTGATTCGAATTTATCCGCGATCCCTGGGCAGGCATCGGCCATGACGGGCCCCGTCAGGTTTTGCTGATAATTCTTTGAGGCGCGCGTGGAACACTACGCGCCGTCGGCTCTCTGGCCAGGTCCTGATCGGACGGCGAGCTAATTATATTTACACCCTTTCTGTTGCTGTTAGTTTAATATCCAAATTAAGACATCTGTTAACCTTTATTGTACTGATATCATGAAAAATATGGAAGACCTGTCTAGAACAATAAACATTATTCGTTCGCTCTGTCTCCAAACCTTGTCTTTGATTTTATAGGTGAGGAAATATTTATAGCTTATATTATCCACAAATAACGTACTAAAAAAAAATTGAAATTGGTTCAGTAGTTCCAGTGATAACTTCCTACAAGCAAACTTACAACTTTAACTCTTTAGATTATTAGTAAAGATGTGACCAGAAATACAGTTTTCTCAAAAATATTAGTATTTTTTAAAAAATGGTGAAAGTTATTCAAGACCCAAAAATGAGATATTACTTTTATGACTTTTTGACTTGATGGATGAGGTTACTATTTTTAATTTCTCCGTACACGAGTTTATGAAATATTCCATTTACCAGACTAAAAGTTATCCTCATTTCAGAATGTACTCCAATTTTTACTATAGTAAAATATAGTTACGTTATAACCATAACTCAACCTGCATCACAGAGACAGACTGACAGAAACTAAGTAATCTCTGTTATCAGTTGACATATGACGGACAGTTAGTAGCCTCAGGTCCTATGAAGTTGGTAATAATGGAAGTAAATAAACAGCGTAAAAGGCTTGGGTACCTTAAAATCACTCAAAATAATGGGTTACATGACGAAGCAAAGGGGTTATGAAAGAGCAATTAACCTCTTAGGTACTGAAACTCGCCGGTGAGTTTGACAAAAAAAAAAAAATATTTAGTGAAAAAAAAAAATCGGCTGTCAACCCGGGTTGTCGTCCGGATTTCAATTTGACAACCCGGATTGTCGTCGGGATTCAATTTGACAACCCGTGTTTCTCCGCCGGGCTTTATTAACAGTTATTTTTAACAAGGTTTTAATAAGTTCACCTGTAACTATGTAAAACATCTTATAAGTTAAATTTGACCCATTTCCCGGTTTCCGATTGAGCTGAAATTTTGAATACATGTTAAGTTCGGACTGTTAAGCACAGAATTAACACTGGATGGATGAAATGGCGGCAGGTCACCGGGACTATCTGCGACTCCCGCATTCCCCTTAAATTTAAGGGGAAGATTTATAAAACAATGGTCAGACCAGACTCTGTGAGATGGTGTGGGCCGTAATCCTCCACGCGGGATCAATGCGGGTTGATCGATGTCACATGTCTTCGAATTTTTGGTTCTTGCACATGCCGGTTTCCTCACGATGTTTTCCGTCACCGTTTTGAGAGCAGTGGTGTTGAAATAATTTTCACAAAGTAAAGCGCCTGCCTGGACTTGAACTCACGTCCGTGACTTGTAAGTCGCGACCGTTACCACTGGGCCACTGCTCTGTACCAAAGTTATGAAGCTTTAAAAAAACTTTTTTACAAAAAAATAGAGGTGTTCCTGTTTTGTGTCTTCGTTTTTTGACACCGACTTCCGAAATTAAAGTTATTTTGCACTTTTTTTGGAAGTCGGTTCTGTTTTTTTGTAAAAAAGTTTTTTATTTTTCACTTTTTAGTTGTGGCTCCCCATTAAACTGTGTTAACAATTCATAGACATACGATAGCAGCAATCGCGGTTGATTTGCTGTCAATTTTTGAAGAGTTCCGTTGTCTGTCTCCGAAACCCATCATCAGATCTTTTAGAAATTTAAGTGGGACCATTTCGGAATAAACCCCTTTCGAATAAAAAAAGAATTTTGCAAATCCGTCAATATATGACAGAGTTATGCCCGAACATACATAAAAAAAAAAAAAAAAAAAAATACAAACATCCGAATTGATAACCTCCTCCTTTTTCGAAGTCGGTTAAAAATGATAAATAGAAAGAGAAGTCCGACGTTACATCTGACGTCAAAGGACATGACGCCCATACAGCTGGCATAAAAAACAGCGTTTTCGAGAGAGGGTCAGATATATTTATTTCAAATTGTTTTACCTCGTTTCCTTTCGATCAATTTTGATTCTGTTTTTTATTGTTAGTATTCTATCTTTGTATATTTATCGATAAATCCGTTAGATAAGAAAAAACAATCATATTACAAGAGCAATGTTTTTTTTTAACCGATTTCCATAAGGAGGATGTTCTCAATTCCTCCGTAAGTTTTTTTTTGGTATGTTTGTTACGCGATTTCTCCGCCACTTGTGAATAGATTTTGATGATTCTTGTTGTTTTTTGGTAGGTAACTTCAGAGGTGGTCCCATATAAATTTTATCGTAAAAAGTCTGCTTAGTCTTTTCCCAACTATCTTGGGATCGGCTTCTAGTCTAACCAGATGCAGCTGAATACCAGTATTTTACATGGAGTGACTGCCTATCTGACCTCCACAACCCAGGGTAATACGATACCCCTTGGTAAGACTGGTTGTCAGACTTTCGGGCCTGACTACGTAACGACTGTCAAAGATCCACGATTGACAGCCGGGACCAACGGCTTAACGTGCTTTCCAAGGCACGGAGGAGTCTCGCTAAGTAAAGATGGTCACCCATCTATGGACCAACCCCGGCAAGCGTAGCTTAACCTGATGGATTGACCCGTGCGGCTGTTATTACTTTAGCCACGAGCTCCTCAAGGAAACCATAGTAAATTCCCGAAAGTAAAATTGGTACCTACAAAATTATACATCAGCTAATCAAAATTACCCGGGCTTGCGGACGGCGATTACTGGGTAGCTCGCCGTCCGATCAGCACCAGGCCCGTGAGTCCGCCTCAAAGAGATGAGTGTCAGCCACCACTGACGGGGCCCATCGTGACCGGTGCCTGCTTGCCTAGGGGTAGCGGATAAATTCCGAAAATGAGTTACCGCACCCCTGGGCACTCAGGCAGGGAAGGAACAGGGGTGGTATTTAGTCAGTAAGAGTCTGACACGCCTTCCCTCTCCACCCGAGTGGGAGAAGTCATCGGATGATTTCCCACCTCACAAAAAAAAAAGAAAAAAGCTAATCAAAATTAATATATGGCCTTTTATGGGAAAAGCCGTATTTTAAATATGACTACGCATTTTCGTTACACTCTATATAGCTCCAGAGTCATGCCATAATATTTGTTACTCTACTTCATCATCATTATTCTCCTGCCCTTATCCCAATTTATTTGGGGTCGGTGCAATATGTCTTTTTCTTCCATACTCCTCTATTAGTCGTCATCTCCGTAGTCACCCCCTTTTTACCCATATCCTCTTTCACACAGTCCAACCATCGTGTCTTTGGCCTTCCTCTACTCTTATAGCCATCCACATCCATACACAAGACTTTCCTCACGAGATGTTCTTCATTCTTCCGCATCACATGCCCATAGCACGACAACCGATTTTTACACAACTTTTCAGTCAGCGGTGCCACTTTCAGACTTCCTCTTATATACTCATTCCTAATTCTATCTATGCGCGTAATACTACACATCGCTCTAAGCATTCTCATCTCAGCCGCATGCAATTGCTTTTCATGTTACTCTACTTATAGCTCAAATAATTTCCAATAAGAAGAGAAGCAGTACAGGGAAAGTTGACATTTATGACATCAGCTCCACTTTCTACGGCACATCATTTGTTTGTTCGTATGTTTAACGTTACGTCTCCGTAACATCACAAATGTTTTACGAACTTCCAGAACGCAAGCGTGGCAGTGAATACATTATTAGTTTTAAAACTAAGAGCAAAGCTGCGGGCTTTTGTCACTTCTAGCATAATATTTCAGTATTTTACATACATTTTCTTCTCAAATTATAAGCGTTGAAGAAGACTCTGCCGTGTCTTTTCCTCGGCGAAAGTGATTTTCTCGCATATTATTAAAATAATTCTAAATAAATGCCTACGACTATTGATAACAGTGCCAACAAGAGAAAGTATTTAGAATTATTTTAGTTTTCTTGACAAAATTCACCATTACATTAGATTGTTAAAAATGACCTTGTTTGTATGAAAACTTTCATCTGGGTGGCCTATTGTGTAGTGCCAGTACCTACAACTTGCTATTCACCCGCTGTGGCCATGCCAATTTGTTTTAGTTTGGTTTTAGGTCTTAGCAAGGACTTCTGTTCTTCAGAAAGCTTCTTCTTTTTCCCTTCTCGATTAATTACTAACTTAAATTAAATTTTATAAGTATGTAGCAGAAATTAAGATGTCCGCAGGAGAAACAAGGTTACCGACATCGCTCGAAGAATCGGCAACCTTAAGTGGCAATGAGCAGGGCACATTATATTCCCACACACACACACACACAGCACACACACAGACACACACAGCACACACACACACGCACACACACACATCACACAGCAGCACACATCACACACACACAGCACACACACACACCACACACACACACACACACACGCACACGCAGCACATTGCTCCCAGAACAGAAGGTCGATGGGGCCAAAAAGTTCTAGAGTGGTGACCGCGTACTGGAAGATGCAGCATTGGAGAGCCTCCCACATAGTAGACCGATGAACTGCTCCCTCAGGTCGAGGGAATCTGATGGATGCGAGACGCACAGGACCAGTTATTGTGGTGACACTTGGGGGAAGCTTATGTTCAGCAGTGGACGTCTTTTGAAAAATAATGATGAATGTTTATTTTTTAGCATCCTGGACACATTTTTTTTTTTAGGGGCGTTGTAACTCTGTTTCGAATTTATCCTCTACCCCTAGGCAAGCAGGCACCGGTTACGATGGGCCCCGTCAGTGGTGGCTGACACTCATCTCTTTGAGGCGGACTCACGGGCCTGGTGCTGATCGGACGGCGTGCTACCCAGTAATCGCCGTCCGCAAGCCCGGGTAATTTTGATTAGCTGATGTATAATTTTGTAGGTACCAATTTTGCTTTCGGGAATTTACTATGGTTTCCATGAGGAGCTCGTGGCTATGACGGGCGCCGTCAGAAGATTAGTAATACAACTAAGTTTGACCGTCCCAATCTATAAAAAGGATAACGCACATAACAACCAACTTACATCTCCAAAGAACAATAGATATATTTTATCTCCTCATAATGGTTTCCGGGTATTTTGCAACAGCTGGTAAAATATAACAGAAGCGGAAGAATGGAAACGTGATTATGAATATATTAGTTTAGTTTCCTAGTTCCCGTACTTCGGTGAACTTTATTATGTAAAAGTTTTCAAAGCCTTTTATTAAAATTCAAATGTACCACTTACCAGTTAAGGTTTAACGGACCACTAACTTTTAATTAATTAACTACACTTTAGTAATACAGTTAATTTTTCAAAGTGGTTCTGTTGAGAATTCCTCTTTTCATCAGAAAATTGTTTCAAGTTTATTTCTTATGGATGTTAATTTATTTTCGGTTTATTGCTAAAATAAAGAGGAAAAACTTTCCAGGTTCTACACCTTGAGAGTGCTGT
The DNA here is from genome assembly GCA_951329385.1 of Polia nebulosa. NCBI lineage: Eukaryota > Metazoa > Arthropoda > Insecta > Lepidoptera > Noctuidae > Polia > Polia nebulosa. Next base: position 8,468,965 of record OX589588.1, on the reverse strand, counting down.
TTTCTTTGTAAATTCAATTTGTTAAACAATAATTATGTACCTACTCAAACAGTAAATTAAAGGAAAGCTTTCAAGACAAAATAATATTAAAAAAGAAAAAAACTTTTGATTGTGACCGATTTTAGGGTTCCGTACCCGAAGGCTAACTAACAGGACCCTATTACTAAGCCTCAGCGATCCATCCGTCCGTCCGTCCGTCTGTCTGTCAGCAGGTTGTATCTCAAGATTCGTAATAGGTAGATAGTTGAAATGCAGAATCCTATAACAACAAATAATAAAAATAAATTAATTCTTCAGGCCCCTCTCTTCTTAAGGAGATGCGACAATAGGCTTTTAATTGAGTCTGCTAATGGGGGGCTTAACGGGTTAAAAATTAAAGGATTTGCTCGATTAATAATGGCAACAAGTAGACGCGTATTATCTTGTACGATAGTACGGAACCCTTCATGCGCGAGTACGACTCGCACTTGGCCGGTTTTTTAATTATTATTTCTGACAGTTTTGAATTCGAACACTATCTCACCTGACGGTTGACGGATGTGGATGACACGCACGCTTACCCCGATATAACCTTTTCACTCTCGACTTATAGAATCTTAGCTTATAAATAGCTATCAGGAAACATACATAATTATAACAATATTTTAAGAGAAGGCGTCCACATTTTTCACCAGGACATAGGTTTTTGCGTGCCTGATACGTGCAGCGTTGTAGATGGCCCAATTTATTCGCACTGCCGCGCGGTCGCACCAAGCTGATAGCCAATAGCTCTCGCGGACAATGCCTACACTAAACCTGGTTGCCGTTATGATAGATTTACTACTCTTATGTTCACTGAGCGAGTTCGCAAAAGTTACTTTAGACATGTAATGTAATTGTAATAAATTATTGAATTCAGATTTATTGAAATCTAAATACTTTTGTATATTATTGTTTTTGTATTATTAATGAGAAGTGAAGTGAATTGTATGAACTGAAATTTATTTGTTATTATTATTTTTATACACTATCAGATTTTTGTAATGTTTAGCTGTACTTATGTGTGTCTGTAATAAGGATGACGTGTGTGTATTTTAATATACCTATAAATAAATACTACAATATTTTGTCGTCCAATAGACACATTAATCAAAAAGCTCATTTACCTACATTATTTTTTTTTGTTCCGCGGTCTCACAAAAAGCCCACAGTCTAACAAAAATCTTAAACACCATGAAAACGCATCCACTTAAATTTACAAAAGAGCTATTACAAAGATACTCATCTAAAAGAATACATTAAATTAAATTGAGTTCCCGGCAACAAAGAGTACAAACAAACCATCGCAGAACGTAAGAAAGTGCTCATTAAGAGTTCTAGTACATAAACAGAAGATAAATTACTGCACGGGCGACAAAATATTAAAAAAAACATGCAGATTTATGTCGCGACTTGTCTTGTGGCCAGAGGAACAGCGGTGATAGGAAAAAGTTTGTCGGGAAAAGTCTCATCGCGTCCATCATGTTCAAATTCCATGTTAATGCGATTTTCAATTCATACATTTAATATTTAGTTTCAGTTCTGGGGTACAACAACAACTAAAAAGTTAAAAGTAAAAACTTTATTACAAAAAAATACAACCAACTGCCGAAATTAAAGTTATTTTGCAATTTTTAGTGTATTTTCGTTTTTAGCTAAAACTAAAGAGTAAAGTTATGCCCGAATTGATAGCCCCAAAAATATGGAATTTAAACATAATTGGTGAAAATAGAGTGCATCAGTGAGTGAGTTGTCCAAATTTATGTACCCCTTCAGAGCCTAACAGCAGCGTGATGTTATGTTATGAAGTGGTGTAACCAATAAATAGACATGCGATTGCAGCAATTCCAGAAGGTTTGCTGTCATTTATTGAAGAGTTCCATTGTGTATCTCGGAAGTTACATCAGATCTTTATCAAATTTAAATGGGACTACGTGAGAAGCACCAGCTTCAGAGAGAAGAATCATCAGAATCGGTTCACCTAGAAAAAAGTTCTGAGGTAAAACACAAAAAAAATACAGTCGAATTGAGAACCTCCTCATTTTTTTGAAGTCGGTTAAAAATGTGTTTGATTAACATGCACCACCGACATGTCACGTGGTCAAACTCCAAACCGTTTGGCATTACGACAATCGCTATCGTCGATGGAATGTCATATTTTCTACTAGAGTGCCAGCCCCCCTAGCCATATTACTTTTCTATTATCGTTTACGCTAACGCTTGCCTAACGCTTGGTACATAAAAAACTTTTTAAGAAAAAAATTAACCGACGAAAAAGAACTAAAAAGCAAAAAATAAATAAACCTTTTAAGTCTTGAGTAATGAGCTTATTTACCTACATAAAATATCAAATTTTATATAAACTAATTTTGAGTCGGCGCCAAACAACAATCTGATTATTAAATATCTAAATTTAAGTACTTACAAATGAAAAAGGCTGTAAGTAGGTAATTAATCATTTTATTAATTGGCGCCGACTCAAAATTAGTTTATATAAAATTTGATATTTTATGTAGTTAAATAAGCTCATTGAGACTTAAAAGGTTTATTTATTTTTTGATTTTTAGTTCTTTTTCGTCGGTTAATTTTTTTGTTAAAAAGTTTTTTATTTTATGATTTTTTGTGGCTCGCATCATCTTTTAACACTCTGAGGGTAATTTCTAATTCTTCGTCATTCCTCTTGCCACTGAGCTGATGATATAACAATCCTTCCATGAAGTTCCCAGGATATTGACCAGTTGAGGTTACCTCCAATATTGTAAAGACGTCTTTTCGTCAAAGCATATTAAGTGGTATTTGTCACTAAAACCAATTTTTATATCTGACTTCTATTGTTTAGGAAAGGTATGGTTTCCATCATCAGCTCAGTTTCATGATGTGATGGTTCCTAAATCCAAATACCTGATTCAGTTACGAAAAGTAAACAGAAACAGTATTCGTGCCCAATTTTCGAAGTTCTCTCTCAATTTTTTCAGGATCCCATGATCAGATCCTGATGTCCTTGACATGGGACCATCCTTGAGGTATACCCTATCTAAGAAAAAAAGAATCATCAAAATCGGTTCATAAATAACGGAGTGAAGGCCGAACATACATACAGAAACGCTAAACGTGCCCACAATTTTCAAGGTTTTCTCTCAATTTTATCAAGATTCCACTGTCAGATCCTGACTTCCTTGACATGGGACCACCTTTGAGGTGTACCCTATCTAACAAAAAAAGAATAATCAAAATCGGTTCATACATGACGGAGTGAGGGCTGAACATACACAAAAAAAAAAAAAAAAAAACATATATACGGTCGAATTGAGAACCTCCTCCTTTTTTTTCGTCGGTTAAAAATGAATGGCGATGACATGCGTAGAGAAGTGTCACGTGACTTATCGCAGGTAAAGTCAATGCCCTAAATTTTGTACTAAGCGTTAGCGTAAACGATAATAGAAAGTAATATGGCTAGAGGGACAGGTTATGCAACTTCTCACTTTGTGATAGGCTGACCACTAAATTTAATTCCGTTCCTTAAATTATGCGTAGCAAATACTTTAAAGAAACTACAACCATCTCTCCCTTCGTTTTTAGGTTTCCGTACCCTAAGGGTAACTATCGGGACCTACTAAGACGCTGCTGTCCGTCCGTCCGTCCGTCCGTCCGTCCGTCTGTCTGTCTGTCTGCTCAGCGGACTGTATCTCATGATCTGTAATAGTTAGACAGTTGAAATTTTCACAGAATATGTATTTCTGTTGCCGCTATATGCCGCTACTAACAAATAATAAAAATAAATTTAAATTTAAAGAGGGCAACTACACTAATCTTGTAAGATGGTATGGACACCTTTATTCGCGAGTCCAACTCGCACTTGGCCGGTATTTTTTTTCTAAAAGTATTATTAATATCGCTTTTCTCATGGCCGCCACTGAGAAACATGGCGCAAGCTACAGTGTCAGTAACACTGGAAAAGAACTGTCGAGAAAAAGTAAGTGTGATAAGATACGAGAGGCGAATATTTTAAACAAGCGTTTTTTAACCTTTTCAGGGTTGCAATCTCACTGATAACTTTTCAAAAAAGATATTTTTTTATTGAGAATTTGGAAACATTCAAGAAAATTTCTTAGTGATTCAAGAAGAGCCTCAATTGTATGATGTGGTCTTTAATTATAAACATTTTGTGCATTTGCCACTTTATTGTTACATTCAAATTCAAAGCATATATTTCAAATATACCATTTACAGGCACTTTTGTATTGTCAATAAGTTGGTCAGTTAGAAAGATGAAGCTAATCTTTGTACTAGCTTAAAATATTTTACTTGATATTCGCCTTAAATTTATACAGGTTGAATTATACTAAATTAGTGATTAAACTGTGCACTAATTCTATAAAATAGTTTGGTACCGATTATTTGACGATTCCTTTTTGGCTGTATGTCACTTACTCGTGTCAAATAACACGACCTCCATTAAAAATTTAAGGCGAATATAACCTAGTTAAGCCAAGTTAAGAATTATTTCATTATACATATTTCACTCTAATTATGTTAATAAATTCATTGAGCTGGTTGCCGAAAGCGGCTTAGAGGTCCAGAGAAGATTGGAGACGTGTTGGCCTGAAATTGAGCAGAACCAAATCAGAATACCTTATCCGCGATTTCGGCTGTCTTTCCAGCCCTATGCTTATAGCTCTCACCGGAACGCCTATACTTACCGATCTGCTCAGACTTTCAGTACCTCGGGTCGCTTGTCCAGGGGGATGGCGATATAGACCGAGACGTAACGCAAAATATCAACTCAGGATGGATGAAATGGCGACAGGTCACTGGAACAACTTGCGACCCACGGATGCCCATTAAGTTAAAGGGGAAAATCTATAAGTCCGTGATTAGACCTGTCGTACTGTATGGATCAGAATGTTGGGCTGTGAAAAAGACAGATGAAAAAACATTTCTTGTGGCGGAGATGAGAATGTTGAGATGGATGTGTGGAGTAACGAGAATGGATAAAGTGAGATATGAGTACATTAGAGGTAGCTTAAAAGTGGCGCCAGTAACAGAAAAGTTGAAAGAGAGCCGCTTATCTTGGTATGGTCATGTGAAGAGGAGGGACGAAACACATGTAACTAAAGAGTAATGTACATAAATGCGGACGGATGAAGTGGGAGAGGAAGGCCAAAGAAAAGACGGATGGATTATGTGAGGAGTAATATGAAAGAAAAGGGAGTTAGTGATAGCGTGACGACTGACAAGAAAAAGAATGGAAGAAAAAAACGTATTGCACCGACCCCAAGTAACATAAGATAAGGTCAGGAAGATAATGACATATTTCATTCTAAATAGAATTAAGAACTACTAGTAGTTTTTTTTTATTGTTGATAGGCACGCGTTTGACCACTATCTCACCTGATGGTAAGCGATGATGTGGTCGAAGATGGAGCACGCTTGCCTAGAAGTAAACTATTCACTCTTGACTTGAAGACTCCCAGGTTGTAGCTATCAGGAAACACAGACTCCGATAGGGAATTCGACTCCCTAGCTGTACGCACAATGAATGTTTTCTCAAAACACTTTGTGCGTATGGATGGGATGTCCTCCATGAACCGGTGGCACTTCGCCGTACGTCTTGTGGTCCGTTGATGAAACGGGCTTGGCGGAATCAAATTATGCAATTCCGTCGCACACTCCCCAAAAGTTTCTATCCATTTCAGGCATTTTTTTGTATGCCTGATTGGTATTCCCCTTTTGAAGTGTAAAACTTACATACGAACATTCCCAGTTAAACAAAAGCTTGTAATAACATTTATTCACACAACTTACACTTTAGCATTTTACAGAAACTAATATCCATAAATAAACAACACTTCAACAATATTGTGACGACCTTATGTTGGCAACCTTATGGTGAAGACTGGCACGTTAGAAGTTTGGAACTTTCTAGAAACTCTTGGAACGCCAATTGAGAATTTAGATTAAAAGAAGATTTTAGTTTTTGGGTAGACTTCTCCTAGCCCGCTCGAAGAGGGCACTTGTAAATAATTTGATTATTCAATATAACGTATTAGTATTTCAGTTCTCTTTCTTTTATAACACAACACACATAGGCAGTCACTCTTATTCACCACACTCTCGCACCGCTAGCGAGTAAAATAAACCCCCAGGAACCTAAAAGGAATCTCCAGGGACCTAGCACTAGGAGAAGCTGTTCCAGGTCCCTACAATATTTTAGAAAACAATATAAGCCTGGCGCAGACAAGTCCCAATGGACGCGAATACGGGAAACTTAGACGTATTGACGGCTCCTAATAGCTGTAATCCCCCATACAGGACCGAAGCAGAAAATTCTATAATTCATAGACAAATATTTTTAAATAAACTCGATGGAAAACATGTTTTTGTTGCCAGAATAAAGATAAATACCGCCATGCTTGAAACGTAAGGGTTGCTCGTGAGAATACTTTATAGTATCTATTGATATTAAGACGTCTCGACGCCACGTCTCGTATCATATCTATTTTATACAAGGGTTTTCTTGAATACAATATCTATTAACAAAAATAAAATATCGTCGTAAAGCGTCACCTTTTAAAGCCTTTAAATTTAAGGCTGCTTTTATTTATTTGTTTATGTACACACAAAAAACTTACAAGAGAAAAGAACAAATAAATAGGTGATGGTTTTAAACCATCTATGCAAGAAAAAACTTAAAAACAGTGTTCATATCTATACAAAAGAACTGACATCCAAAACTGACAAACAAATCTGTCAAATTCACGAAAAGAATTAATCTTTAACCTGTCTAATACATTTATGGAGATTTCCAGACACGATCCTCACACTAGTATTATTTTAACTTAAAAAAACTTCACCAGCATCATAATTTTCCGCAACCCTTCCTCTTCCCTGTGCTATACCAACACCGTATTTCCAAAAAAAAAAAACAAAAACACACTCAGAAACTTCCTATTTATTAAAACATGATTACCTTTCCCGATCCTTCTATTAGTGGAGATTTCATTTAGTGGGGTATCCCCTAAATCGTTTAAGTTAAACCCGGGATTTTTCCCCAAGGTAAGGCATTAAAGGTGCATTTGCCATACTAATTGAAAAGAGGGGAAATATTATTGATTGGCCACCTTTTTTGTTAGGAAATACTCCGGGATATTGTTCTCTTCTTAATTCTGGTCTGAAGTGTTTGTATTGGATAAGTTAATTGGATATCGATGTAAACATAGGGTGCTATTGCGGATTTGCTTGGCTGCTCTTTCAATTGTGTATTTAATTGATATTATTTCCTTTAAGATTATTACACAAAATTTACATTTTTATACATTAAAATACAAAATAAGACACAAAATATTTAAAAATCCAAGCTACCGGTGATCAAGGCTCTTGTTCACCGGTGGCTTGACTTGTTGTCCTACGGCTTTCTGAAACAGGCGATTGTTCCAACTACCTAACGAGTCAAGGCTCTTGGCTATGGCTTTGGCCGTCACGACTATCGGTGCAATGACTGCTGACATTAAAATTAGTTATTTTTATTATTAAAAATATCTAATTTTAGTGCTATACTAAATAACTAATAAGTTCGCCTGTAGCAAAGCTTAATTTTTGTTTTTTAAATGACCAATATCAACTTCGTCCTAGCCATTTGTAAACTATGTTCGAAATGTCTTCTAGTGTAACCGAATCCAGCTAATTATCAGTATTTTACATGGAGCGAAAGTCTATCAAAATCACAATCAAAGTACCTACAAATTAATTAACAAAAGGCAAACATGACAAATTTTAGGGTTCTATACTCGAAGGGTAACCAACGGGACCCTATTAATAAGCCTCCGCTGTCCGTCCGTCCGTCTGTCTGTCTGTCAGCGGGCTGTATCTCATGATCCGTAATAGGCAGATAGTTGAAATTTTCATAGAATGATTTAATTTACTCCGCCTACTAGAAACGTGTTTTTTTTGCTCGATCTTAATAATGACAACAAGTAGACACGTATAATCTTGTACGATGGTACGGAACCCTTCTTGCGCGAGTCCGACTCGCACTTGGCCGGTTTTTTTGAACCACCCATGAACACATCTACAAATTTATGCTCACCCAAAAGAAGCTATCTCCATAAGACCTCCCGTGACCCAAAAGTCCATGTCACAAATTCACAACACCACGTTCCTTATTTGGCTTGTCTGAAAAACAAATCGCCATCATCAGGAAGTTACAAAGAGGGTAGGTGTAACAAAAACAACAGAATTTGCATAATTAATTAATCCAAGGATCCCTGTGACGTCGTATAAGGGGGATTATGTTGGGGCAAATTGGATGTGGATACTCTATTACATGTGATTCAGTTTTTCAGTTTTTTGTTAGTCTGATGGGAAGTGGAAAAGATTAGAGTCTAGACAGGTATGGGTTTAGTTTTTAATTGATTGGGTTTCGTGGTACACACACACAACAACACAAAACAACACAAACACAAAAGCACACAACACACACACACACAAGCACAAGCACTAAATCTTAGCTGCCCTAGTTTGCGTCAACCACCATAGGTAAATGTTGAGTCTGATTTATTAAATGCACATAGTTAAAATAAATCTTATGTCAATGCTTAGAAACAAACACCCATAACCTTATTTATAAAACTCGTAAACTATACGGTTAGTTTAAACACTGATTAAAGGATCCTAAAATCAAATTCTCCGTAGCAATTTTTTAAGAACTTGGCAAATTAATGGTTGGTTTTTTGACGTGAATACGTCTTTAAATGTGCTTTTATGAAAGCAAATTGAAATAAACCAATGATAACATAATCGGGGGATACGGTTTGTTGTTGCAGCTACAAATCTATCATCTCCATCCAATATTTAATTACACCACTAGATACCTAAATGATCAAAGATATTTTTATGCTAAGTGAGGTCTATGACGCATCGTGCGCTTTGATGGGAGAAGCGCTGCCATTTTGAGGTGATTTTGCCGCGTTTACAGATTTAGTCTCAGAGTTGTTATGACGTTCGTTTCGTGACACGGCTGTATCCACGACACAGCCAAACCCCAGTTTTTATTTGGCAAAAATGTTTTGAGAACCACGTATTAAAGTGAGCAATGTTATTTTTTTCTCCCTATAAGAAGAAGCCTTAGCGTGATGTATTTCATACGCTAAATAAATTGACAGGAAGATTTTGTTCTAAATAGCAGCAGTAAATTATGAGACTGAACGGTCATCAGATCTTGATTCTTGAATCATGTCTCACAGACTGAATACATTGTTTCTGCTCCAGATTCTTTATCGACTCCATATTCGTCTGAGCAAATCGATTCAGCGATTTCATTTTATACCTTTTCTATTGGTTGCCTTTTTCATATTTTTAGGTAAGTTTTGTCGGATATTCCTAAAATATTGTTCATTTAAATAACTTTTTCTAGACACAGAAAACGCCATACTTTTACGTTGTTATTTCTTAAAAATGTTTTCGGTAATAACCCACTTAAGTGCGAAAAACTTCAGATGGATTTTAATATTCCGGAATAAGGCTAAGCCCGAGTACCACCTGTCTATTTGTCTAGCTGGACTTTACTGCAAACGACTTCCTTGCCATTTATGTTTATGACCTGCTTTATTGGTGACGTTGGGCAGGTAGTTGAAAAACAAAAAAAATCCCATAAAACCATTAAAATGCGTATCCTTTAAACATACTCAATAATACTTTTGGCCTTATTTATAAAAAAAAGCATTATATAAGATTAGTTTAAACACTGGTTAGCAGGTTCTTAATTCTATTTTTTTTTTAATTTAATTTATTTACAATGTTTTAAAACCATATTAATTAGAGTAACTAAAACTAAATATTTTTACAAAGTACAAAAATCAAAACAAAATACTAATAAACATCAAACTTAGAAGTAAAAAAACAAACAAAGTTATTTGACACCGACTTCCGAAATTAAAGTTATTTTGCAATTTTTAGAAGCCGGTTGTATATTTTGTAAAAAAGTTTTTTATTTTTCACTTTTTAGTTGTTGTACGTACCCCAGAATTTAAACTAAATAATAAAGTTATGCAAAATGGAAAACCCATGGAAATTGAACATAATTGGAAACAACCAAAACGTCATCTGTAGGTACTCGTATATAATATATTTTTTGTTTATGTTGATTTTTTCAAAAAATGTTGAATTAATTTCGATAACATTTATATGGGACTCTGAAGTATGGCCTACCAAACAAAAAAAGATTCATCAAAATCTATTCACAAGTGGCGGGGAAATCGCGTAACATACATACAAAAAACAAAAAAAAACATACAGACGAATTTAGAACCTCCTCCTTTTGGAAGTCGGTTAAATAATAAAAAGGGTTAACAACTCTTTCATAAATCCGTCTCACAGTACTTCTGACATGCCAATAAAATCTTCACACATTCATCCGCAAACACCATCGTTTGTAAGATTAGAATCCAAGAGATCATTAAGTGCAGCCAGAGTGCGATGTATTGAAGGAGAATTTGAATTTAGAATACGCTAATCACTATTTAAACTGAGCTTAAGGTGCTATTAACTGCCAACGACCTTGAGTGGTTAGCTTACGTGTTCTGTACTGAGCTCACGAAACGCGTCGTTCGTCCACCCAGTAATAGGACTCGCCCATCAAGGAGCCCTGTCCGTAATTAATATTTAATTATAATTCTATTTATTTAATTTTATATACATACAATTATACATTTTTGAATATTTAGGTACTTATAAAAACACAAATAAATACAAAAACATTTAAAAATATAAAATGTAGTTACCCACCGGTATCGGGAATAGGGTCCAAGCTACCGGTGGTCAGGGCTCCTGAGAAAGGAATCTCCTAACAATATGCGCCGTGTTCAGGAGTACTGCTTTCTGCACAACGAGAGCCTCCTCAGATGTTGGTCGAGGCTCTTGGCTACTAAGCCATTGGCCGTATTACACGCATTATAAATTTGTAACACATAAAACAACAAGTATTAAACTAAAACACTGAGACTAAATTATAACTAAATAGATGATCTATAAAATGGTGAAAGTTTCATAAAAATACGCTTTATAGTTTTTGCGTGATTCTCAATTTTTTATCCGCGTTATACATAACTTTACAAATTAGTTAATTACGGTATGCTTTATAAATTTAATTTCAAATATTCTCAGTTCAAATTACGATGAAAATTGTTTATAGTACTCGTAACATATATTTTATTCAAAGAAATAAAACTAGTCGTTTAGACGTGATGTTCAATTAAAAACCATTAAAAGTAGTATAAAAGCACCTTAAGGTCAGCGCGTTTTATAAAGGTTGTTTGTCTCTATTAAGGCCCTATTAGCTGCCAACGACCTTGAGTGGTTAGCTTGCGTGTCCTGCGCTGAGCTCACGTAACGCGTCGTACGTCCACCTAGTAATAGGACTCGCCCATCAAGGAGCGTTGTCCGATATTAGACGCATTATTAATTTATTACACATAAAACAGCCAGTATTAAACTAAAACACTGAGACTAAATGATAAGTTATTAAATAATCTTTAAAATGATGGAAGTTTAATAAAAATACGCTTTATAGTTTTTTTGTGATTCTCAATTTTTTATCCGCGTTAGACGTAACTTTACAAATTAATTACACTATGTTATAAAAATATTATTGTTAATATTCTCAGATCAAATTATGACGAAAATAGTCTAAAATAACATATATTTTTTTCAAAGATATGAGACTAGTCGTTTAGACGTGATGTTCAATTTAAAACCTTTAAAAGTCGTATCACTGCGCCTTAATATTTTTCACCATAACCTGCTCTCTTCTGTTTCACTAAGGCGACATAATCCCAAAAATTCCGAACAATAAAATATCTTCAATACCTCAGTATAAATAATAACTAACTCAGTAGGCGGAGGACCCGTCATAAGCCGATTACCGTGCCATTCGGCCTTCCAATTTGCCAGGGTTGCTAGGATTTGCCAGGCAAATCTCCTCACACCTCGAGCTCAATAGAGTCTCATAGAGGCCAAAATTACAAGGGATTGGCACCGGTTTTGTGAATGGCTTTGCTGCCTTTTTAGGGTTCCGTACCCAAAGGGTGACCAACGGGACCCTATTACTAAGCCTCCGCTCTCCGTCCGTCCGTCCGTCTGTCTGTCCATCCGTCTATCTGTCAACGGGTTGTATCTCATGCTCTGTAGTAGATAGATAGTTGACATTTTCAAAAAATGTGTATTTCTATTGTCGTTATAACAACAAATAATAAAAATTAAAACGAATAGTAGAAACGTGTTTTTTAGTTTTTTTTTTGCTCGATCTTGATTTTGGCAACACATTTACGCGTCTATTGCGTAGGTATAATCTTGTACGGTGGTATGGAAACCTTTGTGCGCGAATCCAACTCGCACTTGGCCGATTTTTGGATATATTTGGGTGTAAGTTAGTAGGTGTGTGTAGGTTTGTCTGTATGTGGATGTGAATTTAATTATGTTGAGATTTTTTTGGCGTCTGTGTAATAAGGAGATTACTTATCTTGTACATGAAAGAAGTCTTTTGCTTAAAAGGTTATTTTTACAGAGGTTCAATTAGCACTTCAGTGGAGAGGCTGGTGACCAATACAAATGTCGAATATTTAGACAGGTACAGAATAAGGGAATGGTATATATTTTTTTGGGACTAGCCCGCCACATTATTCCCAAACCACTGTTACTTCTGTAAGCCAGAATCAACAGTGGCGACCACCAGAAAAAACGCCGAGGCAATGAAGCTCGACGAGTCCCAGAGAAACGATTGAACTGTCTTGGGTCCCGCAACGAAATTAGTCAGAAAAGACAGCGGAGCAGTAAGAAAAACATAATTTCCACTTCCCTTCTAATCAAACGAGAGACAGAACAAAGCTAGGCCATTAGGCACGAAGCGGGTATTTACAACTGGGGTAAGCCAAGTTGCCAAGCACCACTAGTTAAAAACACTAATATTAATGGGTCCTAAAATTGTGAGCTGTTACATTTGATTCCAATACTAAGTATGTCAAAAACGCTTTAACGCACGGAAATTCGTTTTTGTTTCCACAAGGAATGGTGTACGAGTATATGTTGTTTTTGATTGAAGTTGCCACATATTTGAAAAAAAAAATGTCAACGAAACTTCTTCTAAATAAAAATAACTGAATATTACCTCATTATCAAGTGTTGGCCAACCCCGGTTTGGAACCGCATAGGGCCCGCGTGGTGGATTACGGCCCACTTCCTCTCACAGAGAGGAGGCCTGTGCCCTAGCAGTGAGACATTAAAAGTTTGATGATGATGGTGGTGGTGGTTGGTGGTTGATGTATTCTATTCTATTCTATGATGATGATCAAGTTTCATAATCCTGTAGATACAAAATACAAAAGTGTGTGTGTGTTGTGTTGTTTGTGTTTTTGTTATTGTGTAAGTTTGTATTGTTGTTTTTTTTGTGTATTTGTATGTGTGTTTGTGTGTTGTGTTTTGTATTTTTTGTTTTTAATTTTTGTCGAGTGTTATAATTTCATGAATTTCGCGAGTTACGCTGGCAACATTGGGCGTTATTTATACTTGGATGTGTGACCGCCTGGGGATACAGCATGACGTTAGCTTTTTGATTTTCGTTTTATTTAAAACCTAAAAGTAAATAAATATTTTAAAACAACAGCTTATTTCTAGTTGGTGTACACCCTGAAATAATACTTACTTTTTTCAGTGAATGAATTGGTTTCTCCTTCGTTTGCATTGAGAGGAAGTGCAAAAATATACATAATGTTATCCTGTCCTCACCATCAGTTAACGACACTATAGGAAAATTTTCTGTAGTTTAAAAAAACTAAAACACACTTTGTTATTATTTTTTCGTGCTCGCTTCTCAGTAAACCCTTTCATTTGATACCCAATAATCATGCATTGTCATCGAAACTAAACATGAACGAAAAATGTAAGTTTAATCAGAAACCGAAAAGTGGGTCAAATTTAACTTCTAATATTTGTTTACATAGTTAGTTATGTGTGTTAAAAATCACTAACGGTTTTTTTTTTGTATTACCTGACAAAAACTTGAAGCTAACTGGGAGTAAAGCAGACTAAATACAATAGTAAACTTTTAAATAGTCTACATGCAGAAAGGACTAGAATAGACCAGCGTCGATAGTTTTTAAAACCAAAAAAAATAATAGTAGGATGAAACTCATTAGAAAAGGAGGAGAATATTATAAAAATAAAAGAAAAAATAATTTACGGGCGATCGAATGATTAAAAAAAAAAATTCGAATTCGAGTTTTTTTCGATTTTTTGCATTTTCTGAGAAGATTTACTATAGTAAAATATTTTTTTTTTGACCATCGGAAAGTAGAAATTTCAACGAACAGAAAGCATACCAACTTTTTGAAAAAAGCTGATATTTAGATGGGTGAATTTTCGATTGAAAATTAGGGGGCTTTTTCGGTATTAATTCAAAATAAGGTGAAAAAATAAATATTTATAATCAAATAAATTACAGCGTATTTGGGACATAAAAAGGTAAGTTTTCACCAAATTTCGTGAAAAAAAAAATTTTTGTCAAAGATAAAAATAAAAAACCTAAAACTTGGTTTTTGAATTTTTCACATAAATTTTGAGGTTATGTGAAAAAAGTGAAAATACAAAAGTTTAGATCTTTTTATTACCTACAACTTTGTCATTTGACTTTTTTCCATAGGACTTGTAGTTTTGCCGGAAATCGAGATAAACCGTTTTTTACCCTTAAAAACTCACCCCCTTCCCCTTCCCGAGCTCAGATCGCCCGTAAATTATTTTTCCTTTCATTTTTATAATATTCTCCTCCTTTTCTAATAAGTTTTATCCTACTATTTTTTTTTTTTACTTTTTGTTAATTTTAAAGGCTTCTACCCTGGTCTATTAGGCATTTTCTACCAGTAAACCATAGATAGTGCATGGCTAATCTGTAGGAAAGATAAAATATTTCAAAAGTACATAAACACTAGCGACCGTGGGGGGCGACCCCCACAGCTTCGCTCAGGTACAAATTATGCACATTTATAAACCTTCTTCATGAATCACTCTGTCTGTTGGTGAAAACTGCATCGAAATCTGTTCAGTAGTTTTTGAGTTTATCGCGAACAGACGCGGCGGAGGACTTTGTTTTATAATATGTAGTGATGATAGTAATTTAAAACAATATAGGTACTTACCAAAGTTCTAAAATTGACGTACCCATATTTGACAGCGGTATACCTGTATATATTAATTATGAAGTAACAGAAAATAAGTAAATGAGATGACGCTGTTTATTAGTATCTATTTTAAAGAGCACTTAAAAGATAGATTAAAACTAATTAGCCTATCTTCAAGATAATTGTTGATCGAGTTGTATTCTGAGTCATTCCGTTCATTCCAAACTGCATATTAGACGCAGCAGACACAAGACTCCGTGGCGCAACGGTAGCGCGTCTGACTCCAGATCAGAAGGTTGCGTGTTCAAATCACGTCGGGGTCAAAATGCACTTTTTGATGATGTTTGCAACAGATTTTGTTGTTCTTGAAATTGACTCTGACACTGTTCTACTCCTTTCTATAGTAACGAGGCACTCTTGTGTAGCAGCGATAAAAATGCATGACAACTATTAAAAAAATATTTATTAAACATTTTTTTAAAAGGTAGATAGTTTTTTTTTTTAAGAAAAACGTTGCCCCACACTAGAAATAACTCCTGTATCGTGGGTGCGTTCACAAACATTTAAACTCACATACACAAGACACCCAGACCCGGAACAACTATCTGTAGGCCAAACAAATAATTGTTCCGTGCGGGGATCGAACCCACGACACGCAGCGCAGCAGTCGAACGCTCAACCACTACGCCAACCGAAAAATATCATCATCGTCATCATTTTTAGCTGAATGCTGACAAAAGCGTTGCCACATCATCCGTGAAGTATGGCAGAAAGACAAAGCGACCTGTATCCGGTAGTTGGTGATTCCAGGCTGACACAATGATTTTTTATATGACCTTGTACTAGGTAGTAAAGTAGTAACTGAAGAAGATTTGTACCAAAATAACAGGTCGATTATGCGTTATTTAGAAATACTTTCAATCATAATCGTTCGTCAGTAGAAGATAATACCGAGTGGACCGGTCAATGTGGCGACGTTTGGGGAAGGTATGTCCAGCAGTGGACGTCTTTCGGCTGAATTCATGATAATGTTATCGTTTATATTAAGGCGCAGTCATATCCAGCTTGCGTGATCTGTGTTGAGCTCACACAACGCGTTGTACGAGTACGTCCACCCAATAGGTAATAGGACTCGCCCATCAAGGAGCGCTGTCCCAAATTAGACGCATTATTAATTTACTATACATAAAACAACAGGTGTTATACTAAAAAACGCATACTAGATGAGAAATAAATAAATAATATTTAAAATGGTGAAGGTTTTATAAAATTAATATGCTATTTAAGTATAGTTTTTTCGTGATTCTCAATTTTTTATCCCCGACAGACATAACTTTACAAATTAATCACACTATGTTATTAAAATATAATTTCAAATATTTTCATATCAAATTACAAAGAAATTTATTCACAGTAAGTACATATTTTTTTAATAGGACAAGTTGTTTAGACGTGATGTTTAATTTAAAATCATTAGAAGTCGTACATTTGCGCCTAAATTGATGGTTTCTCTGAAATTAACTATGTACAATCAACACGATTGGGCCCACCAACAATCCGCATTGAGCCGTCAACCAACTTGCATTGGGCCCGCGTTGTGTATATCGTCTTACATCCTCTCACAGAGAGAAGTCCTGTCCCAGCAGTGGGAACATTATAGGCTGATTATGCTATTTATGTATTACTAGCTGCGCCCCGCGGTTTCACCCGCGTAGACCGGATTTAAAAGTAGCCGAGATAATTAGCTTCCTTCATACCAAATTTTATCCAAATCGGTCTAGCCGTTTGAGAGTGAAGAAGTAACAAACATAGAAACACACACACTCACAAACTTTCGCCTGGGTTCTGCCAGCGGCTTTACCCGCATAGTAAAAAGTAGCCTATGTTTTAATCCATGTTGTAATCTATCTGTGTGCAAAATTTCATTCAAATCCTTTCAGCCGTTTTTGCGTTATTGAAACACAAACATACAAACTTTCACATTTAAGTCCCACGTTATTGGGGGTGTGTCTATAGCCTAGATCTGCTTCGGAGAAATTATCCGTTTTTTCCGACATGACTGCTCCGTGTCTGATAAAGTTGGAGTGTTTAAATAAGTGCTTTTGGTTGAGTATACTACTTGTTATACCTACTTGTGGCTGCACTGTATGACTGTGTTTATTAATCATCCTACCACAAGACTCCGTGGCGCAACGGTAGCGCGTCTGACTCCAGATCAGAAGGTTGCGTGTTCAAATCACGTCGGGGTCAAAGAGTCGTTTTTGAAACATTAGCCAGAATGTTTTTTTTTTTAAGTTTAATTTTGAATACCTTTTATCATGGTGAGTTTATCGGTGATGACGGCTGTTACGTATTTATTAATGTCCGCACCTCTAATCACCTCTATTAACTGAAAAATGCTGAATATAAAAATCATGTTACATAATGTTGCCCCACAAAACATAACTTCGGTGTGGGGGCACCATAAAAGAGACTTTGTATTAAGGCGCTATTAGCTGCCAACGACCTTGAGTGGTTAGCTTGCGTGTTCTGCGCTGAGCTCACGTAACGCGTCGTATGTCCACCCAGTAATAGGACTCGCCCATCAAGAAGCGCTGTCCGAAATTAGACGCATTATTAATTTATTAAACATGAAACAACAAGTATTAAACTAAAACACTGAGACTAAATTATAAATAGTTAAATGATATTTAAAATACTGAAGGTTTCATAAAAATACGCTTATTAGTTTTTGCGTGATTCTCAATTTTTGGTCCGCGATAGACATAACTTTATAAATTAATAACACTATGTTATAAAAATAAAATTTCAAATATTCTCAGATCAAATTACGACGGATATAGTTTAAAGTAACATATATTTTTTTCAAAGAAATAAGACTAGTCGTTTAAACGTGATGTTCAATTAAAAACCTTTAAAAGTCGTATAACTGCGCCTTAAGTAGTGTCCAAAAACTATTTTACAAAAAATAACACCGACTTCCAAAAAAGAAAATACACTTAAAATTTAAAAATAACTTTAATTTCGGAAGTCGGTGTCAATTAACGAAAAAATAAAATACTTTTTTGGAAGTCGGTTGTATGTTTTGTAAAAAAGTTTTTTTGTTTTCACTTTTTAATTGCTAAACCCCAGAACTAAAACTAAATATTAAAGTTACGTCTAAATTAATAACCCCAACAACATGGAACATGGAATTTGAACATACTCGTAATTGGAGGAGACCAAAACGTCATCTACGTATACACATCTTTTGTTTTTTGTTGATTTTTTTCGAAAAGTGTTAAAGCAATTTCGATAAAATTTATTTAGGACCACCTCTGAAGTACTATTCATATTTTTGTTTTTTTTTATCTTTCGAATAAAAAACAGAATTTTGAAAATCGGTCCACAACTGACAGACAAATCGGTGGACATACCTACATTAAAAAATAAAAAACACGTCATACAGTCGAACATGGAACCTCCTGCTTTTTGCGAAGTCAGTTAAAAAGATTTCACCAGATTCCTTCGATACAAAGACAAAGCTTACAGAGTCAGTCCTGAAAGCTGTGATCTTTGTATCTATCACCTACTTGATGAAACTGTGATCTTTGTATTATCTACCCACAGCGATAGACTCACTTTGGTTGGATTTTGCTCAAACAGCGCGCTGTTGCTATTGCAGTGACGCTGCAGCGTCGCGTCCCTAACAGCATTTATGTTTGGGTCAACAATAAAACGATAGCATTTATTGTTGGCCCAACCAAATGCCATCACTAACGGTAGAGTATACGGTGGAGGTCTGCCCCGCTTGGGCGGAACACCGCCGTGTCCTCGTGGATACGAAAGGCGGTAGCGACCTCTCGCGCCCGGCCCTGATTCAGGCCATGGTACGGGGCGAGAGGGAATGGGATGCCGTCTCCTCCTTCTCCGAAGCAGTAATGCTCGCGAAGGCGGAGGCGGGACGCGTGAGGGAAGCTCATGGGAGTGGCCCTTACACCCGCGGCCGCTATCGCCGCAGGAGAAGCACTGGGCGTAGGACGTCGAGAGATGATCGCCGGCCACCGTAGACCCGGGTCTGCGGACGGCGAGCAGTGGGTAGCTCGCCATCCGATCAGCACCAGGCCCGTGAGTCGAGGGCGCGTAGTGTTCCACGCGCGCCTCAAAAAGATGTTTGTCAGCCACCACTGACGGGGCTCATCGTAGCCGGTGCCTGCATGCCTAGGGGTAGCAGATAAATTCTCAATATGAGTTACCGCACCCCTGGACACACAGGCAGGGAAGGAACAGGGGTGGGTTATTGAAACACAAACATACAAACTTTCACATTTAAGTCCCACGTTCTTGGGGGTGAGCCTTGGTCTGTCATGACTGCTCCGTGTCTGATAAAGGTGGAGTGTTTAAATAAGTGCTTTTGGTTGAGTACACTACTTGTTATACCTACTTGTGGCTGCACTGTATGACTGTGTTTATTATTCCACTCACCACAAGACTCCGTGGCGCAACGGTAGCGCGTCTGACTCCAGATCAGAAGGTTGCGTGTTCAAATCACGTCGGGGTCAAAGTGTTATTTTTGAAACATTTGCCAGAATTTTTGTTTTTTTTTTAAGTTTAATTTTGAATACCTTTTATCTTGCTGAAAAATGCTGAACATAAAAACCATGTTACATAATGTTGCTCCACAAAAAAATAACTTCGGTGTGGGCGCACCATAAAAAGACTTTGTATTAAGTAGTCTCCATAAACTTTTTTTCAAAAAATACAACCGACTTCCAAAAAAGAAAATACACTTAAAATTGAAAAATAACTTTAATTTCGGGAGTCGGTTTGTATTTTATTTTTTCGTTATTTGACACCGACTTCCGAAACAAAAGTTTTTTTTTTTATTGTTGATTTTTCAATTTTAAGTGTATTTTCTTTTTTGGAAGTCGGTTGAGTTTTTTATTTTTTACTTTTAAATTGATAACCCCAATAACATGGAACATGGAATTTGAACATAGGTACTCGTAATTGGACGAGACCAAAACGTCATCTAAGTACGTATACATATTTTTTGTTTTTGTTAATTTTTTCAAAGAGTGCTAAAGCAATTTCAATAACATTTGTATGGGACCACCTCTGGAGTACTACTCTTTCGGATATAAAAATAATTTTGAAAATCGGTCCACAACTGACAGAGAAATCGGTGGAAATAGTAGGTATTATAAATAAAAACAGTCAGTCGAACATAGAACCTCCTCCTTTTTGCGAAGTCGGTTAGAAAGATTTCACCAGATTCCTCCGATACAAAGATCAGAGCTTACAGAGTCAGTCCTGTAAGCTGTGATCTTTTGTATCTATCATCTACTTGATGAATCTGTGATCTTTGTATTATCTACCCACAGCGATAGACTCACTTTGATTAGATTTTGCTCGAACAGCGCGCTGTTGCTATTGCAGTGACGCTGCAGCGTCGCGCCCCTAATAGCTGTTGGGCCAATAATAAAACGATAGCATTTATTGTTAGCTCAACCAAATGCCATCACTAACGGTGGAGCATACGGTGGAGGTCTGCCCCGCTTGGGCGGAGCACCGCCGTGTCCTCGTGGATACGATAGGCGGTAGCGAGCTCTCGTGGCTGGCCCTGGTTCAGGCCATGGTACGGGGCGAGTGGGAATGGGATGCCGTCTCCTCCTACCGCGAAGCAGTTATGCTCGCGAAGGCGGAGGCAGGACACGTGAGGGAAGCTCAACGGAGTGGCCCTCACACCCGCGGCTGCTACTGCCGCAGGAGAAGCACTGGGCGTAGGACGTCGAGAGATGATCTCCAGCCACTGTAGACCCGGGCTTGCGGACGGCGAGCAGTGGGTAGCTCGCCGTCCGATCAGCACCAGGCCCGTGAGTCGAGGGCGCATAGTGTTCCACGCGCGCCTCAAAGAAATGTTTGTCAGCCACCACGGACGGGGCCCATCGTAGCCGGTGCCTGCATGCCTAGGGGTAGCGGATAAATTCTTAATATGAGTTCTGGACACTTAGGTAGGGAAGGAACAGGGGTGGGTTATTGAAACACAAACATACAAACTTTCACATTTAATTTCACGTTATTAGGGGTAAGCCTATACTCGTAGCTTAGGTCTGCTTCGGAGAAATTATCCGTTTTTTTCGTCATGAAAAGGTGGAGTGTTTAAATAAGTGCTTTTTGTCGAGTACACTACTTATTATACCTTCTTGTGGCTGCACTGTATGACTGTGTTTGTTAATACACTTACCACAAGACTCCGTGGCGCAATGGTAGCGCGTCTGACTCCAGATCAGAAGGTTGCGTGTTCAAATCACGTCGGGGTCAAAGAGTTATTTTTGAAATATTTGCCAGAATTTTTGTTTTTTTTTTAATACCTTTTATCATGGTGAGTATATAGGTGATGATGGCTGTTACGTTTTTATTAATATCCGCGCCTCTAATCACCTCTATTAACTAAAAAATGCTGAACATAAAAATCATGTTACATAATGTTTTTCCACAAAATATAAATTCGGTGTGGGTGCACCATAAAAGAGACTTTGTATGAAGTAGTGTCCAAAAAATTTTTTCAAAAAATACAACCGACTTCCAAAAAAGAAAATACACTTAAAATTTAAAAATAACATTAATTTCGGAAGTCGGTTTGTATTTTTTGAAAAAATTTTTTGTGTAAAAGTTTTTTATTTTTCACTTTTTTATTGTTATACCCCAGAACTAAAACTAAATATTAAAGTTACGTCCAAATTCATAACCCCTATATCATGGAATATGGAATTTGAACATATGTAGGTACTCGTAATTTGACGAGACCAAAACGTCATCTACTCGTACGTATTATCTTACATATTAACGTCATATACACACATTTTTTGTTTTTGTTAATTTTTTCAAAAAGTGCTAAAGCAATTTCGATAACAGTTATGTGAGACCACCTCTGGAGTACTTTCGGATATAAAAAGAATTTTGATAATCGGCCCACAACTGACAGAGAAATCGGTGGACATACCCACATAACAAAAAAAAACACATACAGTCAAACATAGAACCTCCTCCTTTTTGCGAAGTCTGTTAAAAAGATTTTACCAGATTCCTTCAATACAAAGATCACAGCTTACAGAGTCAGTCCTATAAGCTGTGATCTTCTGTATCTATCACCTACTTGATGAAACTGTGATTTGCGACACTTCGATTTTTTTTTTTGGGGGTTGGGATTGGGAAATCATCCAATGACTTCTCCCGCTCCACCGGCCACGGTGGGCCCCGTCAGTGATGGCTGACAACATCTCTTTGAGGCGCGCGTGGAACACTACGCGTCGTCGACTCACGGGCCTGGTGCTGATCGGAGTGCGAGCTACCCACTGTTCGCCGTCCGCAGGTCCGGGTCTACGATGGCCGGAGATCGTCTCGCCACGTCCTACGCCCAGTACGCCTACCTCTCCTGTGGTGGTAGCGGCCGGGGCCTTGAAGGCCCCGCGTCCCGCCTCCGTCTTCGCAAGCATTACTGCTTCGCAGAAGGCGAAGACTGCCTCCAATTCCCTCTCGCTCCGTACCATGGCCTGAACCAGGGCCGGGCGCGAGAGGTCGCCGCCACCTATCGCATCCACGAGGACACGGCGGTGCTCCGCCCAAGCGGGGCAGACCTCTACCGTATGCTCCACCGTATCCTCTGGGCGATCCGCGCAGTGGTAACACTCGGGCGTTTCCTCCCGCCCGATCTGATGCAGGGACCTCCCAAAACAACCGTGTCTGGAGACTCACTTTGGTTGGCTTTTGCTCGAACAGCGCCTTGTTGCTATTGCAGCGACGCATGTTAAGCGACATCACAACTATTTTTTAAATTCT
This sequence comes from Polia nebulosa, assembly GCA_951329385.1. Taxonomy (NCBI): domain Eukaryota; kingdom Metazoa; phylum Arthropoda; class Insecta; order Lepidoptera; family Noctuidae; genus Polia; species Polia nebulosa. The sequence goes on along the minus strand of OX589588.1, from coordinate 8,445,962 downwards.
ACTTAGTCAGATATCCTAGCTCCAACATCTTTCTAATCTCTTCTTTAGTGTGCCTCGCCTATGTCCAATCAGATCAGTATGAAAACACGAAACGTTTGCTGTCAAATCGATTAAATCCTAGTTTGGTCCACTGAGTTTTGTCCTACATAAAAATAATCCTGGGTCGTCACAAACAATATGCTTCCTTCGTCCCAAAATATAATTTTAATTATTTTATTCCCGCTTCGTCCTATTTTATATTCCTTCAACGGCCCATTTTTTTTTCGTATAAGCCAATCTTACTTTTTTGTACTATTAGCAAAAAAGGGTTACGTAATATTAAATATTTAACATCAATGAACTATTTAAAACGATATGAGTGGTATCCGTAAGCTACAAAAAAACCTAAGACAGTTCCTCCGGTATACCTTTATGGTGTTCCACTAAATAGTGTCGCATTTTAGGTACCTTGGCCACATAGTTAATGAGGACTTGAATGATGACAGTGATATAGAAAGGGAGCGAAGAGCGTTGTCGATCCGATGCAATATGCTGGCCCGTAGGTTTGCACGATGTACTAGAGAAGTGAAACTCACTCTGTTTAAGGCGTTTTGCCAGTCTTTCTACACGTGCAGCTTATGGGTTAGACATACGCAGAGGGCCTACAACGTTCTTCGCGTTCAGTATAATAACGCTTTTAGGGTGCTGTTGGGGCTGCCGCGTTTCTGTAGTGCATCGGGCATGTTTGCTGAAGCAAATACAGACAGCTTTCAAGCTATTATGCGGAAAAGAACGGCATCCCTGATGCGAAGGATTCGGGGCAGCACCAACAGCATTTTAAAGGTGATAGTGAATAAGCCTGATTGCCCTTTCCTGGGGCACTGGACCCGTATGCACAGCTGCAGGTCTGGTGCAGCGGGAACCGGATATTGCTACAGGTTTATGAATTAGTTTTTTTTTATTTTGATTATTGATAAGAAATGTTACTAACCTAGTTTTATAAGTGTTACTAACAAATATATGAATTACGTGTGTTCGAAATAAATAAATATTATTATTATTATTTATTATTATTATGCCACATGCAAAAACAACCTTTGCATGTGACATATTTTACACCCATTTCTCTCAAGCTCTTTGGAAAAGAGCAAAAGATGTTTTATGCTTAGATGTTTAGGATTGTTTTATTGTTGAACTATTATTTCAAAAAAATCAATAAATGCTTTTGTTGACTGTACTTTTAAAGTACATGTAATTTGGGACAAAGCACAACTTCGATAGTATTATGGGACAAACTAAGATTTTTTTTAATGTGGGACAAAACTTCAGGACGAACGAAGAATAAATCGTCAAATCATCTCGCTTCGATCAGCTTCGTTAAGCCGAATGATGGCTGTTACTAATAAGGTCATCTCCACGAATAGCGACATTGACTTATTTGGAGACAGCATAGCTAAAATCAGACAAACATTGTTGAAAATTAATTTGCAGTCTACTCCCAGCTAGTCATTTTTTTATGAACCTTCTAATCATTTTAACTTACATTAATTAAACATTTACCTGTCTTTATTCCTTTTAATTAACCCTCGACGCAAAAAGAGGGGTGTTATTAGTTTGACCGCTGTGTGTCTGTCTGTCTGGCAATTCAAGTTCGCTGTTCGCACATGTCAAGCCCGTCGCCTCCATAAAATGTCGACATTGCAGCACCGCTTTCTCCGCAAGATAGTGGATGCCCCCTACTTTTTGAGGAATGAGGATCTGCATGTTGACCTCAAAATCCCCACCTTGCAGCAGTTCATGAAACGCTCCACCCAGCGCTTCCTTGAAACTGCTGCTAAGCATCGTAACCCCCTTATCGCATCGGCTACTCGATACGTTCCCTCTCAAATCTCTAGGATTCGCCGCCCCCGGCATATCCTCCTAGTCCCTGACGACGCTACCACCCTGCTCCAAGAGAGCCGTAAGGAGACTAGCACCCTCAGAAAACACATCAGACCGCCGATTTTCCGCCGGCGAGGCCCGTCGCGAAATCTAAGTCATTGTCCTCCCCGTCTCTCGCCAGCACGTGCCGCTGAGCCTGTAAATCCCCTAAATAATGGAAATCTGATGCAGCCTTCCCTTGCTGCCCCCCAGTGACGCCCGAAGCCGAGGCTCGTACCCCGCAGGGGGTGCCCTTAGCGTGGTCACTTAGTTTGTAAGTTTAAAATAAGTCCTGGTCGGAAGCTTTAATAAATTAAAGCCTCCACAGGCAAGCCCGGTTAAGCAGACGACAGCCTCAGAGCAGCCTCTGAGGCTGTCGTCTGCTTAACCGGGCTGCCGGACCTGCAAGATGCCCCTCAAAAAAAAAAACTAAAATAAAAATAAAAAAAACTGTCTGTCTGTGTATCCCGATTTGAATGTGGTTTTTTTATTTGAAAGCAGGTTTTCTAGCAATGGTTCTTAGACATGTTTTGTCAAAATTAGTTAAGCTGTTTCAAGGTCATCAGCTCTTTTGTTTTTTTTAAATGTTCGCTTTTCTTTTAAGCGTTGGGGATTTTTTTTTAAATTGGTATCTTTATATTCAATTTTTTAATTTCTGTGATTTTTATTTTTTTTTATTTTTTACTAATTTATTAATTAATGTCAAATTATTTAAGCTGTATACGCCTATATTCGTCTAATTTGCACTGATTCAAAGCAATATATTGCAATAAAATATAAAATATATTTTGTAAATATGTCGTTGGTGTTCCCAACAACAAATAAATAAACGACGCCCACGTAAAGATGGTTGCTGGTTTATAAAATGGAGTCGCGAAAATTAATAATTATTATCTAAAGTAATTAGCAACACTTACAACATAATATTTGTATTTCCAGTAGATATATCGAAAAAAAGTTGAATCATGATAAAAAAAACTATCAAAATACTCTTAACTGGCCTGATTATGAAATCCACGGGAGTAGTGAACAAAATATACAGAGCCATTATCAAGGATAACGGCTACACAGACTTACAAAAACTCAATCACTTAGTACAAAATACAAAAAGTGCATTTTGACCCCGACGTGATTTGAACACGCAACCTTCTGATCTGGAGTCAGACGCGCTACCGTTGCGCCACGGAGTCGTATGAACATGTGGCTAATTTTTAGAGATAGTTCAATCAATTAATTACTCAATGAATCTTTATCAGATACCTAATCATTAATTAACAGCAGCTGAGTAGCTAAAAGATTACCTAATTAAATAATAACTATCGTTGTGTTTCGAAGACTGATAATAATAAGAGCCGATTCCACCATTCGCTATAAAAGCTAAGTTTTACTTAACTAAGCTTAACGTAGTCTTATTTTACCGTATTAATTACCATAAAAAAGGTTATAGTGAGTTAATCTTAAAAGATAGACATAAGTTGCACCGGATTTTTTTTTAGAACTTTAAAAGGAGAACAATTCCCTCATACATATTTTTTGCGTAACTTTAACCGTTTACGCAGCGCACGCAACTGAAGCTCTCAAAAAGAGTTTCTTTTTTCACGTTTTTTCACATTTTGCACATTTCTCTTGTTTGTTGCAGCGTGATGTTATATAGCCTATAGCCTTTCTCACTAGATGGACTATTCAACACAAAAAAAAAAAATTAATTCGATCCAGTAGTTCCTGAGATTAGGGCGTTCAACCAAACAAACTCTTCAGCTTTATGACAGCGGCTAAACGCGTTTAAGCGAGCTTAAACGTCGAAAACTGGGCGCTTAGAATTGGTGAAATCAGCCCTAAGTGTTTCAACGCGTGGATTCAAAAGCGCCTGTAAATGTTTTATTTGGAATAAATGCTTTGAGTATGAGTATTCTTACAAAACTTCTTAAAAAAATGGTTATGAAGTTTTTACCCGACCAAAAGGAGGGTAGGTACTGTTCTTCTAAAGTTTGTATGTAAGTACCTACTCATGTATTTAGGTTTGTATGTTTCTTTGGCACCTCCTGTAGCCTAAACCGCTGGATGGTTTTGAATAAATCCGGTATCATTCGATTGGGAGCCCTCCAAAATGGCATAAGCTACATGAATTTTGAAAAAAAACAAAATGGCGGCCACCATTAGGTTATTGAGGTCGTATTTTTTATGACATGATCATGTGGGATATAGTGACATCTATTACGCAACTTAAAAACTAAACTCACAAATCCTGCATCGGACAAGCAGAGTTGTCAGCGCGATTTAAGGGGTATATAAATAGCAGCAAAGTGGCGCCCTCATTGATTAAAAAATCGTAGCAAAGCGTAGGAAATAAAGATTAAAGAATCCTAGTACTTTTGCCTACTACTTTGGATACGAAACACCTGGAGTCCTGTTTTAACAAAGTAAAAATACCTTATACTATCTGTAACAAACGCAACATAGGATTCTTTAATCTTTATTTTCTATACTAAGATACGATTTTTTATTCAATGAGGGCGCCACTTATGCGGAGCTAGGCCCTTAAACTAAAAAATACAACGAAACTGAAAAGTTCCAAACAAATCACTTTTCAAGCAGTCTGAGGGTGTTATTACACCCGGGCCTGCGGACGGCGAGTAGTGGGTAACTCGCCGCCCGACCAGCACCAGGCCCGAGAGTCGACGGCGCGTAGTGTTCCACGCGCGCCTCAAAGAGTTGTCAGCAAAGGACGGGGCCTGCCCGGGGGTTGAGGATAAATTCGAAAGAGTTACCTCGCCCCTGGGCACGTAGGGCAGGGAGGAACAGGGGTGGGTCTTAATCAGTAAGAGTCTGAGTAAGAGTCAGAAGAAGTCACAAGATGATTTCCCACCACAAAATACTTTTAAAAAAAAAAAGGTGTTATTACAAAAATCAATCGATCATCGATCGATGGTAGAATGGTTTAGTCGACGTCGATCGATAGTTTCTATTAGGTACACCAATCGATTCCATCGATTGATGGTAGAATGGTTAGGCGACGTCGATCGATAGTTTATATTAGGTACACCAATCGATCGATCGTCAATCGATGCCATCGACCGATGGTACAATGATTTAGGCGACGTCGATCGATAGTTTATATTAGGTACACCAAACGATCGATCGTCAATCGATGCCATCGATCGATGGTAGAATGGTTTAGGCGACGTCGATCGATAGTTTCTATTAGGTACACCAATTGATCGATCGTCTATCGATGCCATCGATCGATAGTTTCTATTAGCTACACCAATCGATCGATCGTCAATCGATGCCATCGATCGATGGTAGAATGAATTAGTTGACTAATGATCGAGTCGATCAACGTCGATCGGTATCCGTCGATCAGCCAAAGTTGTCACACCAATCAATCAACGATGATCGAACGATAGGTATAATAACACGTGGCAATTATATTAACTCAATCATTGCTAAGCCACCAGTCGGGTTTTTCGAAACTATTCAATTTTGTTCATTCATAAAGCGCTATTTACTGTCAATACGGGAGCAGATGAGATGCTTCCAGAATCGGTTTCTAATCTTATGTAATTGCATTTATTGAGGTGCCACCCACAATGGGGACAGATGACCTGATAAGGACCTCGGGAGAACGCTGGATGCGAGAAGTATAGGACCGGAAGGATTTTTTTTTGTGAGGTGTGAAATCATCCAATGACATCGCCCGCTGTGGGTGGAGCGAAAGGGCATGTCAGACTCTTACTGACTAAAACCCACCCCTGTTCCTTCCCTGCCTGAGTGCCCAGGGGTGCGGTAACTCATGAAAAAAAAAAACTAAAAAGTAAATTCTTAACATGAGGCATAAGGCATAGGTGTGGTGACGTTTGAAGGGGCCTTTTTTCAGTATGGGAAATCATCAAATAACTTCTCCTGCTTTGGGTGGAGCGGGAGAGGTCTCAGACTCTTAATGACTAAAACCCACCAGAGTTCCTTCAGTAGCCTGTGCCAGGGCGGCGGGCTCTTCAGATACATCCGCGACCCTCGCAGGCATCGGCCCTAGCGGGCCCGTCACTTCTAGCTGACATCCCTGTGAGACGCGGGTGAAACATTACTCACCGTCGGCCTGGTCCTGGTCCTTATCGGATGGCAAGCAACCCATTGCTTACCAGGACGTCTCCAGCGGCATCCCGCCTCTTTCGACTGACATTTGTATGGCTTTGGGTCAACAAGATGCTTGTACTGTGAAAATTTGAAGACTGTAGCTCCAACCGTTTGCCTGTAAAACCTGTGTGACAGACGACTGACGGACGGACTCGTGAGTGACAGCAATAGGGTTCCGTTTGGACCCTTTGGGTACGGAACCCTAAAAAAAAGAATTTCAGTACAAAAACAAACTAATGTGACATGATAAAATATATCTGCTAACATTTCGTGTAATGACGGTAGTTTAACATAATCATTATTTATAAACATTTCTTTCGGGGTATTTATAAAAAAGTTAACATTATTATATTCAATTTAATAGCACATTGACATTAGTTTATAAGTGGAAACTGTAAAAGTAGATGTGTTTGTTTGAATTACTTGTTTTATAACCGGCACCAAGAGTAAATAATTATTGTAAGAGGAGACTCTGTTCGATGTTTATACAGTACTTAAATTTTTGTATTTTACGTGTAGGTACTGTTTCGAGGCGCTCGTGGCTAAAGTAATAACAGCCGCACGGGTCGATCCATTAGGTTAAGCTACGCTTGCCGGAGTTAGTCTATGGATGGGTGACCATCTTCACATACCGAGATTCTTCCGTGCCTCGGAAAACACGTTAAACCATTGGTCCCGGCTGTCAATAGTGGATCTTTGACAGTCGTTACGGGTCGTCAGAAGCCCGAAAGTTTGTCAACCAACCTTACCAAAGGGTATCGTATTACCTAGTAACTGGGTTGTGGAGGTCAGCTAAGCAGTCGCTCCATGTAAAATACTGGTATTCAGCTGCATCTGGTTAGACTGGAAGCTGACCCCAAGATAGTTGGGAAAAGGCTAGGCAGATTGATTGACTGTTTCTGTGACCACCATTTTTTTTTTTTACCGCTGGTCGCAGTAGATACCATCAAATCTCCACGCCATCGAACACCATCTATTTTAGGCGCTGACCTCTAAACAAAAGAAGTTTGTCAAAATTCTGATGTCCTTCTGATATACAAACAAATAAAAGCTATCTACTACCTATTAAGGGAAGGTTCTAAAAACAAACAGTCGAACAAAATACGGTCATTAAGCTCCATTACGTTTGTCTCCATTAACTTATTTAATCTAAGCCTTAATAGACACGCGATGGGACGAAGCATTGGTTTCTGTTCTGTTAGTTTTAAAGACTTAATTACTATGGTAGATTGGTAGCTATAGATATCATAAAATTAATTACTCTGTTCTTAAAAGATTTTGCATTTCACACCTACAAAAAACAGATACTAAAAAATCAACGATACTGTAAATTTTTATGAGATTTTTTTATTTTAAAGCTAAGAAATCTCATAAATTTTTCGCAACGTGCCTATATCAATTCAATAAAAACTTACCAAAATATCCGGTATTATTCAAATACAATAAATACTTGCAAAGAATTTAGAGCGAATAAAAAAAACTTCAAATAAAAATGTAGATGTGATAGCAAAAATTGGAAGTAGACCTTTTTGTTTTGAGGGGGAAATCAACAAATGACTTCTCCCGCTCTGGGTGGAGCTGGAGGACGTATCAGACTCTTACTGAGTAAAACCCACCCCTGTTCCTTCAGTTGCTCTTTGCGTTTCGAACACTCCCGCGGCCCATGGGAAGCAGATATTTGTCATATTTTGTTTACCTCTTTGCGCGTCTAGAGGACATGGTGGGCGAGACAAAATTAAAATCTATTGTGTATGCTAATTAGACGCACCACGGATTAAAGATCTTCTTGCAGATCGGCATTACCTAACTACAAAGACCTCGCTTATTTGGAGTCGCCAAAGATGCGATCACCTCTAAAGACCACCGAAAACTGGTCACGCCAGGAAGTTTGAGATACCTATCTCATCATCAACATTTCAGTTAAGGTGTTAATGTACAGGGTAGACTGCGAAATTAAAATTTTCTCACGTTTTTTGAAATTTGCAGGTCAGTGTCAAGTCGTATGTTGGTCAAAATATGATTCGCGGCCGTAGCAAGTATGTATTTATAGAATTATATCATGAGAATCATCAATACGACTCTTCAAGTTAGAATTGTTGTCGAATGTCATGATTTCATGAAATAGTCATTCCGTACAGTAATGTGAACTTAGCAGGTTGTATTGATGATTTTAATGATTACAGCTCTGTAAATATGTACTTGCTACGACCGATCTAGAGTGCAGTGGTGGCCCAATGGTATCGGCCACGACTTACAAGTTGTAGGTCGTAAGTTAAACCCAGGCAGCCGCTTTACTTTATGTAAATTATTTCATCACCACTGCTCTCAAAACAGTGAAGAAAAACAACTTGAGGAAACCGGCATGTCTTAGAACCAAAAATTCGAAGACATGTGACATCCACCAACCCGCATTTCGCCCGCGTGGTGGATTACGGCCCACACCCTCTCACAGAGAGTAGGCCTGTGACTGAGCAGTGGGGACGTTAAAAGGATGATAATGATGATGACTTGCTATGACCGCGAATCATATTTTGATCAACATACAACCTGATACTGACCTGTAAATTGCAAAAAAAGTAAGAAAATTTGAATTTCACGGGTTACCCTTGGACATCCCGGGCCTGCGGACGGCGAGTAGTGGGTAACTCGCCATCCGATCAGCACCAGGCCCGAGAGTCGACGGCGCGTAGTGTTCCACGCGCGCCTCAAAGAGTTGTCAGCAAAAGGACGGGGCCTGCCACGGCCGATGCCTGCCCGGGGGTGGAGGATAAATTCGAAAGAGTTACCTCGCCCCTGGGTACTCAAGGCAGGGAGGAACAGCGGTGGGTTTTAGTCAGAAAGAGTCTGACACGCCCTTCCGCTCCACCCTAGAGCGGAAGAAGTCATAGGATGATTTCCCACCCCCCAATAAAAAAAAAACCCTTGGACATAGGCGACAAGCGTAAGACCGGTATGAGCTCTGCCCAGAGGTTAAGGATAAATTCGAAAGTGTTACCTCGCCCCTGGGCGCTCAGGGCAGAGAAAGAACAGGGGTGGCTTTTAGTCAGTAAGAGTCTGACACGCTCTTCCGCTCCACCCTAGAGCGGGAGATATCATTGTCCTAAGCCACAAAAAAAAAACACCGTTATGAGCTTGGTGTGATTGAATACTTACGAGTATCATTCGCTACGCTCATTCCTGGTGAAATTGCCTTATTACCAACTAAGAACTTAATAATAAGTCCCTAAAGTAAATTTATATTATAACTTACATAATTCCGTCAACCAACTTCCACTGCTCCGTGATGTCTGTATGCTATGTTACCAAACTATCTACTAAATTACGTGATAGTACCTATGTAGTGCCAGAGGTTGCCGCAGTTATGTTAATTACATAATATTTGGAACTAAATTAACTGAAGCAAATGCGTGGCAGCTAATTAGACATCTCACAGCGTGTATAACTGACTTTAATTACGTGATAACTAATATTTTGCTACTCCAAAATCATCTCTGCAGCTTTTAAAATAAGGTTGGTTTTTAATTTTTGTGTTCAGTAGGTTGGTTTCACGTTATTTAAATTGGTGCACTTGTTTCGTGTGGCTGTTTGTGATGTTATTGAATAATATTTTAACTAGTACATTTTATGTTGGATTCGCAACGAGGCTTTGATGAAGAGTTGTTATTGACACACGCTGAAATAACGAGTTAATTTTCGTTGCAAATATAAAGGAAATTGAGTAAAGTGCTTTGGGAAAGCTTAAAATTATAGCTCACAATTTCAGTTTTATTTCAGCATTTTTTTTTATTTATTTATTCTCTGTTTGCTAAACTGCTTATCAGTTTGCCTCCAGTTGTTCTCGTCTAACAATAGATTACAATTTTATAATTTTGTATATTGATGTGCTTGTTTAAAGAACTTAATTGATAAGCAAATAAACTATAATATAAAGTCGTGATAAAAAGAGAGAAAAAAATTGGTACATGTTCAGTGGCGTAACTATACCATCTGAGGCCCTTGGCTAAACGATTGAATGGGGCCCCAAGAAACCTCGTCTCATTTTAATTTAGTTTTAATAAATCACTGAGATAGTTACGCAATAGTAACATTGTGTCCATTTTAGTTAAATATCTAATTTTCAAAAGCATAGGTGTTACAAATTTATAATAAAATAACAGTTAAGTTAATAATAAAATAATAATTAATATTAACAGGAGCTTTCTGTTCAGCAAAAGTATCAATAATATCATCAAAGTTTTAAGATCGGGCCAAAGAATTTTCAATAGACAGAATAGCCACGTTAGATAGCCTATTTTGTCAAGCTCGCAGCCTCTCGGGCCGGGGGCCCGTGGCATTCTGCCAGTCCTGCCACCCTATAGTTACGCCACTGTACATGTTACAAATAGCCATTTTCGCGAACGTGACCTTTGTCACAAACATACGAGTATCTATGGACACATGGAGAGATAATACTTTTGTAGAACTCTTTTATATTGGTCCTCTTTTAAGTTTTATAATTCCCATAGGAATATTTTTATATCGTGTTCCCGTCTCAACTTATTTAATGCATAGATAAGATTCTTTTTAGTATCTACTAAAACCCGCCCTAGTAACATACCTGGAAAAATATCCAAGTAAACCCCTTAATGAGCACCAAATGACTGCACTATAGTTATTTACGTGATATTCATCGTTATTTCAGCCGAAAAATGTCGACTGCTGGACAAAAACCTCCCCAAAATGTCCAACAACTGGCCCTGGATCCTCGCATTCACCGGTTTCCCTCACCAAGTTAAATAATGGTGATACTAAATTGTAAATAATACCTACTTATAACACCGATGAGCCCATATTTGCAAATAAATTATATGAAGTTTTCAAGTCTAACCATATCCCCCCACGCCCAAGTAAATTCTGCCCTACCTTAACCTCCGAACATTTAATCAGACGAACTCTTGAAACCGAGCAATGTAGACACTACTTCAGCCAAATGAAGTGGCGATCACGCATCGGTACATATCCGAGAAGCAGCGAGTATCGATCCGATCGAGTATTACTGATAACAGTACTCGAGTAGAGTGCTGAGCTAGTGAATACTAGTGGTGGAGTCAAATGGTTAGGTAAGGCAAGAATGTGTATACTCTCTACCTCTTCATACTAATCCATACTAATATTATATGCGAAAGGTTGTCGGTTTGATTGACAATGTCACCCCTTTTTAACCGACTTTCGAAAAAGGAGGAGGTTCTATGTTCGACTGTAGGTATGTATGTTTGTTTTTTTATTTTTTATGTATGTCCGCGCATTTCTCCGTCAGTTGTGGACCGATTTTCAAAACTCTTTTTTATCTGAAAGAATATACTCCCGAGGTAAATTAAAATTTTATCGAAATTGCTTCAGCGCTTTTTGAGAAACTGAACAAAAACGAAAAATATGCATATCTTGATGACGTTTTGATGTTCTCCAAATGTTTAAATTCCACGTTCCATGTTATTGGGGTTTAACAACTAAAAAGCGAAAAATAAAAAACTTTTTTACAAAAAGAACAACCGACTTCCAAAAAAAAAAATAATACACTAAAAATTTGAAAATAACTTTAATTTCGGAAGTCGGTGTCAAATATCGAAGAAATAAAATACAAACACCGACTTCCGAAATTAAAGTTATTTTCAAATTTTTAGTGTATTATTTTTTTTTTGGAAGTCGATTGTTTTTTTTTTGTAAAAAAGTTTTTTTTTTAATATAAAGCGTCTTTGCCTGTGTTAATGTCAACGTATAAAGTTTAAATAGTATTCTATATCCATCTTTGAGGTCCAATATATCTTGGTACCAAAATTCATCAAATCTGTGCAGCGATTTAGGTGTAAAATTGTACCAAATGTAAAACGTTACTTTCACAATTAGAATGTTAGTACCGTATGGATTGTTGGATGTTTGAATGGTTATTTTTTTATTATGGGACATGCCGCCACACTATTCTCAACTCCTGTAACTCCTGAAAGCCAGAATCAACAGTGCCGACCACCAGAAAAACGCCGAAGCAATGAAGCTCGACGAATCCCAGAGAAACGATTAAACTGTCTTGGGTCCCGCAACGAAATTAATCAGAAAAGAACAGCGGAGGAGTAAGGAAATAAGTAAGTGCACATTTATAATTAGCCTTCATTCTTATTAGAATATAAGTACCTACAGCTAAAACATGCTTCCTGGCCTGTAAGTTATCAAAAGAAAAAAATAAATTTAACGATGAATGTTTGATTGAAGATTAAATTTTTAAAGGACCGTGCCCCAAAAATGGACTTAGAATACTTTTTATACCGGTTTTTTCCTAGTGCAATAAATTTCGACTTTCACACGGGCAAAGCCGCAGACTAGAGCTAGTTGGGAGTACCTAGGTGTTTTGGGCTAAGTTGGCAAGCGCTTATCTTATGCATAAGCAGCTGTTGCTAAGCTTTATTTAAAGTACCTATGTCTTCTTCTCTTGTGTCTACATGTAACACGAGCTCTATGAGAATGGCTTAAGCCGTTGTGAAGATTAGCCCGTCAGGTTGCTACCAGGGCTAAATACATAAAGTTGATATAATAAAACGGTATCTATTATTTACTAACTACTCGTGGATCACTTCTTTACAAAGAAACTTAATATCTCGAAAAATTAAACATAATAATTATTATACAGCCTTATTTATAAAACACGATAACCATAATGCTTAATGTGATAACTGATTAGCGAATTCTTAATTCTTATTCTCCTTAAGAAATTTAAAAAGAACCTGCTAATTAGTATTTAACTAATAACATAGTATTTTTTTTATGAATAAGGCCAAAAATCCGTTGCTGTAACTTTTTCTAGATATGTAAAAAAAAACCGGCCAAGTGCGAGTTGGACTCGAGCACCGAGGGTTCCGTACAAACTTGTAGAACCTAGGTTAAAGGACAAACTTAACTTTGCCGTTAGATCCCTAGACACGGTTACTGCACCAACCGCAAATAATAAGTTTGTAATTGTTAATTCGCTTTTTTTGTTGTTGTTATTAAACATATTTATAGTTTTCAAAATTTTTCTTTTACATATACTGTAAGACTGCTTATTGCCAAATTTAATGATTCTAGGTCAACGGGAAGTACTCTATAGGTTTTGATTCCCTTATGAAATTGCGAAATATGCTATTTAAACGGTCATATCTTTTGGTTTAGTTGACTCACAAGTTTGATTTTTTCACAGCTGAAAGAGACTGTAGATCCAAGAATTTGATATAAATTTCAACTTTATACCTTTACGCATTCTTGAGGAAAAGCGTCTTGACAGACAGACAGACAGACGGACAACTAAGTGATCCTATAAGGGTTCCCTTTTCCTTTTGAGGTACGGAACCCTGAAAACGTTCAAAATAAGGTAAAGAAATGTAGTTATAGTTTTAACTGGGAGCGTGCAGCTCTGTGGTGGTACTCCTAATGTGTGTTAAGTCTCTTGTTTGTAATAAAGGAAATACGTGATCGCAAGACTTGATACTTTTATTTACAAAAATTAGACCTGTTTTCTTGTTCACTGAACGACTTTACTCTGACGACCTCCAGAGTATTTATGTATTCGAAGTATAATTAATTTTTAGTTTAGATTTGTATGTTATTTGATTAAGTTAATAGATAAGGAATTTTGGTTTAAAATTATATTTGTGTTGTTTGGTATATATATATATTGTTTTTTCTTTCGCCAAAAATCTAATTAGGGTTTCCTGAACATACAACTCACGTACTCATTGCACACACTCACTCACTTTTAAGCCCAGTTTCCACCGTGAGCGGAACGGACTCATTAATGACTTCGTTAAACTCGCAAGCGCAAACTGCATACTTGTATTTCCACCATTGAAAAACAAGTATGCAGTTTGCGCTTGCGAGTTGTATTTCCGCACAAACTGGATACTTATATTTCCACGCTGGAAATACAAGTATGCAGTTTGCGCTTGCGAGTTTAACGAAGGGTGGAAACCGGGCTTTAGGCTTTTACTAACGACTTATTCTTTTTCATTTATTTAGTTTTAACTTTTTAATTCATTTTTGTTTTGTTTTTCTTGTTTATTGCATAAGAAAAAATTGTATCTCGTTCCAGGAGTTGGCACTGGCTTCTGTAACACAGGTTATTCACGTAGTACAGGAGTCAGGGACTTCAATATAATTGTTTGCCTTCTTATGTAAATAAAGATTATTATTATTATATTATTATTATTTAAGTGTATATATTTTACTAACTACATTTATGTTTTTTTTACATTTTTTCGTGTATGTATGCGCTTGACTATCGCATTAGGGCAACTTGTAAATATAGTTTTAAGTTGTTCAATAAATAAATAAAATAAAAAAACATCATTTTATTTTGGCAACACACGCATATCAATATAATTCTTTTCTTCTCTAAATTTTAAAACTTATTCTAAATTTGCATCACACTTTAAAAAGTATATTTGACCAACCAACCCGTAAATACGGTCCTTATGGACCGTATTTCAATCAACTTCCTTAGATGTCACAGAACATACATATTTGATCAATAAAAATCATCTGCTCATTACATTTACGTTCGCTGGACTTCAGGTTTTGGTCACATAAAAGTTTTGTATACCTTCCTATTCATATAGTATTAGTTTAGTATATTATTATAGTATTTCTAACTAATTAAAAATAATTCTGTATATACGAACATACAACCGAAGCGACGACCTAAACTAGTTCTTTATAAATATTTTAGACACCATGAATCTTGCTTCTCAAGCTGCTATAGTCTGAAAAATATAAATGAAAAATGTATTATGGACGGAGGAAAAGTCGTGAACGATCGTAGTCGTGTAATAAAATTGAAATATTATGTATGCGTAAATCAATAGTGAGCTATTTTAGTATGTAATATGTTGAAGCAATTTGCAACTTTGGAAATTCATAACAGTAAAGTGTTTTCTTTTTTTTGTAAATATGTATATGGATGAATTGTATTTCTATTTTTATTTATGCCTAATAGGACATTATTGTTCACTCGTGTTATGACTTAATGATAGGAGTCTACCCTTTATAGCAGAACTTTTTATGCATAATGTTATTTTGCATAACAGCGGATAGCATAAACTTCTATTCGGAGTAAATCGTTTGGCAAACACCAAACCACACACACACACACCTATACGCGCGCCCACCTTTTTGGTATGGTATTTTTACTTTTGGATTGTTACTTTTTTAGTAACTGTCACTTTTTTTTTAGTTTTAGTTCATTTGCATGAACCTTACTGTAAATGTGCCAAATAAATATTTTTATTTCTTTCCTTCTTTTCTTTAATAAAAAACTTTTTTACAAAAAAAACAACCGACTTCCAAAAAAAAATACACTAAAAATTTATAAATAACTTTAATTTCGGAAGTCGGTGTTTGTATTTTTACTTCTTCGTTATTTGACACCGACTTCCGAAATTAAAGTTATTTATAAATTTTTAGTGTATTTTTTTTTTGGAAATCGGTTGTTTTTTTTTGTAAAAAAGTTTTTTATTTTTCACTTTTTTGTTGAACCCCAGAACTAAAAACCCCAGTATAATGGAACGTGGAATTTAAACATTTGGCGAACACCAAAACGTCATCGAGGTACACGTATTTTGCGGTTTTGTTCAGTTTCTCAAAAAGCACTGAAGCAATTTCGATGAAATTTATATGGGACCACCTCGGGAGTATATTCTTTCAGATGAAAAAAGAATTTTGAAAATTGGTTCACAACTGGCGGAGAAATCGGGTAACATACATACAAAAAAAAAAAAACATACAGACGAATTAAGAACCTCCTCTTTTTGGAATTCGGTTAAAAAGTAGAACCATCATATCGCAGAAAGTTCACAGTCAGAATGAGTCGTGTTTACTATGCATTTTAGATTATGACGCTGAAAATCTAACTTACAAGATAGTGTTGTGTTTTTAAACACAACGTCGAGAATTCGAGATCTGCCCGAATATTGTATATGTCGTTTTGCCTTTGCCACAATGACCATGAAAAAATTATACTACCTAGGAAATCACTGGTACTTAGCTCTCTCTCTTTTTCTTCGATCAACTTACCACAGATCCCCACCAACAGTACCAACATACAACATACATAAGTTCTCCACTAAATATTGTCCAGTATTCCACGAAACTACCACGTACAATACATTAAACTTCCAACATTTCCCACCAAACAACTTACTACTGATTCATCTCAACTTACATCAGTTCTCCACTGTCCCGTAGTCCATGAAACTACCACGAGTTATACGTTAAGGGGCCTCTTGCACCACTTAGTTATCATCGACCCAGCAATAAAAGTTACTACATTTAATTATAAAATTGATCTCCACAGCGGTCATCTGCCCGAATTCAAATAGATATACACGTTTGCCACAGAGGTAGAGAAGAGTTGGAGGAGCTTGTGGCTAAGCAATTATAGCCACACGGGTCGATACGCTTGTCGGGGTTGGTCCATGGATGGGTGACCATCTTTGCATAGGTACCGAGACTCCTCCGTGACTCGAAAAGCACGTTAAGCCGTTGGTCCCGGCTGTCAATTGTGGATCTCTGACAGTCGTTACGGGTCGTCAGAAAGCCGTAAGTCTAACATCCAGTCTTACCAATGGGTATCGTTTTACCCAGTAACTGGGTTGTGGAGGTCAGATAGGCAGTCGCTCCGTGTAAAATACTGGTATTCAGCTGCATCCGGTTAACTGGAACTGGACTGGAAGCCGACCCCAAGATAGTTGGGGAAAGGCTAGGCAGATTGATACCTATACGTTTGCGTATACCACAATGTCTAATTATAAATTCACCTTTGAGGGTAGATTTTATCACTGGAACTTTAGTTGTAGAACAGTCTTATTAATCAAGGCAATCACTGGTACCTAATAACATTTCCCAGATCATCAAGAACCTTACCACCGATCCATACCAACATACATAAGTACTACACTAAATACCTGTTAGATTAATTGTCCAGTAGTCCATGAAACTACCGCGGACTATAAATTAAGGGGCCGACACGATTTAATGCGGGGCTTGTAAATTAGAAGACTAATGATACATTAGATTGAAATTAGTGATGTTCCATGACATGCGGGATGGAATGCTTGTGTACGTGTGATGGTTTATGAGTGTTTAAGTAAGATTCAAATTTCAATATCTTATAGCAATTAAGTTATCAGTAAAAGTCTGACAGAGAAGTCATTGGAGGATATCACACACTCAAAAAAAAACTAATAACTACATCAGCTAAGGAGTGGAATTCCTTGCCGGAGTCTAGTTTCCTGATAGCTACAACCTGAAGTTCTGTAAGACAAGAATGAATAAGTTACTTATAGCCAAGCATGCTCAATCGTCGACCACATGATCGCTTACCATCATGTGAGATGGTGGATAGGTGGTCATGCGCCAACCTATCAATGTTAAAAAAAAACAGATAATTATTGTCTTGATTTTTCTTTAAGTAATTATAACTTTATAAAAGTCAGATCATAATCTCACGACGTGATTACAAGATTAGCCTTGTTCCAGGTTGTCCTGATGGATTTTTAGTATCATCAGTCATTATCGTAGTTTATAATATTTCACAATTTATCACTATGTAAATATAACTTTAATAATATTTTGCCAAGACAAAAAAAAAACTGTATTATATATATCCACCATTACGTAATTTCGTTACAATAGCATAATCTATTTGCGTCCCTAGTCATATTACTTTTCTATTATTGTTTACGCTAATGCTTAGTACAAAATGTATGGCAATGACATTACCTACGATAAGTCACGTGACACTTATTAGGCAGGTAATGGTGCGGATTCTGTTTTGCACGAACTAAACTTAATTTAGCCTATTCCTATCTTTTTCTCTCTAATAAAACAAGAAAGAGACGGACGTAAATTAGAGCTGTCAAATTTAGTTGAACTAATATTTCCATACAAATTAAGGTTACACGTAAAAACATGTCGATTAAAAACACGGTGAAGCGCAAGGCGTAAACTAGTTTGACATCTCTAACTTAGTTCATAGCTATAGCCGTCCTTTTCTCGCACTGCCTTTTAGTAAAAGACAGCGATTCTCTAATTTTAGTTTAGTTATTGAATAAGAGAATCGACACCAATGTCATTGCCATACATTTTGTACTAAGCGTTAGCATAAACGATAATAGAAAACTAATACGGCGAGGGCGGCTGATCTCTCCAACCTGGTTACTATTCATAAACACCGCAAAACTTCATAAGAAAAACGCAATTGAAATATCAACTGAGCCTCATAGGTTCTAGTACTACTCAGTCATTATTGCTCGCCGGTATTTTAGGCTTGTCACTCAAGGGATTACCATAAAGCTTTCATAAATTTTCTTAAACTAAAATCTTACTCATTGTCTCCAATTAACCCTAAAAATCGCTTCATTCACAATACCATCCCCACAACTTCCGACAAATCTCACAGATAGTTGTTACAAGTATCCAAGGCGCCCGCGGCACGGACGGGTTGAATATTCATGCAGCCGTCAGTCATAACAAGGGTTGAATTCTGACTGCTATCGACGAGAGTCAACAAGAGCTGTGAACTGTATTTAACTGGCAGATATTATGTATATAGGTAGGTGTATGATGGAGTTGGTTCGTGAATTTATTGAAGAAATAACAGCCGCACGGGTCGATCCATCAGGTTAAGCTACGCTTGCCGGGGTTGGTCCGTGGATGGGTGACCATCTTTACATACCGAGACTCCTCTGTCACGGTACGGAGGGCGTGTCTCGTTGCGGAGGTTGTGGAGTGACACGCAGAGGAGGACGTAGGAGTGACACGCAGAGGAGGTCGTAGGGTAGGAGGACCGTAGATGAGGAGTTCAATAAATAATAACACGACGAGTTAACACATTTACAACAGTGGGCTTTAATATTATTTTAAGAACACAAACACTGTGACTAATAATTAAATTGTATTAATGCAAAATTCTAGGAAAACGGTAACTGACACTTCAGGAGTCAAAAAAAATAACAATGAGGAGCTTCTACTAGCTCGGCTGCCGAATTTGAACTAATTTTTAATATTGAAAACAGAGACTTGACAGAGAAAACTAAGTAATTTTGAATTTGAATTTAAAAAAAGGTAGCAAAGAACGTAATTTTGGAATAGAGGTCAAAAAATAAACAAGGCTTTAACACTGCCTTGTTACAATACCCGGCTGCCCCGGAAAGAAAAATCGAGCGGCAGAGGTAAGCGATTTTTCGTTGACATTAAATTAATATAAAAAAAATATATATCTTAAATAGGATGGTTATGAGTGAGGTGAAAATTTAGAAGGCGAGGGTGTTATATACAACGAGTATTTACAAAAGGAACAATCTACCACATCCATATTACCTTCCATAATACCTTCCATACTTCGTTCATTCATAGTTATGTTCGCATATAGGTAAGCGCAGAACATAACGCAAAGTCAAAAAGAGTTTATCCTATTATTAGGCATAACTCGTTAGATTGCCCTTCAATAGTGTAGGCTTATTTTATCAGTCACCAACCGCTGATGTTAAATTATATGATGATAAGAAGCTATGATACAAGTTTAATTACCTGCTGTAACAAGTAGTAAATAAGGCGAAGAAGCCTTCATATTATGCACGTTAAGTAACTATTAAGGGAATAACCTTAATATTATAATATACCTATGTATATATTTAACGGACCTAAGGCTTATTTAAAGAGTAGCTAGCCGCTCTAAATAATGAAGTGGCAAAAATATTACCATAAGTAGTGTGATTATGGCTTATTTAAGGAGTAATCACCCGCTCCGAAAGATTCTTATGGTTTAAAGCCATAGAATAAAGTAATGATCAAGGGGAAGACCATGATCGGTAATGATTTAGGCTTATTTAGGGAGTAATCACCCGCTCCATAGAATTCTTGAACTAAATAACCACCGATGTAGCAATCGTGGTGAATGTAATTGAAAGGGGTATTAATGGGTTAATGACGTAAACAATAGGTATATAAATAACCTTCTTTTTTGAAGTCGGTTAAAAATAACATAATATCAAAAGAAATAATAATATAAAAGAGTTCCAATTCTGTATTGTACGGAGGTTGCGTAGAGAAAATTAAAAAGAAAGATTTGTTATTTTGTCAAAATGTGTCTGACGTTTGAAATATTTTTTTGCAGACAGATTTGATTAAAATAATTATTTAGTTAAATATTCAGTAGCAGGTTTAAATAGTTATGTAATTTATCTTTATGCATACTATTTACGGTGCATAGTGAGAATATGTGAAAACACCATAGTAATGCATGCCTACGGAGTTCTTCAGAGGTTGAGGAGGAAAGAGGGAAATTAATACGTCAAAGCTATAACTCATAGAAGCTTTGATTTATAATAAATATAACGGATTCATCATGGTTTTTAATTGTTAACGGGTTGGTACGTTTATAATAACTATGTAATATGATTAAATAAATTTGAAAGTGAAGTGTACCGTTATTTATTTAAATAGTAATTTGTGTTGTGCGTGTGTAGTAGCCAACTTTGACTATACAGTGACCCCTAGCATGTCGGCAGGATGCCCTAGAAGAGTCACCTTCTAATCAATAGTTGGTATGTAGGATACGCTGAGGATATTCTCCAACAGCACTCCCGTTAGTCAGTACTGGTCACAAACACAAGTGTCTCCGAGGAGTTTAGCACAAGTGAATGCTACCAGCTTATGAGGGTTCAGATGTGAACCTTGGGTAATGTTACTGTCTGTAGGATGGGGTGGTTATGTTTTGTTTTGAGTTTTGTAAGTAAGTATTGCACCATGTACTGATTGGATATGTGTGTTGTAAAATAATAATAAAATAGTATGTCGGGTAAAATCTTGATAAGTAGTATGCAAATTGGAACCTGTAAGAAATGTTAATAAATTAAAATGCTTTATTTTTATTGGAATGATGGAATTGATGTAGTCAAAAGGGGCCGCAAATTTTTTGGGAAGACTAGTTCCTTTTGGAATTTTGAGAAATAAAATAACAGTATAACAATAAATAACAAAACAACACAAAATTATAGAAATTTAAAAATTATTTTAGATGGGATGGGCTTCACTCGACAGACGGGGTCGAGACTTATCCAGAACAGCTTCACGACCAGAGCTTATCCTGCTGATGCTGATGGCTCCGCGATGATGAGCTGGGTTCACGATGAGGTGGCTGCTGGACTCTGGTATGGGAGGGGCTGGGTTCGATCACGTTGAGGGCGGCTGCTGGGCTCTGGGATGGTATGGGCTGGGTTCGATCACGTTGAGGGCGCCAGTGTCACGGTACGGAGGGCGTGTCTCGTTGCGGAGGTTGTGGAGTGACACGCAGAGGAGGACGTAGGAGTGACACGCAGAGGAGGTCGTAGGGTAGGAGGACCGTAGATGAGGAGTTCAATAAATAATAACACGACGAGTTAACACATTTACAACAGTGGGCTTTAATATTATTTTAAGAACACAAACACTGTGACTAATAATTAAATTGTATTAATGCAAAATTCTAGGAAAACGGTAACTGACACTTCAGGAGTCAAAAAAAATAACAATGAGGAGCTTCTACTAGCTCGGCTGCCGAATTTGAACTAATTTTTAATATTGAAAACAGAGACTTGACAGAGAAAACTAAGTAATTTTGAATTTGAATTTAAAAAAAGGTAGCAAAGAACGTAATTTTGGAATAGAGGTCAAAAAATAAACAAGGCTTTAACACTGCCTTGTTACACCTCCATGCCTCGGAAAGCACGTTAAGCCGTTGGTCCCGGCTGTCAATCGTGGATCTTTGACAGTCGTTACAGGTTGTCAGAAGCCCGAAAGTCTGACATCCAGTCTTACCAAGGGGTATCGTATTACCCAGTATCTGGGTTGTGGAGGTGAGATAGGCAGTCGCTCCATGGAAAATACTGGTATTCAGCTGCATCCAGTTCGACTGGAAGCCGACCCCAAGATAGTTGGGAAAAGGCTAGGCAGATTGATTAAACATTTTCATAGTAAAGAATATTTTTATATTGATGATGGCTTAGGTTTCGTATCAAATCAAATGAAAAGCCATCTATTAAAACAGACTTTTTAACCCACTTCGAAAAAGGAGGAGGTTCGACTGTATCTGGTTCTTTTTTAATGTCCACCGATTTCTCTGACAGTTGTGGACCGATTTACAAAACTCTTTTTTATACGAAAGAGTATACTCCAGAGGTGGTCCCATATTAATTTTATCGAAATAACTTCAGAGCTTTTTGAAAAAATCAACAAAAACAAAAAACATGTTTACAACAAGTACGAGTAAGTTTGAATTGCATGTTCTACGTTATTGGGGTTGTCAATTCAGGCGTGACTTTAATATTTAGTTTTAGTTCTACGGTATGACAACTAAAAAGTGATAAATAAAAAAGCTTTTTTAAAAAAAATACAACCGACTTCCAAAAAAGAAAATTTACTAAAAATTGAAATATAACTTTAAATCGGAAGTCTGTGTAATATAACGGAGAAATAAAATACAAAAACCGACTTTCGAAATTAAAGTTATTATTAGTGTTTTTGGATTTTTGGAAGTCGGTTGTATTTTTTTGAACGTTCACTTCCTAGTGCTTTAGCTGAGACGAAGAAGTGGCGCAACAAACTCCCCAGCAACACATCTGTCTGTTAAGTTTGAAGAACAAGAATATGCAAAGTAATTAACATGTTTTATGCAGAAAGGGATTGAATATTTTTTGTTAAAATACTTTTATTAGCTTCATTTCTAACTTTTATATAAAAAAAAATCTTAGAAGTTAAATTTGACACATTTTCCGGTTTTCAATTAAGCTGAAATTTTACGTGCATGTTTAGTTTGTATGACAATGCATGGTTTAGCTAAGTGACGTCAGTAAAAGTGTTTTTTAAACTACAGAATATTAATTATTTTTAGTTTTTTAAACTACAGAATATTTATTATTTTTAGTTTTTAACCGACTTCCAAAAAGAGGAGGTTCTCAATTCGTCTGTATGTTTTTTTTTTTTTTGTATGTATGTTATCCGATTTCTCCGTCAGTTGTGAACCAATTTTCAAAATTCTTCTTTCATCTGAAAGAATATACTCCCGAGGTGTATATAAATTTCATCGAAATTGCTTCAGCACTTTTTGAGAAACTGAACAAAAACGGAAAATACGTGTACATCGATGACGTTTTGGTGTTCTCCAAATGTTTAAATTCCACGTTCCATTATATTGGGGTTTTTAGTTCTGGGGTATAACAACTAAAAAGTGAAAAATAAAAAACTTTTTTACAAAAAAAACAATCGACTTCAAAAAAAATAGGTACACTGAAAATTTCTAAATAACTTTAATTTCGGAAGTCGGTGTCAAATAACGAAGAAGTAAAAATACAAACACCGACTTCCGAAATTAAAGTTATTTAGAAATTTTCAGTGTACCTATTTTTTTTTGAAGTCGGTTGTTTTTTTTGTAAAAAAGTTTTTTTTTAAACTACAGAATATTTATTATTTTTAGTTTTTTAAACTACAGAATATTAATTATTTTTACTTTTCTAAACTACAGAATATTTATAATTTTTCGTATTCTTCTCATCAAACCCTTTTATTTGATGCGCATATCATGGAAATGCATAATTTAAAATATATATTCCGCCACCTTTGAGAGTCCGTCATATTGGATTTAGAATGACGTCACTTAGCTAACGAGGCATTGACATCGAAACTAATCATGTATGCAAGATTTCAGTTTAATCGGAAACCGAGAAGTGGGTAAAATATAACTGCCAAGATTTGTTTACGTAGATAGTTACGTTACGAGTGAAGCAGAAGAAAAAAATAAAGTGTGTTTTTTAGTTTTAAGAGGCCGTACACGAAATTTTTCCGATTTCGCTGATTTACGTGATTTTACAGTTAAAATAATGTATTTCTAATAAAAGTTATAATGCACAAAATGAAAGGTCATTTCAATATGATCTAATGTACGAGCTGGTTTTTTTTTATTTTTTATCATAATTACGATTAATCGACCACAAACCGACGACGGTTTTGTGAATTTTTGCTGTAAGGGGTTTAGAATATCACATAATTTCGAATCGTTTTGACATCTAAACGGTATGAAAATATTAGAACGTGTTGTTGCAAAAGATGTATATATAATGTGTGAATCACTTTTTACCACTTTTGTATAAAACTTTTGAGTAAAAAAATATTTAACTTAGTAAAATTTTAGAGAAAATGGGCAAAGAATTGGTTTTGATTTTGGCTATTTAGAACTCTCGTTCATAAAATTAAAACAGCAAAACATAAACTTCAGTTCATCATCAAGCCATTTCTTGACAATAAAATACTTACAAAAATTTTCAAAAATTTGGCAATAAAAAATCTTTTAAAACAACTACAAATCTCGACTCATAACACGCAACGCAAGCTTAAAAAAAATTTAAAAAAAAGCTTCGAATCTAGCTCATTCATTAGATCATAATTGAAATAATCTTTCATGTTGTGCATTAAACCTTATAGAAATGCATTATTTTAACTGTAAAATCACATTTATAAAATCACGTAAATTAGTGAAATCGGCCAAAATTTCGTATACGGCCTCTTAACTATAGAAAATGATTCCCATTAGGTCTAAATCAAATCCAAATCGTTCAGAAAAGTACCATTTACCTAAATATGTGTTCAAAAATTCATTAACACCAACGAGGTGTTGATGAATTTTTGAACACACAAAACGTCTCCATCAGTAATTCAGTTGAAGTTACACGCGGCAGCCAGTACCTTTTCCAATCTGAAAAATACTGAATTTTTTTTTTATCTATGTCGATGGCTGTTTAGGATAATATGGCTCTGTCGATTTTAATCACGGCTAAGAAAATATAAAAATAATAATAATAAAATCTCCCAAATCAACCAATATCCAATATCGTCTCTGTTTCCTTCTTCTGGTCTGTTTTTTTTTTTTTTTTGTATGTGTGTGTACATTAATTGTTAAATAAATAAATAATAAAAAAAGAACTCTGTATTACGAAATGAAGAAAACAATCAAGAACTGAAACAGCATGTTTAACCAAAATACAGCTCTGAAAACATTCATAAAAGGACACTTCTGTAAAGAAAAACGATAAGAACCTCTTCGCACACAATTGAATCCTCGAAAACTGTAAAACATAAAAAAACCTGAGTCATAAGGCCAATAATATTAATACAAACAGCACTTGGAAGCAATTCAAATCCTTACAAACAGTTGCATAAAACTACAATAGTCGCCGAATAGGGTTACCAAAACATTTTAGTTTTCCAAAAAACTCTTTTTTACAACTCCAGCCTGAGAGACGAAGGTATTGAGCCTTTACCACATCGGACTATCCCTTTCTCACATCGGATTCATATGATTGATTTTAAGACATCTTGGTAGGGTATCTGTAGTATGAGTCACCGCGGTTCTAACACAGGCAACTGAAGGATGGGTGGGTTTTAGTCAATAAGAGTCTGACACGCCCTCCCGACCCAGGGAGAAGTTATTTGAAGATTTCCGACACTGAAAAAAAAGAGCTTCTTAGGTTGTTGTGATTTACCTAGGTAGGTAAGGCTTTCACTGTTATTAGGATAAGAAATGGCTGATAAGTTACAGACTAAAAATATTTATCTTACTTTGGTGAGGAAAATCTATTGCAGCTTGGAAATTTAAATAACTGTAGACTAAAAATATTTATGTAATGACGAAAGATGTTAAACCAAAAATATTGAGAACTCTAAACTGTACAACACTTACTTTTTCGACATGTATAAAATTAAATTTCCTAGGTACACAAAAGTAGGTCTATTTTAATCACCTTCCTACTTCTTAAGTGGTAGATTAAACTATTGGCTCTTTTTTTCACGTTTCCTTTACATGAATAATTAACAAAACATACACTTTTAATTCAAAAACTGTAAAACACGTTATCCAATCAGTAAAAATAAAAAACATTCAAAATTTTATTGACACTCTGAGCCTTCGCAATTTGGTGTGGAGCCCCCGAGCCAATAATTCCCGTGATTGTTGCAGTGGTTCGGGATTATATCAGGCTTTTCTGCAGCAGCTGCATACAACGATCGGCATCCGATGTTCAACGTGGTGACTACGTCAATACTGGGTAGGGTTGTGCGGGGTAAGTTAAAAAATATTGATTTGAGAAATTATTCATACTGATATAGAAGAGAAGAGAAAACAATAAAAGAAACATTTATTTCAGGCTATAAAAGCCCATGAAATTTGTATAAGTACAATGATTTGGTACAGTGGGAAATGTTACGATTTGAGATTTAAAAATGAGACAAGAATAAAAGAAAGAAAGACTATGTAGACAGTTATAAAATTAATCATTTTCCGCTCAATGTGTTTTACCATCAGTAGATTTATAAGATATGGTTTCGTGAAAGAAAAAAACGCACTTATTTTCAAGCACAGCTTCGCTCGCTCACTGCGTCTTACATTCTCGCTGAAAAGTCAAAAGTTGGAAATTCGGAGCTCGCTTCGCTCACTCTTGCATTTGAGTTTTTATCAAGTTTTTCTGCTTACCAGGGGCCCTATTTGTTTTTTCCGCTTTGGGCCCCTGACAAGCTTACTCCACTGTCTCACTTTTAAGACCTTATTTTTAAAGCCTAAAATGCCTTAATTATCTTAACTTTTCTTATTAACAATCACTAAGATCAAGTGGTACAAATTGTTGGTCGTGGATTCAAACCCAGGCATGCGCTTAGCTTTGTGTAAATTATTTCATCAGCACTGCTCTCAAAAAGGTGAAAGAAAACATCGTGGGGAAACCGGCATGTCCTAGAACCAAAATTTCGAAGACATTTGTGACATCCACCAACCTGCATTGGAACCGCGAATTGGGTTACGGCCCACACCCTCTCATAGAGAGAAGGTCTATTGTATGCCATCCTACCAAAAATTCTTTTTTAAACTTTGCCCTTTACCTACTATGCATTACTGATGTATCGTGGGTGCGTTTACAAACGAGTAATCTCACATCTACACAAGACACTCAGACCCGGAACAACTATTCTACCTGTAGGTCATACAAATATTTGTTCCGTGCGGGAATCGAACCCGCGACACGCATCGAAGCAGCCGAACGCTCAACCACTGCGCCAACCATGTCGTCGAATTAAATAATTAACCATCCCAAAAGAAATCAAAGTTTCGCCAGCCCTACCCGGTTGCAAGCAAAGCCGGAAATACGCGGCTCACTTTACGATTATTACTTCCTTTGCGCTCTCTCTGTGACACTAGTGGTACTGAACGTTTGTTTTATTGTTTATTATTCTTTCAGGGAGAATAAAAGACACGATCATGGACAAATAGGGGTGAGAGGGTGAATAAGTTGAGTGTTATGTGTTTATGAGTGTTGTTTCGCGATTTTGAGAAGTTGTACCTATTGGCAAACGGTATGGGGCTCTAAACAAAGTGACAATCTATACGAGTCCAAAATGTTTGCGATAGAATACGTGATCTTTCGATAACTCATGTGAATTCCCTGCATTGCCAGTAGTGCCAATTCTATTGTGCACAAACTAAACTTAATTTAGGCTACTGCTATCTTTTTCTCTCTTAAAAAACAAGAAAAAGACGGACGTAAATTAGAGCTGTCAAATTTAGTTGAACTAATATTTTCATAGAAATTATGGGTACACGGTAAAGCGCAAGGCGTAAATTAGTTTGACATCTCTAACTCAGTTTATAGTTATAGCCGTTCTTTTCTCACACTGCCGTTTAGTAAAAGATAGCATTCTCTAATTTTAGTTTAGTTATTGAACAAGAGAAGCGGCACCATCGTCAATAAAATGCGCGCTGCCACTACCCGTATTTATAATACTTGTAAAGGAACAGTCAGTGTGGTCATGTTCTCGTTTTAGCTGTATTATTCATTCAATGGTCGTTACTTATTTCTTGCTTATATTCTTAGTTTTTATATCTATTTTAGTGTATTATATTAAGTACTCAGTTTCTGTTAAACTAACAGTTAAAATTTATATTTGCACCAAACACCATTTCGTGTCCAGGCAATCTTTGTTCATCGTTGGTTGCCTAGAAGAGACCGCTGAATGCAAAAAGGCCGCCAATCGTATTGTTTGTTGTTCAGAAGCACCAAAACCACAAAAAAAAAAATCACACTTCGCTCTGCCAAATCTCGAAAACATAACTTAAAAATTCTCAAAACAATTAATTTACATCCAAAACCTCCAAAACGCTACTCACTTTCCTTCAAAGCCTAAGTCTAAATAAAAACAGAGATTGCAAACCTTGTAAAGTTAATCCCTTACACGGAATCCCGGGATTAGGCCCATACGTGCACGGCTCACAGTAATCACGGACCAAGTGTGTCCTACAAACAAGTCAATCTTAAAACGGGTTTGCATAGATTAGCACAGCACTCGCTTTCAGAACACATTTGGGTATGCCACAAGGTTAGGTTACAAGCGATTGTGGCCAGATTAATTTTGGAAAGGCTTTGGCTTCTAGTAAAAATCCGGCCATTACTGAGTCGGACTCGCACGCAAAAGGTTTCGAACAAATCGTGTTAATTCAGGATTTTTTTTGAAACTACATACTTCTTATAGGTTTTCCTGTAATCTATAAGTAAAGAACTACCTTTTATATTTTTTTTTTCAAAGCCCAGTAGTTTCGGGGAAAACGGGGTTGGGAATAGTAATTTTTCATTTTAAAATTATGAAAAAATATATTTGAGATCCTTACAGTAAGCCCTTTCATTTAATATGTAGCACGGTACATTTTGGAAAACTTTTTTTTTTATTTTCCGATCTGCAACCCAAAAGTGACCCCCCATATTCCAAATTCATTTATTTAAGTTACATTTCCGTGATTGAGTCATAGACTACTACATACACTGTCACAGAGCACACATGTGTGTACGAAATTTCAGCTTAATCAGTACAGTACATTCGAAGCAAATGGACTGTGACAAACGGACAGACAGACAGACACACGAGTGATCCTATAAGAGTTCCGTATTCATTCGGACTTTCGGAACCCTAAAAAAACTAGGAATTAAAAAAATAAAGAAGATGTGATCATTCATAAGCTGGATTATAGCCAAATTGAAGAAAAGAAGAGTGATGACTATAAATGTTGATGAATAGATGGATGGAAAGGAAGACAAAACTTAGATGGATTGTGTGAGGAATGACGTAAAAAGGGAGTGAATGACACCGAGACGGTTGACAGAGAAATATGGAAGGGGAAAATGTGTTGTATCGCCTCTACATTAAGTGACCAGGGGAAGCGCAGAAAGATGATGACTTACTTAATTTTCATTTAAGCTTAGAACGGTTTGATTGCTTATTAGAATGCAACCGTTGGTCTATGCATCATAATCATCTTTTAAGGCTAAAGACGTCCGCTGATGGACATATCCCCAAGTATTGTCACAACGACCGGTCCTGTGGGTCTGACATCCATCGGATTCCCGTGACCCTCACCGGGTCATTGGTCATCTTTATGGGAGGCTTTTCAACGCAGTATCTTTCGGTACCTGGTCTATGCATGTTGATGTCTATGCATTTTATCCTGTCGAGGAGAAAATATAACTGTGGGTTTCATTTTAACCAGCTCTTCCCGCTGTGATCACGACGATAGATCTTGTTAAATTAAAGCAAATCACGAGTGGACTGTATAACAAGATAATATTGTAATGTAAGTAAAAAGAACAAGGAAATTGTGCGAGAGAACAACAATATGAAGCCATGCACAATACGTAGCCTAGCCGTGCGTTGAGGTGGGCAAAAGCTGACTAGTCTGAGTGGCGATCTGATCGGGTGGCTCGTTTACTGAGATCTCAACACGCTGAGATCTTACAATTTAGGCCACCCCCATACATCGCACTCCTCAGTCGTTGGCCGACGAGCGGCAATCTGCATAATACGTAGACACGCCGCTATAAAAATGGTAATGTACTCCGCATTGGCTTTGCTGTGCAGGGTAATAGGTCGCTTGTTCGGCTGTGGCGGTTCCACGAAACTGCATGGAGCCTGCATCTCTTTTAGATCTTGGGTTTCTTAAATGTTTTAACCAGCAATCTTGCTTTCTTCATCGGATTCTGTATTAAGAAAGTAGTTTGGTTAAGTTGCGTTTGCCTTAAATCTTTGGATTTTTTTATTGAAGTTAGTAAATGAATAAAAAGCCTCACATAAGTAGGTATTAGAATAAGTATAGTAGTAGTGTTAGTAGTAGTGTAGTAGTACTGTAGTAGTGTGTGTAGTAGTATTGTTTTGATGATAAGTTGTAAAATTGTTGTGTTTTTATTTATTTATTTATTTATTAAACTTAATGCACAAGTAAAAATTACTGTACAATGGCGGACTTAATGCCTTAGGCATTTTCTACCAGTCGACCTTAGGGTGGTGCAGAGACGGAACGTGGCAGGTGCAACTTAAGGGAAAGAATAAACGGAAAATAAAAATACAATAATAAATATATACTTAAATACATACATACAACAAAATTAAAAATGTAATTGAGAAAAACGAAACCCAAAAAAAAAAAAAAAAATTTGCGAAGCACAAAATAAACTTTTTTTTTCCTTCTTTATTATTTTTGAATTTATTCATTAAGTCGGTATGATATTTATATATTAATTAATAAGTGAAGCAAAACTTTGTACACCTTATTACGAAAATTACGCGGATGGAGGAGTATGAAATAAAGTAAATGTCAAAAATAATGTTAAAATATAACGACCTAGTAAATGGGGTGAGAAAAATGGCACTTTCATTTATATTTAATCAAATAATCACAAAAAACCTCTAGAAATGCTACGTTGTCAGCCCGCGCGCTATGAACGCTCTTAAAGTTTATATTGAGAAGGAGTGCAGAAAGCTAATATTTTTAATATTATATGCATTAGAAATAAATTAAATTAATAAACAAAACATTACACACACTACCATGCGTTTGACACACACACAATTTAAATGATTTAAGGTCGAATATCGACCACTGGGCGATCACTAATGTAAATATACGAACAATTCCCTTGGTGAATTTGTTTATACTAAAGATAATTACGTGATTATACATTTAAATACTATGCTACAGAAATGCGCAGCTTTAATGAATACAACGTTTTCGATTCGCATTAATGAATGTGAAGTCCAAACTACATCAAAGGTCAGCGTAGTTCGTACAGACGGTAACTTGCACTACGAGAATATTCTTAGATTTTTTTAAGTTCTGAACACAGGCGCCATTCCAGATCTTACACACACACACAGTATAATCTTGACCGTTACAAAAATTAACTGTCATCATCATCGTTTAGCCGAAGAAAATATGGGGTTGAGGATAAATTTGAAAGAGTTAACTCGCCCCTGGGCATTCAGGGCAGGGAGGAACAGGGGTGGGTTTTAGTCAGTAAGAGTCTAAAACGCCCTCCCGCTCCACCCAGAGCGGGAGAAGTCATTGGATGATTTCCCACAACCAAAAAAAAATAAAATAGGCGTATATAACCGCCAAGTGGCGCCCTCATTGAATAAAAAATCATAGCAAAGCGTAGAAAATAAAGATTAAAGAATCCTATGTTGCGTTTGTTGCAAAGAGGATAAGGTATTTTTACGTTGTGGAAGCATGACGCAAAGTGTTTCGTATCCAAAGTAGGTACCAAAAACGGCCGTTTTTGACACTTTTGCTTACTACTTTGAATACAAAACACTTTGAGTCCTGTTTTAACAACGTAAAAATACCTTATCTTATGTGTAACCAACGCAACAAAGGATTCTTTAATCTTTATTTTCTATGCTAAGATACGAATTTTTATTCAATGAGGACGCCACTTATGGGTAGGTGGGCCCTTAATAAGAAGGTGGATACATAGACAACATAACCCAAATTATACTTCCCCTAATTAGCACATGTTTAACGACCCTACCTACCCATAAGTACCCCATACCGAAGCCGACGATACCACTGTTAAACTTGTAAACATAACTTACATCGGAACAGCACTAATAAAGGACAATGGAGCGTACATAAATTCACTTCAAGCTATAAATAATGGAAAATTGCCCACCCGTGTCACGCAGTATCAAATTGCTGCCGATGTCAGGAAGACTGGAGATACTAATAGAGGATGCGACATGAACGGGCTAACCGACACTTTACATGGCTGTGCCACCTTATAATAGTAAATCAAGAGCCGTTGGAAGACCTGTGTTACCGTCCAGGTATTGTGTATATTTGATAATTTAATGTTTTTCGATTATTCCTTGCCATTGGCTAAGGAAAACTATTTTGATTCGAGGAAATCTGTTGATAGAGATTTTGTTACAAATAATTACGTTTTTTTTTTGCAGTTTTGGTTATGAAGTACGACAAACCCTTAAGCCTACCACCACCACCATCTTTTGGAGAGACTACTGACATCAGAAGCGGTAGCCCAGTAGTAACTGGGCCACCGCTTCTGATGTCAGTAGTCTCTTAGTATCATCTTAGTAGACCACTTGTAAGTAGCGGTCATTACTATGACCGCGACTTACAAGTTTTAGTTCGTGAGTTCAAACCCAGGCAGGCGCTTTACTTCGTGTACATTGTTTTATCACCACTGCTCTCAAAACGGTGAAGGAAAACATCGTGAGGAAACCGGCATGTCCTAAACCAAAAAATTCGAAGACATGTGACATCCACCAACCCGCATTGAGAGGAGACATAAAATATCATATCACCAAATCTAAATAAGTATCTTAATGTCTCTTACTTGCAGCATCTTAAGCAAGGTTAAAACATTTAGTTAACATATCCGCGTAACATTAATCATTCGTTAAGGAAACCTTCGAAGAATGGCGCTGACAGTATCAACAACTTGCAATCTGAAGCATTAAGCTTCATTAATCACGAAACTTCTGTTTTTGCTTCACGAACAGCTAATATTTTGGGGCGGTGTAAAATAAATGCTTGGGTCGATGTTTTGTTGTAAAGAAAGAGCAGCTTAATAACTGATCTTCAACATTTTATCATCATCATCATTTCAGTCGAAAGACGTCCACTGCTGGACATAGGCCTCCCCTAAGTGTTGCCATTAACGACCGGTCCTGTGCGTCTCACATCCATCGGCTACCCGCGACACTCGCCTTCGTCATCGGTTCACCTTACGGCCTTCCAACGCTGCGTCTTGTCATTTATTTTCTTAATTATTCAGCACATCTCTTTTAGTAAAGCTAGAAACGAAAAAAAAAAACAGTAATTATCATCTGTTTAGATGTTTCTTTGGATTGTAAACCGTCATTACCGTTCTATTTCATGGAGGTGGGTTGGTCTTGGCTGTGTGTGTTTCTTGAATCCGAGAAAGGTGGCGCACTTCAATCTACAAAGCAACTGAATGCTTTGAAACTAATCCTCTTGAAGACCTAGATAAAAAAACGCCAAATACGCAAAAATCGCCCAAAGCCTTCATAAAACTACACATAAAACGATGCTGATCAGCTCTTCTGTATACAGTGTGACCGGGTTTTCAAGACCAAATTTGGTTTTGCCCGTCATCAGAGAACTCACGAAAGGAAGGAGTAGTAGTCTGGGTCGCTGTCACCGGATACGGTGGAGAGAAAAAACTATAATAATAATAAATAATAATAATAATATTCCACAACTATCACATAACGCCATCTAGTCCCAAGCTAAGCAGAGCTTGTGTTATGGGTACTAGACAACTGATAAACATACTTATATATTTCTAAATACATAAATATTATAGATAAATTACACCCAGACACAGAACAAATGATCGTGCTCTAATACACAAACATTTGTCCTGGGTGGGAATCGAACCCACGACCTCCGGCATAGCAGTCAGGGTCACTAACCACTAGACCAACAGGCCACTAGACCAACAGGCCAGTCAACTATAGATTCATAAAAACAACAACAAAGAAAAGAAGAAGAATAATAAAGAGTATTCTATTCTATTCTATAGATTTATGTGCACATTTTTTCTCGTGCGTAAGTAATCTTACTCGTATTTGTTACCGAGCGATCCGAGCTTACGCAGGTAAAAAATGTAGGTACACCTGAATCTACACTCTACATATTAAAAGAAAAAAAAAGGTATACTTACTTAAAATTCAAAGTCCTGACTGACTGACTCACTGACTGATTGATATATCAACGCATAGCCTAAACCGCTGATGTTGGAGGGTGTGTTCTTTGTGAAGATTAGGTATCCAATACGAAAGGGTTTTTTCGTAATTCCACCTCTTTTTTTTGTTTTTTTTTTGGGGATGGAAATTATTTCAAACCTACCCCTGTTCCTTCCCTGCCCTGAGTGCTCAGGGGCAAAGTAATTCTGTTTCGAATTTATCAGCGACCCCTTGGCATGCATGCAGTGGTGGCTGACATCTCTTTGAGGCGCGCTGAACACTACGCGCCGTCGACTCTCGGGCCTGGTGGTGATCGGACGGCGAGCTACCCATTACTTGCCATCCGCAACACCTGAATCTACACTCTAAATATTACAAGACCAACCTGCCTTGGTGAGATGGCCAACTGTACCAATCCTGAAAAGGGCTACTGAAATTACACTAGGTATACGAAACTTTTTGTACCTAATGCAGGTGTTTTACTTTTAAAGTCTGTGTATCTGTATATATAAAATTCAAGTCCTGACTGACTGACTGACATTTCAATGCACAGCCTAAACCGCTGGTCCTGGAGGGTTTGTTCTTTGTGAAGATTAGGTCTCCACTAAGGGTTTTTCGTAATTCCACCCCCGAGAGAGTGAAATGGGGGTTGAAAGTTTATAACAGGGGAGGTACTAATTCCACGCGAGTGAAGCCGCTCTCAGAAGCTAGTTGTATTAAAAATTCTAGGGTTTCTTTCTATCCTAAAGGTACCCTCCATATTTAGGGTCCTATGTCATTCTGGGTATCTTAGCAGATGTTTCATCGGCAAGTAGAAAAATCTTCCCCAAAATAGTTTTTTTTTTTGGATTGGAGAATATGTACCTAGAGTTTGATAGCCTCGTAGATCACTGTATTTATTTTACAACCCTCATCATCCATACAAACAGAAACACAAAACAGTACTGTAAAATAATTTACACCAGCCATTAATTCCTCTTCCGACCTTAAACAAAATTAGCCCAATTTGCATTCTTAAATACCAATTATCGCAGACAAAAGGCATTCAATTTGTTATTAACGAAACATTTTAATTAAAATTGCTACAGTAATGGGCAAATAGGTGTTGCCCATTACTGAATTAATAATATTTGATTATTGGTAATTATTCAAGTAGGTATTCAAGAGCCCATAGCTCACTTAGGTAAATGGAATATTGTTTACACAGCATTTTTCAAAAATATACCTACCCATTTGCGTTTGTACAAGAATACCAGAGTTCATTCATCATCATTATGCCATACTATGACATCATCATCATCATCATTAGCCTTTTAATGTCCCACTGCTGGGGCACAGGCCTCCTCTCTATGAGATGGCGTGGGCCGTAATCCACCACGCAGGCCCAATGCGGATTGGTGGATGTCACATGTCTTCCAATGTTTGGTTCTAGGTTATGCCGGTTCCTTCACGATGTTTTCCTTCACCGTTTTGAGAGCAGTCGTGATGAAATAATTTACACAAATTATAGCGTCTGTCTGGGTTTGAACTCCGTTCGACCTACAATTTGTAAGTTGCGGCCATTACCACTGGGCCAACACTGCTCTTACACAAGCACTATCAAATCATCATTGCCACCTGCTCTTATACCAATTTATTTGAGGTCGGCGCAAAATGTATTTTTCTTCCATACTCCTCGATTAGTCGTCATCTCTGTAGTTACCCCCTTTTACCCATATCCTCTTTCACATAGTCCATTAATCATTTCTTTGGCCTTCCTCTACTCTTATAGCCATCCACATACACAAGACTTTCCTCTCGACATTTTCTTCATTCCTCCGCATCCCATGCCCGTACCAGGACAACCGATTTCCACACAACTTTTCAGTCAGCGGTGCCACTTTCAGACTTCCTCTTATATACTTATTCCTAATTCAAATTAACAAGCACTATGACGTAAGCAGCCTTATTTATAAAACTCGCTCACAATAGGTTTAGTTTTGTCCGACCACGCTGTCACAGATAGGCAGAGACGAGCCATCTCAGTGCGTGGCAGCATGCTAGCGAGGCGGTTTAGCCGCTGTAGCGATGTCGTGAAATCGCAGCTCTTTATTAGTTACTGCACAAGCGTATACACAGTCGAGTTGTGGGCTAACTACACCAAGGCTGCACTGAGCGACATGCGAGTGCAGTACAACGACGCGTGGCGCGCCATGTTCCGACTGCCTCGGTGGTGCAGCGCGAGCGCCATGTTCTGTGAGGGCCGCGGCACCCGGCTGGCCACACGCTCCGCCATGCATCGCTCCGCTAACTCCTTGGTGGTGGCGGTTCGAGACTGGGACAACAGCCCGTTGCACCAAAGGTGGCAGTCCTACCATACCCCGATTACATAATACCTATTAAGTAATCTATTTTATGTTGTAGTGTACCATTATTTATTGTTATCTATGTGTGTGTATGTATAAATGGATGTTAATCTGGCAAATAAACAATTTCATTTCATTTCATTTTCATTTTTTCAATACTGATTAGCTGATTCTAAATTCAACATAACAACATCTCATCCATCTCATCCAGCTGTCTATAGGACGAAACTCCCTACAAATGATTCTCCAATACTGAACCCCCACATCTGTCCTTTTTAACGAAGTTCCAAAAGGAGGAGGTTCTCAATTCGTCGGAAACTTTTTTTTTTAATGTATGTTCCCCGATTACTAGAAGATGGCTGGACCGATTTGGATTTTTTATGTTTGAAAGGGTATACTTCCCAGGTATAAATTTTATCGAAATTGTTTCAGCTTTTTGAAAAACTGAACAAAAACGAAAAATATGTATACACAGATGACGTTTTGGTTTCCTCCAATTACGAGTATCTTTAAATTCCACGTTCCATGTTATTGGGGTTTTCAGTTGAGGGTATAACAACTAAAAAGTGAAAAATAAAAAACTTTTTACAAAAAAAAAACAACCGAATTCCAAAAAAGAAAACACACTAAAAATTTAAAAATAACTTTAACTTCGGAAGTCAGTGTCCAATAACGAAGAAATAAAATTCAAACACCGACTTTCGAAATTAAAGTTTTTTTTTAATTTTTTGTGTATTTTCTTTAGTTTATTTTTTTCGAAAGTCAGTTGTTTTTTTTTCTAGTAGAATATTTTGAAATTAGAACTTGATAATCAGTGTTTAAAACTAATCACGTGGTTAAGTATATTTTTTAACCGACGAAAAAACGGAGGAGGCGTCGACTCAAAATTAGTTTATATATAAAATTTCATATTTTATGTAAATAAGCTCAATACACTCAAAAGGTTTAATTTTACTTTTTAGTTATTTTTAGTCGGTTAATTTTTTTGTCAAAAAGTTTTTTTTAGAAATAAGGTTAGAGGTAAGGTGTTTTAGTAAAGAGAGAGACTACATGGCCGATAGCTTCATCCCTTTTTCGAACTGGAATCATCATAGCATTAATAATATCAGCTGAAATCGTCCACTGCTGGGCATAGACTTCCCCTAGTGTCTATACATCGGCCGGTTCTGAGTACAGTAGAGTTTCACTAAACCGGCACTTCAGTACTTTGGCACATCCATTAGTCCGGCACCCTTCGCCCGGGCCTACCCCACCGCTTCCTAAATGGTACCTCATTAAATTAGGACATTCTTAAATCCTTTAACTTGAATTTTTCTATACCTAGAATTCAGTAATCCGAACATTCCAATAATCCGCTGGTTTTTAGGGTTCCGTACCCGAACGGGACCCTAATATTAAGCCTCCGTTGTCCGTCCGTCCGTCTCTCAGCTGGCTGTATCTCATGATCTTTAATAACCTAATATAAGTACCTACTCTGCGTAGGTACTTTCTGTGTCAGTCAAGTGACACACTCTTGGTTTGTGTACATATATTCTGACCACTCTCACATCGTTTCCGTGGTGTAGCGGTTATCACATCTGCCTAACACGCAGAAGGCCCCCGGTTCGATCCCGGGCGGAAACATAGCTTTTTGTGGTTGATTCAAACAATACAGGTTTTTATCTTTGTTTTTACTTTTAGCAGATTAAGTTCCAATAAAACAAAATATGTACACACATGACGTTTTTGTTTTCTCCAATTATGTATAAATTCCATGTTATTAGGTTTATTAATTCGGACATTACTATTTACTTTTGTGGCACAACAACTAAAACATTAAAAATAAAAAAAACTTTATAGAAAAATACAACCGCCTTCTAAAAAAAAACACTAAAAATTTTAAAATAACTTTAGTTTTCGAAAAACCAAAATCAGAAGCACAGTTTTTGGAAGTAGGTTGTATTTTTTTGTAACATTTTTATTTTTTTATTAACTGTTAGCAAAGATACGTTAATTGAAAACTCGTTGCTATTGTAATTTAAATGGTAATAAAAAATGTCTGTCAAAAGAAGTCTTATCTAAACTAATAATATTATTATTATTCAATTGTTTGTTTTAATTGTTTGAATCTGGAAGAATACTACTCTTACGTATGTATGGCCATCAGGAAACAATGCATCAATTCCACATCCAAACAGGTTGTTTCAGAATCACGTCTCAAAAAAAAATAATTTTCATACGTACAGACAACAAAAACGGCACCTTTGCCACCACTCGAGTGATAGTTGTTAACGAGTATGCGTCCAAACTGAATGTACAGTGTGCAAACAAGCTCATATTATCCACGACAGGGATACTCCTTCACCATAAAAACAACTAACTGTATACAAATTGTCCTGTCACCCCAAATTCAAACTATAGAACCTTATAACAAGGGCTTAGGGTGGATTTTTGAATCTCAGGACTAGAATAGGGTTGGTGCCAGATAATGATGTAGACGAAACACTCTCGGTTCATTTTGCATGACTATTAACGCGTAAGCTTGTGTTTTATTGTGGTAGAAGTGCTTCGAAACCAAATTAAGTGAGAAAATATGAAGTAGGATTGTTTTAGTACGACTGGATTTAGTGAGAGCAGTGGTGGCCCAGTGGTAAGGGCTCCAACTTGCGTGTCAGAAGGCGTGGCTATATTATACTTTGTGTAAATAATTTGTAAAGTTAGGTCTAACGGGAATAAAAAATTGTGAATCACACAAAAACTCTTCACCATTTTAATATAAATAATTATTTACCATTTTTTTCGTGGCTATATTATACTTTGTGTAAATAATTTTATCATCATTCCTCCCAAAACGGTAGAGGAAAACATCGTGAGGGAAAATG
Organism: Polia nebulosa; assembly: GCA_951329385.1. NCBI lineage: Eukaryota > Metazoa > Arthropoda > Insecta > Lepidoptera > Noctuidae > Polia > Polia nebulosa. The sequence continues at coordinate 8,406,598 of OX589588.1, read as the reverse complement.
CAAAGACATGTGACATTCACCAATCCGCACTGGACCCGCGTGGTGGATATAGGCCCATTCCGACTCACAGAGAAGAGACCATGTCCCAGCAGTGGGAAATAGAAAATGCTGATTATAACTTTATTTAAAAGAGTGTCCATGGATTTTCTTTAAAACATCTATGTAAATAGCTTTAACTGTTTGTCTGTCAGACCAGTTCTATGACAATTCAAAATTAATTGATGTTGTTCAATTAAATGCTTTAAGGTTTATAGAGATCAGTGCAGTCTTTACTTTTTCAAGATTAGCTCACACATAAATACATAATTTAGGTATTCAATCAATTTTGAATCATTTTAATGCAATGGTGACCAGACACGGTCTGTGAGTCGAAAGGTCGCTAAAGACAGACATGGTACTTTTTGATATGGATAATTAATTCAGAACACACCGTTTAGACCATAGGGTAACACTATTCAAAATCAAATTAAAATCAAAAGTAATTTATTCAAACTGAATTAAAAAAAAATCCAGAACTTTTTGAATGGTGCCAATTCTCTTAATAATAACTAAACTAAAATTTGAGAATCGCTGTCTTTTACTAAAAGGCAGTGCGAGAAAAGGACGGCTATAGCTATGAACTAAGTTAGAGATGTCAAACTAGTTTACGCCTTGCGCATCACCGTGTTTATAATCGACATGTTTTTACGTGTACACTTAATTTGTATGGAAATATTAGTTCAACTAAATTTGACAGCTCTAATTTACGTCCGTCTTCTTTCTTGTTTTATTAGAGAGAAAAAGATAGGAATAGCTTAAATTAAGTTTAGTTCGTACAAAACAGAATCCGCACCATTTTCAAAGTTATTTAGCTGGGATGAAGAAGTGGCGCAACAAACTGGGAAGTTTAGCTTGCGTGGTCTGTACTGAACTCAACGTAAAGCGTCGTACGTCCACCCAGTAATAGGACTCCCTCATCAAGGAGCGCTGTCCGAAATTAGACGCATTATTAATTTATTCTAAATAAAACAACAGGTATTATACTGAAACACGTTACATACTAAAATATAAATAATTAAATTATCTTTAAAATGGTGAATAGTATTTGTGTGATTCACAAATTTTTATTCCCGTTAGACCTAACTTTACCAATTAACTACACTATGTATACGAAGGAAAATTGTCCAGAGTACCTAACATATATATTTTTTTCAAAGAAATAAAACTAGTAGTTTAGACGTGATGTTCAATTAAAAAACATTAGAAGCGTCTTAAGTTTTCACAGAAAGTTGAAATGACACTCGATTTTCGGAGTATTTAGCAAAGCTAGTCCGATATTATGGCTTTAATATTTATTATTACTTAAATGAAAAAAATCTAGAAGGTAAATAAGTAAGGACCTAGACGTAAATTATATACATGTAGACTTATCTCCTAATAGCATGTAACTAAGTATAGGTACGTGAAGCCTAACAAAACCATTTAGGCTGGCAACACGCACTAACGAAGGCAACACAGTGTAAACTTGTTACTGCTAGGACAAACAGCCTCGTCGCTTTCAGGCAGCCATTGTCACATTGCAAGTGAGGAACAGAGGGTTTAATAGTAATTAATTAATAGAAAAAGTAAGTACTATAGTTGAGGTCCAATCACGGAAAAGAAAAAAACAATTGGAAGTGCCCATGCAAGCAGATATCGGGTTCACAATTATGCGGAAAAATATGTAAAATAATAACAACCTTCGTCAGTTGTAATAAGTCTTAATTTTGCATGAATAACAAATAAGCTTTTCGTCAAAACTAAATTTATTGTATTGTACTGCATAATTGTGTCACGCGCCGGATAGCTGCGTTGGCACTTCCACTTGTTTTTTTTCTATTACGTGGGTCCAATAATAGTAGATTATTAACCAAGGGGATAAAGCAGTGTCTTCTGTCGCGGGAGACGATTTAAATCGCGAGCGTAACGAAGGACTCGAGGTTTACTCCCGAGCGTAGCGAGGGTGTTAAAAACTTAAATCACGAGCGAAGCGAGGGATTTAAGACGAGTCCTGAGTGTAGCGAGGGATTTAAGTTCACCCAAGACTAAGACAGCTTTATCACCGAGAAAAATACTCTACTTTTCGTACCATTTGCGAAAAAATTAACACAATAATAATAAGAGATAAGCATTTATTAAAATAATGACAATCAAAAGTAAAAGTTAACATTCGAAACATTGGTCCAATTATTGATAGAGAGAGTTACATTTTTGTTTGGTACATTTATTGTTGATGAGTTGATTTGAGTATTTCTCTGTTCTTGCGTCTAAGGAACTTGCGTTTCATTGTAGATAGTATACGTCGGAGATAGTGGTGGTGGTGCATCGTGAGTTACGGACGAAGATAAGATGCCGGAAGTTGATGGTTGTGGCTCTGATGGATTAAGTTTTATATTTTTGTTAATTTGACTGCTTAATATGGTTTATGTATTTGAAGAAAACAAAAACGCGGCAAATTCCTAGACTAATATATTTTTGTCGGAAAAGCAAAGGCATCAAGCTCATACGGCCTCGTCGGTTTTCGTAATTTTATTTAATAATCATAACTGCCTATTAAATGCGTATTCCTTTTTCAAAAAGATGTATAATAATAATAATAATAATAACACACACATTCTCCCCCTAGAGGATGAATGAAATTCAGTACAATTTTCTTTCCCTGTTTTTAACAGATTAAAAATGACTATTGTTATGTTCGCTTTTTGTGGCATAGAATGTCACTTTTTTGAGCAAGTGGTATGAAAAAGCCTTTTCCTTTTAAAGGGGTTAAACTTTTGTTGTTTATTTTATCGGCCATCAAAGATTTTTACTACAAGATCAGCGAAGTCTGTTGACAAGCTGTCACTAATAGTTTTTAGAAGCCCTCCACAGAGGTTCGCTACGATGGAGGAGTTTTTTTTTTTTTGTTTAGAAACGTTGCCCCGCACTGGGAATTACTCCTGTATCGTGAGTGCGTTCACAAACATTTAACCTCACATACACAAAACACCCAGACGTGGAACAACTATCTGTAGGCCATACAAATATTTGTTCCGTAAGGGAAACACATCCGCGACCACGCAGCGCAGCAGCCAATCACTCAACCACTGTGCCAACCGTGCTGCCATTTCTATGCCATACCGCTATAGTACGTAAGTATTTATTATAGATCGCAGAAACCCGCCGAATGCGAGAAGCACAGGACTGGTATCGAGTACCTAGTACAGGACGATGTACTGAAAGACGTCCACAGCTGGACATAGGTTCAGAAGTGGACGTCTTTCACCTGAAACGATGAGGACTAATTTTATTATGGTGAAGGATAAATAAGCCGATTAAGCAGGCCAAACGATCAGTGTTCTTCAGTGTCATAAGAAAAAAATATTTAGTTAGAACCAAGAATAGGAAATGAATTTTAATGGATAACCAAAACACACGCACTGAACTAAATTAGTAAAAGAAAAACGATTTATCTGACTGCCCCAGAAGGACGGTAATGTTTTAAGAGAGTATGTTTAGATGCTTAAATGTCTATTTCTTGGCACGCCCTGTAGCCTAAACGCTGGATGGACTTTGACAAATGAGGTTTCATTTGATTGATCTTGACCGCTGAAGTGACATGAGAAGTAATTATATTATGAATTTTGAAAAAACAACAATATGGCGACCGCCATTACTTAAAATCCATATGGGGTATCAAAATAAAGAACTCGAGAAGACGATCCCAAAAATATAACTCAGTAAAGTGTGACATAAAAAAAACTCATTAAATTCAAAATATTCGGCTGACAAAAAGCAACAAAAAATTCCAAACAAGTCACTTTTAACAACAAATGTGTGATTGCACTGATGCAATGTGTGGTGCATCAGATTATTTTAAAAGTGATTACTAGATAATGTTTTTGTCATCATCATCATCATCATCATCATCAGCCTTTTTTTAATGTCCCCACTGCTGGGGCACAGGTTTCCGCTCTGTGAGAGGGTGTGGGCCGTAATACACCACGCGGGCCCAATGCGGGTTGGTTGATGTCACATGTCTTCGAATTTTTGGTTCTAGGACATACCGGTTTCCTCACGATGTTTTCCTTCACCGTTTTGAGAGCAGTGGTGATGAAATAATTTACACAAAGTAAGTAAAACACTGTTCAAAGAAATATTAGTTGAACCTTCTGCATCTTATTTGCATCGTTGCAGCACCCTTCACCTTATACTAAGAAGGGTGACATGAGCCTGATTGTGTTTACCCCACGCATACTGACACCATGTAGGTGTGGCTTAAAAAAAATCATCAGCAGAAAATATTTTTTCGTGAAAATATGAATACAGAGGAGCTCGTCTTAAATCTCTTAGGTTATGTTTGCAAGACTTAATATTATATTTACATGATGTAGGGGATTTTCATGAAATAAATGTTTTTGATGTATTAATATATTTACATATTTTTAACCTACTTCAAAACAGGAGGTTCTGTATTCGCCCCGTATGTTTGTATGTTTGGATGTTCGCGATTTTCTCGAGAACTACTGACCTGATTGGGATGGGGTTTTCATTATTCAATTGGATATTTGTTCGATAATCAAGCAAGGTTTTAGTACATAATACATTATGATCTGATGAAGATCTTTGGAGATAGACAGTGGAATTTTTCAAAAACTAAAAGTAAATTACTCGCGATTACTTCGATCGTTTGTCTAAGTATTGTCAACACAATTTAATGGGGAACCACAACTAAGAAGTGAAAAAGAATAAACTTTTTTACAAGAAATAGGACCACTTCCAATTAAAAAAAAACAAAACATGTGGAAAACAACTTTAAATTTGGAATTCGGTTATATTTTATGAAAAAAACTTTTTTACAAAAAAAACAACCGACTTCCAAAAAAAAAAATACACTAATAATTTAAAAATAACTTTCATTTTGGAAGTCGGTTGTTTTTTTTGTAAAAAAGTTTTTTTATTTTTCGCTTTTTCGTTGTTATACCCCAGAACTAAAATCCCCAATAACATGGAACGTGGAATTTAAACATTTGGAGAACACAAAAACGTCATCAAGATATGCCAATTTTTCGTTTTTGTTCAGTTTCGCAAAAAGCGCTAAAGCAATTTCGATAAAATTTATATGGGACCATCTCGGGAGTATATTCTTTCGGATAAAAAAATAATTTTGAAAATCGGTCCACAACTGACGGAGAAATGCGTGGACATACATAAAAAAAAAACATACATACAGTCGAACATAGAACCTCCTCCTTTTTCGAAAGTCGGTTAAAAAAAAGTTATTTTCTAAATTGAAGTGAAGGCTCCTGGATCTTCTTTTAAGTTTCAGATTTTTTAAACGTTCGGAACCACAGTAAGTATGTAAAAAAATACTTCATATTAACAAGTTTTAGCCCACATAACACAAAAGGACATAAATTAAACAAGAAATATTTTTGAAATTTTAATATATGTAGCCTACTTACAAAGCGCTAAGCACTGTTACAATAATAACAGTAGGATTTGACTTATTTTTTATTATTATTATTATCTCCGACGGGAAGGCTAAAGTCATTTGACCATATTGCCTAATCTTACGTAGTGTATTTATAGTTTTTTTTTCCATTAGAATGCAGATGTAACACATTCTAATGTTTTTTGCAGTATTTGGCAACAAAATTGTGTCGAGTCAGCCTTCTCGGCAAACTTCGCTGAGGTAGTCAATACTACAATAAAATTCTCAACTCCATTTTCCCGAGATCGCGCCTGTTTCAATGATTCCACATATTGTCCGTTTGCGTTGACACTTGAGACACAAAACTACACCAATTTTACATCACAATATCCACTAGGAATCAATAAACGAATAATTAAAACAACCACTGAACTTCACTCCACAAAATCCCGCCAAAAAAAAAACATCAACTTCAAAAATCGAAAGAATTTTTTTTTTCAAATCCGTTCAAAATTAAACCTTTCAAATCAGGTGGAAGGGGAAACTGTCAAGTAACAGAAAAAGGATTTACACACTGACGTGTGATGTCACCGTCATTACGTTGCACGCATACATAAGAGACCCCGAGATGTGTCTTCCTTATACCAATACTAGTTTCTGCACAAATGTATTTTTGTTATGAAATAAATAACTCTGAATTTCGAAAACCCCTTCCTTTGTGGATTCCTAATCTTTACAAAGAAGACACCCTCCAAATTTTATGTCTATATGACCGAGCGGTTTAGGCTGTGCGTTGATATATCAGTCAGTCAGTCAGGACTTTCAATTTTATATATACAGATCAATCTGCGTAGCCTTTTCCCAACTGTCTTGGGGTCGGCTTTAAGTCTTACCGGATGCAGCTGAATACCAGTATTTTACATGGAGCGACTGCCTATCTGACCTCCACAACCCAGTGACTGGGCAAATACGATACCCCTTGGTAAGACTGGTTGCCAGACTTCGGGCTTCTGACGACCCGTAACGACTGTCAAAGATCCGCGATTGAAAGCCGGGACCAACGGCTTAACGTGCTTTCCGAGGCACGGAGGAGTCTCGGTATGTAAAGATGGTCACGCATCCACGGACCAACCCCATCAAGCGTAGCTTAACCTGACGGACCGACCCGTGCGGCTGTTATTACGTTAGCCACGAGTTCCTCTCAATTTTATATATACAGATGTTAAATATTAATTTCTGTTTCATTTAACACCCAATTTTGTTGCTGCTTTCAGAAAAAAATAATTATGCTTTAGTGTTATTTGCTGTTTTGTAAATAAACTATTGTACAAAGATAAACATCGCAGAATACCCTGTTACGATTCAAAATTGTTCAATGGCAACATTATAGTATTAAGCTTGATGTTCTAAGAAAGGGTATCAAGTACCAATGTCTATCATACCTACCAATAATTACATACAACCTTTTATTATAAAGTAAATCAATATTCTACTCTCTACATCTATATTTATAAATAAAATGAATCCCTATTTCACTTGGTCACGACATCACGCGTGATCGGCTAGACCGATTTGGCTAATTCTATTTTTGTTGTATTTGTTATTGTAAGGCGAAGGTTCTTATGAAAAGAAAAAAAGAAGAAAGTTGCGCGGAAAATTAGAAAATTTCAGAAAACTTAACGACTATTTAAACTTCGCGCGTTTGACAGTTCATAGCTAAGACAGGACAACGTCTGTCGGATCAGCTAGTATAAAATACAAATTCAAAAAAAAAAAAAAAAAAAAGTGAATACAATTGAATACCTCAACAATACCGACCGACTGGATCAAAGCGAATGTATTGTAAAGATATCCGTTCAATTTATAGTGCTTCTGTTCACTAAGTGACGTTTAGGATTGGAAATACTTTCAAAGAAATTTTATTGACTGGTTCGACTTTTTCTAAAAGATTTCTTAAGTGAACGAAAGGATTTGATTACGTAATTCAGTTATGGCATTGATTTTTGCTGTGACTGGACTTATTATAGGCTACTTCAAAAGGTTCAAAAGTTGTTTTTTATTAAGCATCGAATACAGTGCAGTGTTTTGAAGAAATAGTTAAGAAAGCTGTCACGAAGAAAAAAAAATAAAATAAAAACTTTTTACAAATTAAAAAAACAACCGACTTCCAAAAGAGAAAATACACAAAAAATTTAAAAATAGTTTTAATTTCGGTTTTTTTTCTTCGTTATTTGACACCAACTTCCGAAATTAAAGTTATTTTCACATTTTTAGTGTATTTTATTTTTTGGAAGTCGGTTGTTTTTTTTGTAAAAAAGAAGTTTTTTATTTTTCACTTTTTAGTTGTTATACCCCAGAACTCAAAACCCCAATAACATGGAACGTGGAATTGAAACATACTCGTAATTGGAGCACACCAAAACGTCGTTTACGCATACATATTTTTCGTTATTGTTCAATTATTCAAAAAGCGCTAAAGCAATTTCGATAAAATTTATATGGGATCACCTCGGGAGTATATTCTTTCTGATAAAAAAAATTTTTGAAAATCGATCCACAAATGACAGAGTACACAAATACAGTCGAAAATAGAACCTCCTCCTTTTCCGAAGTCGGTTAAAAACTGAAATCGCGAAAAAAATATCAGCTTCCCCTTATATTTATGTTTAGGTGCTTTAAAAAAACGGCGACCGCCATTATGTAAGTAGGTATAGTCAAATTGTTTTATGACATGGTCAATAATTGGTCAACTCAAAATCAAGAGCTCGAAGAGACAATTTCAAAAATATAACTCACTGTATTGTAGAAAAAACCACAATATCAATTTTTTTAAAACCCGACTGCAAAAAACAACTAAAAAGTTCCAAACAAGTCACGTTTCAGTCTGAAGCAGTTGGTGGCATGAAATCTGTGACAAATAAATTACCTACACATTACTGTTTTTTATTTCCTACAATTCAGAGTTAATATTATTGAAATCGTCTAATCACAAAAATCTAATCTAATTTCAAAATTATTATTTTTTTAGTCGTTTGTCACCAACTTTTATCGAAAACCAATTCATATTATGTCATCACAGCCCACATCAATCAGAACGTAATTCCAATCAAACATACGAAACTTCCTATAGCCAATCGCTTCATTACTGAAACAGAGAGTCCTCAAAGTCAGAGCTCAATCAATCCAGCCAGTGGACCAAACACTTGGTACATACAACCGTCCAACCTACCAAGACCTGTACAAACCTTACGCTTTCCCTTGACACTTCAATGAATAGGTGATTTAAGGGGAGGGGTGGAGGTCTTCCGAAGCTGGAACGTGGTCAATCACATTGTAATTGCCTGCAGGAACAAGATACCCATGAAATGACGACTGCCCTGTGACAAGGGTCTCACACATGCTCCAGGGAATTCGATTTAGCCTTGCACCCTCTTCTCATCTTTACTGATAACGCCTTGTTTATTTTTAAGACGCCATTTTTAGGGGTCCCTATCCGAAGGGTCCAAACGGAGCCCTATTGCTGTCACTCACATGTATGTCTGTCAGTCTGTCCGTCTTCTGTCTGTCTGTCTGTCCGTCGTCTGTCACAAAATTTTGCTCCGAAGAATAAAAAACTTGAAATTTGGTAATAGTGTTTATTATTACGTGTATTATTTTACTATAACAAATACCAAAATATTGATTTCCCCCTCTATCCCTGTCGGAATAGTGCTGGGACTTGGCACCATGCGTAGGTACCTATTGTGATTTTACAGCATGTAACCAAAACCCTGTCCGATCCAAAAAAGGCGTATTCTTTGTTTAAGATACGTACTAGAAAAAGTTGTAAAAAAAATGTAACTCATAAGAACCGGCAGGCGAAATCTTTTAATTTTTACCTATTTTAATTTCAAACGATACTGCCCTGCACTAGCCGCGCTGTAGGCACTCTGGCAGGCTCTGTCTCGCCCAGGCGCCATCTTTGAAACGAAGTAGTAAGTGAACTTTATCGAGCGCTCAGTGTTGCCTTTGACCAGTAATTTTTTTTAAATTAATTATTTTCATTGGGGAAAAATAATTATCTCGTATCCATTAAATGACTACATATATGTGTACGCAGTACGATACCAAGTAATACCCTTCAGGATCGGACAGGGTTTTTGTTACATGCTGTACAAAGAACTTCTGTTTCAAACACAATTATTATTTTGTTTTTTTTAATTGGAAAATCGGATACGAAAATGCTCATGTAAATTAATCAAGAAAGCAATCAATTACTAACGTTCTGAACACTATGCAAAAGTAAAGTTTTCTCTTCACAACTTATGGCTGAATTAGCAAGACACTTAATCAATCTTTTGCCATCTTTTTGTCCTAACTTACAATTGCAATTATTCCTGAAATCCAGCTGCGTAGGTGTGTCGCGGGAGCTGTGTATGCACACACAGGCAACCGAAGAAACACGAGTGAGTTTTAGTAAGTAAGAGTCCGACACGTCTTCCATTTCACCCAGTATGGGAAAATCTATTTCATGTTTTCCAGCCCTGGAAAAAATGTGCGTGGGTGTATATGTCGTAGAGAAATGAGAAAATCAGGGCTTTCACGAAATCCCTAGGGATACCATGAAATCACGGTAGATGACGAATATTCTTGTTTATTATGTCTTCTTACTAAAAATGTTTAGTGATATGACAAAATACCAATATAATGCCAGTGATACGTCGTTTCACTAAACTAAATCTAGTAAAAAAGTCTAGTATTTATATTTCAATAAATCTGTGAAGACTGAGAGACAAATAAACAAAACCTTCAGAGAGAAACCCTCAAAGTACATCACAATACTACTTTCAGCAGTAAAATATAAGACACAGAAATAACTTTTCTTCAAAGAGCTCAACTACAGCTGAACGACGAGAAAATTCGCCGAAGCAATAGTAAAGTATTTAGATCGAATTCCTGTCTATTTGTAGGTAACCTTTGATTTCGGAGAAACTGATAATTTCTACTGTAAACACTAACAAAGTCAATTTAAATGGAATTTCTCGGAATGTTTTAACTACAAACTGTCTCTACTAGCACACATAATACAGCAGTATAATCTATACATATAATAAATCTGTAGAAAAGTCATTTTTGTACATTGAAGAAATTGAAACAAAAAATAGCCAGCGTGTGAAAAGATAAGTAACAGAACCCATTTCCATCATTTTTGAAATTTTTGTCTGTTTGTCTGTTTGTCTGTTTGTCTGTTTGTTTGTGCGCACATCACGTAAAATCTACGAATTCAATGCTGACAATGTTTATATACAAAAATTATACGCAACTTGAGGATTAACTTAGTTTTTGTTTCATCGAAATCGGTTCACTCTATCAAAAGATATGATTAATTTAGTGAGTTCAAGAAGTAAAATATTACGTTACGCAATTAAGTATAGTACTTGCAACGACATCTTAAGACTAAAAATAGAACTAATGTTGATAGTTGAAATCTAAATCCGATAGATGGCGTTGTGCAAATGACGTCATTTTCTGAATCGCGGTGTTAAGATTTTCCGCGCGAGGATGACGTCCACCGTGTTTACTAGGCAAATTGGGTTTCGTTAGGTGTCTTAAAAGTTCTTGCGTGTGTCGTAAAAGTTCTTTGGTTGCTTGGTTTATCGATTTTCTAAATTGGTCGAAAAAAAAGTATTTGCTTATCTTATTGGTTTCGTTTGGTCAACTTTGGTCATTGGTTTGAAGTACGAAGTAAAGATTGTATTTGATTTACTTCGTAGTTTGAATCCAATAGTGCCAATCGTTATACAGTAAGTTAGTGTTGCCAATTCGTTGAGTCACGACCACGAACAGACGATACGTTGTCACACTAGACTGTTCGACGCACCGATCTTTTAAGTTTGTAGGCTATTCAGTCATAAGTGTTGTTAGTTTTGTTTATTGCTTTAATTTTCCTTGAAAATGCCTCAAAGAAAAAAAACTAACCTTTCGCTGCGTAGCCGAAATGCGAAAAGGATGAGACTTTGTAGGTCTCAGGAATCGGAAGAAGATCGTGAAGCACGGTTATCTGCTAACCGAGAGCACATCGCTCTTTCACGTGAATCGGAAACGTTCACCGAAAGGGAGTCACGTTTAAGTTCACAAAGAACACGGACCGCGACTTTGCGGTCTCAAGAGAGTATCCAGGAACGCGAAGACCGGCTGTCTGCTGATCGGGAGCGCCACTCTCTCTCACGTGAGTCAGAGACATTCACAGAAAGGGAGTCGCGCTTAAGTTCGCAAAGAACTCGGACCGCGACTTTGCGTTCTCAAGAGAATATCCAGGAACGCGAAGTTCGGCTGTCTGCTGATCGGGAGCGCCAGTCTCTCTCACGCGAGTCAGAGACTTTCACAGAAAGGGAGTCGCGCTTAAGTTCGCAAAGAACTCGGACCGCGACTTTGCGTTCTCAAGAGAGTATCGAGGAACGCCAAGCACGTCTGTCATCTGACCGAGAGCGACACGCTCTCTCGCGCGAGTCTGAATCTCTCTCCCAAAGAGAAGAACGATTACAAATAGCTAGACATAACTATGTAGGTGTACAAAGAAACAATGAAAGTTATCTTGCATCTGAAAGGGAAAGAATAGATGAACTAAGACGAGCAGAAACAGCAGAACAACGTCAATCTCGCCTAGAAATAGAACGAGCTCGATACCATATGAATAGAGAAACAAATAGCGGAGCTGATGAGTCCATGGAAAATGACGATGCAAATATTTTATTACCTTGGGACAATAGGGAAAAATCAGGGTTCACATATTCGTCTAGAATTAATTATGCTGGCTTTACTTTCGTGGGTGACATGAGAGAAATTTGTAATTTTTGTCATGCTTTGAAATGGAGGAAAGAGACAGATGGAATGTGCTGCTCAAATGGAAAAATTGTTCTTCCAAATTTCCAAGATCCACCACACTTACTTAAAAGTCTCCTGAATGGCGATCATCCCCAGTCGAACCGTTTTTTGGATAATATTCGTTTATATAACAGTGCTTTCCAAATGACTTCCTTTGGGGCAAAACAAATAACGGAAGGACCGTTCATGCCAACCTTCAAAGTACAAGGTCAAGTTTATCACCTTATTGGATCTTTGCTGCCAGAAAATGAACCCAAATTTCTCCAAATTTATTTTGTATCCGATTACACGCAACAGCTCAATGTTAGAAATCACAATTTTCCCCAGCTCAATGCTGAGCTTTTGGGTCAACTTCAAGAATTGCTGCATCACGTTAACCAGTACGTTCGTGAATTCAAAGCTGCATTGGAGTCAATTCCACAAGGCAGCAATGATTTCAAAATTGTTATAAGTGCCGATAGACGTCCTGTGGGTGAACACCGTGGAAGACACAATGCACCCGTCGCAGATGAAGTTGCAGTTGTTTTAGTCGACCAGGAGTGTGAGAGACGTGATATCGTGTTGCGTACACGCGACGATCGCCTTCAACGCATTTTGGAAACCCACCGAGCTTACGACGCCCTGCAATATCCACTAATTTATTGTCATGGTGAAGATGGGTACAATTTTGGGCTGTACCAAGTGAACCCTACTACGAGAGTCACTAATTATCAAAAAAAAATATCTGCTCAACAATACTATTCCTACCTTTTACAAATAAGGCAAAACAGTTTCGTATATTTGCAACGATTTCGTGGTTTGTTCAGCCAATTTATTGTGGACATGTACGCAAAAATAGAAACTGAACGTTTAGTGTATATTCGCACTAACCAGCGACGGTTACGCGCTGAAGAATACGTGCACTTGCGGGACGCCATGCAATCAGATAATAACGTCGAAAACTTGGGTCGATTGGTTATTTTGCCATCCAGTTTCACAGGCGGTCCGCGGTATATGCACGAACGAACGCAAGATGCTTTTTGTTACGTCCGTAAATACGGCCGGCCGGACCTTTTTATAACATTTACAACAAATCCAAAGTGGACGGAGATTTGCCAGGCACTTCTCACAGGACAGGCGTCATACGACAGACATGACATTATTGCTAGGATTTTTCATTTAAAACTCAAAGTCTTGATTAATCTACTTACAAAGGAGAAAGTTTTCGGTTCAACTCTTTGTTTTATGTATAGCGTCGAGTGGCAAAAGCGTGGTTTACCCCACGCGCACATTCTTCTGTGGCTGGAAGAAAAAATTCGTCCCGATGCTATAGACAGTGTCATAAGTGCAGAATTTCCGGACTATAATGCAGATCCGATTTTGCATGACATAGTAAAAACACATATGGTTCACGGGCCATGTGGCCTCTTAAACAGGGAATCACCGTGCATGAAAGATGGTCAATGCTCAAAAAAATACCCCAGAGCACTGAAAGAACTAACTATGGCTGGGGAAAATGGGTATCCGCAATACCGGCGAAGATCACCGTCACAAGGTGGTTTCACAGCTACTGTCAGATTCCGTGGACAAGAAATAATTCTAAATAATAGTTGGGTGGTACCGTATTCTCCAGTTTTGTCAAACGCTTTTCAAGCACACATTAATGTTGAAATTTGTAATAGCGTCGAATCTATAAAATATATATGTAAATATGTTAATAAAGGTAGTGATCAAGCCATGATAGCACTAAGAAATAACAACCAATTTGATGAAGTGACAAGGTATCAATCTGGCCGATACATAAGCTCTTCGGAGGCAGTTTGGCGCATTTTGAGTTTCCCTATTCATGAAAGGTATCCGCCAGTCATCCATCTTGACGTGCACCTGGAAGGCGGGCAGCGAGTTTACTTTCAGCCAGAAAATGTGGCAGAAAGAATGAACAACCCAAGACAAACCACCTTGCTCGCATTCTTTCGCCTTTGCGAAAGAGACAATTTCGCTAAGTCTCTGTTGTACAATGAAGTGCCACATTATTATACTTATAACAAGCAGCAAGGTGTTTTTAATCGCAGGAGACGTGGAACTGCTGTAGAAGGCGAGTCCGGCATTTTTAAAGAACACGTGATTGGAAGAGTATACACGGTGCACCCAAATAATGCAGAGTGTTATTATTTACGCCTTCTTCTTCACACAGTGCGAGGACCTACTTCTTTTGCTGAGCTCCGCAAAGTGGACGATATAGAATATCCCACATTTCAAGCTGCTTGCCGCGCACGGCATTTATTAGATGGCGATCAGCATTGGGATGATGCTTTAGCCGAAGCATGCGTCAGTGATAGTCCACATCGTTTGCGCCATTTATTTGCCATTTTGTTGACATTTTGTGGCCTATCGGACGCTGGGCAGTTGTGGCAAAAATATAAAGACGCGTTTGCCGAAGATTTTTTGAGACAGCAAAATATAAATAGTGAAACTTCTGACCAAGTACGTGAAAGCTGCCATAATAGGGCTTTGCTGGCTATACAAGATATAGTTACAAGTATAGGAGGGAACCCCCTCAGTCAATACGGCTTGCCGACACCGACAGTTGGTGGGGAACGAATTAATAGGGAGTATACATCTGAAATAAATTACAACCCCGAAGAGTTAGCAGAAATATTGCGAAATGGCTGTTCAAATTTGACGACAGAACAACGTCAAATCTTTGATAGAGTATGCTGTAGTGTAGAACATTCATTAGGAGAAATGCTGTTTTTAGATGCACCTGGTGGAACAGGTAAAACTTTCCTCACTAAAGTTATCTTGGCTCAAATAAGGAGCCAAAACAAAATTGCCCTTGCCGTCGCTTCCTCAGGAATAGCTGCCACTTTATTACCAGGAGGAAAAACTGCACATACAACATTTAAAATACCAATCGACTTGGACCGCACAGAAAACCCTGTTTGCAACGTGTCTCGCAATAGTGATAAAGCAAGGGTTTTACGCGATTGCGCCCTTATCGTTTGGGACGAGTGTACGATGGCAAATCGTAAAGCTGTGGAAGCTGTAGATAGAACGTTGCGAGATATAAGACAAAATGACCGACCGATGGGAGGCTTAACGGTGCTATTCTGTGGAGACTTCAGGCAGACACTCCCTATAATACCCAGAGGAACGAGGGCCGATGAAATAGGTGCCTGTTTAAAGAGCTCTATTTTATGGCGTAGTGTCATATTAACTAATTTGAGCTTTAATATGCGAGCATATTTGGGAGGTGACGCAAACGCGCAGGTTTTCTCAAATTTACTACTTCAAATTGGTAACGGCACATACCCGACTCAAGAAGGAGGTAAAGTAACTTTAGTCGAAAGCCTGTGTTCTTCTGTTGCCTCACAGCAGGAACTCATTTCCTCTGTATACGGAGATCCATCAGAGATCTCGAACCATGACGCTGCTTGGCTATGCCAACGAGCTATTTTGGCACCTCGCAACGACCAAGCAGCAGCAATAAATTCTCAAATATTGGTACATGTTTCTGGAGAAAGTAGGGAATATTTATCTATTAACACGGTTTTAGAAGAAGGAGATGCCACCCACTATCCAGTAGAGTTTTTAGACTCTCTAAATACACCAGGTCTTCCAGCACACAAAATTTATTTAAAAGTCGGAGTACCAATCATTCTACTCAGAAATTTAAGCCCACCAAAACTATGCAATGGAACTCGGTTGAGAGTAACAAATCTCCAACGAAATGTCATCGAAGCCGAAATCTTAACAGGTTGCGGCTCCGGTGATGTTGTTTTCATTCCCAGGATACCCATTATCCCCAATAATTTTCCGTTTACTTTCAAACGTGTGCAATTTCCTGTAAGCCTCTGTTACGCTATGACTATTAATAAAGCCCAAGGCCAGACGTTATCCGTTGCGGGTGTAGACCTTACTTTTGATTGTTTTTCACACGGCCAACTCTATGTTTCTCTATCACGTGTTAGCAACCCAAACAACCTTTTTGTATATGCTCCGGGTAATTCCACCGCTAACATAGTATATAGAGAAGCATTAACGTAATCAACTATACCAAAGTCAGGACTCTTATCTAAATCATCAAAAAGGTGATATACTCTTATCTAAACGACGTTGTTTTGTTCTCGACAACCACGCGAACGAAGTCGCGGGCACAGCTAGTATTAACTATATCTCCTATAAAGGCATGAATGCAGTTTCTTAACAGGCTTTCTGTTTTAAAACAATATTAAATTTTACTTTTTACAGTTCACAAAGCCTTCAGTCAAAAGCAACAAGGTCGAAAAGCCTGGGAAAATTGTCTCGCTTCTAACTGAATAAACTTGGTCGTTTAGAACGCAAGCCATGTGTGTATGCCCGCAAAACAAACACTAATAATTGAGTAGGTAGTCCGGCTTTGGATATTACAGTTTCATTATTTTCTCTATTTGCTAAGAGCGGTTATTAAAAACTCTTTGTGACTAGCCATAGATTATTTATTTATGACAAATTTTACGCACACGTAAAACACGCTAAAAAGTCAGACTGAATTAATGCCTAAAGCATTTTCTACCAAGACCCGGGCCTGCGGACGGCGAGCAGTGGGTAGCTCGCCGTCCGATCAGCACCAGGCCCGTGAGTCAGCGGCGCGTAGTGTTCCACGCGCGCCTCAAAGAGATGTTGTCAGCCACCACTGACGGGGCCCATCGTGGCCGGTGCTTGCATGCCTAGGGGTTTTTTTTTTTTTTTTTTTTGGGGGGTGGGAAATCTTATGACTCTTTCCGCTCTGGGGTGGAGCGGAAGGGCGAGTCAGACTCTTACTGACTAAAACCCACTCCTGTTCCTCCCTGCCCTACGCGCCCGGGGGCGAGGTAACTCTTTCGAATTTATCCTCCACCCCCGGGCAGGCACTGGCCGTGGCAGGCCCCGTCCTTTGCTGACAACTCTTTGAGGCGCGCGTGGAACACTACGCGCCGTCGACTCTCGGGCCTGGTGCTGATCGGACGGCGAGTTACCCGCTACTCGCCGTCCGCAGGCCCGGGTGCATGCCTAGGGGTAGCGGATAAATTCTGAAAATGAGTTACCGCACCCCTGGGCACTCAGGCAGGGAAGGAACAGGGGTGGGTTTTAGTCAGTAAGAGTCTGACACGCCCTCCCGCTCCACGCAGAGCGGGAGAAGTCATTAGATGATTTCCCACCCCCCCAAAAAAAAAGGCATTTTCTGCCAATCGACCTTACGGTGGTGCAGGCACAGAACATGGCAGTTGCATTTTATATAATAAGCAAACAGAGAAAAAAAAATACTATAGTAAATACATACATACTTAAATACATAGATGTCGTAGCAGGAGGCTGTAGATTAAAAACTTCTTACATTTGTCACTGACTGGCGATCGTGAGGTGGAACACAAAATGACGGTGTTTTTTGGCGGGATTTCTTCGAGTGAAGTTCAGTGGCTGTTTTTATTATTCGCAAATAATTGATTCCTAGTGGATATTGTGATGGAAAATTGGTGTAGTTTTGTGTCTCAAGTGTCAACGCAAATGGACAATATGTGGAATCTTTGAAACAGGCGCGATCTCGGTAAAATAGAGCTGAGAATTTTATTGTAGTATTGACTACCTCAGCGAAGTTTGCCGAGAAGGTTGACTCGACACATTTGTTGCCAAATACTGCAAAAAACATTAGAATGTGTTGCATCTGCATTCTAATGAAAAAAATAAAAATACACTACTGATGACTACGTAAGACTAGGCAATATGGTCAAAAGACTATAGCCTTCCCTTCGGGGTAGATAAAAATAAAAAAAGTGTTCGAACAACCTGACGACCTGCATCCATTGGCATTGCAAAATATTTGTAATTGATGTAATTCAAAGGTTTACTATAAAATTAAAAGAAGATTACGCTGTCTGTTCGTTGTGTTATTTACTGTTTAAAAATGTACGAGGAGGAAGGCGTGCCAAGAAGTAACATTCCTGTTTTCTCCCCGTCACACATATGTAACCAAAATCATAAATTTTGCGTGTTTGTGACACAAAAGAGACACCTTTGTGTCAGGGTATTTTTAAAAATCTGTGAAAAAAATTACGAAGTTTTTTTATTTCTGTGGGTTTGTTTTGGTTTTTTAAGTAGGTCGTAGTAAGTGATTGTGTGTGGATGTTGTTTACATTGAAACCGTGAAAAAAAAACTTGTTGTAAATAAAATAAAAAATAAATAAAAAACTAGTTTTATTTGGCTATAGAAACAAGCCACCACTAAACTAGTAATATATACAAGCTCGTGTTATGCAAATAAGTATAAAAGCAAAGAAAACGAAAAAACCCAGTAGAGGAAAACTTTATATCAAAGTAGGCCACACATTCCCGAAACTTTCGCCCATACAAATATTCCTATTACCTCAATTGTAAGAACAATAAAATTCGAACGTGTCTCGTAACATTCATTTTTCTTAAGCATAAATTACACTCCAAACGCTCCCTTTGAACTCCATCCTTTTTTATTAAGTTGTCCCATAAAAGGGACGTCTGCCAACCTTTTTATTAAAAGGTTATAAATGAAAAAAAAAAAGATTGTGTTCGTTGAAACGGAAGTGGGCACTTGTGTAACGAACCTTAAATTAATTATTATTGGGCTAAGCACTCTCAAACTGATTATTTCGATGGATAATTCTTTTGATCTGAACGAAAATAAGGAAATGTTTGCGCTAATATTTTAAACGTTCCCGAAATGGGTCAATGATTTTACGAGAGAACGACTTTTAAAAGTGGAAATGGCGACTCTGCTGGAACCGGTGATGGTAGCCACAAAAACGCATAAAGTCAAATTAATCTTGTTGACGGATAGCAATAATTTAAATAAAATAAAATAAAGGCGAATAAATAAAACGGTAATGTGTGTAAGCTTTTAACATTTCGGTGGAAAGCCAAAGAGACATAAAACAAATTGGTGTAAAAAATAATATACGGTTTTTATTTAATTATAAGGTGTTTTCATTCAGATTTTAATTATTTCGCTTAAAACAATGAAGCGGCTATTTTATTATTTTTATTATGAAACTAGAAGAAATTAATAATAAAAACTCTTTCCTCATTCAACGTCGATATGACAGTGCAGTGGCAGTTGCTAGAGCAGTGGTGGCCCAGTGGTATTGGCCGCGACTTACAAATTGAAGGTCGTGAGTTCAAACCCAGGCAGGCGCTTTACTTTGTGTAAATTATTTCATCACCACTGCTCTTAAAACGTTGAAGGAAAACATCGTGAGGAAACCGGCATGTCCTAGAACCGAAAATTTGTAAGACATGTGACATCCACCAACCCGCATTAGGCCCGCGTGGTGGATTACGGCCCACACCCTCTCACAGAGAGGAGGCCTGCGCCCCAGCAGTGGGGACAATAAAAGGCTGATGATGATGACAGTGCTTAAGAAAAAATCTCTTTTTCGACAGAATTATTTAAAAAAAAACTTCTAGAACTTGTTTTTGTATTTAATGAAAATAATAGACTGTACCTGTACGGAAAACTCGACCAAAATCATTTAACATCCTGCGTGTAAAATAAAGCTTACCCCACGACCCCGCAGCAGCCCATCAAACATCTACAGGTACACAGTAATGAAACTGCACTCAGACATGCTGATAATGAAGTTAGCCCCCCTCCTGTCTGTTTTGGAAACAATTAGGCATTATTATAGAGCCTAATAGGAGGGCGCTACCGCAATGCTCCCCTCTTCAATAACAATACATTGTTATAGGTTGGTATATTTTATGTATATGTACAGTCGACGAAAAAGATTTGTGTTACTACAACTACTTTTGAAGATATTTTCTTCTGAATAGATCTTATTAAATAAGACTAATAATATGAAATAATTACCCATATTAGATGTTCGGTTCCATAAGTAGTAGAGGGAAATCTAATTTAATGTTTTTTGTGTAACAGTTATAGGCAAATTAATTCCAAACAACCTTTTTTTTTGTTCGGGGTGGGAAATCATCCAATGACTTCTACCGCTCTGGGTGGAGCTCGGCGTGTCAGACTTTTACCGACTAAAACCCACCCCTTGTTCCTTCAGTTGCCTGAGTGCCAAGGGCCGCGGTAACACTTTTTCGAATTTATCCACGACCCCAGACAGGCATCGGCCTACCCGGGCCTGCGAATGGCGAGCATTGGGTAGCTCGCCGTCCGATCAGCACCAGGTCCGTGTTCCACGCGCGCCTTAAAGAGATGAGTGTCAGCCACCACTGACGGGGCCCATCGTGGCCGGTGCCTGCATGCCTAGGGGTAGCGGATAAATTCTGAAAATGAGTTACCGCACCCTTGGGCACTCAGGCAGGGAAGGAACAGGGTTGGGTTTTAGTCAATAAGAGTCTGACACGCCCTCCCCGGGAGAAGTCATAAGATGATTCCCCACCCCACCAAAAAAAAAAAGGCAGTCATCGGCCTTACGGGCCCCGTCAGGTATTGCTGACAACTCTTTGAGGCGCGTGTGGAACACTACGCGCCGTTGACTCTCGGGCCTGGTGCTGATCGGGCGGCGAGCTAATTCCAACCAACCCTGTTACCCCATATTTCTTACTTGCAATCCAAACTAATGTTGGCTATACTTTCCTATAGGTATGAGACAATAATTATCTCATATTGGTGAAAGGTGTCTCATTTCCATCTTACAGAGATTACAGACGGGCAGGCTGGCGGAAAAAACTGCAAAATAAGAAAACTAAAGGCTGATTGTATGATAAGTCACATTTTTGATGTAGAAAAATAGCCTGCCATCAGTCATCTGGTTTCGTTAGCGTTTGGCGTGATGGCCCAACGCTCACCTTTGACTGGTGTCTGATGACGTCTGTTACAGAAATATAGTGACAACTGTATACAATTCAGATTTTAGAAAGTTTTCGTACGATGTATCGATTTTTCACAACTTTAACGTGTGACCCACGCGGCCGGTAGCACTAATTTTCACAATTGTAACGTGTGACTCACGCGGCCGGTAGCACTATTTTTCACAACTATAACGTGTGACCCACGCGGCTGGTAGCACTATTTTTCACAACTATAACGTGTGACCCACGCGGCTGGTAGCACTATTTTTCACAATTGTAACGTGTGACCCACGCGGCCGGTAGCACTATTTTTCACAACTGTAACGTGTGACTCACGCGGCCGGTAGCACTATTTTTCACAACTGTAACGTGTGACCCACGCGGCCGGTAGCACTATTTTTCACTATTGTAACGTGTGATCCACGCGGCCGGTAGCACTATTTTTCACAACTTTAACGTGTGACCCACGCGGCCGGTAGCACTAATTTTCACAACTGTAACGTGTGACCCACGCGGCCGGTAGCACTATTTTTCACAACTGTAACGTGTGACCCACGCGGCCGTTAGCACAATTTTTCACAATTGTAACGTGTGACCCACGCGGCCGGTAGCACTAATTATCACAACTGTAACGTGTGACCCACGCGGCCGGTAGCACTATTTTTCACAACTGTAACGTGTGACCCACGCGGCCGGTAGCACTATTTTTCACAACTGTAACGTGTGACCCACGCGGCCGGTAGCACTATTTTTCACAACTGTAACGTGTGACCCACGCGGCCGGTAGCACTAATTTTCACAACTGTAACGTGTGACCCACGCGGCCGGTAGCACTATTTTTCACAACTGTAACGTGTGACCCACGCGGCCGGTAGCACTATTTGCATGCATGACGATCTTGATCGATAGTTTATACTACTCGCAAATTAATTTTGAAGTTTCAGAAAGTAGTTGCAAGTTAAATATCTTTTTTGGCAGCCACGCCAAACGCTTAGGAATCCGGATGACTGACGGCAGGCTATTTCTCTATACAAGAAATGTGACGTAATATCCAAAACCGGCCAAGTGCGAGTTGGACTCACACACGAAGAGCATAAAAAACACAGGTAATAGAAACGTGTTTTCATGATCCGTAATAGGTAGACTGTAAAATTTTCACACAGCGTGTATTTCTATAGCCGAGGGAAACCCCCTTAATTTTTAATTAATTTTTTTTATAGCGACAACTGAAATACACCTGTGAAAATTTCAACTGAGTAGCTATTACGGATCGTGAGATACCACCCGCTGACAGACGAACGGACAGCAGCGGCATAGTAATAGGGTCCCGTGTTGGTTACCCTTCGGGTACGGAACCCTGAAAATCAGCCTTTAGAAAATGCTTGCAATTTTTTGTCGCCCAGACTAGTAGATCTATGGTCAAATCATCTTTACTAAACTAATGTCAACCAATACAGAAGATATAACAGCAGATTTACTCAAGCCTCACTAACATAGAGCACAAACAAAAGACGACACACAAACGTAACTGTCATTCCTACCTATATAATAAATTGTCACAACGAGCCCCGTCCAATTAGTGCACTAGTTACAAAACAATGTTAGTGCCCCCACACACGGTGCACAAACACTGGCGTGCACACGACGCGTCGAAGCGTGCTAGCTGTCTTGTGCAGGTGATTGCTAATAGACAAACGGATGGTACATATTTGGTACAGTATTATGATTCAGTGTGCTGAGGTGAGGGTTGTGTGATGGGACATTTAGGTATGTTTTGTTTCGGTTGTAGTGGGAAAATATTGTAGTAGCAAATAACATTACACAGACCTACAGCAAAATAGCTTTTTTGGTGATTTTCTTGATTTTGGTGTGCTGTTACTGGAAAAATGGTTATAAAATGCCGTGTACCTAATCAGAATTTAAAAAAAAGTGTTTTTTCATTTTTTATAGCAATTTAGATTGAAGGCTTTAATTTAACATAGAATCACTATCACTACATATTATAAAACAAAGTCCCCCACCGTGCCTGTACGCGATAAACTCAAAAATTACTGAACGATTTTTCATGCGGTTTTCACCAACAGACAGAGTGATTTATGAGGAGGGTTTCACTCTGTCTGTGGTGTAGGTATAGGTGTAGATATAATGTGTACCCGAGCTAAGCTGGGGCGGGTCGCTAGTATGAAACAAACTTGAGTCTGATTGTAATAAGTTAAAAAAAAAAACACTTTCGAGTTCTAAGAAAAACTTTGTTTGTTGTTGAAGCGTGATAATCGAAACCAGACTTATAAGAGAAAATTGCTGAACAACACAACAACACAACACGCACACAACAACAAAACTGTCTAACTAATACGGTTCATGAGATACAGCCTGGTGACAGACGGACAGACAGACAGACAGACGGACGGACTGCGGAGTCTTAGTAACAGGGTCCCGGTTTACCCTCTGGGTATGTAGGTAACACTAAAAAACGTTTTCCCTCCAAGATAGCGGACTAGATAAGTTGTATGCATTCCCATAATATGAAGTGAAATGAAAGGGTTATAGAAGTGAAAGGGTTGGGTTGGGTTGGGGTTGTGAGAAGAACAAAAAAGTGTGTTTTTTATATTTTTTTTAAAACAACAGAAAATTATTTATTACTTGAATAAACCAATTTTTACGTTATTTCTATAAATGTATGTTGTAAAAAACTCTAACGTGACCGAAAAAACTGATTTCAGATTTGTGTTAAGGAGGTCCCAAAACCTTGTAAATCAACACTGATGTAGAGGATCCACCATCACCCCGGTGTTGAAAATGGCGCCATCACTCTGACCATAGCAAATTACAGCTAGCATAGTTCGTTTTTGTTATGTCCTAAAGTATGCTTTATTATGTCCTAAGTATGTCTTTTCATGTCCTAAGTATACCTTATTATGTCTAAAGTATGCCTTATTATGTCCTAAGGATGTTTTCTTATGTTTTAACTACGTATTGTTATGTTTTAAGTATCATAAGAATAAAGGTAAAAATATGTTCAATGTCAAGGTTTATGAGGTAACTTTTTTGTATAGCGCAAGTAGTGCATGCCACAGCGCTATAAATTAACCAATTGTGTTAAAGTCCGTAGTAAGAAATTTCGGCTAGTCAGCGATTGGTTGATCATATTCATGCTTCTCATGATTGGCTACAGACAGTGGAAAGTTTTCGGAGTCCACCATGTTGTTTTATGTACATATTGAAATACATATGTAAAGTTCCTTTGTTTTTATTGTAGTTTATAGATTTGTGAGAATGTGAATTTAGAATCTAATAGTAAAGTATAACGTAGATTCAGTTTGTCCTTCGAATACATATTTTGTATTATGTATAAATGTCAGTTTTGTCGTTAGAAAGACAAGTAAATATGTAAAGTAAATATGCAGGTGTTCATTACATAAGAGATAAGTTGAGACTTCTCTGATTGGTTGTCATCAAAATGTCAGAATACCTGTGATTGGTCGAACGTTAATGTTCAAGTTAATTTGTAAAATTAACAAAATGTATTGGCTGTCCGGGTCGGCATTAGCTTCACTACGTGCCCCATAGAATTTGGGTGATATATATAGGCGCCCCTGGCAGTCAAAATTATGCCGAGGTCCGTACCCCAAAGGGGGTGCCCTCAGCGTAGTCGCAATTAGTTTAAGTATAAGTCCTGGCTGGAGGCTTTAATAATAATTAAAACCACCACGGGCACGTCCGCTTAAGCAGTCGACAACCACTATGGTTGAACTGCGAGTTTCAGACACAAAAAAAAAAAAAAAAAAAACAGTCAAAATTAGTCTCTC
This sequence comes from Polia nebulosa, assembly GCA_951329385.1. Lineage (NCBI taxonomy): Eukaryota > Metazoa > Arthropoda > Insecta > Lepidoptera > Noctuidae > Polia > Polia nebulosa. Next base: position 8,381,707 of record OX589588.1, on the reverse strand, counting down.
AGCGTTAGTGACTCAAGTGAGCTCGTAGGCCTCTGGCTTCGCTCCTATCGCCTAGTACCACACCTTGTACGGCGGTTTAAAGTGTCTTGTACCACTCCTTGTACAGACATTAGTTACTGTCCACTATTGGGGCAGTAATTCATATTGTGTTTTCAACTGTAATTCTGTGTAAACCTGTGCTTCATTTGACTCTTACCATTTACCTTTATTTTATGTACCATTATACCATTTTATATTTCAATCTGTGTATCAATTGATTGACCCACTTGCTCATTTCATCACACGTGAGTGTCGCGAGACAACAATACGCCAGTCACACACAAATCCTTCAACCCTCGCGCCTATCGCGAAAAGCATCGTCAACAATTTGGTCCTTCGTTCGCCGGATTGTGTGTTGTGACTGGGTATTATGAGTGAGCATAGTGCGGTCACGACAAGAAGCAAGTCAAGAAGAATGGCCAGTACAAGACACCTAGAGTCGGACTCGGGCGTGCCCAGTGAGAGGGCGCCCGCCTCACCATCAATGGCACCAACGACATCGTCATTCCCCACGCCGGCAATACCTCTGGTGGGTGGTCGAATAGTAGATCACCGTAATGTGAAAGCACCAGAGGTAACGCCACGAAGAGGCCGTGGAAGGGGAGAGTCGAAAGAGCCCAGTGTCGCCGCCTCATCCAGGAGCGGGCAGAGCCACTCCACGTACCTGAGGAGGAAGGCGGAGTACGAGGCACAACGGGAGTTGGTGCGCCTCAGAGAGGGGCTGGTGAGGAAGAAGCTGGAGGTCGATCTTGCAGAGATAGACGCTGAGAACTCATCGGGTACGGACGAGGAGGGGACTACAACCCGACGTGTCGAACAGTGGATGGACACGACTCCACAAATAGATGAACGTCAAGAGTCATCGGAGTGCCGTGTACCGTCCACACTCGCCGTACCTACACCTAGTGACGCGCATGTGCAAGTGACCGCGTCGGCGCCCGCTTCGTACAGCGGAGCGCCCGCGACCGCGTCGGCGCCCGCTTCGTACAGCGGAGCGCCCGCGACCGCGCCCGTTACGTATACCGGTGCGCCCGCGACGTATGTTACACGCGCCGCGACGCCAAGTGCCGCGGTGGCGACGAAAGTTAGTTCCTGCGCTACGACAGCGCCCGTGCTACGGTGTGTGCCCAGTGAAGAAAGACGACCACCCACAGTGTCAGTGCAGTTTGCGGATTCAGTGTTGGCGGCGCCAACTCGTGAGGTTGCTGGTCCGCAGACATCAGCAGCAAGGGGGGCGTAAATTGGGGGCACGAGCCCGAGGACGCGGAGCGCAAGCCGAGGGACAACCGTTTCGACCAGTTGGCCGACGCTATTGCAAGCATAGCTCGGCCACGCCCGGTGCCAAGGCAGGCTTACGAGCTGCCCATGTTTGGTGGCAACCCGGCAGACTGGCTCGCATACAAAAATATGTTTTGGGAGACGACGGCCCAGTACAACTTCAAGTCATACGAGAACCTAGCTCGGCTGCGAACGTCGTTACAAGGCGACGCAAGGCGGGCAGTGGAAGACCTGCTGCGCACATGTTTAAATCCAGCCGACATAATGAGGGCGCTCGACGAGGAGTTCGGCCATCCGAACCTATTATTGGAATGTGCCATCAGGAAAGTGCGTGCATTACCGAAGATCACCGAAAGTGGACGTGAGTTGCGTACGTTCTCCACCACGGTACGTAATTGTGTGTCGTTATTAAGGAACATAAACGCGAATGGATATCTCAACAACCCACAGCTGGTAAGTGAATTGTTGTCTAAACTTACACCTATACAACGTGCTCAGTACGGGGATTTTGCGATGGGGGTGGCATCGTCACAGGGCATTGATGTCAGAGTGTCACCTAGCCTAGAGTTACTGTCAGAATTTCTAGTGCACCTAGCCAGGGCTACTTCATATTATGTACAATTAGACTTGCCTAGCCCTGGCCCAGCTGTTAATATAAAATCTAGATCTGCTGTGCCTAATAATAGAAATAATAATCAAAATTATAATAAACAAAAGTTGTTCGTACAAGCTGAAGCTGACACTGGAAAAACAGCTGATGCTGACAAACAAACAGCTGATGTTAAAATTGAGTATAAATGTTCCTTATGTCAGAAAACGCACACTCTACTGCATTGCGAGAGATTCGCTAGATTAAATAGTGAAGAGAGGTGGAGACACGTCAAAAGTACGCGGGTATGTTTTAAATGTCTAGTTAAAGATCACCCACGTATCCACTGTCGAGGTAAAAGGTTTGAAAAATGCAACGCGGCACACCATGTAATGTTACACCAAGAGAGACACGAATCGGTAACCAACATGCGAGGTAATGTAGGTAGTGCTCTCTTGAAAGTTATACCAGTGACGGTAAAAGTTGGCAACAACATTAAGAAATGTTACGCCCTATTGGACGACGGGGCCACTGTGTCTTTGGTGGACAAGAGTCTAATTGGAAATGTTAAAGGTGTCCAAAAACCAATTAGAATCCAAAGCGCACGTGGTATCGAATTGTATGATTCCAGTTCGAAAGTTATTAAACTGTCAGTACGCGAAGCTACAAATAAAACGTTTAATATTATGTGTCGCACGTTACAGGACCTGGACCTGCCGGCGCAGTCGGTGCCTGCTGGCATCATGGAGGAGCATCGCCACCTCCGTGACTTGGGCTGCAAAGAGATGTTGGGAGCCAAGCCGCTGCTGCTGATCGGGCAGGACAACTGGGAGCTACTCGCCAGTGAGGGGACACGCCGGGGAAAGTCTGGTAAGCCGGTTGCCTCTCTCACGAAGTTAGGGTGGGTGGTTCATGGCCCTCTAAGGAGGGTGTGCACCACCAACAATGTTCAGTATGTTAATTGTATGTCCAGCTCATTGCCCATGTTGCCTGATAGGGTCGAGCAACAGTTTGACCTGGGGCCAATAGGGTTAGCTCCGGGTAAACACAGGGTTAGTGGGCCAACTGCTGCCATCTTGGGGTCGACACCTAGGGGGTCGACAGATGGCAAGCCATGTGAAGTCATGCAACGCCACTGCCATCTTGGGGTCGACACCGAGTGAGTCGACAGATGGCAAGCCAAATGTAGTATGTAATGTAGAGTGCAAGCTGCGCCGTGATGGTGACTGTGCAGCTGCAATATGTAAGCAGATAGACGGGTCACTCGAGGGGTATACCTCCAAGGTAGGAGGCAAAGTAGGCCATACAGGATGGTGCCCGTCTCACCATGCTGCCGTACCTATTAAAGGTACACATGTTAAATATATGTATGTATGTCGACGTTTGGTGGGTGGTAACATGGCGGCCAGGTCAGTTTGGCGCCTCACTCGTAGGGAGGAGGTAAGGCCGCGTAGGTCGCCAAGGATACTGGCGCGCTGTACTGCTGCTCCACCCAACAGTATATCCAGCGCAGGGGTAATGAGTTGGGTATACAATTATGTAAACAATAGGTTTGTGTCTCACCATTTGGGTGATACGTACTCGCTGAGTGGGAGAGGGGACTGGCGCTGGGTTTCTTCGGCGGAGAACCCAGCTGACGTGGCAACCAGGTTGTCATGGCCGATAGGTAGTAATGCGTGGCTATCGGGTCCCGCCTTTCTTTGTTGTCCACAGGAGCGGCGGCAGGCATGTTCCGACTTGGGGTCAGGAGGTGCCGACGCTGAGCGGGTACAGTGTACCCACAGACACAAGCAGCGCTTGCTAGCGAGAGTGCTAGCCCGGTTCGGCAGACGACGCAAGCGGCGTCGGGACGCCACACTCTCCGCAGAAGACCGTTACGCAGTCGAGGTAGCAGCACTTGCAGAGGGCAAGCAGCTGCCACACAGAGTGGAACCGGAAATGTCAAAATGTCAAGCGTGCCGGCCGGCTCGAGATAAGCCGGCGGCGCCAAATTATGTGAGACCTGCCGGCCGCAAGGCCGCAGGTGACGCGACGCGCTTTTGTGCGTTGCGGGGTCGACTGTTTCGGCCCCATGGAGGTCAGCATGGGAAGGCGCCGGGAGACCAGGTGGGGCGTGTTGTGCACGCGCCTCGCCACACGCGCTGTCAACGTGGAGTTGGCGGCCTCGCTGAGCGCCGACTCAGCCATTCTCGCCCTGCGGCGCCTAGTGGCGCATGTACTCCGACAAGGGTGCTAACTTTGTCGGGGCCAACTCCGAGCTTCGTGCTGCGCTGCGGGACCTGGACCACACCCGGGTCCAAGAAGGAGCCGTCGGCCGGGGCATAGCCTGGCACTTCAACCCTCCCGCGGCCCCACACATGGGTGGCTGCTGGGAGCGTCTAGTGCGTTCAGTAGAGAACGCCCTCAAGGCGACGCTGCGAGAGCGCGCGCCACGTGAGGAGGTCCTTTACACCCTCCTCACCGAGGTCGAGCTGATCGTCAACAGCCGACCTCTGTGTTATGTCTCTGACGACGTGAGCCATCCCGTCGTTTTGACACCCAATCATCTCCTGCTGGGCTCAGCCGCGGGAGATGCTCCGTACGTGCGCCCTGATCCGGGCGACATCGACTCGCGACGCATGTGGCGTCGTGTCAGCGCGTTGGCTGTCCTCTTCTGGCGTCGGAGGCTGCGTGAGCTTCTTCCGGCTCTGCAGCGGCGACAGAAGTGGACGAGCGACGTGCCCAACATCAAGGTCGGCGACGTCGTGCTGGTGACAGACGAGAATAGGCCACGTAACCAGTGGGTAAAAGGAATAGTTAAAAATGTAAGTCCCGGGATGGACTCTGTTGTTAGAGTAGTCGACGTGGAAACGACTTCGGGGGTCTTACGTAGACCTGCGGTCAGGGTGATTGTGCTTCCTACCGACGGTAGCGTGATCGGTTGAAGCCTCTCACGGGGGGTGGTATGTAGAGGATCCACCATCACCCCGGTGTTGAAAATGGCGCCATCACTCTGACCATAGCAAATTACAGCTAGCATAGTTCGTTTTTGTTATGTCCTAAAGTATGCTTTATTATGTCCTAAGTATGTCTTTTCATGTCCTAAGTATACCTTATTATGTCTAAAGTATGCCTTATTATGTCCTAAGGATGTTTTCTTATGTTTTAACTACGTATTGTTATGTTTTAAGTATCATAAGAATAAAGGTAAAAATATGTTCAATGTCAAGGTTTATGAGGTAACTTTTTTGTATAGCGCAAGTAGTGCATGCCACAGCGCTATAAATTAACCAATTGTGTTAAAGTCCGTAGTAAGAAATTTCGGCTAGTCAGCGATTGGTTGATCATATTCATGCTTCTCATGATTGGCTACAGACAGTGGAAAGTTTTCGGAGTCCACCATGTTGTTTTATGTACATATTGAAATACATATGTAAAGTTCCTTTGTTTTTATTGTAGTTTATAGATTTGTGAGAATGTGAATTTAGAATCTAATAGTAAAGTATAACGTAGATTCAGTTTGTCCTTCGAATACATATTTTGTATTATGTATAAATGTCAGTTTTGTCGTTAGAAAGACAAGTAAATATGTAAAGTAAATATGCAGGTGTTCATTACATAAGAGATAAGTTGAGACTTCTCTGATTGGTTGTCATCAAAATGTCAGAATACCTGTGATTGGTCGAACGTTAATGTTCAAGTTAATTTGTAAAATTAACAAAATGTATTGGCTGTCCGGGTCGGCATTAGCTTCACTACGTGCCCCATAGAATTTGGGTGATATATATAGGCGCCCCTGGCAGTCAAAATTATGCCGAGGTCCGTACCCCAAAGGGGGTGCCCTCAGCGTAGTCGCAATTAGTTTAAGTATAAGTCCTGGCTGGAGGCTTTAATAATAATTAAAACCACCACGGGCACGTCCGCTTAAGCAGTCGACAACCACTATGGTTGAACTGCGAGTTTCAGACACAAAAAAAAAAAAAAAAAAAACAGTCAAAATTAGTCTCTCAGCGTTAGTGACTCAAGTGAGCTCGTAGGCCTCTGGCTTCGCTCCTATCGCCTAGTACCACACCTTGTACGGCGGTTTAAAGTGTCTTGTACCACTCCTTGTACAGACATTAGTTACTGTCCACTATTGGGGCAGTAATTCATATTGTGTTTTCAACTGTAATTCTGTGTAAACCTGTGCTTCATTTGACTCTTACCATTTACCTTTATTTTATGTACCATTATACCATTTTATATTTCAATCTGTGTATCAATTGATTGACCCACTTGCTCATTTCATCACACGTGAGTGTCGCGAGACAACAATACGCCAGTCACACACAAATCCTTCAACCCTCGCGCCTATCGCGAAAAGCATCGTCAACAACTGAAGTAAAAAAAAACAGTTGCGCTCTTGCCGACAGAAGTCAAAACATGAACATAAATGCCCAACGCGCCTAAAGAAGTTTTCACTTCAAAAACATCAAATTTGTCTGTGATTAATAATACGTTTACTTGATTGATTGAGATTTGATTGTCACAGACAAATTTGGTGTTTTTTGCATTATTAATTTTTCAGAAGTTTTTTAAAATTCACTATGTATAACCTCGCCCCAGAAACCAGGAATTTCACAGTAGCAGCTTTGAGTCTGACTGTGTCCGGTTATTTGATTATACACTGGGCTCGCTTGTCTATACGTTCATTTCACTTGAAGAGGCTCGAAACTGGCGAATCTAGAAACCTCTGCTTACTTACCCCTTCCACGAATTCCTACAGGTGAGCTGATATACATGATTTTCATGAAAGCTTAAGCGGCATATTATATTGTGCCCGCTGCTGGGACACAGGCCTCTCTGTGAAAGGGCGTGGGCTGTAACACCACGAGCGCCCAATGTGGGTTGGTAGATGTCTTCGAAGTTTTGATCCTAGAACATACCGGTTTCCTCACGATGTTTTCCTTCGCCGTTTTATTAAAGATTATGTAGGTATATTCCTGTAATATAACATGAAACTTTCTGTTATTATAACGGTAAATATATCACAAATTCTTTGTATTAACGTCGGCGCAAACTTTCCTTATTAAGGACAAACTTGGACGTGTAATCCTTCTTAGAAATAAAACAAAACTAATTACAGTTTATATGTCTCTGATATGGGTTAGATCTTGGATATTTCTTCTGATGTGATAAGATAACTTTTAATTTATTAATGTGATACAGAAGTGATACAAAATAAAGGCCGAGCGAGGCGCTCGCTCGCTCGCTCTCGTTGCTCATGCCTGACTGTCAGAATCAGCGGAGAACATTATCAGCCATCTTTAAGACACGCTGGACATTATTTTCCAGGGTACCAGATTCCGAGTCGCAAATTCGGAGTCCCAGATTCCGAGTCCCAGGTCCAAGCTCCCAGATTCAGGAAACCCGAATATGGAGGGGGAAGATTTGGAGCCCTACGCTCCGAGCACGCACCTGCATCGTCCTCCATCGCGGCCATCCTGCCACAGTGCCTTGGGCTGTCACCATTAGGCCACTTACCACAACGGCGGCCTCCATGCCGGGTACTTATTTACCCGCGTGGCTTCTGCTACCCGTCTCCGAGCCGGCCCGACAACCTGCCGGCCGATTCTTCCTGGCTCCTGTCTGTTGTGTGTTGAGCGGGCGGGGCGGGGGAGCGAGTGATAGGGTGCCGCAAGTACGATTGAAAAAACGGAACCCTTATATGATCATTCGTGTGTCTGTCTGTCTGTCCGTTTGTCACAGCCAATTTGCTCCGAATCTGTTGGACCGATAAAGTTGAAATTTGGTACACATATAAATTTCTGTGACCCAAACACAAACGTGTACCCTAAATAAATTAATTTGTAATATAGGGTCACTTTTAAGATAAAATTCGGAATATTAAAAAACAAAGTTTTTCAAACTCTGCCGTACGACATATCAAATGAAAGGGCACATTGTGAGGGTCTCTAATTAATTTTGTTTTATAATTTTAAACATATATGTAATTTTAAAGTTATATAAGAAAGTAGATGAAAAATTACCATTCCGCCTTATCTCCGAAACCACTGGGCCAAAAAATACAGAAAGTAATTCTTTACTAATAGATTACATGAAAACCTATAAGGAGGAGATAGTTAAAAAAAACCTAGAAAAAATATTTGAGAACCCTTTGCATCCGACTCACTCTTAGCCAGTTTTTATTTTGTAAATCCTATTTCGTACTAACCTATATAATAGTATTATAAATACGAAAGTTTGGATGTTTTGGATGTTTGTTACGCAATCACGCCAGAACGGCTGAACGGATCTGGATAAAATTTGTCACAGAGATAGATTATAGTCTGGAATAGCACATAGGCTATAATTTATAGCTGGCAGAATCTAGTAGGTTATAAATAACACTTTTACACGTCAATGATTTTTGTCATCATCATCATCAGCCTTTTTAATGTTTTAACTGCTGGAGCACAGGCCTCCTCTCTGTGAGAGGGTGTGGGCTGTAATCCACCACGCGGGCCCAATACGGGTTGGTAATTTTTTTCAGTTTAAGCTAAATGATTCCGGTGTTTCCTAGCTGACTACCCTGAAAAGAAACACCGAAACAAATCAGAGGTCAAAATCTCTTTCGAAATCCATAATTACAATGTGTTGCTACTGGTCAAATCATATGAGAACCATGCAGGTAAATGTCTGTAGTGAGCTTTATTAGATAGATTACAATACAGAATCATGCTAATGGTATTCAATTAAAAGAATAAAAACACACACTTAAGGGTCTACTAACGGTCCAGTGGCGCCCTCATTGAATAAAAAATCGTAGCATAGCTCAGAAAATTTATATTAAAAAATCCAACGTCACGTTTGTTACAAAGAGGATAAAGCATTTTTACGTTGTTAACTAACAAATTATGGAATTTTTCTGAAATAAAATGATTATTATTATTATTATTATTTAAAACAGATCTCAAAATGTTTCGTATCCAAAGTAGTAGGAAAAAGTGTCAGAAACGGCCGTTTTTGGTACTTTTGCCAAATGCTTTTTCCTTTTTGTAACAAACGTGACGTTGGATTTTTTAATATTTATTTTCTGTGCTATGCTACGATTTTTTATTCAATGAGGTCGCACCTGGACCGTTAGTAGGGCCTTAAGGGCTGTGATTTACCCAATACATTTTTTTTTTCTGTCATTTTCTGGCCCAAAAGATGCATGTCATAATAATATAGAAATTTGAAGTATAATTTAAAAAAAAAGCCTTTGAAGTAAAAAAGAAGTACACTTCAGTCCTGTATCTGTGATTTAAGATATAAAACCAAATAAATAAAGAATACACTTACCTACGAGCTAGACTAGAGTCAAGAGCAAACCCATCTCTAATAAAAAAAACATTACAAAACAAATTCCGCTTCAAGAAAATACTTAAAAAAAATGTCCTATAGGCAAGAGTATCTTATTTAAAATCAGTAGATGTTTGCAGTGAAGGAGAGGAGGCGCTTCCAATATCCCTGTTCAAACAGGGCGTAATAGGAAACATCTTGCTTCCGGAAGCTGCAAGCAAACAAGGAAGCGAGGTACAACTCTTTTTACAATGGCTTTTTATTTTATGACAGTGTTTGGTTTTTTTTTGTGGTGGCAAAATAAAGCAACGTAAAGTTTATAAAGTCTGCATCGTCATGTTGACTTCGTCTCAGAATAGGTACTTGTTAAGGAATTAAACCATAAATAAATTTTCTTCTTTATTAATATTATAAAGAGGCAAAGTTTGTAAGTTTGTGAGTTTGCTTGTACGAAGTAATCTCTGGAACTACTAAACTGATTTTGAAATTTTTTTCACCATTATATACATTATTTGTGGGTGCTGGCTATAAATATTTTTGAAATCCACGCAGACGAAAACGCGGGCGAAGTGCTAGTTTCTAAATAAACTGGCTTTTCATGCACCTCTGAAAAAAACAAGATTTGGGTTTAAGCTGCACCTTTAATTGGTTGCGTATTTCTCATTTTTTTAGGGTTCCGTACCTCAAAAGGAAAAGTTAACCCTTATAGGATCACTTTGTTATCCGTCTGTATGCCAAGACCCTATGAAATTTATATCAAATTCTCGAGTCAACGGTCTCTTTCAGCTGTGAAAAAATCAAACTTGTTAGTCAACGCAATCAAAAGATATGATTGTTTATATTGCATATTTTCAAATATTTTGCAATTTCACAAGAGAATCAAAACCTATAGAGTACTTCCCGTTGACCTAGCCTCATGAAATTTGGCAAGAAGCAAAGTCTTACAGCACATGTAAACAAAAAATTCTGAAAACTGTAAATATGTTTATTTACAACAACAAAAAAGCGAATTTACTGACTGACTGTTCAGTGATCGAACGGAAAAGTTAAGTTTGTCCTTTAACCTAGGTTCTACAAGTTTGTACGGAACCCTCGGCGCGTGAGTCCAACTCGCACTTGGCCGGTTTTTTTTTTCTATTATAAACTCCAGCTCCAAATCAATGTGTTTTTTCCGTTTCAAAATTCACACTTGCATGGCACACACGGCTTGGCATTGAAGAAAAAAATTGACCTTTCAGGCCTATTTCATGAAACTATAATTTAGATACCAAAATTCAACAGTACAAATCTTGCTACTGGTTGATCCAATAATAGTTCAGTACTCACACATATACATACTTGGACAGTAGTTTGTACGCAAGCGGTTGGCAACACTGTCTCGCCCCGAGCTTGCGGTAACTTGCTTTTGTAGAGTATAGTCGCGTTAATGTTGGTAGAATTGATGCTCAAGACAAGAACTGTTTGTCCTAATTGAAGGGTCAACTATTAACTTTAATATTATGCAGAGCTTGTTCTCATTTTTATCCGACTTTAAAAAAGGAGGAGGTTCTCAATTCACCGGTTTTTTTTAATTTTTTTTATGTATGTTCCCCGATTACTCGAAGACGCCTGAAACGATTAGGAAAATTCTGTTCTGTTTGAAAGGGTACTTCTCAGGTGGACCCATTTGAATTTGGTGAAGATCTGATGAAGAATTCGGAATGGAACTCTTTAATAAATAAGAGAAATCCTTCTGGAGTTGCTGCAATCGCATGTCTGTTTTTTGTTTACACCACTTCATAACATAACATCACGCTGGTACGCTCTGAAGGGGTACACAGATTTGTACAGTTCACCCTGATACACCCTAATTTCACCAATTATGTTCAAATTCCATGTTTCTGAAGCTATTAATTCGGGCATAACTTTACTATTTAGTTTAAGTTATGGGGTACAACAACTAAAAAGTGAAAAAAAAAAAAACTTTTTACAAAAAAAACAACCGACTTCGAAGTCAGTTGTTTTTTTTTTTGTAAAAAAGTTTTTAGTTATTTCCAAATTAGTTTTAACTGACAAAATGTGGGTGTCATACATATTTGGTACAATCCTCTGCTTAGCCTTTCGGGCGTATACTTCATAGTCGTATGTGTATTTCTGCGTAGCATTCTAATGCATTGCGTAGTATTTGTGAAAAACATGCGTGAAAATAAAATATTAGGCTTTTCTTCCCCTATTTTGTAACTATCAATTATATCCTAATACTACTACTACTTATGGGATAAAAACTATATTAGCACTATTAAAAAAACTGGCCAAGTACGTCTCGGATTTCACACATTAAGGGAAATTAACAAATACCAATATTTAGTATGGAAGATTGTTAGTTTAATATACGTAATAATAAACATTATCACCAAATTTCAAGTTCATAGGGCAATGGGAAGTTAAGAAATTCTTTGGAACAAAATTTTGTGACAGACGACAGACGGACAGACAGACATACGGACAGACGGACGCGTGAGTGACAACAATATGGCTCCGTTTGGACCCTTTAGGTACGGAACCCTAAAACGTAAAAAGTTTTGAATTTTTGTTGTTTTATTGGGCAAACTACAAGTTCATTTTGTATCATACATGGCTCGCGCTTGACCACTATCTCATCTGTTAGTAAGCGATGATGAGGTCAATGATGGAGCTCGCATGCCTAGAAGTAATCTATTCACACGTGTCTTAAAGAGGAATCGTCACATCGCTTCTTTATTTACTTTCATTACGGTTCTATAGTTACTGCCCGGGGGTGGAGGATAAATTCGAAAGAGTTACCTCGCCCCCGGGCGCGTAGGGCAGGGAGGAACAGGGGTGGGTTTTAGTCAGTAAGAGTCTGACACGCCCTTCCGCTCCACCCCAGAGCGGAAAGAGTCATAAGATGATTTCCCACCCCCCAAAAAAAAAAAAAAAAAACAAAAAAAAAAAAAAAAAAACGGTTCTATAGTTAAAAAGGTCTAATAACCAACCTCTTGAAAATTCCCGCATCAAACACACCCCAATATTTTTTTAAACGTTTCCCCACACTAGGAATTACTCCTGTATCGTGGGTGCGTTCACAAACACGTAAACTCACATACACAAGACATCCGGAACAACTATCTGTAGGTCATACAAATATTTGTTACGTGCGAGAATCAAACCCGCGACACGCAGCGCAGTAGCCGAACGCTCAACCACTGCGTCAACCGTGTCATCATCCATTATAAATACAACCCCTTATAATGGATAAAAACTGCATTAGTTTATTATATTAAACAATATAATTTAACAACACTTTTTGGGTTTAACTAGGAAAAACAAAACTACATCCCTTCTTTATTTACTTTCAGTGACCTCCTAAAAATTCCGGCATCAAACACTCCAACCTCAATACAAGTACATCCCCATGTAATAAGTTTACGTAGTACATCGTTCCTCCATTCGTTTCACGGTGAGCACTTGATAACCGAGTTTTTCGGCGTTACTTAAACTCAAATCTGCTTACAGACTAACATAGTTCTGAATAATTTGATAGTCTTCGACATTGTCGGCTCTTAAGAGGTTTTGCAGCAGTTTAACAGGATTATGAGCTGTAGAGATATTTCAATAAATTTGGGTTTTGAAATTCTGGAACTGATGTTTTTAGAGGGAGATTTATATTTCAGGAAATACAAATACTTATTGTCATATTACAATAACAAAACTTTATCTCGGCGGTAGTGCCCCTCTTTGAGGAGTGGCTGGAGAGGCGCCACGGCGTCTTCACCTTCCGCCTGACGCAGGTCCTCACCGGACACGGAAGTTTTGGGAGGTTCCTGTGTAGGATAAGGCGGAGGGAAACGCGCGAGTGTCCACACTGTGAGGATCGCCCAGAGGACACGGTGGAGCACACGGTGGAGATCTGCCCCGCCGTGTCCACGTGGAGGCGATCGGCGGCAGTGACCTCTCGCGCCCGGCCCTGGTCCAAGCCATGGTACGGAGCGAGAGGGAATGGGAAGCAGTATCCTCCTTCTGCGAAGCAGTAATGCTCGCGAAGGAGGAGGCGGAATGGGTGAGGGAGAGGCAACAACAACAGACTCGCCCTCACGCCCTCAGCAGCAGCCGCCACAGGAGATGCCCTGGGCGGAGGACGTCGCGAGACGATCTCCGGCCACCGTAAACCCGGGCCTGCAGACGGCGAGTAGTGGGTAGCTCGCCGTCCGATCAGCACCAGGCCCGAGAGTCGACGGCGCGTAGTGTTCCACGCGCACCTCAAAGAGTTGTCAGCAAACATGACGGGGCCCGTCATGGCCGATGACTGCCCAGGAGTTGAGGATAAATTCGAAAGAGTTACCTCGCCCTTGGGCACTCAGGGCAGGGAAGGAACAGGGGTGGGTTTTAGTCAGTAAGAGTCTGGCACGCCCTCCCGCTCCACCCTAGAGCGGGAGATGTCATTGGATGATTTCACACCCCACAAAAAAAAAAGTCTAACTCCCGAACTAGGCGGCGTCAATCAGGAGTCAGCGCCTAGCCCATTTTATTTTGGTTCAATTTCTACGATATCTAAAATAGCGTTCTTAGTAAATATCATTAATTAGAAGTAAGCAAAAGTCATACGTATTGAATCAAGTACAGTAATTCTAAAAGGTTATACGAGTATATTATGAAAATTGCTGTTCCGTTAGCAGGTTCAGTACTACAACTCAATATTTCTGTAATATTTCAGTGATCACATTGAGTAATTTCTTAAACAACAAATCACCAATATCACAGTCGTGTAGGCACACTACATGCACATTGCACACATCTGTAAATTAGTTATAGGGGCCAAATCGAATTTAGACAACTTTGTTTTACTTCCATTTTGGTATGAGACTAATTTTTGCAAGTTTTTTGGAGTCAATCTACAATTCTGTTTTGGATAGATTTTAAAACCATGATCACTGTATTGACTCTAGTAATTGTATTTTAAAGTTCCAACGTGAACTGAAAAACGACCATATTTTTTCAATCAATTGTTTTATATTAACGAATCAATTGAACCCCAAACCCACCAGCCCCCAGCCAAATTACTTTTCTATTAGCGTTTACGCTTACGCTTAGTACAAAATTTTGGCAATGACATTACCAGCGGAGAAATTTGTCACGTGACTTATCGCTGGTAATGTCATTGTCATACATTTTGTACTAAGCATTAGCGTAAACGACAATAGAAGAATTACAAATATGCTGCTTTTTATGTTCAAGATTGATTACAATTAATACGTCCCTTTAGATAGCCCCACAGAAAAAGTTAGGAGTTGTCGAATCTGCCCCCCTAGCTAAATAACTTTTCTATTATTGTTTACGCTAACGCATAGTACAAAATGTATTAACTGCGGAGAGAATTGTCACGTGTCTTATCGCAGGTAATCTCATTGCCATACATTTAGTAATAAGCGTTAGCGTAAACGGTAATAGAAAAGTTATTTGGCTGGGGGGCAGATTCAACAACTCCTAACTTAACTTCTGTAAGGGACGTATTGTGATCAATCTTGAACATAATAAAAACTTTTTTACAAAAAAATAGAACCGACTTCCAATTAAGTGCAAAATAACCTTAATTTCGGAAGTCGGTGTTTCTGGTTTTGTCTCTTCGTTTTTTGACACCGACTTCCGAAATTAGAGTTATTTTGCACTATTTTTGGCAGTCGGTTCTATTTTTTTGTGAAACAGTTTTTTATTTTTCACATTTTTAGTTGTGGTTCCCCATTAAATTGTGTTAACAATACATAGACATACAATCGCAGCAATCGCGGTTAATTTCCTGTCAATTTTTGAAGAGTTCTTTTGTCTGCCTCTGAAACCCATCATCATATCTATTATGAAATTTAAATCCGAACATTTCGAAACAAACTCATTCCCAACAAAAAAAGAATTTCGCTATAAACATCCGAATTGATAACCTCCTTTTTCATGAGGTCGGTTAAAAAGCAGAATATTTGTAACTCTTCTCTTCGTCTATGATTTTCTAACTTTTTAAATACTTTGGGCTCAGAAGCTGGCCACATTAATTACAGCGTCAGTAGTGTTCATCAGGTTTGCCTTTGCGCAAGTGTACGGTCACTTGGGACATTCCAGTTTGAAGTCATGTTCTGGACAGGGGCACCGCATTCACAGTTCACCCCTTCCATGTGTTGATGATGATCACTGATCGGTTGTAATAAGGAAAAATTCCCACACTCCTCGGACTTTTCCCCAAAGCTCGGGCGCCTTTTAAATGTTTCCCACGATAGCTAAAAAAATACCGGCCAAGTGCATGTCGAGCCACGCGCAAGGTAGGGTTCCGTAAACCGTACTTCACCTAAGTAATTTTTTCTTCAAGGATTTTGTGTTTTGTACGAAATTTAACAAGTAGAATCATTCCATAAGTTGGGTTACTATTACTCTAAAACTAACAGAGCTAACTTAGCTGTGATCAATTTATTATATTTCGCAAACGAATCAGTTAATCGAAAAATTGCCTATGAAATCCCTCAATGATTTTGAAAGCCCTATCCAACGATACACAATAGGATAGGCGAGAGAAAAAAAGTTATTACCACTTTACATGTACGGGAGCTACCTTAAATAAAAAACTTTTTCAAGATTTTATTATTTAAGTGGCGTGATTAATATACATAGCCATGCAATATTACAGCTATTTAGTACTAACATTTTCTTAGCTATGCCTCGGACGGACCGACGGACAGACCGAAATTATAAGGGTTTCGTTGTCTTTATTAAGACTACAAAACCCTAAAAAGGTAAAGCAAGGTATCAAAGATTCATAAATGGTTCTGCCTAGCCTTTTCCCAACTATCTTGGGGTCGGCTTCCAGTCTAACCGGATGCAGCTGAATACTAGTCTTTTACATGGAGCGACTGCCTATCTGACCTCCACTACCCAGTTACTGGGTAATACGATTCCCCTTGGTAACACTGGTTGTCAGACTTTCGGGCTTCTGACGACCCGTAACGACTGTCAAAGAATGACAGCCGGGACCAAGGCTTAACGTGCTTTCCGAGGCATGGAGGAGTCTCGGTATGTAAAGATGGTCACCCATCCATGGACTAACCCCGGCAAGCGTAGCTTAACCTAATGGATTGACCCGTCCGGCTTTTATTACTTTAGCCACGAGCCTAAGAGACTCATAAATATACAGAGAAAAATACAAACTTTCCAGATATCACATGAAATCATTAACCGTAAACACTACGTGTACTTTACGTAATGTAAGTACACTAGGTTTCATAAAAACGAATTTATGCTACGAAAAGCGAGCTCGGCAGACCGAAATACCGCTTTTTGACTTGATTTATCCACTTTTAGCCTGCTCGCTGTTTTCATACGAGATATATAATTCCCCATTGCAGATAATTTGTATGCAAAACGTGCGTATTTATTAACATTGGATTGCGCTGCCTGATGATATGATAAAGCCGAGTTAGGCCTTTCATTTTGGTGTGATCTAAACACGTAATTTTGTATGTGGATGTACACGGATGAAACCATGTTTTGAAAACTTTTGAATTTGGCTAATTGAAACTGCGCACCTATTTTTAACCGACTTCCAAAAGGAAGGAGGTTCTCAATTCGTTTGTATGTTTTTTTTTTTTGCTACTCGATTTCTCCGCTACTTGTGAATAGATTTTGATGATTCTGTTTTTGTTTGGTAGGTTTCAGAGGTCGTCCCAAATAAATTTTGTCGAAATTGATTCAGCACTCTTTGAAAAAATCAACAAAAAAAATATGTATACACAGATGACGTTTTGGTTGTCTCCAATTATGTTCAAATTCCATGGGGTTATTCATTTAGCCATGACTTTATTATTTAGTTTTAGTTCTGGGGTACAACAACTAAAAAGTGAAAAATAAAAAACTTTGTTCCAAAAAAAACAACCGACTTTCAAAAAAAGAAAATACCTACATTATAAATTTAAAAATAACTTTAATTTCGCAAGTCGATGTCAAATAACGAAGAAATAAAATACAAACACCGACTTCCGAAATTGAAGTTATTTTTAAATTTTTAGTGTATTTTGTACTCTTTGCACTAACTCAAAACCCCATTATTATGGAACGTGGAATTTAAACATACTCGTAATTGGAGAAAACCAAAACGTCATCAATGTATACATACGTATTTTTCGTTTTTGTTCAGTTTTTCAAAAAGCGCTGAAGCAGTTTCCATAAAATTTATATGGGGCCACCTCGGGAGAATATTCTTTGTGATAAAAAAAGAATTTTGAATATCGGTTCACAAATGACAGAGAAATCGGTAGACATACATAAAAAAAAACATACATACAGTCGAACATAGAACCTCCTCCTTTTTAGAAGTCGGTTAAAAATAGAACCGACTTACAATTTTTTTAGAAAAAAAGTTTTAAATTTTATTTTTATTTTAAATTATGAAATACTTGAAACTTAAACATTTACCTAATATTTTGTTTGGCTTTAGACAAGGCCACTTTTTTAAACATTTCAGTTCATTCCCTTATTAAGGTTGACGGCGAGTAGTGGGTAGCTCGCAGTCCGATCAGCACCAGGCCCGAGAAGATTCGACGGCGCGTAGTGTTCCACGCGCGCCTCAAAGAGTTGTCAGCAATCATGACGGGGCTCGTCATGGGCGATGCCTGCCCAGGGGTTGTGGATAAATTCGAAACAGAGTTACCGCGCCCCTGGGCACTCAGAGCAGGGAAGGAACAGGGGTAGGTTTTAGTCAGTAAGAGTCTGATACACCCTCCCGCTTCACCCAGAGCGAGAGATGTCATTGAATGATTACCCACCCCCAAAAAAAAGAAGTTCTCAAGGTCAATGAATGGTAAAAAGTGTGTGTCGTTTTCCGTATGACTCATAAACAGAAGATAAAACCTATCGCTTTTATGCTCTTGTCTATGACCTTTTCTTAAACGTCTTTGTCAAGGTTGAGTCCTTCCGACCGGACTAAATTTATCTACGTTTCATACGTGCCAGAACGCTTTATTGCTTCTTTGCAAAGAGGATCCGCCTCTAAGCTGGATTTTTTTAGTTTAATAGAAAGACCATTCCATAACTAGTAGTTCATTAAACAAAACTATTGCACAACATAGGTACCACATAATTTGAACACCATTTATCATACGCTGTTCATAATCAGTCAAATTTTAATTTTTCAACCAAAATTCAACTTTGAAACCTACACACCAAAGCTCATTTCACCTTCCACATTAAAGGCCTGCAGTCCAGCACGACGAATCCAATTATTTTGGACACAATCAACTCTGGATCATTCCGATATGTAGATGTCGCTGCGCTGAAATCGAATGAGCGGTGTCAAATTCGACGAATGATTGGACTTATCGAATGATTGTTATTTGCGAATATCGAATTATCATATCGATATTGGAGTTAAGTTGGTTTGGAAATAATAATGAGTAAAATGATGTTATGGAAAACATGACTCATTCCAGAATAATATTATGTTTCCCAGCTTATTGGGTACTATTGATGACAAAGATGCATGGAGAGCCCAAGGTCGACTTTTGACTGTGAGGTTTTGCATTACGTATCATGACTTTCATGAGACGACTAGATGGCGCTGTTCAATCATGAAAATAACACTGCAAAGCTTATAAACCTTATTATGCAGAGGCAGATAATAAGGTTTTTAATACCTAAAATAATTACTAAGTAATAATAATATATTTATATTCAAATAAACAAAAATTACTATATTTTCTTATTTCCGAGTACTTAATACAGCGCCATCTAAACCAAACTAAATAAGCCAATTGGTACTATATCGGTTAATTCGACTACAGATGGCGTCGATCATAAATAATAAAAATCCCTACATTCACAAAGTAGCTCTTATTTTCACGTTCCAGAATAAATAATCAGTAGCTCAGGTGGGTAAGCATGGCAGAATAACATAGATCGTTCAACAGGGCACCGGTTCGCAACCCAGCTCTCTGTCGACTTTTTTTAAATTTAATTATTATAATATATAATTTATATTCTATTTTTTGTATTTTTAAACGTTTTTATTTTATTTTTTGTTATAAATAATATAAAAAATATGAGGTATAAGATGTATAAATGAATATAGGGATAATATACAAGTATACATAATTATACTACTATATATAACATTATATATTATTTAAATTACTTTCATAATTGGTGGTAAGTGTTAGTATTATTAGTAAAAAACATTTATGTAGAAGATTTAGATAGGTATATTTTTCTTACAGCTTAAGATTTACTAAGTTTAATTCTCGTAAAGGATAAGAAATGAAACTATTTTATTGATTATAGTTTAAGACATTTAATTCTCAAAGAAGAATACAATTTATGTCTTTCTTTCTTATAGAATGTATAACCTAACCTAGCAGTTTTACATCCAATTAACAATGATTTAATTCATTTGTTAAGGAGAAATACAAGTAAAATTTATAACTGAATAACTCTATTACAAAATAGAACACCTTAACAAAGTAAAACTGTATAATAGATATTATAAGTATTCTAAATCAAAACTGTGTTGTGCTATTCTTCTATTATTTAGTTTTATTTACATTATGTTATAATAACTTTCACTATATATGCAACCTTAGTTCTGTAAATATTTTACCTACTCATAAATTATAAAAATTTTACGTTTTGCATAATTATGTTTAGTGGTATTGACTATAATGATTGATTTGTGCATTATGTTATGACTAAGGTTCATAGCTTAAGTATTCGTTCCAGAAGGAGGAAGAAATTGAAGCTAAACCTAAAATCAATAACAATTGTAAGACCGGGTTATAGCTGTCATTTTGGGACAGAGTTGTTTGTAATAATAAATAAATAATTTATTATGTTGGAAAGGAATCTATATTTATATTGTTTTTATTTTAATTTCAGTGGGCAACATGACGTCATTCAGCACATCTAAGTAGTTAACATTGTTTGCACGACTGGGTATTACAGTAAGTTCTCCTGGTCCTGCAGCTGTCATCCATCCCCAAATGTTCACTGTTATACGACCGGATTCAGAGTTAGGCACAACGTGATCACTATCATAACGCGTATTATTCCTACGCCACAACCTAACTCGCCCGTGCTGGCTAGACTTGAAAGTCTTTTCATCACTGAAGATAACGTTGCTCCAGTCGAAATGTCTGTATTTCAAAGCGAACTCCAATCGTGCTCTTTTATTAGCTTCGGTTAGCAATGGCTTAATAGCATGTCGACGATAATGCAGACCTTCACTATGAAGAGCACGATACACCGTCCGCAAAGATGTATCAAACAACTCTGCGTAATATCTTGTTGGTGTAAAGCCATTTTCCTCATAACCTTGCACCATAAGTTGACGCTGGTCTGAGTCAATATGGCGTCTTCTGCCAGATCTACTGCGGTGTTCCAACGAACCCTCTTCTTGAAACCGCTTTATCCATAAAGTGACAGTCTTTACCTATAAGGGAAATATATTATTTATTATTTTCGTGTATCGATAACCATGGATAATAAAATAAATAACGAACAGTGATTTTAAAACATTACTTACGTTTAAGCCAGTTTCTCTCGAAATTTCAGAATAATTTAGCCTTGATTGTGCAATGCTATTATTTGGGCCCTCGTAGCCATATCAATATTAGAACGCGAACTCATGGTAAAGATAAATATTAAAAAATTGTTAAATGCAATCGTAACTGAACTCACTCAAAGATAGTAAAGAACGTTATGATTGAACAAAAAGATTTAATTTTTATACAGTCAATATTAAACTACCCTCAATTCTTTTGAGATTTATGATACAGGTTAAAGTCGCTAAACAACTTCGATATAATAAAGAGTAGGATAATTTCAACTCATTGCGTAATGACGCAATAGTCCAGTGGCTATGGTATCGGTAAATTTTATGCCACCGAGTTCGAATCCTAGTTATTACGAGCTTTGCTTTATAAGGTTTGTAATGTCGTAGGAGAATTTGTGTTAAAATTAAGTAATATTGTAACTAGCAAAAAACAAGATAATGTTCTTTAACGAGAGATGTATATTTTCCAATCCAACTACTATACTAGCGCCATCTATGTCGTTCAAGACGTATTATTAAGGCGATGAAACCCTGTACAAACGATTTTGGTTTGGAACTCTCCATGCACTTCTGTCTTCATTAGTACATACAATTTTTAAAGATATTTTTTATTGTTCTGGAAATTAAAGCTTGGCTTCGATTCAAGGATTAAGTGGGGTGCCAAAATAAATAAAATCCTAGATTGGTATTTTTAACCTCAAAAGTTAAGATACTCTAATATCTATGAGCTATTGGTAATGTCACGTCTTTTTTTTTGGGTTCAGTACCCAAAGGGTAAAACGGGACCCTATTACTAAGACTCCGCTGTCTGTCCGTCTGTCACCAGGCTGTATCTCATGAACCGTGATAGTTAAACAGTTAAAATTTTCACAGATTATGTATTTCTGTTGCCGCTATAAAAACAAGTACTACAAAGCAGAATAAAATAAATATTTAAGAGGGCTCCCATACAACAGACATGATTTTTTTGCCGTTTTTATAGATAATGGTACGGAACCCTTAGTGCGCAAGTCCGACTCGCACTTGGCTGGTTTTTTGTACTACCTATATTAGTAAGAACAAATTCTTAGTAATTAATTACAATCTAGCCTAAAAGACTAATAAGCAATTTAACTCTAACTTAATAATAATATGTTACGTGATAGATTATAATAATAGTAAAACAAAAAATAGTGTCCATTTGCATTTTAACACGAGTCCGTAACACCGTCTTAGAGTCTGTAAGTAATAATTTGTAGAAACACTATGTTCATGTGTTATACAGGCTGTAACGGAAAGGTGTGGTCATATTTTAAGAATCGGTTCAGCCTATGGTAATGAATAAATTTCTCGAAAAAAAAAAAAACTTGAGAGGTATCAAGGGACACCCGGATGGAACGAAGTTCCTTTCGATTAATTAGTGAAGGAATTGTAATATAATTTTTTTTTTTTTATTTATAATATTTTTTTTATTATTAACTACGCACACACGCACGCACGTAAGAAGTTATACTTCATCACCTCATCTCATCTCATCTCATCTCATCGCAGCTCAGCTCAGCTCAGCTCAGCTCAGCTCAGATCGGCTAAGCTCAGCTCAGCTCAGCTCAGCTCAGCTCAGCTCAGCTCAGCTCAGCTCAGCTCAGCTTAGCTCAGCTCAGCTCAGCTCAGCTCAGCTCAGATCAGCTCAGCTCAGCTCAGCTCAGCTCAGCTCAGCTCAACTCAACTCAACTCAACTCTTTAGCAATAACAACAACTATAACAAAAGTAATTGTAATAAAATTTTATTTTTTTTACTATAGCAAAAAGTGTCGTGACAACTTTTCGTAAGAATTTTTTCCGTCTAGCCCCCTTTCACAACGCGCGATAAAGAAATTCGTTCCAAAAATTGGACTTTCCATACAAAGTTATCATCAGTTGATCAATATTTGTATGGGAGGTAAAAAATTTTTGAGAATTCCCTCAGGTTTTCTTGAAGAAAGTGGTTCATGTTGAAGGGCAGATGCAGTTCTTAAAATATGACCAAATTTTTCCGTTACACCCTGTATGTATAGCACAACATTGTTAATCTATTATTCATTCACTTTTTACACTACACTCATTTAAAAGGTTTAGTTCTTTTTAGCCTACGCACTAAGTTTGTGTTGTTTAGCAGCTGGATTGCTTTAACATTCACGTGTCGATGAAGTCTGACGTCAGCTATTATTAAGCCTCGTATTCATGATAAACATTTGTTTAGCAACAGTTGATCAACGTTGTTGATGAACGGCGAGAATGCTGCAGGAAACTTTGTTTAAACCAATATGGGTTGTCTACACACGCCAGTCTGCATTAAAATGTTGCCCGAGGAAGTAGTGTTGTTGTGTTCTCTGTATCTGATGTGATGACGCGACTGCCATATTTATAATCAGGTGCAAACACGTCCACACACGTCAACATTTGTTGATAAACTCATGTTTTCGCTCGCCGGGCGTCAACTCTGCAACATGGCGTGATCAACTCCGCAACATAAGTGTTGCCCGCAATATGTTGACAGCGACTCGGCAACATGTTTATGCAACCATGTTGCTTAACAAATGTTTACCATGAATACGAGGCTTTAAAAGTTTTTCAAGGTCATCAGCAATGACCTTGAAAAACTTTTAGTCCAACTATTCTATTATTGGTGATCATAAATAACATAGATAATCTGTAAATCCCAAGCCTACATGATAAGTAGACCATAACCTAACCAGCCTTTCATTTAATCCCACTGTTGGGACACAGCCCTCTTTTCTGTGAGAAGGTGTGAGCCGTAATCCACCACCCGGCCCAATGTGGGTTGGTGGATGTCACATGTCTGCGATGTTTTGGTTCTAGGACATGCCGGTTTCGTCAAGATGTTTTCCTTTACCGTTTTGAGAGCAGTTGTGATGAAATAATTTACAAAAAGTAAAGCGCCTACCTTTTTTTTGGTGGAAAATCATCCAATACCTAATTTCTCCCACTCTGAGTGGAGCGGGAGGGCGTGGCAGACTCTTAGTGACTAAAAACAGATCTGGCACAGGCAACTGAAGGAACATTGATGTGGTCCTTCAGGTGCCAGGGCGGTGGTGATTCTTTCGAACTTGAACTGACATAGTTATAATACATAATAATTATAGTTCTGACATCAATTAATTTGATTCATTTGTTCCTTAAAAATCCTAATGCAAGAGGTATTTTTAGTTGTTATTGTCTTATTTTAGGGTTCGTACCCGAAGGGTAACCAACGGGGTCCCGGACGGACAGCCGGCTGTATCTAACGATACGTAATAGCAACATAGTTGAAATTTTCACTGAATGTGTAATTCTGTTGTCGCTATAACAACAAATAATTAAAATAAAAAAGTATTATAAATTAAGGGGGCTCCCCAGCCCCCCTTAATTTTTAATTTATTTTTATTTTTTGTTATTTTAACGGCTATAAAAATACACGCCGTGTGAAAATTTCAACTGTCTGCCTTCTACGGATCATGAGATACAGCCCAAAAAAAAACACGTTTCTAGAAAAGTTTATTTTATGGTACGGATCCCTTCGTGTGACAGTCCGACTCGCACTTGGCCGGTTTTCTTTATTAAAATATTTGCACGCCATATTTAATGGTAGAATGTAAAGGGGCTGTCAAAGATTTAAGACCATACTTTCTAAACCCACATTCTGGTAAATAAATTAATTTGAATTTGAACTTTCCCGCATCCCTGGCAGTCTTTCCCACGACCTTGGCAGAAAGCGCCTGGCTGGGTTCCCACGTCCCCACCTACAAGTTATAAATCGCGGCCTTTACCACTGGTATATATACCACCTATCATAGATTTATACGAGTAGCAAATTCCTTTAAATCATCCTATAAAAACCCCATACAAATTCGCTGTCATTTTCATGATTTACAATCATAATTTTGATAATAAATCACGCAACTTAGTGACTAGAAAGGTCGCACAAAGTTTAACTACAAATAAACCGATTGACAAACTGAATGACTTGTTTTTCATTCGACTATCATTCACTTCATTATATTGCCCGCGAAAAAACTCGTGTTTACAATCCAAGACGAAGTTTATGGGGATTATAACAAGTCATCAGCGGAGAGCGTTTGGGATAGTTAAATAATAATATTTAGTCTATGTCTATTTGAAATTATTTTATGTATACAGGGTGGAGAAGACAATACGACAATAAATGAAAACACGGACAATACTAGTTCATAAGAATAAGTTTAAGCTATCAAAAAAATCCTAACATCGAAAATAAAAAAATAAAAATTTCAAACAAACTAAATGGCATAAAACTAGAAACGAAATAGAACACCATTTATAAATATGAGTTCACTAACCTGTCGTAAGAGCGGCAACAACGCGCGGTCCTGTAGCGACTTGATTTTTTGGCTTTTAATTATGGATTAATGCTCAATAAAATTACACTGAATCACAGATTATTAACCAAATAATCAGGCATCTCTCAACCGCGTGTTATTTATTAATCAAATTATTAATCACGATCAGGATGTAGGTATGAAAGTCACTAAATTTTTCGTTTTTCAATATGGCCGCCATGAATTCGAATACACAAATTGCACCGTCGTAAAAGGTTATTTCTAACGTCTGACAAAAGGTCCCCATTCGCAGCCATGTGTTTTAATTTATTAAAAGATATGATTATTCTATCTTTTAAATCATCAACAGTATCAACAGCTGTTGAGTACCTACACTTCATTTTTGATATGACCCCACAAGAAAAAATCCAGTGGTGTAAGGTCGGGGGACCTGGCTGGCCAACGCGTTGGTCCATAACGGCCAATCCACTGCTGTCCGAACATTTGAGACAAACGCTCTCTAGCAGACACCACTGAATGAGCTGGTGCTCCGTCTAATTGGTACCACATCTGCCTGTACGCAGTTACCGAAAGCTCATCCATGTACTCGCAAACAGGTCCATTGAGGAGTTCTAAAAACTTTTCAGCATTTAAATTAAAATTTAAAATTCGTTCCTCAAGGGTCACTTTTACACGTGGAAGAGCACTATCCACATGCGGGATTAAGGATCGATTTTCTCGCATCCTCTGGACAGCTTGGACAATGGTGCGCCCGTTGGTCGGACAAACTCGAGTGTTTCCAAACCTCTCTCGGTATGTCCGTATAGCCAAAGCGGCATTTCTTTGACACTCCCCATAAATTAAAATCATGTCGGTGTACTCCGAAGCTGTGTAATTGTAGCGCGGCATGATTATTAAAAAAAAAAACACGAAAACAATAAAAACTAAGCGTCTAATTTCGCACAATTCACTCACTGTTTAACTAAATACCTTAAAACGTTACGTGTCCTGTCACCAAAATAAAGCGTCCAATTTCGCACTAATACCGCCGTAAATGAATTTACAAAACACGACACACACGAGCGGCGGGGAAGTACCTACATCAAAGACGCGGCTGCACTACAAAGCGAGGACGCGTAACTCATCACAGGATCGCGGCCGGCGACACACTAACCTAAATTTGTTGTAGCAAATTTCTTCAAGAAAGCGAAGTAACAAACGAAACTAGATTTATCTCTTTCGCACACACTAAATTTTCTATTAATATTATGAGTGCATTGCAATTTCCGCATTCGTTCCTTTCTTATCCAACTCTGATGACACGCTTTATGACTCTTATTGCTCAGAAGTAAGGTATAATTTTCACTAAATTAGATGAAAATACTAATTTGGCGAAAGTGTTTATGTCCTCGTAGCGAGTTGGCAACGTGACTTTAATGTTTTGATGTTTATACCGATGTGGGTCGTTCACCTGACAGTGTTTCCCTATTATCAGATACATCATGTAGCAAATGTTAAAAATGAAAAATAATTTCCTGTGACTAAACTACTGGATATATTCAAATAATTTTTTGTATGTAGACTGAGAACGTCTTGAGGTATGCGAGCTTTAATTTAATGTCGTATTGTCATCACCACTCTGTATAGTTTAAGGCGTTATTAACTGCTAACGACCTAGAGTGGTTAGCTAGCGTGTTCTGTACTGTGCTCACGTAACGCGTCGTACCTCCACCCAGTAATAGGACTCGCCCATCAAGGAGCGCTGTCCGAAATTAGACGCATTATTAATTAATTATACACCAAACAACAAGTATTATACTAAAATATAAATATTTTAATGATATTTAAAATGGTGAAGGTTTAATAAAATACTCTTTATAGTTTTTTTGCATGATTCTCAATTTTTTATCCGCGTTAGACGTAACTTTACAAATTAATTACAGTATGTTATAAAAATATAATTTCAAATATTCACAAAGCAAGTTTCGAAGGAAATTGTCTAGAGTAACATTATTAATTTTTTTTCAAGAAAATAAAACTAGTCGTTTAAACGTGATGTTCAATTAAAAATGATTAGAAGTCGTATAATTGCGCCTTAACATTAGGTACCAGGCACTACGGTTACTTTAATACCCACATTGATTAGAGGACTTTTAGACCGGACCGGACTTTTAGGGGGCTTTTTAGAGGAGGCCTGTGCTCCAGCAGCGGGGACATTAAAAGACTGATGATGATGGGTACTTGAATATTAAACTTGATCTTGTTCAAGGTACAACCTCTGCCAAACTTCGCAGAATACTACGAAACACTAAGACCACACTATGGAAACGAGGTGATCTTAAATTTTTTCCCAAACCATTTATCACCTCACTCTATTACCGTTGTCAATTCTATCTGGGACGGTGACAGGTGATAAGGCTAGTTAGATTCTTGATACGATACCAAAAAATCTGAAAAAAAAACATTTTTTTTTTTTGTATTTTGGACACACTATGGTGTGAGAACTTTAAAATTTTTTTACATAATTATGCAGTTAGTTTTTTTTCACCATTGATGCTGATAAAAGTGTGTTAGAAAGCCTTTTCTTCGAAAAATAAACCACGGTATAGGTTTTTATCGACCCATTCCAATGCGAAGTTCCTATATCTAATAATAACAATGTGTCTGTTTCGAATGTGTAGACAATATAATGATATTTGCTCTCATGTTGACATATTTGTGGATAGTCACGGCAGATTTATAGAATCCTTGCGAAAATTGAATACACCTTAACATATTGTATTGTAATATGCTGTCTTAACTATATTATTTGTAACTTCTTTTTATTTTGTTTTTATTTTTTGTAGCCTTCACTTGCATCTTTGAAGCTGTATAAATCCTGAATGCTGTGTATAGTAGTAATTGGAGTGCAGATTTAAAAATTTTATCACGTAAAAGCAATCCTGATCACAACTTGGTCTGTATACTGTAACTGTACCTCTTATAAATAAATAAATAAATAAATATCTTTATCTAAATTTTAGTTTACAAGCATGACTAAAAGCACAATACTGAAAACTCAATCGCCTATAATTTAACCCACACCCACAGACATCCCCTTCTTGTACCACAAAAGACGGCATTCACAAACCAGTCTGGGTACTTCGTAAGACCAATATTTTCTTCGTAAAGAGGGGTTTGGTACTATAAATTCTATCCCTATTGATAGTTAGTAGCACATTAGTTCTTCTTTTGTACTCCGCTGGCTATTCAGTTGAAAAAGTGGCTTATAGACGCGATGTGGGATCTTTATGGGCGAGTATTAGATGCTATTATTCTTTGGTAGTCTTTATTTAATGTATAAGATGTTGTCAGGATCTGTTTTGGATTTTGATCTTTACTACTTCTTCTTGTTTGATTTTCATATTATCAGGATGCTATGTGATTCTCTGATCAATAATTCAACCATCTTATGAAGGGACAGGCTTGTAAATAGCCGTGTTTCTCTGCGAGGTTGAGGACCAGCTACAATCAAACACCTGGATTGCGTGCTGATTCAAATTGCCTATATTTGTCTGAATAATTTTGGAATAGATGGTGGCGGGAAACGACGGCGGCAGACGCCTTTTGGCGGCCTAACCTTCACAATTAGAGGAAAGCCGTTCCTGATTTCTCCTTGTCCAGCCTCGAGGTCTTCAAAAGCGGCCGCTTGACTCTCTTGCACCTTCCACAGCTAATTCTTGAGCACAAATTGTACAGACGCGGAAATTAGGGATTATTGTTAATTTCTGGTAAATCCCCAATGCCTACGGGACAATACTCGGGATTTCAATGTATTTTCGGGGGAGTGATGTCTTAGGGTTCAATGTTATGTGGGTTGGTCTAATCATACCTATGCATTTAAATACGAGCATTTACATGGAGCGATTGTCTACCCACATACCACGGTGTCTCAAGTCAATGACCAGTACATACGGCATTGAAACGTGGTCGCTCACAATGGGCCTCATCAGAATTCTTGAAGTCACCCAAAGGGCAATGGAGAGGGCTATGCTCGTAGTTTCCTTGAATGATCGAATCAGAAATGTATTTTTCCGCAGGAGAGTCAAGGTTACCGACATAGCCCGAAGAATTGCCATACTTAAGTGGCAGTGGGCCACAGACGCAGCGTTAGAAGGCCTCCCACAAGGAGGACCGATGACCTGGTGAGGATTGGGGGAATCCGATGGATACGAGACGCACAGAACCGATCGTAGTGGCGACACTTGGGAGAGGCTTATGTCCATCCGTGGACGTTATTCGGCTGAAGAATTTTCTTAATATTGTTGGGGTCTAATCGTACCTATTCGTCTAAATACGAGCATTTATACGGAGTGACTACCCACCTGATCTTCTCTGTCCGATGACTTTTCTCGTTAGTTTTGATGTTGTAAAGTATAACATGAACTTTATAGCGGTATGACATAGAAACTCCCCCGACGTAGCCGACCTCTGTGCTGTTAAAAAACTGCAAGTAAGAGCCTGTCAAGAGACAGCACTAGTATTTATTTTTTGAGGGTTCCGCTCCTTCCATTTTTTTTTTTAATTTCTAAGAGGAGCGGAAGGGAGTATCAGACTCTTACTGACTAAAATTCAACCGTGTTCCTTCAGCTGGCCTTTACGTCCAGGGGCCGCGGGCACTCTTTCAAACAATACCATGATCTCACATCACTGGTCATCTCATCTGACATCTGCCTAGCCTTTTCTCAACTATCTTGGGGTCGGCTTCCAGTCTAACCGGATGCAGCTGAATACCAGTATTAGTATTTTACATAGAGCGACTGCCTATCTGATCTCCACAACCCAGTTACTGGGTAATACGATACCCCTTGGTAAGAATGGATGTCAGACTTTCGGGCTTCTGACGACCCGTAAGGACTGTCAAAGATCCGCGATTGACAGCCGGGACCAACGGCTTAACGTGCTTTTCGAGGCACGTAGGAGTCTCGGTATGTAAAGATGGTCACCCATCCACGGACCAACCCCGGCAAGCGTAGCTTAACCTGATGGATCAACCCATGCGGCTGTTATTACTTTAGCCACGAGCTCCTCACATCACTGGTCTTGGTATAGAAACCTTTGACAGGCGATAAAATAAAATACAGAAGTTTTATCCTTTAAAGGGACGGCTTTTATAGACGTGACCCACCCCAACTATAACTTTACTCACACGCAATAACCCTCAATATGAACAATAAACCAAAGCTAGTAATTTGATATTAGCAAAAAGTCCTGGAGTGGAGACCGCGTATCGGCAAACGTAGTGTAGGACGTCCCCCAGCTAGATGGACCGACGACCTTAAGAAGGTGGCTGGGATAAACTTGATGCGGAAGGCGGAGGACAGGGTGTTGTGGCGCAGCCTGGGAGAGGCCTATGTCCAGCAGTGGACTGCGGTAGGCTGAGAAGCTGAAAAAGATTTGGCAGTGACTATTCGGCAAAAATCACCAAATGTATAAAGCCAGCTCGGACGCTGTAGGACCCCATGAATTACCGAAAAGAGTTTATCTGCCGGTAGATTCCGTTCACAGCTCACCGTGAAAACTTAGGTGGAGTGAGCGTGAAGTGAACTGTCATTCCACCTTGATTGTATGGATTGACAGCCCACTTCACGGTCACTTCACCTAAGTTTTCACGGTGAGATTTTACAGAATAGCTCTACTGATTTTAACAATAGAGAACGTTATCAATTTTTATTAAAATCAGATAAATGGTTGTATCACGTTGCAAGGGAAATTGCCAAATTGTGAAACTCACAAACTAAATCCTCCTAAACAAATCTGGCAATATTTTTGATTGACAACAAAGCGTACAGTTCAATTTGCAACAGGCTCGTGATTGGCTGAGTTGATTGAAGCCTTTGTTCTGTACCCACTATTATTTCCTTTGATAATCTGATATTTTTTCACCACCGAATAGCCGAATTGAATCTGGCCATCATGTTTGTTCTTGAGACAGTTTTGACAATCGCTTAAAAAACTGATAGAAATAAATGTAATAACTATTGATAATTGAACTTTGTTTTAATATTATTATGAAATTACAAGAGGCATTTCATAAAACACCATAGAAAATAAACAGACATTAACAAAAAAGAAACAGTGATACTCCGGGAGTGCCGATAGAAGTGAAAACTTGAACAAAAATTACCAACACGCCTAAAGAAGTTTTCACTTCAATCCGCTACGAGATCCGCTACGAGTGCTACGCGTCGTAGCACTCATAGCTTTTTTCCCATCTCAAAAATGCCGAACGCGCCTAAAAAAGTTTTCACTTCAAAAATTGTCATTAAACAATCTAAAACCCCATTTAAATCCTAGAAAAGACAGACAATCTCACAAAAAAAAACTAAAAAACGCACGCTCGTAAACAACATTTTAAAAAGTCGCATCACACTGTAAAATATCGGCCACCATTCCACTCACAGCCACGCTATAAGCACTCGTCAAGCGAGATCAAAGCAATGTTGCGTTTATAATTGCCACCCTTACCTACGCCTTTCCCCCTTCGAAGGGCTGTAGTACAGTCACAGTAACAATTGGTTTGTCACCTTATGGTTTCTTTTTGTTTGATTTTTATTTTGGAAACTCTTTTACCGACATTTTGTCATAATATGAATGTCACTGAATGAAACTCAGTCGATAATTAAAACTGTGAAAGTGAGAGTTGAATAGAATAAAAGTGTATTAGATTACAAAAAAAAACTTTTATAAAAAAATACAACCGACTTCCAAAAAAGAAAATACTTACACTAAAAATTTAAAAATAACTTTAATTTCGGAAGTCGGTGTTAGTATTTTATTTCTTCGTTATTTGACACCGGCGACTTCCGAAATTAAAGTTATTTCTTAATTTTTAGTATATTTTCTGTTTTGGAAGTCGTTTATTTTTTTTTGTAAAAAAGTTTTTTATTTTTCACTTTTTAGTTATACCTCAGAACTAAAACCCCATTATCATGGAACGTGGAATTTAAACATACTCGTAATTGGAGGAAACCAAAACGTCATCTATGTATACATATTTTTCGTTTTTGATCAGTTTTTCAAAAAGCAAAAATTTATATGGGACCACCTCGGGAGTATATTCTTTCGGATAAAAAAAGAATTTAGAAAATCGAGAGAGATTTGACACAGGAATCGGTTGACATACATAAAAAAACATACATGCTGTCGAACATAGAACCTCCTCCTTTTTCGAAGTCGGTTAAAAATAGCCAGTTTCTAAAATGTTCTAGTTTGATAGCAACTAGGAAGGTTTTTGCAATATATATAGATATAGGATAGAATATTGGAATCGATTAATGATTAAATAAAATAATTTATCATTACATAATTCCAATATTAACATATGCAAGGCTGTTCTATTAGATTATTGTAAAATTTGTCACTGCATCACAATATTTTCCAATGTTCATAACATTTCTGGTGTCTTTTTTATTTATATTAGTAAATGGCTGTGTAAAAAATTATCATCATAGTTCGGGATCTATTACTGAAACCTATTATGTTTATGTATTACAATATAACATCTAAGTATTGATCATTTATCAACTTAACAGGGGCCATTTTTCCCGATTATTAAATAATAAATGCTACATCATATTATACACCCCTTTG
Organism: Polia nebulosa; assembly: GCA_951329385.1. Classification (NCBI taxonomy): domain Eukaryota; kingdom Metazoa; phylum Arthropoda; class Insecta; order Lepidoptera; family Noctuidae; genus Polia; species Polia nebulosa. The sequence continues at coordinate 8,348,982 of OX589588.1, read as the reverse complement.
AACTTCGTTCAATAGGCAATTGTTAAAATGACTAAAATCCTAAAAGTCATCAAATAAATGTTTCACTTTTAGTTTTGATTTAAAAATTTAAATAAAGGGAAACGCCCATTCCTGGCCATGTTTTGCCCATCAATGTGGTAAATACAAAAAAAAATACCCATTTAGTAACTAAAATATTGCTACTACTTATTTGAAATGCAAACTCCGGAATTAAAAGTCAATTTAATCAAGACACTCAATCATTTATTGCCTTATCTAACACTTCCGGTTACTAGTCAATTCTGTCATTCAATAGAGATGGCACCTTTTACTCAAAAAAATCGAAACACCGGTTACCAAAAATCTATTTTTGAAAAATCTTTTTTTATTATGTAGTTGTTTCGATTTCTTATTTCCTTAGAGACAAATATAATATTTGACCATTTTCGTGCCTCTAAATACGATCATCATTGAACTCAAAACTCATTTTGAAGGGACCTTAATGATCTAACACACACGCCTCCACCAGTGAGACATTTGAGTGAGCATGACATAGGTACTCTCAGTCGCAGGGCACATTCAAGTCAATGAAAGACGTACCCAGTAAATGGTCAAGTCAAAACATGGAAACATCATCATGGTAGCTTTATTGTAGGTACATAGTGCTCACATATGTTTTATGCAATTAAACATTATAATGAGATTTGTATCTATACAATACAAAGATAGTTTGTACAGTCTTCAGTAGCCCCAACAACAAAAAAAAAAGTAAAACCGATTCCGTGTGTCCATTTTTTTTTGTTTAATATTGATTTTTCGATAAAACGATTTCGTATAGGCGGCATCCCCACGTCAATAATAATCGTAATTGAAAACTGATTGACATTGACATTTCAGATTTTCTTACGTGCTTTTCTCTTGCAACTTGTGTTTTTTTTGTCTACTGCGTTTATATATTTGATTTTTTAACTACTTTGATTACGATTATGGACCCTGTGACTGCTCCCTATGACGACCCCGGCTTGCCAATGGATACCGGACAGTAATGTTGTGCCCACGTAATGACTATTGTGTGGTTCTTGGTCTGGGCAAGGTTTCAATCATGTTCTTTCATGGGCGTCACTTGGCCAAAACTTTTTTATCAAATTGGCATTTCCCTTTCATAGTTCATTTTGTAAGCTCGATTCTTAAATGACTTTTTTTTGTGTGCTTGGGAAATCATCCAATGACTTCTCAGTTTTGATAAATGGTGCTATACTATCTAAAACTCACACCGGTGTATTTGAAAATATGTATATATTTTTATTTTATAAATGCGAATGTGAGTTTGTTTGTTGTTTGTTAGCATTCACGCCTTGACGGCTGAACGGATTTGGATAAAACTTGCACACGGATAGACGTTGTCCTGGAATAGGACATAGGATACTTTTATGCCGGTGATATGTTTCCTATCAAAAAGGGTTCAGTTCTCGGCATTTGATCCGCGATTTATGCAGTTTAGTAAAGTTGGGTGAAGAAATGCATTCGAGATTTAAATTGATTATAAATTAATGCTCTAACTGACTTTAAAGGATGTTTTAAAAATCAGATTTTTTTTAAATGTCTGAAAAAAAAGGATCAGTTTTTGAATATATTTTTAATCCTTATTATCAATGAACTATTCTAGATACCGAATCTAGTCTAACAAAATACCCCACTACTGGACCCTTTTTGCTTGGAAGCCCACATAATTTTCAAATACTAAAGTCTGGGGTGAGGTGTCTTTTATTAGTCTGTGTGTGAGTTTCAGATAAACAGTCGCTCCATGTAAAGAACTGGTATACACACCACACACACACACACACACACACACACACACACACACGCACACACATACACATCACACACACACACACACACACACACACACACACGCACATTCATTAAGACTGGAAGCCAACCCCAACATCATTGGGAAAAGACTAGACAAATTGATGACTGGGTGTTTTGTGTATGTGAGTATACATGTTTGTAAACGCACCTACGATACAGGAGTAATTCCAAGTGTGGGGCAACGATTTAAAAAAAATAAAAATAAATAAATAATTGATTTTTGGTTTGTTCTTTTCTGACCAAACAGCTACCTGAAGGAACACAGGCCTTTTTTTTTTGGGGGGTAGGATGATTTCCCACCCCCAAAAAAAAAAAAAAAAAAAAAAAAAAAAAAAAAAAAAAAAAAAAAAAAAAAAAAAAAAAAAAAGGAACACGGGTGGGTTTTAGTTGGTAAGAGTCTAACACGCCCTCTCCACCAAGAGCGAAAGAAATTATTACAGCTGTCCCACCCTATAAAAAATAAATAAAAAAAACTTCAAAGTTTGACTTGTTAAAGGAAACATTTTGATAACTGACGAAACTATTAACGACTCGACTGTACCTAACTATTAGGGTCGTATAGGGTCGGCGGTCATTGAGAATGGACTCGAAATGAAGTGGCGACCGTTTCAGTGGATGAGTGTGGCTGGTTAATTTCGGGTTAAAATGTCTGGTATGTCGTATAATTAACGTGTTATGGGTGGGTAGTTAGTAATATTATTATAAGGTAGTTACTACAGCCTCCAGGGAGTCGTACCTACTAATATTTAACTTCTACTTCTGGTAGCTTTGGCTAAAGTATGAGACAAATAATTCAGAGTTAATTATCCAACTACGGCGAAGCCAAAAGGAAGGTTATGATTTTGACTGGCATGTATGGATGCTCGTCCCTCATAACTTCTAGTCATAATTTGACAAATGAGTATCATTGGAAGCGTCTTGATCGTCTGCTGGTTATAGCTGCCTGTGTGACGTCACACTAAATTCAATGTGGCGCCTTCTAAAAGAGATAAAGTCATGAATTAAAAAAAAAAGTTTATTGGAAAGGTGTCGTTTTTGGCTTAGACTATGAAAGGTTATAGACGGAATGTTATTGGACATTAAATGAAGCAGGATCGTTACAATGTGTGAGTGACCTTGACAAACGTAACGATGACGTATCGGCTTCTCATTTTGTCCATGTGAGCTTATTTTGCGTGAACAGATACAAGCCGGCTTCTCATTCTGGTACATTAAATTGCCGGATTTTGACACTTCGTCTATAACCTTTCATAATCTAAGGTTTTGGGTATCAAATCAAATAGCTTAGTTAGCACATTTAAAAAAACTATTCGAGTCGTCGCTCGCGAATCGTACGCTCAAATTAAAGGAGACCAGTGAAATTCGTGAAAATTGCTCTCTTGTTGTCGCTCCAAGCAATCATTGCATCAAGTTAAGATATAGTGCAAACCCCTTCCTTTTGTCCAAGCTATTTTTTTGCCAAATTTCTTTTTTAACTGTAATTTTACGCTTTAAAATGTATTGTTAGACATCGTTTATACGCGCATAAACTCCTAAAAAAAATACTGTTTTCAAAATTTATTTAATCTCTACAAAATATCCTTGAAACACAATATCATATGTCCTCTGCAACAGCTAGGACACGAACACGTTTTCCCTGCGGGCTGACAAGGCACCAGTCATGCGTGCCTGCTCATGACACCAAACTATCGGAAAACTTCACGCTGTGCAGGCTATCTCAAAATTGAAATAGAGATATCTGGTTCATACACGTGATGGAAATAATACATATCTTGCACATTTTGATTATACTTGACGAAAAGATAAATCAGAAAGTCGCTTAAAATAATTTACTTCAAAGATTCTTAAACCTAGTTGAATACTAAAAACTACATTATTTGAAGATTAACTTCAAATAATGTAGTTTTTAGTATTCAATAGTCAACAAGGAACCCCTAAAGTTTCACCATGTCCGTCCCTCCGCAACTTAGCTCAGCTCAGCTTTCTGAGTTTTATTTTGGCATGGCTGCGTGTTAATCACGCCAACAGAGTATAATAAATAAAATCATGAAATAAAAAAAAATAGGGTTCCTCCTACACATAAAGTGGGGAAATTTTTTTTCTCGTCTTTTCCATAGCGTGGGGAATCGATGGATAAGCCATCCAAAAATATTACGGGTATGTGAAAACCATTTTTCGATTCCGGGAACCGTTTGCGTAAAATTAAGCTTTAAATTGCTAATTTTTGTTAGAGTCAAGTGTTCCGCTTCCCCTGCCAGCTAAATGGTTGCTTTCGGATATGTGAAAAATAAACTACAGCAGTAGTAAGTATGTATAACGAAATTAAAAGGAAAACTATCACAGCTAAGTTAGCTCTGTTAGTTTTAGAGTAATAGTCGCCCAACTTATAAAATGTTTCTACTTGTTAAATTTCGTAAAATATAATAAAAAATATTAGTGAGGTACTGTCTACGTGTTCCTTTTTTATGTCTTGATGTTTTGAGGCATATTTGTAGGAAATAAACACTGAAGCGCCATGCCACCTTACCTGAAACGTTCGAGGAATAAAGACGATGATGTAATATTGTTTTAAAAAAAAGGGATGCGAGGTACTGCGCCGACCCCAGAAAAAATATGAGAAGAGCTGGCTGAAGAAAAGAAGAAGGGCAGGATTATGATGATGATGCTGATAACTTTTTCAGTGACTAGTCACTGAAATGTCATCAGCATGTAGTTCAGAAGCATTTTTTTAATTTGTAGAACAGATCAGCCCTCCTATTTAGTATCTTACAATAGCAAAACGATAGCGATTTGTGCGCAATAATTGTTCTTCAATTGCAAATCCGTCACCATAGCAATTTTTGACAGTACTGCCTATATGGGACAATCAATGAATTAAAATCTTTTAATATCTCTTTTATACACTGAATTATGGTCTGATACGGTAGACGCAGTTTATTTTTAATCATATATAATTATAACCTATCACCTAAGTACACATTGTGGAATGCAAATAAACAATTGAGTATTGAATATATTATTAAACCAATATACACACAATTTTTGGTAAAAATCTTCGAGTTATAAACTTAATTTGTCTTAGCATTCAGTGAGCGATTAGTAATTGATTTTATAGATAGTACCAATTTTTAAGACAGCACAGACACGAAATTCTGTGTATGAAATTAAATGCTTGTTTAAAAAATGTTTTTTTTTACATTAACTTCAAGCTAAACTTATGGAACCGAAACGTGGTCGCTCACAATGAGCCTCATCAGAAGGCCAGGAGAGGACAATGCTCGGAGTCTCCTTGCGTGATAGAATCAGAAATGATGATATCCGCAAGAGAACTAAAGTTACCGACATAGCCCGAAGAATCGCCAAACTGAAGTGGCAGTGGGCAGGGCACGTTACTCGCAGAACAGATGGTCGATGGGGTCGAAAAGTTCTGGAATGGCGACCGCGTACTGGAAGACGCAGCGTTAGAAGGCCTCCCACAAGGTGGACCGATGACCTGGTGAGGGTCGCGGGTAGCCGATGGATGCGAGACGCACAGGACCGTTCATTGTGGCGACACTTGGAGGAGGCCTATGTCCAGCAATGGACGTCTTTCGGCTGAAATGGTGATGATGATGATGAACTTCAAGCTGTGCAATTATTGCTGATCGTTATTTTATACGTCAGCCTGCTTGTCATCTTGAACTAAAGCCTAAATTCCAAACCAAAACTGGCTTCAACCAATGTAACAAAAATGGCAAAACGTAACGAAACGCAAAACGGACATCGTTTTGGACAACAGCGAGCGGCAACAGATGCAAATTAAATGCGTGTAGCAACACTAGCAAGCGTTACGTGTATCATGTTACACAACTCGATGCTAGCAACATTTTACGGGCAACTGCATATCGAGTGTGAAAATTGTGAGTTTATTCAGAACATCAGACATTCTAATCCTCCATCCAATACAGATGATACTAAGTTGACATGCTTTTTTGCGAAAGTCTGACAACCAGTCTTACCAAGGGGGTATCGTATTACCCAGTTACTGGGTTGTTGAGGTCAGATAGGCAGTCGCTCCATGTAAAATACTGGTATTCAGCTGCATCCTGTTAGAAAGGAAGCCGACCCCAAGATAGTTTGGAAAAGGCTAGGCAGATTGAATAATTCACGGTTACAGTAGTATATGTCACAAGAGAGAGTCCGCAGGAAAAGCTTGTCTAAGTTGACAAGCTTTTCCTGCGGACTCTCTCTTGTGACATATACTACTGTAACCGTGAATTATTCCGGGATAAAGTAATGATAAAACTATGCGGCTATGCGAGAGCAGTGATGGCCCAGTGGTAACAGCCGCGACTTACAAATTGTAGGTCGTGAGTTCAAACCCAGGCAGGCGCTTTACTTTGCGTAAGTTATTTCATCACTACTGCTCTCAAAACGGTGAAGGAAAACATCGTGAGGAAACCGGCATGTCCTAGGACAGAAAAATCGAAGACATGTGACGTCCACCAATGCGCATTGGGTCCACGTGGTGGATTACGGCTCGTACCCTCTCACAGAGAGGAGGCCTGTGCCCCAGCAGTGAGGACATTAAAAGGCTGATGATGATGATGAAAACTATGCGGTAGTGTAGTTTTCTACCAGTGTAAGTTTTATTTTAATGGGACCAGTAATTACTATCAGAGATTAGATTTTTCTTTAGCTAAAAAGTTTTAGTTAAAAAGAGTAACCATAATGTATTTCCAACAACATGAAAACTAACACATAGAATCTTAAAAAAGTAGATGTTTCCAAAACTGACGACATACAGCAAAAAAATCAACAACAGAAAAACATGGAAAACAAATTGATGCAAAAGAAAATTTTGCTAATCGCTCACTGAATGCTAAGGACAAATTAAGTTTAAATAACCCGAAGATTTTTACCAACAACTGACGTCTGTTCTTTTATAATAAACTAGTTTCTACCAGCGGCTTCGCCCGCGTGGAATTAGTACCTTCCCCGTTGTAAACTTTCAACCCCTTTTTCTCCCCCTTTTTTTTTCTAAGTCACAAAGAACACACCCTCCAAAGTTCATGTGTCTAGGACCAGTGGTTTAGGCTGTAACAAGGCAGTGTTAAAGCCTTGTTTATTTTTTGACCTCTATTCCAAAATTACGTTCTTTGCTACCTTTTTTTAAATTCAAATTCAAAATTACTTAGTTTTCTCTGTCAAGTCTCTGTTTTCATATTGAAAAATCAGTTCAAATTCGGCAGCCGAGCTAGTAGAAATAACAATGAGGAGCTTCTCATTGTTATTTTTTGACTCCTGAAGTGTCAGTTACCAGTTTCCTAGAATTTTGCATTAATACAATTTAATTACTAGTCACAGTGTTTGTGTTCTTAATATTATATTAAAGCCCACTGTTGTAAATGTGTTAACTCGTCGTGTTATTATTTATTGAACTCCTCATCTACGGTCCTCCTACCCTACGACCTCCTCTGCGTGTCACTCCAACGTCCACCTCTACGTGTCACACCACCACTCCGGTCCTCTGCAACGTGACATCGCCCTCCGTACCGTGACAAGGCTGTGCGTTGATATATCAGTAGTCAGTCAGGACTTTGAATTTTATATATATACAGGTGTATGCATAAGATTAGACCGTGAAATTCTGAAATGCCAAAACTAAAAATAACAGCAATAAAAACTTTTCTTGGAATATTTTCTTTACGTAGTTGACGATGTTTACAAAATGACAAATTTTAAAGAAGAAAAACTAGAAAAACTTTTTATGTCGTGAAACAACTATAGTGTCTTGATTTCCGTAGAGGATACGCTTACGCAGTATTTTCATTTTCATTAACTTGAGAGCAGGGACACAATGGTTTAAATGGGTCACGATACTTTTTAATCCTGTGGGAAGTCGTGGCACAGTGGTGACGACCGCGATTCACAGAGAGTGTAAGAAGACACATCGCAGAGCCGTTAAGGGCCTATCTCCCCATAAGTGGCGCCCTCATTGAATAAAAGTTCGTATCTTAGCATAGAAAATAAAGATTAAAGAATCCTATGTTGCGTTTGTTACACAAAAGATAAGGTATTTTTACGTTGTTAAAACAGGACTCAAAGTGTTTCGCATCCAAAGTAGTAAGCAAGTGTCATAAACGGCCGTTTTTGGTACCTTTGCTTACTACTTTGGAAACGAAACACTTTAAGTCATGCTTTCACAACGTAAAAATACCTAATCCTCTTTGTAACAAACGCAACTAAGGATTATTTAATCTTTATTTTCTACGCTCTGCTACGATTTTATATTCAATGAGGGCGCCACTTGGCGGCTATATACGCCTTAACTACGCATACTGTACGTCTAACAAAGTAGTTTTGCGCAAAAATTATTGCTGAGAAACGACTTTTATTTTTAGGTGTGAAAAAAAAAATCGTAATAGAGATCCCGCGGCCCTTGGGACTCGGGCAACTGAAGAAACAGGGGTGGGTTTTAGTCAGTAAAAGTCTAACACGGGCGAGTCAGATAACTTTTCCCGCTCTGGGTGGAGCGGGAAGGCTCCCACTCCACCCAGAGCGAGAGAAGTCATTGGATGATTTCTCACCTACTATCTACATATCAAATTTCATCCCAATCAGTCAAGCCGTTTGAGCGTGAAGAAGTAACAAACGTACAAACACATTCACAAACTTTCGCCTTTATAATATTAGTGTGATGTATTTTCTGTGCTCCTATAACGTATGAATTAATGTGTGTTGCAATACATACAAATATATGAACATTGAAACGCCTCATCGGCAAAAACGAGCAATAATGTTGCCATGTGCAACTATCAGCTATGTTAGATACAGTTTGTGTAACACGCAAATTCAGTGAATTTCATGTTTTACGAGTACGATCAAAAATAGCTAAATTGCATGAGTATATTAATGTGGCTGATTATGTACATGTCGTTAGAACTTAGGTGCAGATAAAAATAAAATACATAGGAAAGTACTTGCCCTTTAATTCTGTCTGTCTGAAACCCATAAACTGTAAAATCAGATGCGACTGAACGGTTCTGGTTGTAGAGTTGTAGCAAAAGAAAATAATCTAAATATTTTTCAAGAATAAAGCGACACCTAGAAGGCTAGATACTCAACAGCTAGTAGAACCAGGCTTCTTATGAAGATGATAAAAACCAAACCTCTTTATTTAAATGAAGGGAACTTCCTCCCAGAGTTTCTCAAAAAATATTGTAATAAATGGAAACAATTCTTTATATTTTTAATTTATTTTAATATTGTAATTTATTTTAATTGCGTCTTGTCGGAAAGTTTTTACAAATATGAAAGTGACTTGTATCAATAAACCCGACCACCAAAAAGACCAAAACGGTCAACAAGTCACTTTTTAAGCAGTCTGATCCAGTTGCTGACATTTATTTTAGTAGTATGTGCGGTCGAGTTTTTTGATATCAAGTTTTATTTTTTTATTTCTGACATTTTAGTGAGTTACATTTTTGGAACCGTCTCCTTGAGCCTTATTTTAATATGCCTCATGACTTTGTTACAAAAAAAATAAACAACTCCACTAACATAACGGCAGCCGCCATTTTGTTTTTTTTTTTACAAAGGCAATGAAGACAATTCTAATAATACCTTATTTGCTAAAATCTATCTAGCCGTTAATGCTACAGGGCGTACCAACCCGGGCCTGCGGACGGCGAGTAGTGGGTAACTCGCCGTCCGATCAGCACCAGGCCCGAGAGTCGACGGCGCGTAGTGTTCCACGCGCGCCTCAAAGAGTTGTCAGCCAAGGGAAGGGGCCTGCCACGGCCGGTGCCTGCCCGGGGGTGGAGGATAAATTCGAAAGAGTTACCTCGCCCCCGGGCACTCGAGGCAGGGAGGAACAGGGGTGGGTTTTAGTCAGTAAGAGTCTGACACACCCTTCCGCTCCACCCTAGAGCGGAAGAAGTCATTGGATGATTTCCCACCCCCCAAAAAAAAAAAAAAAAAAAAAACAGGGCGTACCAAAGAAACAGACACACAATCATATAAAGCCAGCCGCTGACTTGTGATTTTTGTCACCGTGACTTTCAGTCGAGTGCTATGAAGATACATGGGAGTGCGCTGATCATGGTGACGTGACAATACGGTGAGAAATAGTTCCAAGGTGACTGAATTTGGAAGGATACTGACGTGGTTTAGAATATACAAGGTGTAACGGAAAGGTGTGGTCATATTTTAAGAATCAGTTCTGTCCATGGAAATGAACAACTTTCTCATATACTGTATAAATTTTATGTAAATACTACTTTTTAACTTAATTAAGTAATATAATAAATGAGTAGCTACGCTACAGTTGCACGGTGACTTTTCAAGCGGGTGCATCGTGGGAGACAGTTGGTGACAGTGACAAAAAGTCACGTTGACGAAAATCACAAGTCAGCAGCTACCCTTATGTACGAGTACATTTATATTCATATATGTAGGTACATACACACAAACTCTAATTATGTGTAAGTTGGCACATTTGAGCGAAACTAAACAAGACAGCTGTAAAATAAAATTCCATACAAAAAGTTTCCTACACTCTCCAGCCACATAGGCTAATTGTGTTATTTGCGATAAAACACAAGCTTTTAAACTTTCCATCGTATGTAAAATTGAATTGTGTCCCGCGTGCAACACAAATCGCTTTGAAAGCGCTGCGGTTTGTGGCGCCACACGGCACACCTTGATGACGTCATTACAGCGGCAACACCACCTATCTACATTCCCTACCGGAGTCTGTGTTTCCTGATAGCTACAACCTGGGAGTCTTTAAGTCAAGAGTGAATAGGTTACTTCTAGGCAAGCGTGCTCCATCTTCGACCACATCATCGCTTACCATTAGGTGAGATAGTGGTCAAACGCGTTCCTATCAACAATTAAAAAAAAAATCTACGACTGAAACTTCCAAGTTCAAATTTTCATTCTTTCTTCTTCTTTCATTCTTTTGAAATGAAAAACTTTTTTCAAGAAAGCAATATTCAACGCCCAAAAAAAAATTGGACTTACCTTACAAAGTAAGGTAAGCTGATCAGAATAAGTAACAATTTTTTTTTTTCAATTTCTTGTTGATAGTTGTTAATTTGTATGAATGAGCAAAAGCAGTATTTGGACGACGAATTTCCTTTAGGCCTACATCTTTGGCTACTCGTACATATTATACAGGGTGTAACGGAAAGGTGTGGTCATATTTTATAAACTGCATCTGCCCATCGATATGAACAACTTTCTTCAAGAAAACCTGAGGAAATTCTCAGTTTTTTTTACGTGCCATACAAATATTGAATAAATTAAACTTTCCATACAAAGTTATCATCAGCTGGATGATAACTTTGTATGGAAAGTACAATTTTTTTTGGGATTTTCTATTTTTTCTTAGAGAAATTTGTTCATTTCCATGGGCAGAACCGGTTCTTAAAATATGACCACACCTTTCCGTTACACTCTGTATAAACGTAATGTTTTCGATAAAACGTGGGCTTTTATATTTTCCACGCATTCGACACAAACCGCTCTGAAAGCGCTGCGGTTGGTGGCGCGACACGGCATTATAGTCCGAGAGGCGAGCGAAAAAAACTGCAAGCAATTTCTAAAGCCAAATTTTTGTTATTACGTTATATTCGTGGTTTAAAAAAATAGCCTGCCGTCAGTCATTAAACTTTTTTACAAAAAAACCGACTTCCATAAAAAAACACAAAAATTTTCAAAATAACTTTAATTTCGGAAGTCGGTGTTTCTAGTTTTGTTTCTTAGTCAATTAACATTCTTTTTTTTATGGAAGTTGGGTGTATTTTTTTGTAAAAAAGTTTGTTTCCCTTTTTAGTTGTTGTAACCCATATCTAAAACTAATAGTAAAGTTATTGAGAATTGATCGTCTCAATAAATAAAATGAGATCATCACCAATGCAACTACATAGATGAGTCAGTCAGCCAATTAAATACGTATTACTAAGGATAACTCAAAAACTACTGGTCTGATCTTGATCAAATTTAAATGGGAAGCTTACAAATTTACATGAGAAGCTTTCAAATAAAAAAAGAATCATCAAAATCGATTTACATAGAAAAAAGATCTGGGGTAAACACATAAAAAAACCTCTTCCTTTTTTTGAAGTCTTACCGATCGTCAGGCAAGCAAATCTTGAAACAGGGCGCGTCAGTCACGCGTTAAAAATTGCAAAAATTTGTTATATCGTAACATCTTACAAGTTGCTTAACTAAATCTGAGTATACAGCTGAAAAAAATATTATTATAATTAGAAAAAATATTGTCAGTCAGTATATCTAAGTAAGATACCACGCCAAACACTTGGGAAACCAGATGACTGACGGCAGGCTATTTCTCTACAACAATAATGTGTGTGTGCTTGCAGTTTTTTATCGCTTGCCTCCCCGTCTATTACCATAGTGACGTTACTCAATCGGTAACCCTGATGTGTGGTTATTGTAGAGCTTGATAGGATTTTAAAGGAATATTATGGAGGGATGTACGTTCTTGGTGTAGCAAGGAAAGTTATTAAAAGGTTTATTGATAAAATTACCAATTCAAAAGCACAGAGACGCAGGTGTTATAAAAGTAGCCTTTATAGTTTCAAAATCAAACGTCATTTATTATACTAGGCTGAACGTCAAACTTCTACATAAAGATAGTCCCGCAAAACGACCGCCCGTCACCACTTCGTAATGTTTTAACTGGGAAGAAGAAGTGGCACGGCAAACTCCCCAGCAACACATCTGTCAATTAAATTTGAAGAACTTGAATTTATACAACAGTAGGTATGCGAAGTAAGACAAACATAAAAATAATAATATTTCGGTCCGAATTTTAAACCAAAAAAAAAAGTAACCGCTTGTTACTAAAAATCTTTTTACAAAAATACAACCGACTTCCAAAAAAGAAAATATACAAAAAATTGCAAATAACTTTAATTTCGGAAGTCGGTGTTTGTATTTTGTTTCTGCGTTATTTGACACTATTTTTTTGGAAGTCGATTGTATTTTTGTAAAAAAGTTTTTTATTTTTCACTTTTTAGTTGTTGTACCCCAAAACTAAAACTAAATATTAAAGTTATGCCCGAGATAGAACATGGAATTTGAGCATAATTGTAGGTAACTAAATGTCATCTGTGTAAACCTACATATTTTTTGTTTTTTTTTTTTCAAAAAACGCTGAATAAATGTCGATAAAATTTATATGGAACTACGAGTACCTCTGAAGAATGACCTACCAAACAAAAAAGAATCATCAAAATCTGTTTACAAATGGCGGAGTAATCGCGTAACAAACATAGAAAAAAAAAACATACAGATGAATTATTCAGAACCAACTTCAAAACGGAGGAGGCTCCTTTTTGAAGTTAGTTAAAATGAGTCTAGCTCATCCTTTCTCACCATGGCCAAAGTTGAAAATTTGTGTTATTCTACAGTGTGTTTTTGAAGTGATACTTCTTTTGGCGCGTTAGGGAAAAATGATGAGAGTAAATTTTTACGAGGCGCGTGCACACCGTCACCAAAAACCGACACCCTGAAGTTACCTAGAACCGACACCCTAGCTATAGTCTGTGGTTCATGAAGCATGATTGTTTTCCTTTTGTAAACTTTGTGACAGTTTGGATTTTTATCTTGTTACGCCAAAGAAGTATAACTTCTTACGTGCGTACATAAGTACACACACACTGTTTTTTTTTTCAAGAAAAGACTAGAAAACATAATGTCGTCAATTCAATCGAACCATAGACACCCAATTGCAAACCATTGAAGACGGATCATGAAACTTAAACCCTCTAAAAATACCCATAAATATAAAGACAGATGCCCTTAAAAAAAACATAAACGAATTGTAAAAACATCAAAGTTACTTCGCTAAATCACCCTGATTTTTGTTTTGAAATACTTATAGATTTTACATTTACTTACACAAAAAAAAAATGTCGCCAGTGATTTTTCCTGATGTTTGTTTGTTTTTCGCGACGGGCGCTCAGAAAAAAACATTCCAATTTGGAAGGTATTAAAAATATTTGAAACCTATTAAAATTAAGTCCCTTTGACAAGGTCTTACGTTTCGATAGATGGATGTAAACGAACAAACAAACAAATACTGGCGACTAACATCAAAAGGAACCTTAAATGTTTTCACGGATTCTTTGACAAATTTAATGTTACCTCAAGATTGGGGCTGCGAAGTCGGCGGGGTAACGAAGGGAGTTAGGGTAGGAAGGGAGTGAGCGATTATGACACCTACTGTGATATCAAACTACAGAATTGTAAAGATTGCTTTATTATTAGTGTTTTAATCTGTGGTAGTTGGCAACTGCCTACCCCAGTTGTAAATGTCCTTTTGTGCTTAATGACCTAACTTTTTTCTATCTCCTGCTTGATAGGGAGGGAAGTGGAGATTATGTTTTTTCTTACTCCTCCGCTGTTAGTTCGTTGCGGCTCCCAAGACAGTTTAATAGTCTGTTTATCCGGCACTCGTCGAGCTTTATTGCCTCAACGTTTTTTGTGGTGGTCACCACTGTTGATTCTGGCTTTCAGGAGTTGCAGTGGTTTTGAATAGTGGCAGGTTTATATATAAAAAAAAAACCCGACTGTAAAAAACAACTAAAAAGATCCAAACAAGTCACTTTTCAAATAGTCTGATGCAGTTAGTGGCAGTTATTTTAATTCAATTATTGATTTTATGCCACTAACTTCATCAGACTGCTTGAAAAGTGACTGGTTTGGAACTTTTTATTGCTTTTTTATAGTCGAGTTTTTTTTTTAATGTAATTTTTTTTTATTTTCTACATTTTAGTCAGTTATATTTTTATTATCGCCTCCTTGTACCATTTATTTTGATGTCACACTTAATATAGTTCGTCGGCTTTATTTTATTTCTTTTTCACAATATGGCGTCTGCTTGTCGCCATATTGTATTTTGATTACTGTCATGTACACTCAGTAGCACTCGCAAGATTAAGACGAATCAATTAACATAAGAATGATCAAAATTAGCAAACGTGTTCGGTCTCTAAAGCGCCACAGAGGAACAAACATACATACATAGGCGGATAAACATCATCCCTCCCTTGCGTCGCGCAGTCGGGTAAAAGGCCCTTTTGTTTGTATTGTCTCTAAGTTACGGGATTCTACATGAGTTGTGTACCGACTACGAGATGAAATCGAAATGGACAGCATGTGTGACGCAAAAAAGTAACTAGCCGAATAAGATAAAGAGGTCAAGCAGATAACCTGAACAAAAACACTGATTTGACTTTCAAACCTAGTAGTTGTTGAAATTTTTGGAACGAAGTTCCTTATCGCGCGTTGTGAAAGGGGGCTAGACGCAAAAAAATTCTTACGACAAGTTGTCACGACACTAAAGAGGCTGTCCATCCAAAAAGATTGTGTTGGAAAAACAATCTAATAAAAACTTCTTGTATTTTTGTGGGTAGGTACAAAGTTTGCAAGCAGATCAAGTATTATCTAACCAATTTCGTGCTATTGTAAGCTGTGCGGCGTCGCATGTTTCTCTGTCTGTCTCTCTCTCTCTTATAGAAAGCAAGCCAGATATTGCTAAAGAGTTGAGTTGAGTTGAGTTGAGCTGAGCTGAGCTGAGCTGAGCTGAGCTGAGCTGAGCTGAGCTGAGCTGAGCTGAGCTGAGCTGAGCTGAGCTGAGCTGAGCAGAGCTGAGCAGAGCTGAGCAGAGCTGAGCTGAGCTGAGCTGAGCTGAGCTGAGCTGAGCTGAGCTGAGCTGAGCCGAGCTGAGCTGAGCTGAGCTGAGCTGAGCTGAGCTTAGCTGAGCTGAGCTGCGATGAGATGAGATGATGAAGTATAACTTCTTACGTGCGTGCGTGTGTGCGTAGTTAATAATAAAAAAAATATTATAAATTAAAAAAAATAAAATTATATTACAATTCCTTCACTAATTAATCGAATGGAACTTCGTTCCATCCGGGTGTTCCTTCACACCTCTCAAGTTTTTTTTAACTATATCCTTGATCACTGACACTTTTGCTAGTAGGTATTGGTAGGCTGATGTTCAGGTGAAGGTCATGGAAAATTGCAAGTAAGTTTGAAAATATTTATTTATTTATTGATGGAATCGTCAATATTGCAGACACTATAACATTTAAAAAAAAAACATTACTGAAAACTATTTAAGTACTGCAACACTTACAGATCACTACAGCATTAAAATATAAACAATAAGAACAAATTAAAAATTAAATAACAAAAAAACTTTTTTACAAAAAAAACAACCGACCGAGGTACACGTATTTTCCGTTTATGTTCAGTTTCTCAAAAAGCGCTGAAGCAATTGCGATAAAATTTATATGGGACCACCTCGGGAGTATATTCTTTCAGATGAAAAAAGAATTTTGAAAATTGGTTCACAACTGACGGAGAAATCGACGAAAAAAAAAAAAAAACATACAGACGAATTGAGAACCTCCTCTTTTTGGAAGTCGGTTAAAAAATGAACGACACTATTAAGTTAAACGATATAAACAATCCTTTTGGATAAGGATTGTTTAAATCGTTTTTTGGATTTGTTTATGTTTTGTATTGCAGGATTGTTTTAATCGTTGATTGGATAGAAAATTAAATTAAATTAAATAAATGATGCCCCATTTATTTCATTTTATTTAATTTTTATAAACGCTGCCTTCAAAGCCACACCCGAAACGTTTGAAAACGTTTACTTACAACACACCAAAAAGTAATTTATTTTTTTACTCGTCAAAGCGAATGTAGCGAAGAAATCATATCGAAAGTACCTACCCACTCAATTCTGTACCTACTGAGGTATGTACATGAAAAATGTTTTGTAAATAGATATTTCAAAGTTATTCGAGATTTTATTTTAAAAATAATTCTCTAGTCTTTATTTTTTTGGGTTCCGTACCCGAAGGGTAACCGACGGGACCCTATTACTATGCCTCCGCTGTTCGTCCGTCTGTCAGCGGGCTATATCTCACGATCCGTAATAGCTACACAGTGGAAGTTTTTACAGAATGTGTATTTCTGTTGCCGCTATATCAACAAATAATAAATTGTAAATTTCATAGATCGTGAGATACAGCCCAAATAATAAAAGTGTGTGTGTACTTATGTACGCACGTAAGAAGTTATACTTCTTTGGCGTAACAAGATAAACCAAACTGTCACAAAGTTTACAAAAGGAAAACTATAATTCTTCATGACCATGGCTAACTTCAGGGTGTTGGTTCAACTTACTTAAAAATATTTTATGCTACTCGTTGCTAACGCTCGCGCTTGCCTGTAACAGGTATACCACGCGCATGCGTTCAAGTGCCACGCATTCACTCTCGCTCTGTCTCTTTCTATTCCCTCTCCCCAGGAGCGTTGAACGTTTAACGCAAAAGTGCTTTCATACCCCCTCCATGGTAGCGTTAAACGTTTAACGCAACCTTGTTGGAAGTCGCATTAGAAGTATAACTTCAAAAACCCAAAAAAGAACACATTTCTAGAAACGTGTTTTTGTTGGTTTTTTTTTTCAGTTTATGGTACCTACTGGACCCGTCGTGTGCGAGTCTGACTCGCCCTTGGCCGGATTTTTTATTTAATTTCTTAACGCAACGCAATCCACGCATTCTGCCGAAGAGATTTATTTATTGGTTCACCAGCGATTGTTTACGCAGGTTCTATGCCAAAAGTAACATGCAAAAATGTAAATGCAACAATCCTACAGGTACGAGTAAAGTCCGCATGCTTATAGATGTTGTACAATTTATAATATTTATCTAGCATAATAAACCAGGCCCTGTAGACAAAGTAACATCGCTTCGTAGCGAAACGATATCTAAATTCGTCATCGTCTCTGAGATATCGATAAACATTTCCTAGCGTTAGCGTTCCTTCGTTATCTTTTTTGGCGATCACGATCGAGGCGAAGGCGAACTCTGAAAGCGCTGCTTGTCTACGCATTTGTATGGGATAAACACGATAGCAGTTCGTTTCTTTATGGTTTCGTTACGAATTATAACATTGTCTACCAACTTGCGATAACGATGTCGACAGTCGACTGACCACGTGACTTAGCGCGGTTTATGTCAATCTCATACATTTTAGTCTTTTCTAACTTCGTTATCGTTTTTAAATTGTTACTTTGTCTAAGCCCCCTAAGGTCGGAATTAGGTAGAGTTATTTAGGTACTTGCATCGAAATGTTGATATTAATATCGATCTTCTCGGGATTTTTAATGGACGATCCCGATAAAACTGTGGCCAACAAGATTACAAATAAATAATACTATAACCTCTATTGTTCTCTTTTGTTCTCACAATGTTCTCTCTCTTTTGTTCTCGCTATGTTGTGTGAACTACAAATGTCGCAACATCGCGCGTGTGCGCTTTAGACTATGAAAGGTTATAGACGCAACGTCATTGGACATTCAATGAAGCAGGATCGTTAAAATGTGTGAGTGACCTCGACGAACATAACGATGACGTTTTGGCTTCTCATTTTGTCTGTGTGAGCTTATTTCACGTGTACAGATACAAGCCGGCTTCTCATTCTGGTACTTCAGATTGCTGGCTTTTGACACTCTGTCTATAAACCTTTCATAGTCTAAGGTGTGCGCATTGGAATTTTGCAACTTCGGACATCCGATGTCGTTGATGTAAATTGGCATATTTTTATTTAATAAATCACGGGATTTTTCTGCTCTTTAAAATTAATCTCGGGATTTGAGGCCACTTTATTCTGTCGCTGTATGAAATCAGTGTTAGTACATAAATAAATCTATCTAATTCTGACCTCTGATAATGACTAATTAATATTTGTCCTGTCCTCACTCCACTGTCCAACCCCACAGATCTACAAATAACAGACTGGAACAACGGCTAAACGTGCACGAAGCAGGGAGGAGTCCCAAACATAAGCAAATAATTTAAAAAAAAAATTAGAACTTATGACTTCCATAAAAAATTCAGTAAATTGAAAATCATATTTAAACATTTAAAACATTCATTAAATCTTTCAAAAGTTCATCTCTCCCGACACCCAAAGTACAACGTCCGAAAAGCTTTTTCCTTCACAAATAAAACGCCAACATGGCCGCTCTAAGATTAGCAACTAAACGAAGTGACGCGCGATATTGCCAACCACGTTTCCCATAAAGAAATTTTAATGTAATAAGCTTTCTTTGTGAGCTGGAAATTCAAAGGCTTTTAGTTTATTATCCCAGGTTATGAAACTACCGTTGGCGCACGGGGCTTAAACTGTAGAAGAGGTTTGGTTTAAAGTGCAAAAGATAGCGGGTTCTTCATTGAATAGATGCTTAATGTCAGACTGAAATCTAACAGCTGCAAAAATCTTTAAACAGACAGTAATGTTTTTAGTTTTTTCCTATTGCTGTGATTCACGTGTCCGTCTGTCCGTCTGTCTGTACGTCAATGTCACAAAATTTTATTTGACATAAGAACTTGAAATTTTACTAACAAATAGCAATATATTGGTAAATCAGATTTTTTCTTTGATAATTCCCTCATCTGGTACGGAACCCTAAATGTGTGAAATCAGACACATTTTTTTTTACTCCTGTTCGTGTGGGCGTTCAAAACTGTAAGCTCACATACACGAGACACCAAGACCCGGAACAACTATCTGTAGGCCATACAAAAATTTATTCCGTGCTGGAATTGAATCCGCGACACACAGCGCATCAGCTAATACATCCACTACTGCTCAGTAATGTTCAAAATGGACGTAATTCTTAGTAAATTGGGTCGGTTAAAAATTAACATACATTGCTAATTTTTGAACACTAACTTTTCAGTGAAGATACATTTTTCTGTAAAATTGTCATCAACAAACAAGCGGATTACTGTGCTATAGGTCGATTTTTAATGACGTCTGTCAAATACGTGTTTCCTTATGCAGTGCCAGCGTATTATTATTATACTTTTTGAGTGCCAGGCAGTACATGTTTTCTTTTTTATTACCCAGTCTACGTACTACCATAAAACAGTCAAGTAAAAATGCCAGCTTACCAAACTTGATGTCAAGGAAAAACAATTTGATAGTAGTAGATATGGGCAGAAAAAAGAAAGAAGAGAGAATAGCGGGAAAACAATAATTATGAGATTTGTATCTTTTGCCAAGCTATAAGAGCATCGGCTTTCAGTAAAAGTGGATGCAGCTGATTACCAGTGGTTTACATTAACCTACCCCTTTTTTTTAGGGGTTGGGAAATTATCCAGTGCCCAGCCTGTACTTTAAAATTACAATTTGGTAAAATCGCTTACCGCTCATCGCTTGGAGCTCAAACGCAGCGATCCGCGGATTTATTTTGTTCTAGTAAGTACGTGAGTAACACACTATGCGGTGGATTTTACGATTATTTACTTTGTTAGCTTTATATTAAATCTTTTAACTAATTTGTTACACTAAAGCAATATAACGTATTTACTCGAAATTTAACATAAGTAATTTATATTTTCTTTATAAAATTACAATTATTTATCGATATTACGGCTAGAACTTGGTTATTATTTTATATTTTATAATTTCGGCAAAGTATGATTATTTATTTATTTATTAAAACTTCATGCAACACAAATGTACAAAGGCGGACTTAATGCCTTAGGCATTCTCTACCAGTCAACCAAGGGTGGTGGAGAGATAACATGGCAGGTGCATAAACAGAAAAAAAAAACATAAATGTAAATAATAAAATTAAACAAAAAAAAAAAAAAAAAAATCGGCCTCAAAGCATAACTGCTGAGGCTTATAATACTTTAAAGAAAGATTTAAAAAAAAAAGCTTTAGCATACTATTTTATGTACTATGTACTAGCTTATGTCATCATCATCATCCCAAGGGAACATGTTCCTGGGATGAAAAAAGTATCTGTGCTAGTCCAGACTAAGAATCTATCTCTGTGTCAACCATTCCTTAAAATCCATTCAGCCGTTCTGTTGTGATTGAGTAACAAACATCTATCCATCCATCCAAACTTTCGTATTTATGAGCGAAGTAAGATAAGATTTAATCACCTCATAAGGTTAGGTTAGGACTAAAATAAAGAAACCGATTTTAGTTCGAATCTTAAATGCCTGACATTGCCATCTAACAAATAAGTATAGAAACTTTAACGTCTCAAGCGAGCTGATTTATGAACACTGCTGTTGGTTCTTAGCATTGATGATAGATGGCAGTAAAACAAATTAAAGAAAAGATTTATTTTGTACCGAAAAGCTAAATTGTAACATTAATCCTTTAAAATTAACATTTCATGTTTTACAGCTTGGAAAACAAAAAGCTTAAATAACAAATACTATTGTGAAATTCCAAAGAAAATGTGTGGTTAAAAAATGTATTGAATCAAACTTCTCTAGAAAGCTGATAGATGGCGCTTACGACTACTTTAGTTCTTGAAATCTGAAAAGAATTTTAACCAAAACTTGTTGCTGATTTAAATAGATAATTATTGTTCAAAAGTAAAAAAGTCTGCTTCATCCTCTGTTATTATAAAAACATACATTGTGTTTACTGTTTGTTGTGTGTCTAGGTACACACAACAAACAGTAAACACGTGCACAGTTTAGGTAGGTTTATGAGTGCACCTTCTATGACACCGAGCACAGATAATTACAGTGTAAGTAGGACCTTACGTGAACATACACACTTATGCAAGACCAAGTTTTTTTTTTTTTATGGGTGGGAAATCATCAAATAACTTCTCCCGCTCTGGGTGGAGTGGCAGCGTGTCAGACTTTTACTGACTAATTAATTCCTGTTCTTTCAGTTGCCTATGCCAGGGCTGTGGTGGCTCTCTTTCAAATTTATCCACGACCCAGGCATCCAAGACCAAGCTGCGTTGGTGAGATAGAACAAATATACCTAGGTACTATGGCATTATTCGAACATATCGTGGAAAACATTATTTTAGGTACTTACAAACTTTAAAGTAACATGTTTCCAACGCGCAGTGAAGAAGATCATATTGGTCAATGGTTGTTTCATCTGTAAAAAGCTGGTCTTTCTCAAATGGGAAAATACTACTGACACAGTACTGAAACAGTTGAGGTAGGTATGTCCTGATTTTCTCACCATCTAATTATGTTGCCTTGTTCGTCTATGTACCTACCTACGGTAGGTTTTAAACTTAAGCCAATGTCAGCTTTTACGCCTCAACAAACGGAAGAGGCAACCTCTACCTACAATTTTCCCACGTAGGCGAGAAAAGACAAAAACAGTCGGCAGTGTTCTTGAAAACACCATCAAATTAATTAAACAGCTCTTAAATAACTGAACCTACGAATTAGCTGCCTACACCACAGAAGAACCAACAAGGAAATGTTCCCACCTACTTTTTTTTATCAAATAAACACAAGGCTAACTACTGAATGTAAATACCAAGATCTCACGACCCCTGGATGCTTGAAACTCCTTCGTAACAACGGCTCAAATTACACTAGGTATTTCTAACACCAGTGGAGAAAGAATCCTAGTGACCTATATGTTTTGAGTGATGGTAGACCAAGTTAGGTTTGTGCTGTGTTTTCACACGCGTATTTTAGTATGCTCAATAATCGTGATTGACGGCGTTGTATGTTTGAGATAGCATCTGAATGTCTGTTTTTCTGTCGTCACCCCTCATGTGTCGAGTCTTATACGTACGTCTTACTAAGTACGTAACCACTATGTACTAGTAGTTACTATCTGTCAGTTTTCTATCACAAGCTTTTATGCACTCAAGTACGAACGCTTGCGAAATGACATGTAGGAAGTGTGAAGTCATATTTCGCTAACATTTGGTATGGGAACCTTTTCAATTAAAGGTTTTTTTGATGGTGAGGAATTTTTATGCCTACTTCCTTGTAAAAAACGTTGCTTGCACACGCTAATTGTAAAAGTTAGTGGGTAATAATTATATCATATCTTTTTAAAGAGTCCTTTGGATATCCTAATATGATCCGAACCATGAAGCTACGAGAAAGTCGTAGTTTAAAAACAGGACCGGTCGTAGAGGCAACACTTCCAGCAGAGGACGAAAATCGGTTGAAATGATGATGGTAACCATAAGGACTCTATATGCTCTCTGGACAATGTTTGTAACAGAGCTCCAGAACTTTATTTATGGAGTGCATTAAAGATGGCAATCTATCCATCTGTCAAATGTCTTCCAAGAGTGGACGGTGAACATCTTTTCTCTGTTCTGATTATGATGAGCCTTTTAGATCTTTTGGGCTCCGGAACATCCGGGTCAACTATTCATATTGGACCTTTAATAGGCCTGAACAATCTGGAGCCTGGTCATGTATAAATTAGTCAAACAGTATAATAACCTAACTGTGGAAACAATTTTTCGTCCCTCACAGAAGTCTGAGCCCGTATCGCCTGGGGTGCCCGATTGCAGCCCTGACCCTGAAGCGCTGAGATTTACCTACTTACAGATGACTAAGTGGTTTAACAAGCAACAAAATATATCTGATACTTAATGTAGATCCATTCACAAACCGGTGGGAACTAATACATAACAACATAGCCTCGAGACATAAACGAATAATTACAAAAATGATTGCGCTCATTACTTCAAACATCAGATTGAATCTTGGACCGCGTGAGAAAAGTCTTAAAGCTACGATACAGAATTGTGCTATTTAAGTAAGGTCAGCATAAGATAATGATCATTATATATAAAAAAAACACCAACTTCTTCTCGTCAATGACGAATTGTGAAACTAGAATTAAGATAAAAACTATCTGGACTTGATATTTTCACGTAAATTTGCGTAATGGTCGGTTTTCGGACTTCGTTTGGATTATGAGGGCCATCTCTGTTATCAGCTTCTTATATGGTTTGTACTTGATGTTGTACTTACAATCAACTATCAAACCATCATATAACCCATGTTGGTCAAATTGGGTATCGCCAAGACAAATAAAAATTAAGTTATAAATCTGCAGTCGTCTGTATGCTTTATGCTGGCTTTCGTTGTAATGCTACAAGACTTAGCTGGCCATTGTAGTAAAATATTGTTTTACTTCGTTATTCTAAATTGTGGATAGTCCATTTTGTTCTTTTTATTCAAGTTTATCGGGAAATTTAGTAATGCCATCAGGAAGAAAATATTTGCTAAATGTAGTCATATATTTACAGTTCACAGCTATTTGCTTAAAGGGGCTTCCCATCTGATAAAAATATTGTAATACAAGGGAGTTCTTACAACATAATATAAACTTATTTACTCACACTCCTCTATATCGATAGATTTCCTTGTGAATATGTTTCAAGCGAAAAGCAAGCTTACAAATTGAGGCCTAAAGTAGACTGAGGTAATAGTTTTAAATCTTACTGAAACCACTATGGCATCAGCGCTTAAGAGAATATTTCGACCCACTTTTCAATCCGAAGAATCCGATAATTAATCGAAACAATAATTAGCGTAAACCGAAACAAATCTCACCCCACTTAAACCCCAAACTATTTGTCTGACCAGAATTTCCGCCTAGAGATGCTCTGGTGCAAATTCTACCAAACAATCATTTATGAACTAAGTTCAAAACTATCGTTTCCATGATCCGCTAATGAGATACTGGACGCAAACCAGCCATGGCTGAGAAAAAATGTCAAACAAAGACCAAAAAATCTTACTCATCGAATCATTTAAAAAAATCAGCTCCACCTTTTTTATTTTACCTCTCGTAGATCATAAAACTGTTCATATTAATCAATGACGGATTAAAAAACGAAAGCATAAGAATTACTTGTAGGCAGAAGTAGTGGGTAACCTTGGTTGATAATTGATGGAACCATAAAAAGCTTAGGTGTGTCAGAATGTGAGACTTGAACGTAGATGCGATGGAGTTCCGCAAGGAAAAGAGAATGGTCCTATTATGTTTAGTTGACATTTTACAAATATTTAATTTAGCTTTGGCCCGTGACTTTGTTTGCCGACTTTTATTTATTTAATTGAAAGTTTGTAGTATTTATTTTATTTTTGGCTTTTGCTGTTTCTTAGCGCCACTGAAAGCGACTGGCTTGCCTGGCATTATTATGCAATTTATTTTTTTAGGTTTAGTTATTGAGTAACTAGTAAGTGCTTCAAAATCCAACATAAAACCAACATACGACTTTCTAAAAACCAGGTTATAAAATCATGAAAATATTTTATTAGTGACCCAGTTGTAACATAATATTGATGCTCATCATCAGAGACTGCGTTATCTTTTAAACCTATCTTCACCATCATCATCTATATACATATATCATTCTCTTGCCGTTACCCGGAAGACGACGCGATGGAAGGCCTCCCACAAAGTGGACCGATGACCTGGTGTGGGTCGCGAGAACCCGATGGACAAAACCGGTCATTGTGGTGACACTTGGGGGAGACCTATTCCTATTGGAAATGATGATGATGTTATCCTGATTTACTTGGTGTCGATGCACCATGGTGAATCCAAATGACCAACGTCTCGTTCTTTTATATTTCTTCAGTAGTGGTTCTGTCAATCTTGCCATACCATTTTTCACACAGCCTATCTTTAGACCTTCTTCAGATCCTTTCTTTAGACTTAATCTATTCTTATTACCATCCACGCTCATGCTCAAAACTGCCCTCAGTACATTTCTCTCAATCCTTACATCACATAGCAATAATCATCAGTACACAGACTTCAATACTAACTTTATTATCTATAAAACAGTCTCTTGTGATGTTGCTAAGAAAAATGCGGTGTAATGTTAAATAACTAGTTGCTCAGTAAGGTTAAAATGAAAAGCTATTGAAGACATGCGACTGCCTTGCAGTTAGTAATGTGATATATTAAATGCAAGGGCAATTAGCGTGACTTATTTCTTGGTCATCTCTAAGCTATTCATTGATATACCATTTTAAAATAGTCCCTTACAAAAATGCTGCTATATTTGCAGAAGAAACCATGAATGCTACGATCTATACCTATAAGTTTTTGGATAATGAAAATTATATTTGTATAATTATGATTATAATAACTGAAATGTATGTATATTTATGATTCAGTCAGAACGATAGACGGGTAGACGGATAGACGGGCTTAGTCGGGTAGTTAATATTGAGCAGAACATTATACTCGAGGTGGCATTGCACAAGTCCGAGGCCATGTGTTTTCATGGTCCTCGGAATGCGCCACCGTCGGGTTCCCAGATAATGGTAGGAGGGGTTCACATCGGCGTCGAGAGGACGATGAGGTACCTGGGGCGTCCTCGACAGCCGGTGGAACTTCGTCGAGCATTTCCGAAGTTTGGCTCCCAGATTGGAGCGGGCCAGTGCTGCTCTGAAGCGGCTCCTGCCCAATCTGGGGGGTCCAAACGCCTCCTGCCGGAGGCTCTACGCGGGGATCGTGCGGTCCATGGCCCTTTATGGGGCACCGGTGTGCCGTGTTCAATAAGGCGGCAACCAGCTCGCCGGTTGAACGCGTCCCAAAGCATGGCCATTCGGCTCATTCGCGGATACCGCACGGTCTCCTGTGAGGCGGCGAGCCTCCTTGCCGGACTGTCGCCGTGGGATCTTGAGGCCAGGGTCCTCGCGCTGCTCTGGGAGTGGCGCGAGGAGGCCAAACGCCGGAGCGAAACTCTGCTGCCGTGATACCTCGCGGCTCGGCGGACGGAGCTCCGGCAGGATCTCATGGCGACATGGAGATAGCGACTGTCGCAACCCAGTGCTGGGCACGCCACCATTGCGGCGTTAGTGCCCCTCTTTGAGGAGTGACTGGAGAGGTATCACGGCGTCCTCACCTTCCGCCTGACGCAGGTCCTAACCGAACACGGTTGTTTCGGGAGGTTCCTGCATCAGATCGAGCGGGAGGAAACGCCCGGGTGTTACCACTGCGCGGATCGCCCAGAGGTCACGGTGGAGCACACGGTGGAGGTCTGCCCAGCTTGGGCGGAGCACCGCCGTGTCCTCGTGGATGCGATAGGTGGCGGCGACCTCTCGCGCCCGGCCCTGGTTCAGGCCATGGTACGGAGCGAGAGGGAATGGGAGGCAGCCTTCTGCGAAGCAGTAATGCTCGTGAAGGCGGAGGCGAGACGCGTGAGGGAAGCTCAACGGAGTGGCCCTCACGGCCCCGGCCGCTACTACCGCAGGAGAGGTACTGGGCGTACTGGGCGTAGGACGTCGCGAGACGATTTCCGGTCACCGTAGACCCGGGCCTGCGGACGGCGAGCAGTGGGTAGCTCGCCGTCCGATCAGCACCAGGCCCGTGAGTCGACGGCGCGTAGTGTTCCACGCGCGCCTCAAAGAGATGTTGTCAGCCACCACTGACGGGGCCCATAGTGGCCGGTGCCTGCATGCCTAGGGGTAGCGGATAAATTTTGAAAATGAGTTATCGCACCCCTGGGCACTCAGGCAGGGAAGGAAGAGAGGTGGGTTTTAGTCAGTAAGACACGCCCTCCCGCTCCACCCAGAGCAGGAGAAGTCATTAGATGATTTCCCACCTCCACAAAAAAAAAAAAAAAATAGTAAGTACATAACAGGATCAAGGATCTCAAGTTTTCAAATTGTAACGCGTAAGAATTGCAATTTGTTTCAATGTTCATTTTGTCCAATATAACACAGGAAATCGTTAAGAGGTGTGTAATTTTCTATAAATTTAATGAGTGAAGTTGTTAACTCAAATAATGTAACTTTTTGTGAGACCTTTAACTTTGTCGGCAGTCTCATATCAATGACACACAACATTATGGCTGCAATCCAAAACAAAAGAAAACATAAACCTCACGAATATAATATAATAATGTATGCAACAAAATCTCAGGCACCAAAATTAGACAAATCACGACCCGACTCATAATTTGAAATCTACTTTTTTTCGCATCTCCTAATATGAAATTATTCTTTAGCCAAATACACATACGACCTTTGCGTGACTTCGCTTCATGTATGTATGACATTGCCGAAAAAAACTCAAGTAAAAACACACAGGCAGACAAGAATTCTTTGTGTACGTCTAGCCAATGACCTTCGGCGGTGATGAACGACTTTTTAGCCGGTAAAAAACTGTTCGGTGAATTTACCTAACTTTTTGTTAGCACTTCTTAGAACTAACCTAAGCCATGAATACCTAAATGCATTCTTTTCGTATAATAGCGTCGATATAAAAGTTGGATGCCATAATTTTGGACGATAAGAATCGAATATTGGTCCGCGTAATTCGAATGTTTGTTTGGCCAACATCGGGATTCCTCTTAATTAATTGGTCCTTTTCTAGGGCAGAGAAACGGATGTCTGTTAGTTTTGTATCTATATTTAGGATTTGTGGGAGGAATTTCGAAACCCAGTTTGATATTCGTTTCTCTCGAATTTGTGAGAATTTTATTTCGAATTTAAATTAGATTCTGAACTTGCGATCGTGTAGATAAATTACTTAAGGCAGAAACTAGCGGTAACTTGTTAAGAGGACTGACCTCCGTATAGTGTAATGACAAATTTTTGTGGTTTACAACATCAACTAGACTAGTTAATTGTCGTGTGCTCAGGGTTATAGGCCGCACTTGAGGTGTGTAAGCAATTTATCGATGATAATGGGTATATATCAAAGTAATAAGAAGTACCATCGTTAAATCCATGGAAAAGTTAGATAGATACTTTGGTTATATTAACATGATTATGAAATAACCGATGATGCTCTAAAAAGATAAGCATGCGATAAGATCATCAAAGAAGCAAGAATGTTAGCTTAAAAAATATTTATATAAAACAGAAACGAATATAAATTTTAATATGTATGACGGTAATGGAACAGCAAGTGAAAATACACTTATAATCTTGAAACTAGTCAACAATGTAAGTTAAATCTGCTAACAAACACATGTTTACTGTGATGAATCTCATCCTTGACGGTAGCTTATAAGTAAAATGGCATTAATTAACCTGCCAACATTAGAGAACACCGCAAATTGATTTATTCATAATTATGTATTATGTATGCAAATTTTATGTGAATATTTGACAGTATTTCTAACTCATTCACGTGCGTGCTAATAATTAAAATTTCAATATTTTATTTATTAGTAATAATAGTTATTGTTTCTTCATTATTTGACAGGTTTTGATCTTTAAACCTGTCAATGGCAGGTGTGACTTAATCAGGATCCATGGTGGGTTCATTGATGTTATGGCATCTTTCACCTTTGTCTTACCTTCACTAGGTGTTAGGGATCGTGACCCTTATTGTGAAGAAATCTGCGGCTTAGGCCTTGCTATAGGCACAAGAGCCAAACAAATAGGTATAAGAACAAAGGAGATGTTTTTTTATGAATTAAAGCACACAGTTTCACAAATATTCCCTTCCCTTCCCAAACTTCACAAAGATTCCCTTTTAATTTGGATATTTTGCTGTGTTTGCAAAGTTGCTTTAAAAATAATATAATCTTCCAGACCAAATTCACTACCGAACAAATTGATATACGAGTATACAGGGTCTAACGGAAATGTGTGGTCATATTTTAGAAACCGGTTCGGCCCATGGATATGAACAACTTTTTCTAAGTGAAAATTGAAAATTCACAAAAAAAATTGGACTTTTTATACAAAGTTATCATCAGCTGTTCAATATTTGTATAATGTATTATATATATATATTATTATTTTTTATTATTAATGTTTTTTTTTTATTTTTTTTATTATTTATTTATTTTTTTTTATATTGGTTTTATTATATATATATATATATTATTATATTATTATTGTTTGTTTATTATTTGTATTTGTTTGTAAGAAGTAAAAATTTTTTTTTGTGAATTTCCTCAGGTTTTCTTGAAGAAAGTTGTACATATCGATGGGCTGATGCAGTTCTTAAAATATGACCACACCTTTCCGTTAAACCCTGTATATCATTCGTTCTTCAGTCATTGATCATCATCATCATTTCAGCCGAAAGACGTCCACTGCTGGGCATAGGCCTCCCCCAAGTGTCGCCACAATTATCAGTCCTGTGCATCTCGCATCCATCGGCTACCCGTGACCCTGACCAGGTCATCGGTCCACCTTGTTGGAAGCCTTCCAACGCTGCGTCCGGTACGCGGCTGCCACTCCAGAACCTTTCGGCCTCATAGTCATTGATACTATAATTTAATTATTATAGTTTGCTTTCTCTACCCTCACACTCATAGATCATTAGGAAGAGAGTCCGACATGACCAAAGAGAGATCAGACACAGGACCTACGGTTTTACGTGCTGGTCGAGGCAACAGACGCTTTACACCGCTGACTATCAAAGTCCGGGTCACTACTGCAAAATTTTTTTTTTTTTTTTTTAAATCGTTGCCCCACACTAGGAATATTCCTGTATCGTGGGTGCGTTCACAAACATGTAAATTCACATACACAAGACACCCAGACCCGGAACAACTATCTGCAGGTCATACAAATATTTGTTCCGTGCGGGGATCGAACCCGCGACACGCAGCACAGCAGCCGAACGCTCCACCACTGCGCCAACCGTGCCGTCGTTTTCCTAATGGATAAATCCAATAAAATTTTGTCTGACCTGGAAATAAAAACCAGGCTCTACAGTCACGCTAGCAACAGTGCGAGACCAACAAGGCAGTCAAAAAAAGTTCCAAACAAGTCACTTTTCAAGCAGTTTGATGCAGTTTGTGGCAGTTATTTTAGTTCAATCATAGATTTCATGCCACAGACTTTAATATCAAAATGCTTGAAAAGTGACTAAAGTTTGGCAATTTTTAATTTTTAGGGTTCCATACCCGAAGGGTAAACAACGGGACCCTATTACTAAGCCTCCGTTGTCCGTCCGTCCATCCGTCCGTCCGTCAGCGGGTTGTATCTCATGATCCGTAATAGGTAGACAGTTGAAATTTTCACAGAATGTGTATTTTTGTTGCCGCTATAACAACAAATAATAATAACATAAATTAAAGGGGGCTCCCCTACTAGAATCGTGTTTTTATGGTTTTTTTTGCTCGATCTTAATAATGACATTAAGTAGACGCGTATAATCTTGTACGATTGTACGGAACCCTTCATGCGCGACACCGACTCGCACTTGGCCGGTTTTTTTTTTTAAATTCAACTTTTTATTTTCTAGATTTTACTGACTTATATTTATCAAATCGCCTCCTCGAGCCCTTTATTTTGATATACCAAATGATCATGTCACAAAAAAAATACGATTTCACTATCCTAATGGCGGCCGCGATTTTGATTTCTTTTTCAAAATTCGTATATCCTATGTCACTCAGCAGTCAAATATAATGTGTATTGATACCTCATTTGTTAAAATTTATCCAGCCATTTAGACTACAGGGCGTGCTAAAGAAAAAGACAGCCAAACTCTCGGAAAACATTACTCTCTCTGGGGCAGTCGGTTAAATCTACAAAATTATGAAGGCACGAAGGATCTGAGATCCAGAGCAGATTGGAGAAATGGCAACAGAAGCTGGAGAAAGTTGGCTTGATGTCTTGTGTATGGATATGGATGGCTATAAGAGTAGAGGAAGGCCAAAGAAACGATGGTTGGACTGCGTGAAAGAGGATATGGGTAAAAATGGGGTGACTACAGAGATGGCGACTAATAGAGGAGTATGGAAGAAAAAGACATGTCGCGCCGACCCCAAATAAATTGGGATAAGGGCAGGAGAATGATGATGAAGGCACGAAGGACATAATATTAAAATGCATCAACCTAAACCAAAACAGCCATCTTCCTGAGTGCAAAAATATAATTGACAGCACCAATAAATAAACTTCATTCAAAGAACAAACATAAAAATGTTAAAGCTCAACAATTATAGCAATCAATTACTATAGCGGCTTTGCTATAATCATTATATTATATGTTTTTTCTTGTATACGTTTAAGGGCCTCCTCGCGTTCGTGACTGATTAACTCATAAATCCGACAATGGTAAACTTAATGTGACTCCATTATGTGGTGGGTATTATCCTTGCCTCCTACATAATGCAGTAGGGCTGGCTAGGCCAAATTATGCTAATTCGTAGGTACCTAATTACTATTTTTCTAATTTATTTATTTATCCTTTATTTCAGGCAACTATGGCCCATAAAACACAATACCATATATAAGTATAAAACAGTAATTACTATAAACTAGTATATATTTTATACAATAAACAAAAACTACTGTACACGAAGTGACGACGTCGTGTTACGCTGCGAGGTGTCGCGTAGTCGGCCGCGGAAACGCCGATACAGCACATCTTTCGGCCAAAACTCTTCCTTGAGGAAGGTCATCAAATGGTGAGTCGGAACGCGCTTGGCTTGGTGTTATGGCGCACCTCCAACTTCTCCACCCTCAAGGTCCAGTTGGTCTTCACCCGAATGTACTCTACGATGTCCTCAGTCTTCGCAGAGTGGTGCAAACGGGACACGTACAGCAGCGTCTTCGGTACTGCAGGACGTAGCAGCACGTTGGATCCTGCTGGCGCTGTCCCACACTGATTGCGATAAGTTGACTTGATTGACAGGAACTCAGAAGCACTTGAATCTCTGTCTCTTCTGCGACTTAATTCAACTTTTTCAAACAACAAAAGCAAATTTGGAACCAGCAAAAATAAAATTACACAGACAGATGGTCGATGGGGCTGAAAAGTTCTGGAGTGGCGACTGCGTACCGGAAGACCCAGCGAGGAAGGCTTTCCACAAGGTGAACCGATGGCCTGGTGAGGATTGCGGGAATTCGATGGATGTGAGACACACAGGACCGGTCATTGGGGTAACACGGCCATATGATAGGCGTCCCCCAGCAGGCCTATGGACAGCAGTGGACATCTTTCAGCTGAAATGATACTGATGATGATACGAGTACAATGATGACAAACAAAATGCGAGCGCTTTCTAACATATTGAACTTTAAAAGATTTTTGTTTTCTTCTTCGTCTTCTCAAAGTACATAGTAAATTATATAAACGATTATTTTAATTACAAATCTTGAATCACAGCAACACAAATTCATTTACTGAATTATTAACTACAACTTTCATAATAATCATCAGCATTTTAACGTCCCCGGTGCTGGGGCACAGGCGTCTTCCCTGTGAGAGGGTGTGAATTATAATTTTGATTTAAGCTTTTTGTGGAAAATTGGAATAAATCAATAAACCGAAAAGATATATAAATAACATTCATATCATTCTTTTGAACATCGTAAATAATATTTATGTGAACATTTGAAATGAAAGAACGAGTCACTGCTAATTTCTTAGAAGGTTTTAGTACAAAGCATTTCATGATGCAAAAACTGATATTAAATATGTTTTATTGCTAAATATCACAGGAGTGTTTGATAAATGTATTAGCTTCATAAAATCTTTACTAATTTTGTTTTTCTAAATGTATTATTTATTTTGTTTTGATTAATTAATTAATCACTATAAAGTTGCATTAGCAGTTGTTTTCTTTCTCTATTTTCGAACATAGATTTCCTTTAGGTATTTTTAACGGAAAAACCCCACAGCAATTCAAATAAAAACTTCAGGTTATTAAAGGAAAAAACGGCCAAGTGTGAGTCGGACTCGCACACAAAGGGTTTCGTACCATAAATTTAAAAAAAAAACCAACAAAAACACGTTTCTAGAAACGTGTTTTTTTGGGCTGTACCTCATGATCCGTGATAGGTAGACAGTTGAAATTTTCGCACAGCGTGTATTTCTAATCGGAGACTTGTTTTATCCACCAACCCGCATTGGGCCCACGATTATCTGTAGCTGCTATAACAAGAAATAACAACAACAACAACAGAAATACTGATTTGTGAAAATTTCAACTGTGTAGCTATTACCGATCGTGAGATACAGCCCGCTGACAGAGAGACTGACAGCGGAGTCTTAGTAATAGAGTCCCTTTGGGTACGGAACCCTAAAAACATTCCATTGCAATATCCATTTTTGTTTAATGATGTAGAAGGTCAAGAAATCTTGCAGTAGTGAATATCATTCTGGTTTTCTTAAACGTGGATAAAGTCACAGGAGAAGCTAGGTACTCACTGTAGCTGCAATACAACTTACAGGGTGTCACGTAAAGAGGTGGTCATATTTTCGATATCTACCACTTCTGCCCATCGAAATGAACCACTTTCTTCTCGTAAGTCATAGTAAATTAGCATAAAATTGAACTATTCGTAAGAAGTTATTCATTAAAGTTCATCAGCTGATCAAAATTAATATTCTGGACGTCAATTGTCTTTCCGGAATTTGCTATGAATTTTTTGAAGAAAATTGTTCATTTCTATGTGCAGAGCGAGTATAATACCACCACCCATTCCCGTTACACCATGTACTCGTATATATAAGTATAGCGTGGGGGGATTCCTATTCTTTAATCCGACACAGTACCGCTTAATACATAGGTGACAAACTTAGACTATGAAAGGTTATAGACTGTCAAAAGCCAGCAATCTGAAGTACCAGAATGAGAAGCCGGCTTGTATCTGTACACGCGAAATAAGCTCACACATAAAATAAGAAGCCGAAACGTCATCGATATGTTCGTCGAGGTCACTCACACATTTTAACGATCCTGCTTCATGTAATGTCCAATGAAGTTGCGTCTTTATCCTTTCATAGTCTAAGGTGTCAAATTAATTTGCATAACTTAATCATTACTGGTAAGTTATCAAAGAAAATTGATTACCAAGAAAAATATTATATGTTTTTGATCTTCGTAGTTTGTTATAGTGAGTGATCTAATTATTGTGTTGAATCGTAGCCCTATTGTTGTCACTCACGTGTCCGTCTGTCTGTCCGTCCGACGTTTGTCACAAAGTTTTGTTATGAGGAATTTTGTAACTTCCCATTGACCTATGAACTTGAAATTTGGTGATAATGTTTATTAAAACGTATACTTTACTAACAAATACCAATATTTGGTACGGAACCCTTAATGTGCGTAATCCGATATGCACTCGGCCAGTTTTTTTCCTAAGGTGTCTTTCATCAATCAAGGTTTAAGGACGAAATTGCCAAAATGTTTACTTCTTCACTGTCTGCTGTGTATCTATTGCAGATCAAACAACACAGGTACTTTAAAAATTCCAACCACTGTCATATCTATATATTTGTTACATTACGTTATACAAATTACATATATCTAAGTTATATCGATGGCTGCACCCAATGGTGTCATCAGCAACACTTAGTATACCTACGTTACATACGTAGCAATTTATTGGTAGGTACTGGGAAAGCAAACTTCTGGAAAAAACAGTCTAGTGGTGAATAACAAGACTCGTCATCTGATATTTTTCTGCTAGCTATATTTTAAGCAGTATTGATGTATTTGTTTGTTTTTATGTCTAGGGTACCTACCTAAATTGTGAAGTATGTTTTTTATAGGCTTTTATTAACTTGCAATGTTTGTATGTATATTCGTGTGAAATCTTGCAAGCTGAATTAGTACCACTTTTATCTTACGGAGCTGTATTTTTACATGTTGTTGCAGTTCCGCTGACAAATAAAAGATTCATCAAATACATTTAACCACTAACTAATATATATACTTAACATAAAAGGTATAAACAAACAGATAATAATAATATGTACAAACGCTTATGAAAACTAGTGACTTGGGGTCCGAGTGCACATTGAGTTTTTTGGGATATCAACAAACAGCTGTTCGACTCTTCACGTGGCCAGAGAGCTAGGCTTTTCTTTGGTCGACGAATCAGCATTGCTATTCAACGTGGTAATGCTGCCCACGTTCTGGGCACTTTTCCCATTGACAACGATGTGGATGAATTTTTTGATGCCCAAGTTTTTATAACTAAGTGAATTGTAAATCCTCGCCAACCCTGAAATTCAACTAGGTGTGAAAATGACATGTGGATTACCGCCGTACCTAATAGACACCTAACTGGCAATTAATTGGGACCTCATAACAAGCATCATCATACATATTCAGTTAATGTTGTCTGTCATTGGGATCTATTGTTCAGCTGACACAAATTGCTCGCGTAGGGGGCTCTTAAAGTATTGAGGTTGGGAGGTAGACGAGAGATGCAAGGTTTGTTTTATTGTTGCTGGGGAGAATCAAATGTTGTAGAATTTTTTCCTTTTTTTATCATGATGACTAGTGACCCGTCCAGAATTCGCACGGGTGCTTATTATATATACAAACCTTCCGCGTTTAACGCTCTTTCTATTAGTGAAAACCGTATATTGTTGTGTGATTTAGGAGGACTTAGCGGATAAACAGACAGATGCAGAAACCGACTTCGATAGATAATATGTCAGGTATAAATGAATGGCATCTTCATTCGGCCGATTTTGGCCACAGTGGCTGTATTCCTTTTTGACTTAATGGGGTGAGGTGGTTGCGAGTTACATTGACGACATGATAATTATTTGGTACCTATATTTATATTTTGTAAGTAGCTACTAGCTTAAGTCGGTACTTAAAAAGAAAACAACCGACTTCCAAAAAAAAAATTAAAAATAACTTTAATTTCGGCAGTCGATGTTTGTATTTTATTTCTCCGTTATTTGACACCCACTTCCAAAATTAAAGTATTTTTTTAATAAAGGTATTTTTTTTGAAGTCTGTTGTTTTAAATTGTAATTTCTTTTTTTTTAACTTTTTTGTTGTTATACCCCAGAACTAAAAACCCCAATAACATCGAACGTGGAATTTAAACATAGTCGTAATTGGAGGACACTAAAACGTCATCCGTACGTATTTATCGTTTTTGTTCAGTTTTTCATAAGGTGCTGAAGCAATTGCAATAAAATTTATATGGGACTACGAGTACCTCGGGAGTATATTCTAGCGGATAAAAAAGGAATTTTGAAAATCGGTCTTCAATTGACAGAGAAATCGGTGGACATATATGTATATATATATATATATGTGTATTTATTAAAAAAAAAAACGTACATACAGTCGAACATAGGACCTCCTCCTTTTTCTAAGTCGGTTAAAAATAGGACACAGCAAGGCTCTCCTTGCTGTGTGGTATGTTTATGACAGGACGAAAGTCTGTACTTTCGTCCTGTCGTAAACATACCTGGTGAAATGTTGGATCCCGCGTGTACAGATAAGTAAATATTGAAAGCTTAAGTTAAAGAGTCTCAATGCGGTTTACCTTTTAAAACCGGAGTGCATCGCTAATTTTTAAATACACAAGTGATGAGTCGTGTGCTTTCTCAAAGAACCATAACTATATAAGCCAGGTAGATTTTTAGTCTTTTTATAATGCCGCCGAGTAGTTATTTGTCATAAAATTATTTCAAATTTGTTAGGCTGAAACACAAGATTCATGATGCACTCCACGATGCCAAAGATAGGAAAAGGTGGCTCAACATAATCAAGAAAAAAAAATTGGATATTTTCATTTTTTTTTTATATTTTTTTTTCTTAGTATATCTTATATTTCGTTATAGAATGATGCACTGCGTAGCAAGCTTGATCTCCATATATCACAAGGATATTCTTTGAGCAGAATTTCAATGACTTTATCATAAGGAAACGCATATCATTAGAAAGACGTCATCTTTTAGTCAGGTTATAATTTATGACCGATCATGACTTAAGATTAAAAACTTCAACAGAAAGGAAAATCTTTAGATAAATTGTTTGAACTTTATTTTATTTATTAACTTTACCTAGAAATAATTAATTCCTTAGGTATCGTAAAATTAAACCTTTTGAAGCAAAAATAATACCTATTTACTTATTTATAGACAACAATGCAATTTTATCTCATGTTGGTGTTAAAAGGTACATGCAATAAATAGCTAATCGATTTGTTACTTGAGAAGTATTCTTCAATCATACTCGTAGTTACATACCTATGGGCACGCCATAACCGCTGCGATAAGTCTCCTCTTTGAGCAGTGGTTAGAGAGGCGCCACGGGGCGTTCTCACCTTCCACCTGACACAGATCCTCACCCGACACAGTTGATTCGGGAGATACCTGTTTCGGATTCGGCGGGAACATACGCCCGGGTCACCAATTGTGTGAATCACCCGAAGGACACGGTGGAGGTCAGCCACGCTTGGGCGGAGCACCGCCGTATCCTCTTGGAGGAGAACGGTGGTGACAACTTCTAGCGTCCGGCCCTGCAGGCGTATTCGCTAACTCAGTTGACATCCATTTGATAGGCACTATGCAGTACATTGCTCGGTCAAAGCAGCAATGTACCTACGGCAAAGTGCCTATTAAATTGATAGGCACTTTGCCGTATATAGTCTCGACATTGATAGAGAAACTTAGGTACTTTACAGCAACTAATATGTACCACTTATTACATTGAAATACATCAAGTTCTCATAATTTTGATGATCTTAACTATCGTAAACGTGTTTCGTCTCTCGTTCAAGGGTATCTAGTATTTTTCTTAATATTTTTGACACATTAACACCTTGTATCTAGGTATTTCGATGACCTTGACCGCTAATTCGTAAGATCTATGTAAACTATCACTTTGAATACTGTCTTGTTCCTATTACCGTCTTGAGTAATGGTCAGCAGGTTTGTTGCGTGCTGTTGCAGGAGATATTATGACTGTCACAGATTATGTTAAAAGTTGTATGAAAATTATACGAAATTCGTAAGGCATGTTTCATTCGGTCAGATATAATTTGATTAGTACCTAAACTAAATGTTTAAGGTGGAAGCGCCAGGGTAGCCCACGAAATTCAAATTTTCTTACGTTTTTTGCAATTTGCAAGGGGAACTATATTTTCTATCACCAAAATTTATATTTGTCATCAAGTTGTATCACCTAATAAATAGATCTATCGCCACGAAATATTTTCGTTCTCAGATAAACAAAAATTGTTCCCAGGTATGAATTAACAAATTAATGTTAATATATGTGTAAAATAAGAGATCGATAACCAATAAAATTATATTGCATTACATGAATATAAACTTCGTTCTTATAATAACAGTTTTGTTACTTAAATAATAGCTCTGTGCTCAGAATGGTAGATCTGTCACCAAATAAATCGATTATCGATCCCTGACTGCGACTCCTTTTTATTTGATATTTTGTCACCAATACAGTAGTAACATTTTATTTCGTTCAGATATTACCAATTTAAAATAAATAAAATATAAAAAAAAAAAAAAAAAAAAAATTAATTTTTTTATTATATTCGTTACCAATTAAATACATCAATTTATAATTTTAATGAAAAAATGATCAAAGGGGCGGAGACAAATTGGCGCGCTTTAAAAATTGACCAATTATTTTAACTTTAATTAAGTGTTTTATCTATTATTCTGCTAGCCATAAGCCAGCTATTTTAAACCAGCGCTGATTGTTCAGTGGTAATTATTTTAAACAATAAATATTGATTATTTTGACTTTAATTGTTTTATTTACTACTCTGCTAAAAATTTTATTTAAATATAATTTATACTACCAGTGGAAATTTAAAACCTTGGGAGTCTAGTTAAGTAGCAGAATCTTTTGGTTGAAACGATGATGACAACCCTAATTTTTTATTTGAACTTAATGCAATTTTCTAGTAACATAATATGATTTATTGGTGATCTCTTTAAATTAGTTTGCTTAAATACTTATTAGGACACACCTATTATAATACATACAAAAACATTTATTTGGTACTAGACCTTATATCTCAGGATTTTAGGTGATTTATTGTGGAACTGATTTTGCATTGTTTGGTGACTACATTTTGGTGACAGATCTACTATTTGGAGGACAAACCCTATTATTTAAGAAACACAAAACTAATTAAATTGGTGATAGCTTAAATGATACCCATTTGCAAGTCAGTGTCAGGTTGTATCTTGGTCAAAATATGATTCGCGGCCGTATCATATCAAGTATGTATTTATAAAATTATAATTATTCATATCATCAATACAACTCTTTCAGTTAGAATTTATGTCAAATGTAGTATTTCATGAAATCAGGACATTTGGCATCAACTATCTGCCTAAGAGAGTTTATTAAATAAGAACATAGTTTTTACCAGCAATTTTTACAAAATCTTAATATTATGTAACTTAAATAAGAAATCGATACATATCACGTCATTTAGTGACATTTATTTCAAGTTTTTTTTTTTCGACTTGTGGCCTGCCTGTAGGTTCTGCTCTTTGGTTACTTTGTACAGCATCATTTTTGTTTGTATATAAAGAGAGAGATCAAGAACTATTTATCAGTCTTTTCTGAAACTTACTTTCATGCAATTTATTATGTAAGCCATATTTAAATAACCGTTGTTTATAAACATAATACACTTAGTACTCCTCCACATCTCTGAAACGTGCCCAGAAGACTGGCAGCATTGCCAAGTTGAAATAGCAATGCTAATTCTTTGTGCGAAGATCGAGCCAGCCTTCTGGTCACGCAAAGTGTTTTGTGCTCTATTTTTACTAGTTTCTTCCCTAAGCTTCGATCCCTTGGCCTTTTCCAAAGGTACTGTGCATTTTACGACTTAGCCTCTGGCAGTCAGTAATAGTGTAGTAGCTTCCCATCACTGTCATAATTTCCGTAAATGGATCAGTACCTTCAGAGATTCCCTCCAACTAAGAAAACATTTTATCTCTTTATAATTTGGGTCAGAAATGAAAATATCCGCAGGAGAACCAAAGTTACCGACATAGCCTGAAGAATCACCAAACTTAAGTGGCAGTGTGCAGGGCACATTGCTCGCTAAACAGGTGATTGATGGGGCCGAAAAGTTTTGGAGTAACGATCACGTACTGGAAGACGCAGTGTTTGAAGGCCTAACAAGGTGGTCCGATGACCTGGTAAGGTTGCGGGAATCCGATGTATGCGAGACACATAGGACTGGTCGTTGTGGCGACACTGGGGGGAGGCCTATGGCCTATGATGATAATTTAGTCACTTGCAATCGAGCGAAAACTTATTTTTATCCAATTTAATGAGCCCCGATCGACTGACAGACGACGATAAAAGAAAACCGAGTTCCGGTTTTCCTTTATTGAAAAAAAATCAAAAATTCAAAAATTTCAAAAATTGGGTTTTTGGGTTCAAAAATTTATGCGCATTATACCTTTTTATTTTTCAGAGGAAACCTTCAAGAGGCGCCTGGACTTCTGGAGAGAAGACCAGGAAGTGTGGGATTATTAGCTCACCAAAACCACCCCGAAACCACCACTGTGTAAAATGGTCGGCTTTCCGGGGATACCTCAGTTGACGGATAAAGTCCCCACTCTGAGCGCCTACGACCCCGGAATCCCGCTTGCGTTAAACTATCGAGGCGGGGTTTCAGTGTTTCATGCGCATAAAAATACATACTACAAGCAAATATCATTATTTCCTATGAGAAGAGGTAAAACTAAGTTCAAAATTCTTCGAAAGATTCATTCATTCAGAACCAAAATGCCATAGCCTAACATTTACTAGGCGCTCACGTATAGTTAATAATACACGGGTCGTCATAAGCAATGGTTATGTGCGGATGATGTGAAAACCGCTCGGCGCCAAGGTCTTGAGGTAACTGCTAACCTTCCGAGAGGCATTTGTGATTAGAGCCGCTACTCTATGTTTCTTTAACACGAGTCATACAAGTGTATTTGTATTTTTTTTATTAGGGAGGCTCGAGTTCTTACAGTTTTTTTTTAGTTTTCAGCATAATTATAATGTTTCCACTGCTGGGGCACAGGCCTCTCTGTGAGAGGGTACGGAGCGTAATCCACCACGCAGTCCCAATGCGTGTTGGTGGTGGATGCCACATGTTTTCGAAGTTTTGGTTCTAAGACATATGGCCGGTTTTCTCACAAAGTTTTCTTTCACCGTTGAAGAGGTATCTTTAAAAAAAAAGCAGGCTCTTAACTTTAGAGTTTAATATTTTGGTAAGTTAACCGACAAAAACTTTTTTAGAAAAAGAAAAACAACCGATTTCCAAAAAAGACAATACACTAAAAATTCAAAAATAACTTTAATTTCGGAAGTCGGTGTTTGCATTTTATTTCTTCGTTATTTGACACCAACTTCCAACACCAACTTTTTATTTGTCACTTTTTAAAGTGAAAAATAAAAAGCGATAAATGAAAAGTGAAAAATAAAAAACTTTTTTACCAGCTCTAAAAACCCCAATAACATGGAACGTGGAACATACTCGTAATTGAAGAAAGCCAAAACGTCATCTAGGTATATACGTATTTTTAGTTTTCGTTCAGTTTTTCAAAAGCACTGAAGCAATTTCGACAAAATTTATATTTTTTATTTAAAATCGGTGGCCATACGTAAAAAAAAAACATAAAGTCGAACATAGAACCTCCTCCTATTTCGAAGTCGGTTAAAAATATTCTAATCTGTCAGTCTGTCAGTCTGTCAGTCTGTCAGTCTGTCAGTCTGTCAGTCTGTCAGTCTGTCAGTCTGTCAGTCTGTCAGTCTGTCAGTCTGTCAGTCTGTCATTCTGTCAGTCTGTCAGTCTGTCAGTCTGTCAGTCTGTCAGTCTGTCAGTCTGTCAGTCTGTCAGTCTGTCAGTCTGTCAGTCTGTCAGTCTGTCAGTCTGTCAGTCTGTCAGTCTGTCAGTCTGTCAGTCTGTCAGTCTGTCAGTCTGTCAGTCTGTCAGTCTGTCAGTCTGTCAGTCTGTCAGTCTGTCAGTCTGTCAGTCTGTCAGTCTGTCAGTCTGTCAGTCTGTCAGTCTGTCTGTCTGTCAGCCTGTCAGTCTGTCTGTCCGTCGTCTGTCACAAAATTTTGTTTCGAAGAATTTTTTAACTTCTCATTGAACTTGAAATTTGGTGATAATGTTTATTAATATTTACCTACCTATATTTTACTAAAAAATACCAAATTATTGATTTCCCTATCACCATTTGCAAGGGCTACCACTATGATATGATTATTATGTTAATTAGATTACAATGTAACTTAATTCATACAAATTCTCGCGTGATATTTCAGTTAGTTTTTTCTAAGACTGGAAATAAATGAAAGCAATTATCCGCTTACGGAAAAAAACTCGAAGGTGTCAATCGTTTAATAGTTTCAAAACAATCGATTGACACTTAAGGCTCCCACAGACAGGTGTAACGCGACAATCAGACATCGATGCGACGTCCATTTT
The DNA here is from genome assembly GCA_951329385.1 of Polia nebulosa. Taxonomy (NCBI): domain Eukaryota; kingdom Metazoa; phylum Arthropoda; class Insecta; order Lepidoptera; family Noctuidae; genus Polia; species Polia nebulosa. Next base: position 8,306,149 of record OX589588.1, on the reverse strand, counting down.
TCAAAGAAATTTTTTTACAGACAGAACTATTTCCATGAAAGATATTCTCCGCACTTAATACCGCAGTTTCTCGAACAAGAATTATTGCAAAATTAATGTCACAAATAGTCAAGCGAGCGTAAACTTCGATTGTTAAAATCTATTGTCAACAGCCTGACGCCAAACTGAAGTGGTAGTGGGAACATTGCTCGCAGAACAGATAAAACATTTTTGAAATCGGTACCTGCAATAGTGTATTAGCTAATCTTATGTCGGACGAGGCTAGAACTATTTACAAAATAAATTATAATCATAAAAACAACCGACTTCCAAAAAAAAAAATAAACTAAAAATTAAAAAATTACTTTAATTTCGAAAGTCGGTGTTTTGTATTTCATTTCTTCGTTATTTGACACCGACTTCCGAAATTATAGTTATTTTCTAATTTTTAGTGTATTTTTTGGAAGTCGGTTGTTTTTTTTTGTAAAAAAGATTTTTTTTCCACTTTATAGTTGTTAAACCCCAGAACTAAAAACCCCAATATCATGGAACGTGGAATTTAAACATACTGTAATTGGAGAAAACCATAACGTCATCTATGTATACGTATTTTTCGTTTTTGTTCAGGAACCACCTCGAGAGTATATTCTTTCGGATAAAAAAATAATTTTGAAAATCGGTCCACATCTAACGGAGAAATCGGCGGAAATACATTAAAAACAAATACTTACAGTCGAACATAGAACTTCCTCCTTTTTCGAAGTCGATTAATAAAATAGTTTAAAACTCAAAATTTGGCTGTGATGGAGCGACATAGTCAGTATTGTGACTAATCTCCTTAACAATGATTAATAAAAAAAAGAAATAGTCGATGGAGCCGAAAAGTTCTAGAGTGGCGACCACGTACCGTACAGGTGCGTTTCCACTGATGCGGAGCTGGGCAGAGCGGAGCGGAGACGTGCAATAACCGAACAATCACAATGGTTGAATTCCTTATCGCGTCACTCTTTCCGTCAGTGATTGGACGATTCCTGCGTCTCGCGTGGAAACGCACCCTAAGACGCAGCGTCCGAAGGCCTCCCACAAGGTGGACTGATGACCTGGTGAGGGTCGCGAGTAGCCGATGGGTGCGAGACGCACAGGACCGGTCGTTGTGGCGATACTTGAGGGAGACCTATGTCCAGCTGTGGACATCTTTCGGCTGAAACTATGATAATGATTGTCAACAATAACTTTTGTTATAATTTTTGTTCGAGAAACTGGGGATCATTGTCGCCTATCCTTAATACTTAGGAAAGCTTTGCTAGAAACAGTTTACATTATTTATCACGCAAGTGATAATAATTGATAGAGCAAATAGTCTTGCAATCCATTATGCATTGAGAAATTGAAAGGTATTGTTTTCTTTTAGTAATGCAAATAATTGTTACAATTACGTAGTTTGTTTATTGCATTAATCAAAGGTTTTGATGCTGATTTATTCAAATTAAACGTTGTTATCAACCAACGATAGGGGGAAGTGGAGTAATTGGGAACACCTAAAGGAAATGAATAATAATAGGAGCAAAGCCAGGTTAATGGCTGTCAATTTTTATTCCAAACTAATCTTTGACCTTTTGTCAAGAAATTAACCTTATTTTTTTAAGGTTTTAAAATTTTATTGATCTATGTTATTTTTATGTTATTTGTAACATAAAAATCACATGGATCAATAAAATTTTAAGAGAAAACAAAACCCTTGCCGTTCCTATTTACCCTGCACCTGCTGGGGTAATTAATTAATTACATTATTACTTTTAAATTACTATAATACAATTTATCTTAAATATTTTTTTTGAATAAAGCCTTTATGAAAAAATATGGAACTATAATTATGTTTCTAATTACCCCTTATTGATTCATATGAGAAATGCAGAGGTATAATTACCCGAAAACATATAAGCACCAGGCTTTGAGAAAAATCCATTACAATGATGCTATTCCCAGGTGAACTACACCATTTTGTACAGGAAAATGCTGTTAATAACAAATTAATTAAAAACCCGAAATAATTAGGTACTTAAAAAATTGTAGTTAAATTTTAGTTCAAAATCATGTATTATGAATTTTCCGAAAAGTGGGTTACGTTTTAATATAAAAAAACCTGAAATGTATGTTTTGTAGAAGAGGCAATGACAATCAAAAGGTTTTTTGAAATAATTTTGTGATATAAACCCCAAAAATTCACATTCAATTCCAAAAACATGAGTTGATACGGTGACGATCTCTTTCCGAGTTGATACGTACACACACCGCACACTGCACCGCATTACGCAGCGTAGCGCGGGAGTGAGTGTTCTTACGTTCATCAACATCATTATCATCAGCCTTTTTCATGTCTCTACTGCTGGGACACAGGCCTCGTCTCTGTGAGAGGGTGTGGGCCGTAATCCACCACACGGGCCCAATGCGGATTGGTGTATGTCACATGTCATCGAATTTATGGTTCAAGGACATGCCGGTTTCCTCACGATGTTTTCCTTCACCGTTTTTTGCTTGCGTTCTTACGTTCCTTGAAAGTATCTCTCTTTTCATTGAAAACACGAGTTGTGCAACACACAGAAAACGCATTCACGTGCAGTGTTGTTGTTCGTCGTCACGCAACCCGCCTGCGTAATGCGGTGCAGTGTGCGAATCACCTTATAATATAATTAATTTGGGGTCCTTAAGTCGAGACTGAATAGGGTACTTCCAGCTAAGCGTGCTTCATCGTCAACTACATCATTTATTTATTTATTTATGCACACACAAAAACACTTAAAAGGGAAAAACAAACAAATACAGATAAATGAGCATAAAGGTGCTGCTTATTTCAAAAGAAATTTCTTCCAGCAGAACTGCGACTGGAAAGTTGGATAAGAAATGTAGACACAGTGTGTATACATAGATATGGAAACATAAAATAGACTAGAATACGTAAGTAATTCATACATAAAATATACCTAACTTTACATAAACCAAAGTACATAATTAAATATAAAATACTTAAATATCAATATCAAATATAATCACGGAAAGGTGAAGAGGACTCTTTGAATTGTTTCTTGAATTTGTAGACATTTTTAGAATGACGAATATTAGGTGGAAGTGAGTACCACAATCGTACCGCATGAACAGAAAAGGAGTGGGAATAGAAATGAGTTTTATGGGATGGGAAATTGAGATGATGCTTAAGGCGGGAAAGGTGAAGAGGACTCTTTGAATTGTTTCTTGAATTTGTAGACATTTTTAGAATGACGAATATTAGTTGGAAGTGAGTACCACAATCGTACCGCATGAACAGAGAAGGAGTGGGAATAGAAATGAGTTTTATGGGATGGGAAATTGAGATGATGCTTAAGGCGGGATCTACACGGCAGGGCGAGTGAACGAAAAACGGTCACGCAGGTAGCCAGGATATTTAGGATTAAAAACTTAAAAAAAAAAGAACCGACTTTCCGCCTTTTTAGTTGTGTTTCTCCATCAAATTGTGTTAACAATGGATATCTAGGCGATAGCAGCAATCGCGGTTGATTTGCTGTCATTTTTTGAAGAGTTGCGTTATCTGTCTCCGAAACGCATCATAAGATCTTTATGAAATTTTGCAATGGGACCATTTCGAAACAAACTTCTTTCGAACAAAAAAGAATTTTGGAAATCGGTCTATAAATGACGGAATTATGCCTGAACATACATAAAAAAAAAAAAAAACATCCGAATTGATAACCTCCTCCTTTTGTCAGTCGATTAAAAAAAGGATGTTGTACAGGAGACATAATATCCAAGTGTTCCTGCGGAGACGGATAGGGAGCCACTTGAGAACATCGTGGCGTCATCACTTACCATTAGGTAAGATAGTGGTCAAGCGCGAGCCTATCCCTGATAAAATAGCTATAAATAAGCCATGGTTTTCTCGCAATTTTTTTGTCTTTACCAACGCCAGAGATGTCTAAGAGAAACTTAGAAAGTAGGCACTTACACATATAGGGTGTAAAAAGACACATCACAGAGCCGTTAACTACGCATACTGTACGTCGAACAAAGTAGTTATACGCAAAAATTATTGCTGGGAAACGACTTTTATTTTTAGGTATGAAAAATAAAAATATTCCTCGCAATTTAACGCGAGCACAGGCAAGTAGAGTTAAACCCCGCCCCTTCGCTCTAAGCCACGTAGGTACTTGAAAGATACGTTTTATATTCATTGCGTTTTCGTAACTGCAAATTCGTAATTTCGAAAAAAAAAAATCACAAATTCAAGTAATGTTTGTTTGGACAAAAGTTTAGTAATAACACTTAGAATTCATTTTCGTAAAAAGTAAAAAAAAAATTGCGACTTTGACCTTTAAAATTGTAAAAAATTATCCAAACAACGGGTAGAATATGTGGCTTTTGGCTTCGGAAACTGTCTTTTACACCCGATATAAACTGAAAAAGTCACGTTATTCCTTGCGCGGATTTAAAGGCACAACCTCAACTGCCTTGAATGGGTGAGCACAAAAATCGATGGGACTCATAAAAATAGAAACCACAATCATTTGTGGTTTCTATTTTCAACGAAGAATCCCTGAATATTGTTATCTATGTCGTAAGTTTCCTCGCATAATTTTACATCACTGTCACTGTTTTCTATTGTCATGAGATTAGCCAACAATAAATGTATGATACCTACGTATTTTTTGCCATAATTAATATGCAAATGACCGGACAATTCGTCCCCTCTCCCCTGTAAAGCCTAAACCAGGGTAAGGAGCTCGCGCGAGTGCCAAGGCGAGCGCGAAGTATCAAACGTATTAATTAGTCTAAGATGGCAGGCGCCTAGCGCGACGTGCCGTATAGATCGTCTATTGTTTTACTCTAAGAAAACACGTGTAATCTCTACTATTGCAATTGCTCTATCTCTCTAAAACTGCGGTCCCATGGCCCGTTATTCGACAGGCCACGCCAAACATGGCAAGACTGGCGCGGCCTGCCACGGCCCGTGCCGAATGTTCCCAAGGCGTGCGTCGACCTGTTACGGCTTGCTGGCCCCTATTCATCCATCATCGCATTCATTCATCCATCGCGAACTTACCGACTCCCGATAGATCGGTCGGACGACGACAGGCCACCGCAGGCTTCATGTGACGGTTCCCACAGCCTGTTAGCCTGGTATGGCGCGATCTGGCCTGTCGATTAATGGTCCGTGGGACCGCAGCTTAAGGCAGGTTGGTCTAGGATGAAGGAGTTAAAGCCCCAACTGAGAGGACTCTACTTAGCTTTCCTTGAGCAGGGCTGCTTCCCCGCTCAGTGGAAGACAGGTCGTCTGGTTCTGCTCAAGAAGGCGGGGCGCCCAGCAGACTCACCGTCCACATACCGGCCCATAGTGCTGCTAGACGAGGTGGGTAAGCTTTTGGAGCGGATAATTGCTGCCCGCCTCGTCAGCCCCTTGTACAGAGAGGGGCCGGATCTGGACGACAGTCAGTTTGGTTTTCGGCATGGGCGCTCCACTATCGACGCCATAATGCGGGTTAGAGTCCCGGCGGAGCAAGCGGTGTCCCGGGGTAGGGTGATGCTGGCGGTGTCCTTGCACATCTCCAACGCATTCAACACCCTGCCCTGGAGTTGTATTCGGGAGGCAGTGAGGTACCATAGGGTGCCCCGCTACCTCCGCCGTATCGTTGGGGCTTATTTGGCGGAAAGATGTGTCACCTACAGGGGACGTGACGGTGAGGGTCATTGCGACATGTCGTGCGGTGTTCCACAGGGCTCGGTCCTAGGCCCACCCCTGTGGAACATCGGTTACGACTGGGTGCTGAGGGGCGAGTTCCCAACGGGAGTGGACCTGACGTGTTACGCGGACGACACACTGGTCACGGCCCGGGGGAGCTCGTACAGGGTGGCAGCGTCGCTGCCGACGGCTGCGGTCTCACAGGTGGCGGGTCACATACGACGCCTGGGGCTGCAGGTGCCCCTCACCAAGTCGGAGGCCATGATTTTTCTCGGCCCCCGACGGGCGCCGCAGCCGGGGTCACACATCGTGGGCGGGGAGTCCAAATCGCTATCGAGTCCACCATGAAGTACCGAGGATTGGTGCTCGACAGCCGGTGGGGATTTTGGCCCCCACTTTCGGCAGCTGACGCCCAGGTTGATGGGCGCCGCGGGCGCGCTCGCAACGCTGCTTCCCAATCTGGGGGGCCCGAGCACCGCCTGTAGGCACCTGTACTTGGGGATCGTGCAATCCATGGCCTTGTACGGTGCCCGGTGTGGGCTTCAGACCTGACGGCCGGCAGCATCGCGATATTGTGACGACCACAGAGGGCGATGGCCGTCAGGGCTATCAGGGGATATCGCACGATCTCCTACGAGGCGGGTGGTGCACTGGCCGCTCTGGATCTCCACCCTGGGACTTGGAGGCGAGAGTCCTCGCCTCACTATACCGGTGGTGCGACGAGGTGTGGACGCGGGGCTGTGAACCGATGCAACGCGAGATCGAGTTGCGTCGGTCACAGCTCCGCGAGGCGCCCTACCTTGCTACCGTCGACGCGATCCGACCAGTGCTCGACGAATGGCTCGGGAGGAAGCACGGCTCCCTGTCGTTTCGGGCGACGTAGGTGCTCTCGGGGCATTGCTGCTTCGGGAAGTACCTGTGTCACATAAACAGGGAGTCGGACGCTCGGCGCCTTCACTGCACCGACTGTCGGGAGGACACGGCGCAGCACACACTGGTAGATTGTGCCGCATGGAAGGAGCAGCGCCGTGCCCTCGTATCCGAAGTGGGCCCAGACCTGTCGCTGCCGGCCGTCGTTCGGGAGCGCCGAGTAGTGGGATGCTGTGATCTCCTTCTGTGAAGTTGTAATTTCGCAGAAGGAGGTTGCGGAGAGGGAGAGAGAGACCGTGGCCACTCTCCCGATCCGCAGCAGGCGTACCGGGCGTCGGTGGAGGGCGAACTACTCCTCACTCTCCCCGCGGGCCAGAGGTGGCCTGCATAGGCGGGCCGGCACTAGCCGGGGATCATGGAAGTCGTATTAGCTCTCACGATCCCCGGTCCAAGTGTGGGACGGAACACCGGGGTGGTTTTTAGTCAATAAGAGTCTGACAGACCCTATCGCCCGCCCGCACCGAATTCGAGGTGCACTGTGGCCACTTACGGCTTTAGACAAAGTGACATTCTATCGAAAATATCAGTTATTGTCGTAACGCCAAAGTTTTGGAAGAGACCACGTGAAATCTCAAACATAGCATAATCAATCCTATATATTTTTAACTTTTCTTCAACCATTATCACTTTAAAAAAAATACCATTTGGATCACTCGTGCGTCTATCTGTCTGTCCGTCCGCCAGAGACAATTTGCTCCGAATTTACTGGAACGATTGAATTCAATTTTGGTACACACATATACATCTGTGACCCAAACACGGACGTGTAACGTAAATAAATGAATTTTGAATATAAAGGAGAACAGGAGAGGTCAAAGAAGAAAATTAAAATTCACAATTTCCCCTCCGAAATCTCTCCGAAAATAATTAATCTGAAATAGTACTCTACTTATAGAGAACAGGAAAACCTTTAAGAAGTCTATACTTAAAAAAAAAAGATTCGTTCGGAACTCACACTTAGCCAGTTCTTTCTTGGCTCTAGTCACGCCCGCCACCTCGCTCGCTCCCGCTCTAGTCTTGTTTTCTCCGCTTGTTCACTCTTGACGACTCCTTAGTATATTGCGCAGTCGTCATTAGATGGTAAACAAATACCCATTGTTATACATAATTACCCTAATTGCCCTTTTCTCGTGTTATAACTTTCAATGTACGGAAGCCAATGAAATAATTGTGTGCACATTTGCATGTCATTAATTCAACTCTTTGTTACTATGATAAAAATCGAGTTACAAGGTCAGATAATCACATTAATTGTAGTATTAAGTGAGATGATTACTTCTTTATTAGTGTTTTTGTTCGATTTTGAGAGCTGGAATGGAAAATGCCCTTACATGTGCATCAATGATGACTGGGGTGAGGTAGGTCGGACTGACAAAAACCAGAACGCTGTACACGCCATTCAGATACTTTTACTTTTTGTCGAGTCGAAGACAGACTTTCGTTGTTGCCAAGCTAGTTGAGAAGAGTTTCTACTTTTATATAAAGTGTAAGCAATAAATATTGCAAAAAAGGTGAATTACAAAAAAAAAGTAAGCAAGGAAAGAAAATTGTGCTAAGAAGATTAAGCACCGCAATATTTTTGGCTATCATCACATTGTAAAATTAAATTGTTAAATAAATACTTAACAAAATAACTGTTGAAATTGAGACATTTATCATAGATTTTAAACGTGTACGTTTTTACAACAACACAACCAGTTTGTAATAGGCTCGTGAATGCTGATATTATTCAATGTTCGCCACACAATATATTGACACATACAATATTTTATAATAATGTTAAAATATATTAATGTTGCTATTTATCTAGTTATTAGTCGTATTGACAGTTGAGCATAATTTTTAAGATAATTGGCTTTAAGAAATTTTGTAATGGCGATTTAATTTTATGCCATATACTCAGTTCTTAAGTTGAGCATAAGCGGCAGGTTGTCGATTTTCGAAACCGGTTTTTAAGATTTTGTCGAACCTGATTTTATGGGGAGAAATATTTTCTTTCTTTAATTGTAAAATGCATAATAACATAGCTGTCTTCACTGGACGTAGGTATGAGTAGAGTAGTTAATTGTAAAGTTTTATCGAATACTAGCACTTTGCTCGCGGCTTCGCTCCCGTGACCTATCCCGCGGGCACTGTTATTTTTCCCGGGATAAAGTAGCCTATGTTACTTGCAGATAATTTAGCTTTCTATTGGTGCAATAATGGTCAAAATCGGTCCAGTAGTTTTTATGTTTATTCGTTACATACAAAAATACAAATCTTTCCTCTTTATAATGTTAAGTGTAGATGTAGAGCAATGCAAGCCATTAGCAAGCTCTCATTTAGTAAGTTAGTCATATTTGGTCAAAGAAAGTGTAATGACGATGAAAATACTTCTGCCTAGCCTTTTCCTTACTATTTTGGGGTCGGCTTCCAGTCTAACCGGATGCAGCTGAATACCAGTATTTTACATGGAGCGACTGCTCATCTGACCTCCACAACCCAGTTACTGGGTAATACGATACCCCTTGGTAAGACTGGTTGTCAAAATTTCGGGCTTCTGATGACCTGTAACGACTGTCAAAGACCCACGATTGATATATAAAGACTCGTCTTCTTCCATACTAATTCCCTATTAGTTGATATCTCAGTAGTCACCCCCTTTCACACCTCACTCACTCACACTCACTCACTCACTCACTCACTTTTTCAGGCCGATTAGCAGGTTCTTAATTCAACATTTTCTACCCGGAAGAAGGATAGATGTGGGTAGTAAAGTACGTACAGAACAACTATTTTCTCAATGTCCCTCGGCAAACTTCGTGTTTCGTCAGACGTCGGATTTCTAACAGTTGCCCTTTGCACTTGCTGCAGACCGGACACGTTAATCGACTTGGAAGTATATGGAGTTATTAACAATAACTTCTGATGATTTCACACCCTCAAAAAATTTGACACACAACTTAGGCGATATTTTCAAGTACAGCTAGTTATACGTATGCTATCTTAAAATGCTTTAAGATAGCATACGGTATAACTAGCTTAATAATAAATATCTTTTTTTCCAAACATACAGATTCAAGTTTAAAATGTTTGGATTTATTGTAGAGAAAATTTACATTAAACATTTGGATGCTGCAGAAATCTGAACACAATAGATTAAACTCTGTCTCTTAAACTAGGGTGTCCTGTAATATATAATATAGCTATCGCGTATAACAGCTATGTAACTTTGCCGGTCCGGAATCCAAAAAGACAAACTCACGGTTCTAAAAAACTTAGGTAGTAACCACTCATAATCTCCTTATTATTTTTGTTTCGACGGTACATTATTTAATGGATCTCCACATTTGATCCTGATTGGACCGATCATTTGAGACACAAATGATTCCAATTTTTTTTTGGGTTGAGCACAAATGATTCCAGTTTTTTTTTTGGGTTGAGAAATCACTAAATAACTTCTTCCGCTCTGGGTGGAGCGGGAAGGTATGTCAGACTCTTATTGACTAAAACCCACTCGTGTTCATTTAGTTTCCTGTGCCAGGACCACAGTGACTCTTACGATCACTCCCGTAGCAGAAATGATTCCACTTTAAATTGCCATTTTGTGAGGAAGATGATAGATCTTAGACAACACTAATACACAAAATAAACTTGCATAGACAAGAAATAGATAATGCATCGACAAATTAACGGGAGGTCAAACCAGCCATTCATCATTCTCTAATACCGCACGACCATTTTGTTTTGACCTCTGTGGGTACATTCCTGCAGCTATTTTATAGTCTACAAATGTATTGACACCATCCCGCTTGTCAAGCAATATCTTATCCCAGTTTTTTTTAAGGATATCCAGGTTTTTTCAAAAATATTACCTACCGATATTACGTTAAAGACAGTCTTTCTTTTTTACAGGAAAAGTGTTTTAATGTGTTCCAGATTTGATAAAGCAATACGGATTTGCTCATTTGAATTATTGGTATATTGTATATATGACTATATTCTATGACTTCTCCCGCTCTGGGTTGAGCTAGTGTCAGACTCTTACTGACTAAAATCTATCCGTGTTCGTTCAGTTGCCCTTTGCCTTCTAGGGCTGCGGTCTAGCTCTAATTCTTTTGAAAAATCCTGTAACCCTGGCAAGAAAAATCAGCTCAAAGCCCGATTGAATCTAAATTTTTCCCCGGTATTAAAAAAATGCACGAACATTTTGTGCATTTGTCTGAGAATACACAGCTCAAGTATCATTGGCTGGCATTTCCTTAGTCGGTTAAAAAGTACGATGTTAATTATAGACTGCAAATCTCTTCCTGTTAGAAATAAGCGAGGTAAAGTAATTAATTAAAGTGTAGTTAGTGCGTCCATATAAATTTTAGCTGAAGCCAAGGACTTTTTTATGTTATTTTTAAATGAAAAGGAAATATGAAATCGTGTAGGTTTTTTCAAACGATGATGATGTCATAACCGAAGTAGATAGAATAAAGATATTATTTTATGTATTTGAAAATATTTCAAACGAAAACATTGTATTCTTACTTATGTTCTACCATCGACTTCGCCCGCGTGAAAGTCGGAAATCATATATTATGCCACCGAATGATTGTAAATATCGTAATATTGTAACAAACCCTGCAAGAGTACAATCTTTCGATATATTAAGAATGAATTTAATTAATGTAATCACCTGATTACATTAATTAATCTCCTATTTATAAACATAATTTAACAAAAATAATCTAATTACAATCTCCCGACTACATGGCGAAAGAACTTTAATTACTTACCTAAGCATTAAAGGTGTCGAAGATAAGACAAATGCTTAATTTAAAAACTAATTTAAACATAATACCCAATTCTAGCTAAGCCTAATAGATCTATAGCATCGCAATTACCCACACATAGAGATAATTACTTGAATCCAATTTAAATGTGGGTACTCTATCTGAAGGTGCTTATACTAAACCCTAGCATAGGCGAGCAATTACAATAAATAATGTCACTTACTATTCCATTATGTTTATCCAATCACAGTTAGGTTTACTTAGTTATTTGTGAAATTCATACATTCTTATTGAATTCCATAATGTACTCAATTGTATGAATTGTATCGCTTGATCGTGCGGAATTCTGGCCAATTACGTTTTTCGTGTTTTCAGAGTTTCCAAACGTGCCCGAAAACTATAGAAGTGACAAAGGTTCTCAATAAAACACGGTGAATAAGTACTTCTACCGATATGAGTATTGAATTCAAATTAAGGCCGTTCCACTATCAGACCACACGACGTACGGCTATGCGCCCCGGTACAAGGTGGACATCCCACCCACATGCAGAAAAAGATTTGGGAATATCTATATTTATGGTGCGTACAGCTAAGGAGTGGAATCCCATGCCTGAGTCTGTGTTTTCTGATAGCTACATCCTGGGATTTTTAAATCAAAAGTGAATTGGGCTACTTCTACTTCTAGGCAAACGTGTCCATCGCCCACTACATCATTGTTTACCTAGCTGTCTGGCTTTTATGCTGAACTGGACCTATTTGGTGCAGCAGAGGAGAATAAGTATCTACCTATTTTTTTTTAAATGATTAAGTTTTTATTTATTATTGTGTGTGCCAATAACTATGGCAAATAAATGTTTTTTCTTTCTTTCTTTCTTCTTTCAAATGAGATAGTGATCAAGTGCAAGCCTTTTTTTTTCGAGTGTGGGAAATCATCCAATGACTTCTCCCGCTCTGGATGGACCGGGAGGGCGTGTCAGACTTTTGCTGACTAAAACCCATCCCTGTTCCTTCCTCTTTTTTGAATTTAGATGACAAAAATAAAAAATAGTCATTGCCAAGTCCAACACTACTATCATCATCAACCATTTTTCCAATCCCTTAATCCCATTCTCTGTCAATCCCACGCTTTACAGGTGGTAGCTATCATTCCAGAGGACTTACCCTAATAACTCCGAACCAGTGTTTGCCAAACATGCCAAATGTTGCATTATTACAAACACTACAACATGTCAGCAAATTGTCAATTAGTATAGATTTATCAACCGCCATTGAGATTTTAAGGACTGGTTGAAAGTATTTTTGACCTGTTATTGTAAATAGGGTGATAAATATTTCTTGTGTTAACATACCTTTTTGTTTATGGTTGGATAAGTAGGACGATTTATTGAAGGACAAGATATGGGACTTGTTGATATTGGCCTATTTTATGCGTAGTGAATTAATGGCTTGAATAAAATGATGATTTTCACTATTGATATAAACTCCCCATCCACACGCACAAAACGTTTTGGGAACACATTCATTGTGCGTACAGCTAGGGAGTGGAATGCCCTGCCAGATGAAAGCCGCTATAAGAGTAATAGTGGATTTCTTTAATAGTAAGTTGAAAAATCTGTCTGTGTGTGTGAATCTTATAACACGCTGTGCTGATTTTGATAGAATCGCTGGTGACGGTACACGCAACATGGTTGCAATTTATCAACGTCAAAATTTTCGTCAAATTTGTAATATCTTATTTATTCGTTCTACTGTCACAATTAACCTTCTTCAATTAAATGACATTAAAATAACAATTTTCGATGTCTAATCATCGACTTTCGACCAATTTCCGCCTTATAGCTTCCAAGAATAAAACAGAATTTCTCCAAGACAACTTCGCAGAACTGTCACAGCCTACTAAAATACCGTTCGGAGTCAGTACAACCAACTAGTTTAAAATAAAAAACGGAGAACCGCGATCAATCGAGGTTCAAGATCAAGGTTTCCCACGGTTGGAAACACCTGTGTCCTGTGGCGGCCGTAATGCATGTACCGATGAATAATGTGCCAACTTTATCAACGTAGCTGTATTTTTGTGTCTGTGGGGCGTTTTCGCAAATTATATCGTTAAATTGGTTGTTCTGTTGGCGGGTTTGTTCGAATTTGGCGAATGATGAATGCTGTGGGGAAGTGATAATTGATGTTATTGTTATGGGTTACGACGTAATTTGTTTGGATATTTTATTGTTTCAGTAGAAGTCAGTTTTTAGTTATATTTTATGCCATACCATGAATCGGAAACGAGGAATGCTTCTTAGAAATACTTTTATGAACTGTAGGTACTGCGGCGTCGATGAAGGTGTGGAATACTAGCATTCGTACAAGTAATAAAAAACAGCTAAAGCAACCAGCAATACAGAAAACCTCAATCGTAGCATATCAGAATAATCAAAATACCATTCAGAAAGCAGATCGAGAATCCGATGTAAAAAATAACAAACGTCGCATCTGGCTTCATCGTATGACCAATAAAGGATGGGATAGCTGGCAATAGTGCAGAATTAACTGCAATTATAAGAACAGTACGGAGACTGGGCCTGCCTAGCCGGTATTATAACGGTACCCGCGCTGGGATGCGGCGGAAACTGAAATGGGGTATGGTGCAAGGCAGAGTTTTTTTAACTCTTTATTGTATGTACATAAAATATACAGTAGAGTTTTTCAGAAAGAATTTTTCGATGAGGTTCAGTGGCTGTTTTAATTATTTTATTTTTATTTCCTTTATAGACACGCGTGCGATGATGAGGTCGAAGATGGAGCACACTTGCCCAGAAGTAACCTATTCACTTAAGAGTGAATAGGTTACTTCTGGGTTACTTATAGGGTCCCAGGTTGTAACTATCAGGAAACACAGACAATTTATTAATTATTCGCTATAATTTATAAACTGATTAGTAGTTGATAGTGTGATGTAAAATTTGTGTAGTTTTGTGTCTCAAGTATCTACGGACAATAAGTGGAATCATTGAAACAGGCATCACCTCGGTAAATAAAGCTGAGAATTTTAATGTAGTATTGACGACCTCAGCGAAGTTAGCCGAAAAGGCTGACTCAACACATTTGCTGCCAAATACTGCAAAAAAATCAGAATGTGTTACATCTGCATTCTAATGAAAAGAGAAGTGCTATTATTCTGTATCTAAAAACTAAATATTTTCTAAACTAAACACTGGTTACATGCACAAACCGTGCCAAGCCAAATTTAATTTAAATTTAAAAAAATAAACAGTTAAACTATAGTTCATATATAATAGCGAGCTTAACTCACAGTTGAGTTTTTCGCCCAGCAAAAAAGACAGAAAAATTACAATAGAGGGTAGCATCCAGTGTTTCTTTCTTTTATGAGCTTCTAGTAGTGATGAGGTTAGATAAATTAAATTAAAGTGGGCAGTACCAGATGCTTTGAATTCTTCTTTTCATTTGGCAACAAACTTTGTCTAAACCTAGTTTTGGCCAGGAGTTATGTTGAAGCTTTTTTTAAGGCAATGTTTGATATACAAGACGCTGGTGATCTATGAGATATGAATAACTCCCAGGATAGTTTATTAACATGACCTCCTATAAGGATCTTCCTAATAATTCCTCTAAACCAACAAGGAAAAAGCTATGTAGACGGTGTTAGAATTACTAAATAATACGATCCCAAATTAAAACTAAAAGCTGCAACAACCACGCCTGATCTCTTAACTTGGACCACAAACAAAAGCTAGCGCAAAAACTAGATTTTGTCACGCAAGCGGCCATTAAAGCTTTTGAACGGATATGACGGCGTTACTCGACTTTAATTGGGTTTCTTCATTTCTCCTTTTGCCAGGCCGACGGCTATTTCAGTTGTAAGCAGCCTTATCGATACATACATATCTCGGAATTTATCAGCACAGGTATTAACGACGTTTGTTGCAACGGATTAAAAATTATAAAATGTAAATTGGGACGGTTCGAATATCGTAATATGGGACAACGGTAAATGGGGACGAGGTACAGTTTTTAGTTTTGCATACGGACTGCTTATCTAGATATAACGTTCCGTTGAACTGCTTTTTTTTTGCTCTGAGTTGTCCCCGTACAAGGGTAGACCAGATAGGTCCTATTTTTTGTAAATCCTCATAGATATCCTCTACCCTGGGGCGGGTCGGAGGAATCTATCAGTCTTATTGACTAAAACCATACGGTTTTCTTCAGCTACCTTTAGCCAAGGTTCTGAAGTGCTTACGCATTTCGTCATACTGCCCCGACTAGTTATTAGCCCGCATGGTTTTATGCCAACCCTGTCACCCTCTAAGGTCGCTACAGCCGCAATTTCTCTAGAGAGGAGCTCGCGGGACATAATGCGCTGACGTCTCAGGCCTTTGACTGTTCAGGTAACATACTCCCCAAGTCTTACGTGCAGACCACATCTTATGGTGGCCGGAAGTCGTTCTGTGCCAGGTAGGTCCTAAGTACTGAAAACCAGCTAGGAACGAATGATTTTGACCTTAATAACAATCTTAGATTAGTAACTAAGGCTGTACGATGTCAAGATGATTAAATTGATGCCCTTCCCGTGGTACGCTGTTGAAAATTCCTGCTAAAAACTGAGCTGTCTCCCCACAGTTGTAGAACCAAGTGATGTGAATTACGCAGTACTGCAACACCACTTTTATTTTTAATACATTTTACAGGCCTATTATCTACTTATAAATATTTAACATCTGACGGAATTTCTGTGCGTGATAGAATCAGAAATTATGATATCCGCAAAAAAATCAAGATAACCGACATAGCTCCTGTCACCGTGGGATCTGGAGGCAAAAATCCTCGCGCACCTGTATGAGTGGCGCGAGGAGGCAAAACGCCGGTGCGAAACTCCGCTGCCGCGACAACTCGCGGCTCGGCGGACGGAGCTCCGGCAGGATCTCCGGCAGGATCTCATGGTGACATGGAGAGAGCGACTGTCGCAACCCAGCGCTGGGCACGCCACCATCGCGGCGGTAGTGCCCCTCTTTGAGGAGTGGCTGGAGAGGCGTCACGGTGCCCTCACCTTCCGCCTGACGCAGGTCCTCACCGGACATGGCTGTTTCGGTAGGTACCTGTGTCGGATCAAGGCGGAGGTGACCCCCGGGTGTTTCCACTGCGAGGATCGCCCAGAGGACACGGTGGAGCATACGGTGGAGGTTTGCCCCGCTTGGGCAGAGCACCACCGGTTCCTCGTGGATGCGATAGGCGGCAGCGACCTCTCGCGCCGTGCCCTGGTTCAGGCCATGGTACGGAGCGAGAGGGAATGGGAAGCCGTCTCCTCCTTCTGCGAAGCAGTAATTCTCGCGAAGAGGGAGGCGGCATACGTTAGGGAGACTCAACAACAGCCGAGTCGCCCTAGCGCCCCCAGCCGCAGCCGCCGCAGGAGACGCCAGGGGCCGCGAGACGATCTCCGTCCACCGTAGACCCGGGCCTGCGGACGGCGAGTAGTGGGTAACTCGCCGCCCGATCAGCACCAGGCCCGAGAGTCGACGGCGCGTAGTGTTCCACGCGCGCCTCAAAGAGTTGTCAGCAAAGGACGGGGCCTGCCACAGCCAATGCCTGCTCGGGGGTTGAGGATAAATTCGAAAGAGTTACCTCGCCCCTGGGCATGTAGGGCGGGGAGGAACAGGGGTGGGTTTTAGTCAGTAAGAGTTTGACACGCCCTTCCGCTCCACCCTAGAGCGGAAGAAGTCATAAGATGATTTCCCACCCCCCAAAAAAAAATACTGACATAGCTCGAAGAATCGCTAAACCGAAGTGTTTTTTTTTTTTTTTAACCCACCCCTGTTCCTCACTGCCCTACGCGCCCGGGGGCGAGGTAACTCTTTCGAATTTATCCTCCACCCCCGGAGTGGGCATTGCTCGCTGAAAAAGGTCGATGGGGCTGAAAGTTCTGGAGTGGCGACCGCGTACCGGAAGATGCAGCGTTGGAAGGCCTCTCTCAAGGTGGAACGATGACCTGATGAGGGTTTCGGGAATCCGATGGATGCGAGACGAGAGATGCACAGGACCGATCATTGTGACGACACTTGGGGAGGCCTATGTCCAGCAGAGGACATCTTTCAGCTTAAATGATGGTGATGATTATGAAAAACATCTGACCTCTTTCTCTACCATAAGATCGTTCAATTTCTATGTATTTATCGAGGACACGGGCAAGGTTTTAATACTGGGACTGGTATGACGTAACTTGCCTATTTATTACCTAATAAACTGATTAATTTATGGTTCGCAGCCAGAAATTGAGGCCATAAGAATGATGTTTTTTTTTTATATTTTAGAGGTCGTTTCCGTAATAAACCTAAGAAGTATATTTCCTTTTAAACCTCGCAATTTTTAAAAAGGACTTATCTAGAAACATAATTAATTTCGCTCATAAAAATTTACATGATTTACTATTCATAGTTTTGCAATGTCAATGTCATTAAAGTAACATAATTATTTCTCTTTTAGTAGTGTAGTCATAATTATTGTATTCATTGCATATTCTACCAATTTATTTTCAATAACCCATAATCGATCAACGTTCAAACTACTAATAATATTTTCAATAAATTCTTTAACATAAAAAGGCAATTTTGTTAAATGCTACTTTTTCATCTCAAGTTAGCGCCAACATTAATAACTTTATATGACCAACGTACCTTGGCAGGGGCGAAAATCGGAACTACATTTTTGAGTATGGAATTTGACAGCTTTTTGACGTTTGCTTTAACGAGCAGCGCCACTTTGAACGTTCAAGAAATACTGGTGTTTATGTCTATCTAGATATTATTAACAAACTAACCACAGACGATAAATGCAAGTCCAATAAATGGCTATCGGTAAGCATCCAATAAGCTTGCGTTTATTCTTTTTTTTACTTTTTGTTCATAGGCAGTGACTATTGCACCGCATCCTGTTGGGACCGTTATGAGGACAGAGATATACGAATAATTTCTACTAATGGGTGTAATTAACTCGATATTTTATTAACTTTTCGATAAGGATTTGACCTTACTGAAAAATAAAAAAGCGCTTGCTGTTGTAATAAAATTACGAGAACCGTAATTTTTTTTTTGTTAATTTTTTCCAAAAAAACTTGGCCAGAAATCTCTCAAGACAGCGAGGTTTGGAGGGAGAAAGGGGAGGCTATTGCCCAGCAGTTAAACACTATGTAGGCTAGCAAAAGAAAAAAGAAGAAAATCCAAGGAAATCAACTCTCTTCTTTTGTATTTATTTTTATTACATCTGCCTAGCCCAACTATCTTTTCCAACTATTTTGGGGTCGGCTTCCAATCTAACCGGATGCAGCTGAATACCAGTATTTTACATGGAGCGACTGTCTATCTGAACTCCACAACCCAGTTACTGGGGGTAATACGATACCCCTTGGTAAGACTGGTTGTCAGACTTTAGGGCTTCTGACGACCCGTAACGACTGTCGAAGATCCACGATTGACAGCCGAGAGCAACGGCTTAACGTGCTTTCCGAGGCACGGAGGAGTCTCAGTATATAAAGATGGTCACCCATCCATGGACCAACCCCGTCTAGCGTGGCTTAACCTGATGGATCGACCCGTGCGGCTGTTTTTACTCTAGCCACGAGCTTCATACATATGTTAATAAAATATGTTTTCCTAAACCATAACTACAATAATTACAAACTCAGAGTATTTTAAAGGAAATATTTTTGAGGATACGAAAAATTGCAGTTATGTTTTCCTGTCAGTTTATGATAGCTCCAGCATGGACTGAGTAAATCAGATATGATAGACTAGCTTCTGCCAGCAGCTTCGCTGGCTGAGAATTACCACTTCCCCCATTATCATTAGCAGAGGAGGCCAGAAGGAATGACCATAATGCCTTGGAAGTTGGGTAGGCCTTTGATGTGGCATACGACACCCTTGCGCCATCCCATCTTCTTAGCATGGCGGGCTGTGCTGGGGCGGCTGCTACAGGTGCAAAAAACCTCAAACGGCGCAAATATAACAACCTTATTGGGAGTTACATGTTTGAGTTTTCTGGGGTTGAAACACTAGGGCCATGGGATCCGTGTGCTCATCGAGGTTTTCGGCATATCAGCAAGCTGTTAGTCGACTCTTCACGTGACCAGAGGGCTGGGCTTTTCTTTGGCCAACGAATCAGCATTGCTATTCAACTGCTAGCGTTCTGGGTACTTATTCCATTGACAGCGATGTGGATGCATTTTTTGATGCCCAATGTGTGGTTTTCATACGCATTTGTACATGTTAGGTATTATTATCAGTTTGTATATTTATTATTTATTTATTTATTTATAGAAGGTAGCAAGAAGGAAAGAAGGTAGGTATATATATCTTTTAAGTTATTTCTGTTAGACTAATAAACATTAAAGCATCATTACATGCTATTCCAGGTTATATTGTATTTCTGTCCCAAAGGTCATTGGGCGTAATCCGACCCGGTCGCGGACATGAATGAAAATGATTTAAAACGAAAGAGTATAAATTCACTTAACATTACATAAGGTTATTTTTTATTTAATCCATGGGAGAACAAAGTTTGAACTAAAAATACATTTAATTAAAAAATCGAATACTACTACTAAATATTAGTTGTCGTTCTGTTAAATAGCTACTAAAAGGTTTTCGCGAGTGCATGTGCGTCCCGTCATCCCGTGTGATGAAAACGGCAGGTATACGTTCGCTCCCTCTCTCTCACACAGTAGGTTGCGTCTCGCTCGTTGCGTTGGCGCATTGTTTCGTTCGTGTCATCGCAGTCCTTCGTTGTCTCTCGTTGTGATCTGTGCGTTTACCTGTTATCTTTTGTTTTTATCAACTACCTACCTAAGCACGTTTACTGGACCTGATTATTTGCTGTTTTATTTGGAATTTGTTTGAAATGGATAGACGAAATAATTGTGTAGTGTGTACCAGATCTGTGTTACGGCGCAGAAAACACATACTTACTGAACTGTTTTTAGAAAGATATCGGAGTCACACAGTGTTATTGTTACAAGAAATAATACCACGCGAGGTAAGTTTTGTATTAACATGCTTTATCAGTTTTGTCTACTCTAAATGTATTTTACTTAAATAAGTATAGACGTTATTTTATTCAACCACGTGAGACTATATTCACCATTTAACCGGTGAAGATACCTATTCCTTTGTCAGCTATACACCCAAGAAGGTTGTAGATAAAAGTAGAGGCAACACGCAAAATACATAAGTACGTGTGGTCTAACGTTTTCTTTTTAAGTACACACATAAGAACGAGGCAGCTGTGTTTTCTGTATCTTATGTATGTATCGAGAGTATTGTCTCCTCTTTTATATAAAAATCAGCTGTTCCCTACATTTCGACGAGTCACGTGACCAAAAATGTAGGGAACAGCTGATTTTATTTTCTGAGTTTGTCCCATAGTAAAAGATGTTTATAATGATGAGTACAATGACCCCTTAAAAGGATGGCAGATATTTAGAAAACACCTTATATAGGTACTGACATATTGAAGTATTTTTTTTGCATTACAATGTGCGCTTCTGTAAATATTTCTACTTTGTTATGTGTTTCAAATAATAATATGAAAACCTTGCTCTAATCTATCGTTATCGTTAGTCAGCGGATATTGCGAAAATCATTGTCTCGTAGACTACAAACATTAACTGTTGTATTTTATTTCTTCTAGATTCCTTTTGATGGTACAAGATCAATTTGTCATCCTTGCTGGCAAAGATTTGATCGCGCTGTGCATAATCAGCATGCCCCAAATATTCAAGTTGATCAAGAAATAGCTGTCGAGGGTGAAGGCAGAAATAGCCGGAGGGAAGGTATACTTACTATTCCTGGATATTTACGAGCATCAAATACAGCACGACGCTGCATTTTTCAAAACTGCAGAAACATTGTTACGCGATGTGTGCCATTATATGCCAGATTTTATTTATTACATAATCACAATTTATATGTACCCAATCTAGCACGAGCTTGTCAGCCTCATATAATGACAAATGATTGGGACATACTTGCAAATGGTCAGATAATACTTGAAAACTTTAATAGTGCACACGTGCTAGACCTAATAAATCTATACAGGTGGGGATATGAGCGTCGAAATCAAATGAATTTTGAAAATATTGAAGAATTTGATGATGACGAGCTGCACTTTTGGACGTCTTTAAGTAAATCTCAATTTAACTCCATTTTACGACAAACTCCTTCTCTTCGTGTGAGATCTGATTGTCCTGCCACCGTTTTAGGAGTTTATTTGGTAAAAATAAGAACCGGCGAATCAGATGAGCGCTTGGCATCAAAATTCAACATGTCCAGAAGAACATTTGAGAGAAAATTACAAATAGCTAGACAGTGCTTAACTGAAGATTTTATGCCGCTATATTTGGGCTTGGATCATTTAACAAGAGATAATGTTGTATCCAGAAATCTTTCGATCCCGAGTCATATTTTTGGTGGTGACGAAAACGAAAATGGAATTTTTGTCATGGACGGAACGTACTTGTATGTCCAAAAAAGTTCGAACTTTTTATTCCAAAGAAAATCTTATAGCCTTCACAAATTCAGAAACTTGGTAAAGCCTTTTCTGGTTGTTTGCACCGATGGTTATATAATAGACGTTGTGGGACCATATCCAGCCACAACGTCAGATGCCTCAATCCTGCATCATCTTTTAGAAAATATAGAATCTCCGTGGCATTGGTTTTTAAGACCTAATGATATTTTTATATTAGATCGCGGATTTCGTGATACAATTCCTATAATTGAAGAATGTGGCTATGTTCCACATATGCCACCATCCAGAGGAAGAGGAGAACAATTGACGACGCTAGATGCCAATAAGTCAAGGTTGATAACAATGTGTCGATGGGTAATCGAGGCCATAAATGGTCGTTTTAAGAAAGATTTCAAAATATTTCGACACACATATTTCAATGTTGCTATGCGAAATATGATGACGGACTTCAAAATAACAGCGGCTATCATCAATGCTACCAGGCGTCCTTATGAAGATAGTGTATATGTCGACCAGTTTATTAACATTATAAATGGTAGAATGAATAGAGAGAACGAACTGGCGCAACACGTAATTGAAAACAATATGAATAGACAAAGAGTTGCTTTCATGCCATTAGATGGAAACAATCCAGATTTTAGAGACTTCCCACAGTTAACATTTGAAGAACTTATACTGTTTACATTGGGCAGCTATCATTTAAGACTTGCTAGGTCGTACTGCCATGAACACATAAGACCTAATGGTGTCTACATGATAGAACTCTATCGTCATCAAGAATTAATAAATAATAAAATATTGATAAGGGGACGAATTCAGTCGCGACATGTCAGAGCGCGACAATATTACACATATATTTTAATTAACCCAGCGACACAAGGAAGACAAAGTGTTGAAGACTACTACTGCTCGTGTATACACGGCCGCCGCACCGTCGGGAGCTGCGCGCATATAGCCAGTATAGTTTATTTTTTATCCTGGGCTAGGCACCAACAACAAATTGAAGCCCCTGCGGTATTTTTAGATGATATAACAGTAGATATTGATCACGCCGAATAAATAATTTGAAAATGTAAAAGTTTTTTTTTCTCTTTACTCCCACATCCCACAAGAAAGCGACCCTTACCATGGTAACTAGATACATTTTATCTATATATCTTCACAATTGCATTTCTGTCCGCCGTGGGTTTTTCTCCCATACTATTTGCCCATTGACCTTTCATCCAGATCCGACATCCGTTTAGTCGTTCTGGCATGATTGAGTAAGAAACATCTATTCTTTCATTTAAACTTTCGTATTTATAATATTAATAGGAAGTAGAGTAGAATAGTAGGCTAGAATTTAAAATCACAAAATACCACCTCCACTTTCATCTACATTCACGTCCTTATCATCCCTGAAAACCAGATTGCCAAGATCTCTTCTATCCGCCCTTAATTACACCACAACTTGAATTGCCACCTGTCGATGATTTTATTTTTATTTTCCATTTCATGGGAAAAGTATGGAGACACCTGTTAGCTAGTAAAAAATATTAAAATTCACACCACGTTTCACTTCTGATGATATTTCTGTGTTAATTTGAGAGCTGCATGGGTGTTGAATTGTCGATCGCGTTTTAATAATATAGGTATTATTATTTATTGGGTACATATTTTTTTTATAAATTTCTTAAGTGAGATAAAATTTACTGTTTTTTTGCATGTTCTCACTAACACTGGACGTGGACATGGCACATTACTCGCAGAACAGGTAGTCGATGGGGCCGAAAGGTTATGGAGTGGCGACCACGTACCGAAAGAAGGAAGGATGGAAGGAAGGCGTTGGAAGGCCTCCCACAAGGTAGACCGATAATCTGCCTGGGGTCGCGGATAAATTGGAAACACAGTTCCTGCGGCCCTTGGCACTCAGGTAACTGAAAGAACAGGGGTGGGTTACACTAAAAGTCTGACATGCCTTCCTACTCCACCCAGAGCGGGAGAAGTCATTGAATGATTTCCCACCCACAAAAAAAAGTGAAAACTTGAACAAAAATGCCCAACGCGCCTAAAGAATTTTTCACTTCAATCCAAATAGCGGTGTCGGTGTCAGTGTCAGTGTCGGTGGCAAGTTCAATTGTTTTTTCCCATCTCAAAAATGCCCAACACACCTAAAGAAGTTTTTCACTTCAAGAAAGGTAGACCGATGATGGATGATGGATGATGGTGGGGCTCTGTCTTGCATAGGGTCATAGCACTTAAGCTGAGCGATGGCCGTTTTGCGTGGATGTGACGCATTTTTTCCCCCAGTTTTTCTTTTTTTTTTTGTGTTTATCTGTTTTTTGCGTCATGTTTACCGTAAATAAACGTATTTTCTTTCTTTCTTTCTTTCTTTTTTTCTTTCTTTCTTTCTTTCTTTCTTTCTTTCTTTCTTACTTTCTTTCTTTCTTTCTTTCTATATGGTGAGGATCGCGGGAATCCGATGGATGCAAAACGCACAGGACCGGTCGTTATGTCGATACTTGGGGGAGGCTTATGTTTAGCAGTGGACATCATTAAGGCATTAACTCAGGTGATCCCAGTATAGTGTAAACAGGCATTTGGTTTTAAATATAGATCTAGGTTTCTCCTTACTGCTTTTTGGTGACGCAAGTGGGATTATCCCGTATGTGTTGAGGTGGCCTTACCTTTCACACTAACTTTTTAAATTATGTCGCCCTTCACTTAAGAAATCTCGTATATCGTGCTTGTGTTTACTAGCCAGTATGTAGACATTCACAAATACAACACTTAAAACAGGATGCACTTATTAAGGATGTTACTGGGGCTGCCCCGCTTCTGTAGAGCCTCTGACATCTTTGCGGAGGCCCGAGTTGGTGGCTTCCAAGTCATTAATCGCAAAAGAACCTGAAAATCCTGCAAGTGATAGCTGAAAAGCTTGACTCCTCAATAATGAGGGTTTTCGTTCGGGTTTTAGTTAGATAGCACTGCTATGTAACTGGAGCCCGTATGAAACTCCCCGCCCTGTCTTGTAAATGTTTTTGTACCTAATAACATTAGATATTAAGAATATTGTTACTAACAAGTAATGGAGTCAGTCTGAATAAAATAAATTTGATTTGATTTGAAAACCTGACCATATTCAAATAATTTTATTTCACATAACTATGTCACATGGGCACTAATGTAACAATGTTCCAACTTATCGCTTCCTATGGAGAAGAGCTAGCAAGAAAGTCCACGGTTTTAAAAATAATTGGCCATTACAATATTGCAGTAATAGATCCTGCGAACGTCCGAAGAGATGTGGCCTGTTCATCTGAAGAACACAAGTAAGAGACAGGTAAACGGAACATACAATGTCGAGAAGCCAAGTGGTAGATTGAAGAGTCGGAACAAAATCAAAATCAAAAGTAATTTAAAATCAAAAGTCATTTATTCAAACTAGGCTGAGAGCCAGCGCTTTTTGAACGTCAAAATTCTACATAAAGACAGTCCCCCCAAAAACGCCCGCCCGTCACCACTTCCTAGTGTTTTAGCTGTGAAGAAGAAGTGGCCAACAAACTCCCCAGCAACACATCTGTCTGTTAAGTTTGAAGAACTTGAATCTATATAATTATATGCAACAATATTAACATATGTGTATGTAACGTATGTAAAACAGAAAAATAAAGATACATCGTCTAGAATATAGTCATAAAATTAAATTAAATTTTATTAAATAATCCGCCACTTGTTAGCTAGCACACTCAATTATGCCACTTTTCAGTTTATTTACGTCGTCACAACAGTTTCTTTACCTCATCAAATCCGATACTGTGGCTCCTCAGGCATCCTACTTTTTTTGTGGTGGGAATCATCCAATGACATCCTCCTGTAACGAACTATAAGGCTTTAGCAGAAAAAACCGATAAATCTCTTGACAGACTACGAGGCTAGGTGGGCTTTTGCAGGCCACAATGTCATTGCGGAGCTTTCCAAAAAATGCCTTATCTCTTGTCCTTGTCTCCGTGCAACAACAGTTGCACCCTGAAAAACCTGTACTAGGTTAATGGTAACTCTGCCGACGTGACTGATTTATAGTCAAAACACATTTAATTTATAATTATTGATATGAAGAATAATAGTATCTACAGTGCTAATAGGTATGAGAGTGAATAAAGAAAATTATATCCACAGGTCATATAATTTTTGCTTCAGGTGAGAATAGAACCTACACGTAGCGCAGAAGCCAGTACAGCCACTGCGCCAAGTGTGCGTCGTTTATTATGATGCGTGATACCCGCAGGGAGTAATGTTGCATTGGGGTAAAATTTCACACATGCAAGTAATTCTAGTGTTTATAATAATTACTTTTTTTCTTACTTATTAAATTAGTATACATAGAATGGAAATTTATCTCATCACTATTCTGCCCTTTTATCGATTTGGTTCGGGGATGGCTCACTATATAATCTAATTGTCACATACTTTTTAGTGTTCCGAAAGTCCGAATGAAAAGACGGAACCAATATAGGATCACTCGTGTGTCTGTCTGTCTGTATGTCCTTCTGTCACAGCCAATTTGCTCCTCATCTACTTAACTTATTGAGCTGTAATCTGAAACACATGTGAGTAACCCAAACACGAACATGTAACGTAAATAAATTAATTTGGAATAAGGAGGTCACTTTTGGGGTGCAAATCAGAATATTTAGAAAAAAATCTCTCTATAGCCTCTATTCCCGAAATGAAAGAGCTTATTGTAAGGAAAAAAAATCACTCTTTATCTCCGAAGCCACTTGGTATATAATTTTAAAAAAAATATTAAAATATAGAATGTAGTTTTTTGCTTGTAGATTACAGGAAAACTGAAAATCGTCATCTCAGTATCAGTACCGTCATTGCACACCACACATCAATGATTTCTTTAGTATTTGCCACTCTTCTAAGAGCTTCAGGAATTATTAGGGATCCATATTGGTTTTCCTCTTACCACAAGCGATTATGAATAAAAAATAGTATAAGGGATCAATATATTGGGTGTAAAAAGACAGTTTCCGAAGTACACATATTGTACCCATTATTTGGATATTTTTACATTTTTTAGACCTCTATACCTGGGAATCCACTGGTTCTGGAGATATTGAAGGTCAAAGTAGCATTTTTTTTTTTGAACTTTTTTGTGAAAATGAATTCCAAGTGTGGTGTGGCGAGTTGCCGCCACTCTGCAAGTTGGGTGGGGTTGGTATCACGTCGCGTGTGTGTCTCGCTTTAATTTGTCAGACAGACGTGAGTGGCCGGCTTTACTTTGCTCCTTATCAAACAGAGTACATAATGTTTATTCATCAATCATAAGGTAAATAATAAATACAATTTATGCTAAAATTTACGACGAGCAATAGACAATTTAAAATGCAACAATCGACGTCACGTCAGTTTGACGTCAGTGTGTGTGTCTAACGCCGCAAGGCACAGCGCGCATCTCACCGCAGACTAATGTCTTAAAATAATATCGTCCCCGCAAATACGCTAAAATCCCGAGTAAATCCCGTAAACGTTGGGGATCCTCCGGGAATAATAAATAACCCATATTTACCGCGTCCGTTAACTACTGAACAAGCATAATCAGGAGTGTTGGTGTGAAGAGAACGAGTGGCCACTCGACAATTCGACGTGCAACCATCGAGAACAGCCCGGAAAGTAAGGTACCACTTGTTTTACAAATTGTAAGTAGGGCCACATTCGCCGACTGCTGCCGACCACTCCTAACTTGAAGTTATACAGACAAATATAGGCAATTTTGGGCCAGCATTCCCTCCAAGTGCTTGGTCGTACTTCTGTTCTACATCCGCAGAGACCCACGGCTATTTACACGCTTGGGCAACTCCATTAGATGGTCCTTCGAGCCGGATAGGCATCAGTAAAATTCAGTACAAATTAAGTACAAGTCATTACAGAAGGTAGGCACATAA
This sequence comes from Polia nebulosa, assembly GCA_951329385.1. Taxonomy (NCBI): domain Eukaryota; kingdom Metazoa; phylum Arthropoda; class Insecta; order Lepidoptera; family Noctuidae; genus Polia; species Polia nebulosa. The sequence goes on along the minus strand of OX589588.1, from coordinate 8,278,292 downwards.
CTTTATTAGTGCCCCAAAATGGCGTCCCGCAAGCAAGAAGCTAAATTGGCTCAGCTTACCGCTAAAAAACAAATGATTTTCGAGCGAGTTAATCGCATATATAATGATTCCAGAAACATCTCGAACTATGATTCACGTTCAAATGAGACATTCTTAGCGCAGTCAGAAACAATTACTGAGCAATATAACAAATTTGAGGAAATAGTAGAACAAATGAATGAATTGCAATTCGAAATTGACCAAACCGCACCAGACTATTCGAGTCTATATTCTATTGAAGACTTATATTCTAATATTAAATATAAACGTAATCTCATACTTTCGAAAAACGAAACATCGGAACACAAAGTGGGTACTCGGATAAAATTACCGCCCATAGATTTGCCAACGTTTGATGGTAAAGCGGAAAATTGGCCCATATTTTATGAAATGTTTCGAAGCAATGTTCATTTAAATACCGATCTGGTTGACTCGCAGCGTGTCCAGTACTTGATCAGTAAATTGACTCATGATGCCTTGAAGCTGACCGCGGGCATTGTTCCTACAGGTGATACATACAACGTTATGTGGAACAGTCTCGTAAAAAGGTATCAAGATAAGCGTAGTTTAGGGATTCATTATCTCAATAATATACTGGACATTAAACAATGCGCCGGAAATGCCGCGAGCCTCAATACTTTTGTGGAACGATATTCAGCGTCCGTCGCAGCCTTGAAGCAGTTAGACATTCCAGACTTACTGGATTTTGTTTTATTACACTGTGGTTTAAGAAAGGTTGACGCGCAAACTGTCTTACAGTTTGAATCACGTGTGAGTGAAAAAGAATTACCTTCCTATGCGGAGTTTATAACATTCATGCAAGAATATGTTAAGGTACTACAACGCTCATACGGTAATAATTTACAGACGGAACCGCGCGCTAAGTCTAGTTCAGCGAATCATCAAACAAAAAATAATACCGCTAAGTCATTCGTATCGCGTAATGAACCGGTTTCGAATGGCAAATGTACGTTGTGCGATAAGGATGACGTACGACATCAGCTGTTCTATTGCCCGCAGTTTAAAAATATTAGAACACCGCTTGCACGTTTTGAATTTATTAAAGCTAAACGTGGCTGTATAAACTGTTTAAGTCTATCCCATTCTTTGGTTAAATGTAGGTCACGTAACGTTTGTAAAATTTGTAAGAAGAACCACCATTCTCTCTTACATTTCCGAGAAAAACATGAGTCATTATCGCCCGAGCCGCAAGCGCCTACTAAGGATACATCTGTTTCGCTCACTACAGCTGTTAAAACTGGGTCAACCATTTTGCTAGCGACCGCGCAGTTATATGCATACTATAGCGACATCAGAGATAAGGAGGTGGTTCGGTGCCTACTAGATAACGGATCGCAAAATAATTTAATTACTGTGGACTGTTGTAAACGTTTGAACTTACCCATAATTAAATTACGCAATTCATTTTTACAAGGTGTTGGAATGTCATCGAAACCAATACACGGTTTTATTCATCTCAACATAGAATCTCGGTTTGACCCTCATACGAAGTTTTCGATACAAGCGTTAGTTGTTGATTGTATTACAGATAGACTTCCCGCGAAATTAATTAGGTTACATAACAATGATAACATGTCATACTTAAGTAACTTGCAGCTCGCTGATCCGCTTTGGAACGTGCCGGGCACGGTAGACGTCGTGCTTGGAGCACAATTGTTCCCCTTTATTTACCTGGGAGACAGGGTCGAAACAGGTACCCGCGCACCCCCTGCTGTACTGACTAGCTTCGGTTATGTACTTATGGGTGATATTGATGGTTGTAGTAGTGATGTGACACACATTACATCTTCGTTTACCGCGCAGGCCGACATTGAGGTCGAGTCAAGTTTGCATGGGTTTTTTGAGCTAGAGGAAATTCCACCAGCCGCCACCGCCGCGCCGCGCCGCGCCGCGCCGCGTTCCGTTATTGGTCCGCACGAATTAGAGTGTGAAAATAATTTTAATTCTTCAGTCTTATTTGAAGACGGCAGATACTTTGTCGATCTGCCTTTTGCGCGCTCACCCGGCGGGCTAGGTAGCTCGCACGGCTACGCCCCTGGGCGCTCACTTGCGCTTGAGCGTAAGTTAATGACCCTACGCGAGAATAATAATAAAACTATCGCGGATTATATGACTCACTCGAGGTTGTCGCTCAATGACATTTTGCATGTCGGACCTAATTTGCAAGCAGACTTGTTTTTGTTATTGCTTGATTTTCGTACATTCCCTGTCGCGATGACAGCGGATATAAAACAAATGTTCTTACGTATCGGTGTAAGAGAGCACCACCGCAAATATTTACGAATCTTGTATCGTTTTGGCAAAGGTGAGCCTATTCGCACCTTTCATTTTAACCGCGTTCCCTTCGGACTGAAACCTAGTCCTTATTTAGCGATGCGCACATTGCGTAACTTGGCGTGTGAGCAAAGCGACCGCTTTCCTGAGGCTTCTAAATTGGTAGAAACTCAGTTTTACATGGACGACTACGTCTACTCTGTTTCGGACGAACAGACAGCTATGCGTCTATCCCGCGATTTAATTGATTTAATGAAGGTAGGTTCCTTTGACTTAGTCAAATGGGCTACCAATTCACCCGCTTTATTAGAGATTCTCCCAGAGTCTCACCGCTTACCAGTTAATTTTTCTGACATGGATAATGATGTCCATAATTTCAAAATCCTTGGATTAACCTGGGAACCCGCTGATGATTATTTTTCTTTGACAACAATCGCCGTGGATGATAAATGCACGAAGCGCGCGATTCTATCGCTAGTTGCCCGCTTGTTCGACGTACTGGGCCTTGTAGGACCCGTTGTGCTGTACGCGAAGGTATTAATCAAGGAACTTTGGTTAGCTAAAGTAGGATGGGATGAGGTTCCACCGGAATCTATCACAAATCGGTTTGCCGCTTTTACGCGCGATTTTCCTTCACTCTCTTCTCTAAAGGTTCCTCGCCACATTGGCGTCTTTAGAGAAGCTGTAGTGAACATCGTAGCCTTTTGCGACGCCAGCTTTACTGGTTATGGCTGTTGTATTTATTTACACATTAGCAACCCTACTGGTGATATCACTGTCCGACTCTTATGTGCAAAGTCCAAAGTCTCCCCCGATAAAATAACAACGCTAGCGCGATTAGAACTTGTCGCCGCTTTACTTCTATCTAAACTTGTTCGCGTAGTCAAGGAAAAACTTTCCGCTCGTGTACCCATTGCAGGTGTCCACGCTTTCTCGGACTCCACCATAGCTCTCTCGTGGATCCACTCATCTCCCCATAGATGGTCTATTTTTGTCAGCAACCGCATTGCTCAAATACAGGAAAACTTACCTGCCGCTTGTTTCCGTCACGTGTCCGGGAAAGAGAATCCTAGCGATTGTCTGTCTCGCGGCATGCTGCCGTCGGATTTAATAAGACACTCGTTGTGGTGGAACGGCCCCAGATGGCTCCATCAGCCCATGAGCGAGTGGCCTTTAAAGTTCTCTCCTGCTCAATGTGAAACATTGCCGGAGTTTAAATCAAAGGTTTTTCTTGTAGAAACTTCGAATACTGAACCGCGTATTTTAGATACTATAGCGAGACCGTGTTTGCTCATGGAACAAACTGTTACGTGTATTTATGTACATTCTTAAATTTACAAACAGACTACATAGTCATAGTTCTGTTGAAAACATAAACCTAAACAACCGCAAAAGGCTCTTGGATCAACTTGTGTTATCCTACTGGAATAAATGGCGAATTGAGTACTTGCACACGCTGCAAGTTCGCCAGAAGTGGTGCACTCCCGATCGCCCTATAGAGATAGGTACTGTCGTTCTCTTGGGTCAAGATAACGTACCTCCATTGACTTGGCCATTGGGTATCATAGAGGAAGTTTTTCCGGGATCGGATGGTGTAATTCGAGTCGCTTCAATAAAAACCGCGTCAGGCACGTATAAACGTCCTGTCACTAAGTTGTATCCTTTGCCAACTCAATAGATTATTATTACTACGTAATTTAGTTTAATTTAGTTTAGGGTTCATATTATACGTTCCAATGGTACGCCATTACATAGTTGTAATTTAGTTTATTCGACTTACCATAGTCAAGTCGAACCGCAATTCATTCTTAGGACACTGATAATTATTTTTCCCGAGCATTATATCAATGCGATGGTGTTTCGGACTGCTGCTTGGATTTCCCTCAAAGCTCTTCAACAAGTTAATGCTTACATATCATCACCGCTTCTTGAACCTCACTCGCTCCGCATAGATTAGCAGCTTTTGAAAGCTCCTGGACCTTTCAAGGCGGGGAGCATGGTGTGGCGAGTTGCCGCCACTCTGCAAGTTGGGTGGGGTTGGTATCACGTCGCGTGTGTGTCTCGCTTTAATTTGTCAGACAGACGTGAGTGGCCGGCTTTACGACGAGCTATAGACAATTTAAAATGCAACAATCGACGTCACGTCAGTTTGACGTCAGTGTGTGTGTCTAACGCCGCGAGGCACAGCGCGCATCTCACCGCAGACTAATGTCTTAAAATAATATCGTCCCCGCAAATACGCTAAAATCCCGAGTAAATCCCGTAAACGTTGGGGATCCTCCGGGAATAATAAATAACCCATATTTACCGCGTCCGTTAACTACTGAACAAGCATAATCAGGAGTGTTGGTGTGAAGAGAACGAGTGGCCACTCGACAATTCGACGTGCAACCATCGAGAACAGCCCGGAAAGTAAGGTACCACTTGTTTTACAAATTGTAAGTAGGGCCACATTCGCCGACTGCTGCCGACCACTCCTAACTTGAAGTTATACAGACAAATATAGGCAATTTTGGGCCAGCATTCCCTCCAAGTGCTTGGTCGTACTTCTGTTCTACATCCGCAGAGACCCACGGCTATTTACACGCTTGGACAACTCCAAAGTGTATGTTATTACTAAACTTTTTTCCAAACAAATATTACCTGAATTTTCGATTTTTTTTTTTTCGTAATTTCGAAATTACGCATTTGCAGTCACAAAAACGCAATGAATTTCAAATGTATTCGACAAGTACCTACGTGGCTTAGAGCGAAGAGGCATGGTTTAACGCCACTTGCCTGGGTTCGCTTTGCAATTAAAAATTTGTTTTTTTTTTTCATACCTAAACATAAAAGTCGTTTCCCAGCAATAATTTTTGCGGAAAGCTACTTTGTTAGACGTACAGTATGCGTAGTTAACGGCTATGTGATGTGTCTTTTTACACCCTGTAAGAAGTTGGGTCAAAATTTTTTTAATGACTCAAAATTTTACATTAATCATAAAATTATCATCCAAAATAACCCCTCCAGTGTTTTACAGCAAAAATAAACCTCAATAATATCTAAGAGATAATCTTATCCTAAGAACAGTAAATAGCCCAGTTGTTAAGGATCTGAAACTATTTTTTAAATTGATATACTTATCAGTATCATTATTCAAGGATGTATCGATAATGCCTACATTCAATATTTTGTCGGCAAATGGTACAAAGGGATATTTTAATTGATCTTACTATGTTGCGGCTGCAAGTTCAGGTTAAAAAGTAACTTGCTTATAACCAAACCATATCTACTTTAGGAACTAGAATAATGTTTATATAATAATAACTTACTATATTGGAAAAATTATGACTAAGCAAGCTGAAGTTAATAACACCACTTACAAGCTTAAATACAAAAGCTAGAAAGCATCTGTTGCTCCGAAAGAAAAACATAAAACAGAAATAATATCGAAGAAGCAAGCAAAAACTAAGAACGCAGCTAATAGATCAATACACCAACGAGAACAACAAAACTCGCTGTTATAAAACTAAAGTTTTTCATTCACTTGATAATTTTTCTTTTCCTACGCCTGTCCGCACCATATATGGTGGGTGTAATATACACCGGTCCAAAGGTGCTGGCAACCACGTGGATGCACAAAGGTGTTCTAAGCAAACACTAGTTAAGAGGCCGGAGTTCATTGCTCATGCGATGATGCGCTCAATAAATTGTAAATAGTTGGAGATCCGTAGATGGTCTTGATAAACTTGGCAACGGTGTTGGGTAGTTTTGTACATCTGACCGGTTAAGTTAACTGGATCGCCTGCTTGTAGGGTACTGACAAATTGGAGGGTAACGATCGGCTTTATTATCATGTCCCAATGGTTATGACTTAATGGTCTCTGCTGAACAACGGTATACCCATGAATACTAAAATGGATTATCTGGAAATTGCCACAATTGTCTCACTTGGCACATCAATTGGTGATCAAAATACGTCATTTCGATTTATTATTTTATCAAATTCGACCACTATATAGTCTGCTATAACAAATACAGGCGAGAAAGGAGTAGCTTTTATTAACTATCCAGCGAGAAGATATAATAGCATCAACAAAAAGAAACCCTATAAAACGCAATGACGAAATTTGTATAAACTATACGTAAAACCCTGGCCACTAGAGCAGTAGCGATAAAAAATGAACATAAAGACATGGATACATCAGAAAGTTGATATAAAAGCAAAACAACTCTGGTCAAGTCGTGAACACACTATAAAATGTGCGAAACCACATAAGGAGTGTTCAGATAACGATGCGTTTAGTCTGAAAGGGAGACCCGATATCAAAATGTGAAAGGACATGCTCAGATAGTTGGGACACGTTGAATGAATAAAGTGGAATATTCAAGACTAAAAAGAGGTGCAGAGAAGTGTCGGTACATAAATTAGACTGGCATTAACTGCGAGGTGTGCTCTCGGATTTAAAATTTAAAACGCTGTAGCTATTTGTATTTTGCGTCCTTGTCTTTTAAATTGTCTGATTATGAGCGTGTAAGTTCATATTGAAGATCATGATTTTTTACCTGGGTTTAGTCATTCTTATAAATATAACATATAGGCCTACTTGGTTCCTACACCCTCAATAACTACGAAGATACCAATATGACATTAGGACATACACTTTTCCAAAATATCTCATTTGAGTCGGCTTTCAAATCTTCCGAATCAAAACTCATTATAGTATTTTTTTTAAACTAGCAATTACTGCTTTATCGTGGGTGCGTTCACAAACATTTAAACTCACATACACAAGAAACCCAGGACCGGAACAACTATATGTGGGCCAAACAGATATTTGTTCCGATATATTCATTCCCTTGCCCTTATTCCAATTTTATTTGGGGTCGATGCAACCAGTGTCCTTTAATAACATTATTTTGTTTTTTATATATAATGAACGTTGTTAGGTTAAGATTTTTAATTTTAGTGTAAATATAGTTAGTTAAGTATTTATAAATATGTAACTTTAAGAGTTTAAATTCTAAAATTCTAAAATAATGATCTCCTTTTCTTTTGATTAATTTCGCTGCAGGATCCAAGACAGTTTAATCGTTTCTCCGCAACTCTTTGAGCTTCATTGCCTCGGCGTTTTTTGGTGGCACGATTCTTGGGCTGTGTTAGGCTTGTCTCAAAATAATTTAAAAAAAAATCAAGTCTCCTTTTTCCACACCTACTTCTCAGTAGTCACTTTTCTAGACATATCATCTTCTACACAGTCCACCTTTAATATTTTTGGAATCCTCTACTCTTATTAACACATTTATACAAAACTGCATCAAACATTTCAAATTTAATTATAACTACAGAACCCTTTTGCATCTCGTGTTGTAGTCATATCAATTTTATTTTTAAGAGTCTAGCTGACCGGAACTGCAGATGGTCGGCGCATCACATCCGGTGACATCGAAGCACGATTGACAACCTTCATTGACAGGTTGAGGCTAGGACGCATGGGGTTAGCGAAGCGGTAAGCGGGTTAACTGACCATATTTCTGAATATAAGATTAAGTGTTTCTTTTCATCATTGATACTCTCCCATTTGAACACTATCTCACCTGATAGTAAGCGATGATGTGGTCGACGATAGAGCACGCTTGCCTACAAGTAACCTATTCGCTCTTGTCAGGGAGAGTTTTTGGCGGGATTTTTTTGAGTGAAGTTCTGTACTGTTTTAACTATTCGCAAACTGATTCCTACTGGACATTGTGAAGTAAAATTGGTGTAGTTTTGTGTCTCAAATGTCTAAGCAACTGGACAATATGTGGAATCATTGAAACAGGCGCGATCTCGGTAAAATTTAGCTGAGAATTTTGTCGTAGTATTGACTACCTCAGCGATGCTTGCCGAGAAGGCCGACTCGACTCATTTGCTGCCAAATACTGCAAAAAAAGCATTACAATGTGTTACATCTGCATTATAATGGGGAAAACAGTGACAGTATTCTGTATTTAAAACTAAATTCTTTCTTAACTTGACACTGGCTAAATGCACAAACCGTGCGAAGGCAAAACTAAAAAAAAAAAGAGTTCCAGTAAATATAAGAAAATAGTTGTTTGAAATACTCAATATTTCAATATTGAAAGTGACCATGGAAAAAGAGACTCCAGCAAGTCAGGAATAAGCAAGTACTGATGAGGGTGTATAATTAGAAGTTTTCATTTTTATATTATTTTAATCAAACTCCACGCATTCCAAAAGGTTACAGAAGGCGAATTTAATCTGTGATACTTGCAGAAAGAAATGATGTAGACAACTACAAACTTTCTATAAAATCGTTACCGCTCATCCCTGGTCCCCACCCCAACATCCTTTCGACAAGCGACTAAGCATTACAGGATTAAAACAACAGCTCGAACACTAATTACGGGTCCTAGGTGTCCTGCAACAGACCAATATAGTCAAGAACACCTGTCCACGGCATCCTTAGGTACCCGTTATCACTATACCTGTACCTGTTCTTTATTTAAAACTCTATTATTTTATCAAGTCATTTGACTAGCGTACCACGGTAGCTGGCCGTTAGTAAAATATTCGTTTTTATTAAAACGTTGAGTTCTTAATTCAAAATTTTAATGGTGCTCTGAAATGTTGCATGCTAGACCAGTTCTATGGATCGTGTAGCCATAACAGAAAAAAAAATACGGTCGAGTTGAGAACCTCCTCCTCTTTTTTTGCTCTTAAAAATAGTAATGATCGTGGTGAAAATAATAGAGAGTTGCTTTTGCATTTAATTTTATTATAGTGATTATGGAGTAATGAATTTCTTTATTATAATGTACATCAAGAATTCATTTACTGAAAACAGTTCAGTCTAAAGGTTCTCACAGACAAGCGTGACGCGACAATGTAATACTGATGTGACTACCATTTTTTTCTTGGTACTCTCTCTCTCTCTCTTTGCCTAGCCTTATCCTATTATTTGGGGTCAGGTCTCCTCGTCATTTTTCACCAGACGTGTCAGTGCTGGGTTGTCGGGATATTAAAATTGTTTGCCTTCAGGTCGTTGTTTAAAACGGACATCTAGGTTAGAGGGGGTCTTCCACGCGTTTTGGGACCAGTGTTGATGCTCAAGACTTGCCTGGTCACGTGTTCCTCGGGTCTTCTCATCACATGCCCGTACCCTCAGGCATGTTTAGGAGAGTTTTCTTGATAATAAGGTAGTTTAATCAACATTACAAAAAGGAATCTTAAAATCCTTCCTTTTTAGGAAGGAAGGGAAGGAAGAAAGGGAGGAAGGGAGGGTGAAAGAGGTTTAATGAATCTCAAAGAGATGTCATGCCATGGTTGCTGGAGTGTTCGAGAAAGTCACCATGGGCCTGAAATGCAAAGGGCAATTGAAGGAATACCACCCAGAGCGGGAAAAGTCAACTGATGTATTCCCACGCTAAAAAAACATGTTTCAAGAATATGTTATAGAAATAACTGTTCGGGGTTGGATTGAGATAGAGATAAAAGATGAAAGACAGTTTAAGATCAATAAATTGACTATATTGTCTGTTTCCACAAATATAGGATTAAGATTAATTTATACTAGGATGAATGGTGAAAGATATGGGATTATGAGCCACGCGTACGGTATGTCTCCGAACTACGTACTAAACTATTGCGGTGTAACTGCAATAATATAAATGATGGAAATGTACCGAGCGGGTGGCGCAATAATGATGACCCAGGCAAACGTACTGTACGGTGGTTGACCCGTACATGCTCCCAGGGGCAAAGATAGGGGTTAGTAGGGTAAAGATGGAAGTGAGATTTACAAGATGATAAACAATATTCAACTTATCAACTAAATGACAAGGATAAGGGTTAATAGTGAGTGATTAACAATATTTTGAACAATTACACGTAGTTACTAGAGCTTAGATCGGGAAGGGAAAATACGCGAAAAACAGGGGACGAGGCCCTATCTTTTGTTTGTAAACACTCGCTGGATTTAATAAGATTTTTGGGATCACTTTTCACGGATTGTCTAAATTGACCTTTTTCCCTAAGATCACAACACTCACTCACTGCACTTTTCACTTGGACTACAGATTGCCTTTTTTCCCTAACCGCACTACACTCACTTATGACACTCTCATTTCCGGGATGTGAAGAGATCGCAGTAGATGCCTCTCCAGCAGGCACCGAGGATCCTCGACGTGTTGACCGCCTATGTCGCCGCCAACAGTATACCACCGCAGTTATCAGGATTCCAAAGATTAGAGCATACAAGACGCTATAAAGATGTACGTCGTGATAGGATATTTTATCACTTAATGGTTCAGTTTGTTTCATGATCTCAATTTGTTTCTGTATATCTTCAAATTGTCGCAATATTTCAGAATTATTAGGATTTATTTCTGGAGTTTCAGGGATAGATATATTGATTATATGATTAATAGGTGATATTTGTGGAGCAATAATTTTTGCACCTGTACTCATTTTGCTAGACAGCCTTTTATTAGAATGGACAACGAAATTGTCCGTCTTTATCATACAGCCTTCTTCCACATTCAGCAGACCTGCATTCATCAATTTAACGGCAGTAATTTCGCCATCACAGAGAAGTTTAAAGTTGCATTCATTGCAACAAAAATAATAATATTTATTATCTGCTGTTAATTCCTTCCAAATGTTTTTACAAGGGGTTCCAATCGTTGCACAGGTTCTTGTGTGTGCGATCGTTTCACACAAGCTGTGATCATCTTTTAAGATATTTATAGGGTTTTTGGTATGACATAAAATCATCCCAGGATTTTGTCTTATACAAGACTGGAGGTCAGCATCAGTAACGGTTACGTATGAGTCTTTTCTGAGGTTAATGGCAGCAAAACTTGAGATAACTTTCACATGTATCATGTCGTGGTTCAATATTCGTGGGACTGGAATGAGGTTGAAGATTTCATAAAGGTCTCTTTCTATGAGGGGTATCATTATTTCAATAATCAAGTACTTACTATAGTACTTGGTCCGCACTTTTATTAAGTTGTAGAGATCCTTGAGATTCAAATGATTGACAGGAAGTGCCATGTCTTTTGGGATATGTGCTGATATAGAACTTAATTCAGTTCTCAGCTGTTGAGGAGATATCAGATGGAAGTCCAATTTTCCGTTGTAAATATTAGTTACCGTATCAATAATGGAGTCTTGTATTTTCCTGAGGCTATATATTAAGTTATTCGCCGTCATAGCAGATGCTAAGAAATCGGTAACTAGAGTCATGTTCTGGACATGGCGTTGAAGATCTTGATAGGATTCTTTGAGATAATTAAACTTTTGATTTATCGATTTATGGTGTTTGTTCGCAGCTTTCTCCATTCTTTTCATGAGATTAAATTCGGCTTCCACGATTGAGGTTTGGTTTTTCCAGAGGTTATACAAATGTTTGTCATTTTCTTTCAAAAGGTCGATGTCTTGTGCGTATTTCTCCGCAAAACGCTGATCCAGCACACCAAACAAGCTGTTTGCGACGTAGCCTACTCCGTCTATTAGACCACGACGCCGGCGCCGCCGCTCGTCTCCAGTTACAAATGATTCATTCATTGTCAACATACTATCATAATGTTTAATTTCTTCGAACTCGTGCCCGAGTTGTAAGACGATACCGTCGCAAGGTGTGTGTTCTTTAATAGTGGAGCATAATGTTTCAAGGTAATTGATATACTTCTCGAGTGCCGACGTGCCTTCTTTGTAGGGATATGTGTCATAATAAACAATTAAACGCCAATCGTCTCTAATAAGATGCATGTTGGAGATTTTATCGAAATAAACGCTGTTGTTGCTCAGAGGAGTAAAACTATAAGATGCTTGAGATAAGTTTATTAGTGACAATAGGAATAGCGTTAATGATAGAGCTATAGTCGAGAATGAGGTACGCTTGGGATTTTTCTTCCTTGGTGCTTCATCCTTAGCGTTTGTGTCACTAGGAGGATTATTGTCTCTGTCTGCTGGTAATAGAGATAGCTTAACAACAGGCCGTTTTAGGAAACCATTTTTGGTTTTAAGGGTAACGACTCTGACGTGTCCGTCCGAACCAGGATGCAGTTCTACTACACGCCCTAGAGCCCACTTCCCAGGCGGGAGGTTATCATCTTTAATGATAACAATATCGTTGAGACTGAGATTCCTTTGAGATTGTCTCCATTTAGCTCTAATGGATAACTGTGAGAGATAGTCTTTTTTCCACTGGACCCAAATATCTCTATAGATTTTTTGTACCAAGTGCCACCGAGTCCTGAGATCATTTTCGGTTTCAAAGATCGTTAAGATAGGCCCACTTGCAAGAAAGTGTGCCGGGGTTAAAAAGTCTATGTCCTCGGGATCCTCCTTCAAAGGACAAAGTGGTCGAGAGTTCAAACAACCCTCAAGTTGAGATAGGAGGGTGTTATATTCTTCGTAGGTGAGTTTCTGCTCACCAACAACACGCCTAAGATGATGCTTCAAGCTTTTCACCGCAGCTTCCCAAAGTCCGCCAGCAGAAGGCCATGACGGAGCATTAAAATGCCACTCAATGTTCATTTCTGCGACGTTAAATAATGTTTCTTGACTTGATAAGATTTCTGAGATTTCTGTGTATTCTTGTTTTAGGATCTTGTTAGCTCCAATGAAGTTACTCCCTTGATCACTGTAAATGTGGCCGGGAACTCCTCTTCTGGCTGACATACGTCTGAGCGCTGCAATAAAAGCCGACGCAGTGAGATCAGATACGAGTTCTAAATGTATGGCCTTTGTAACCATACATACGAATACTGCAACGTATCCTTTATCGGTTTTGATGCCGCGACCTTTGTTCGCTTTCACCAAAACATGTCCAGTGTAGTCAATACCGGTATGATAGAAGGGTCGACTAGGATTTAACCTGGATGAAGGCAAGTCACCCATGAGTTGATGTTTTAGAATGGGATCGTGTCTCCTACACTTTACGCACATTCTTAATCGTTTTTTCGTAGCGCGGTTTCCTCCAATGATCCAATATTTTTGTCGTATAAATCCACTCGTCATTTTCACTCCACCATGGAATACTAATTTATGGGATTCGTCTATTATAAGATCAGCTAATTTAGTTTGATTTGGGATAATAATGGGATGCTTCATTTCGGGGTCTAAACTCGAATGTTTTAGCCGTCCACCGACACGGAGTACTCCGTGGCTGTCTAAGATAGGATTAAGATTCAAGATCTGGCTTTTCTTGCTTAAAGGTTCACTTTTTTCAAGTTGAGATATTTCCTTGAAAAAGTATTCTTGTTGCACATGTTTTATTATCATTTCCGTCGCTCGTTTAAGGTCATGCAGGGTAAGGTAGTTTTCACGCTTTTTTTTGTAAATCAAGATGTCGTTAAATTTGTTTACATAGGCTAATACTCGAATGATTTTCCTGTAACTGCTGTATTTCTCTAATAATTGTTTTATAACTGAGTTGCTAGAGTCAGCAGTAATAGTGTTTACTAACTTTTTCTTTCTGAGATCTTCAATTGTTTTATATAAGATAGGTTCAGGATTATTTTCAGGATTGTATTGAGGTAACCAATCGGGTCCGTGCCACCAAAGTGAATGATTTGCTAAATGGGATGCAGTCAGACCACGGCTAGCGCAATCTGAGGGATTTTCTTGAGATTTCACATACCGCCACCTATTTTTTGGGATAATTTCGCAAATCGTTTTTACTCGATTCGCAACAAAGGGTTTCCATTTTTCTGGTTCACCATTTATCCATCCTAGAACTGCCATGGAATCTACCCAGCCATAAGCTTGGATTTTGAGATCAGTCAGGGATGAGATTATTTTGGCCAAAAGTTTTGATAATAAAAGAGCTCCACTAAGTTCCAAGCGAGGTATAGATTGAGATTTTTTGAGAGGTACAACTTTAGATTTTCCAGCGACAAGGGTTACGTATGTCTTGTGGTTTCTTGTAATTTTACAATAAACAACACAAGCGTAGGCCTTTGTGCTGGCATCACAAAACCCATGAAGTTCAATTATGTCATTCTCCATGGCTTGTATCCATCGAGGTATTTTAAATTGGGATATATGAGGTAAGTCGGCCTTTATTTTTTTCCATTCTAGGGCAATGTTATGAGGAATCGGTTGATCCCAACCTAATTCCGTTTTCCATGTTTCTTGAAATAAGATTTTGAGTTTGATTGTGACTGGTGACACCCAGCCCAAGGGGTCAAAGATTTTTGAGATTTCAGACAAGAATTGTCGTTTTGTTGGGATATCTTCTGAAGTAATTTCTATTGGATGAAAGATAAAATAGTCTTCTTTCGGTTTCCAACGAAGACCTAAAGCCTTTGTAGATTCTGGCTGTTTAAAATGAAATTCTTCGTCATGAGGATTAATATGATCGTCTAAAAGTTCCGGCAAGTTCGAGCGCCATTTTCTAAGATTGAATCCGCCTGACTTGAGAAGGTTTGTCATCTCTGTTTTGAGATGTTTAGCGGCTGTCGCGGTATGAGCTCCATGCATGAGATCGTCCATGTAAAAGGAGGTCTCTAGGATATCAGGAGCGCAGCTATTGGGATAATTTGGCCTTTCATCGATGGCAAGTTGTTTCAATGTCATCATGGCCAGGAAAGGTGCAGCCTTTGTACCGTAGGTGACAGTCGCTAGTTTATATTCTTGCAAAGGTTGGGATTGATGACTTCTCCAAATAATTTTCTGGTACTTTTGATGACTATGATGTAGCCAAATATTACGGAACATCTTTTCAATATCTGCCGTAAATGCGTATTTAAACTGTCTCCATTTTAGGATAAGACTTAAGAGATCCTGCTGCAGGTTCGGCCCCCTGCACATAAGATCGTTGAGGCTGTGTCCTGTTGAGGTTTTTGCAGAGGCATTAAAAACAACTCGTAATTTTGTAGTTAATGACTCAGCTCGAAGTACGCCATGATGCGAAAGGTAGCAATCTGGAGTTACGTTGACCTGTGTCGCAGCGGGGATCATATGTCCGAGCTCTAAGTACTCGGACATAAACAAATTATAATCACGTGCCAGGTCGGGTTGCTTTATTAATTTCCTTTCGATTTGAAAGAATTGTGCAATGGATTTGGCTTTAGATTCACCTAATTTTTCTTCAAAATTGTCTTTAAAAGGTATTTTCACGACATAGCTGCCGTCTTCGCGCCTTGAGGTTGAGGACTGAAAGAAGTCAATGCAAGCTTGATCTTCTTGAGATATTGATAAGGGTTCGCGAATGTCCTCCATTTCCCAGAACTGTTGGATATCGGTGAGGTTGTTGAGGATCACATTGCACTGAAATGTTTTACAGTTACCGCTTAGGATCCATCCTAGCTGTGTCTGCTGGGCAATGGGTAACATTCCCTCGGAACGGCAGATACCATCCAATAGGATTTGGGAATAGACGTCAGCGCCGAATAAGATATCAACTGGTCTACTTTTGTAAAATTCAGGATCAGCTAGGGTTATTTGGTTAAGGGTTGGCCAGTTGGGTTTAGTGAAGGTATGACTAGGCAAATTCTTGACTAGTCTTTTCATTATAAATACGTCGGATTCGAAAGTGAAGTCATTAATTAACGACATGCACTTAATAGAGATCATGCCCTTACAGCTATTTTCATTGTTTCCGATTCCAGATATAAATCCAGTACATTTTTGCCGACGCAGGTTTAGAAGCTGTGCAGCTCTTTCAGTAATGATTGAGGTCTGAGATCCCTGATCTAGAAGAGCTCTCATTCTTTCGTAAGATCCGTCAGCTGCTTGGACCTTGACAATTGCTGTCGCGAGGAGTATTTCTGTAGGATCGTTTTGCATAGATACTGAGGTGTTCATATCTTGCTGAGGTGGAGATTTCGTAATAGTGGCCGTGCTCGGCCCCGGTCGCGACGCATCCGATGTAGCATTTCTTGACGTAAAACATTCATGTAGAATCGTATTATGGTCTTTATTGCACTCTTTACACTTTATTTCCGAAAGGCATTTTTTACCTTCGTGATAGTGCAAACAGTTGATACAAAGGTTCAAATTTGCAATTGCGTTTCTGCGAGCCGATGGATGCATTTTTGCCAACTTTTGGCAACTTTGTATGCGATGATCGCTTGCATTGCAAATACCACACTGTTTACGTCTTTCGTTATTTTTCCAATTGGACTTTGACGATTGCGAAATGACCTGGTTTGTCGAATAGGTATGATTTGAGGTGTTGTTATTTTGTTTGAAACGAGAATTAAATCCTTTTGAATGAGATTGCTGGTTATTAAGATAACCTTTAGATGACGAAGATGCGTGTTGGGATTGAGATGACTTTTGAATGAAGGATTCTTGTTTCTTTCGCGAAGTTTCCAGCGACGTAAACTTATTCTCCAAAAACCGAAGAAATTCTTCCAATACTGGCAACTCCTTCGGAGATTTCAATGAGTCTATGTAGTCATCGTTGGTTTCCGGGTCTAATTTCTCTGCTAGGATACATACGAGGAAGGGATCCCAAGTAGATACATCGATTCCGAGATTTTTTATAGCGTTCACGCTTTCGTACGTTGTATCGTGGATCCGTTTGAGGTGACTCGCTGATTTTTGTTGAGATGTCGGGATATTTAAGAGGTTTTTGAGATGAGATATAAAAATACGACGCTTATTGTCATAGCGATGCGTAAGGATATTCCAACAAACGGGGTAGTTGTCTGAACTTATTTGAAGATGTTGGATTAATTTTTCCGGCTCGCCCTTGATCTTACTTTTCAGAAACTGCATTTTTTGGGCGTTTGATAAAGATGGATTATTGTGTACAGTTTCTGTAAAAAGATCTTTGAAAGAGATCCAGGATGTATAGCTTCCTTCAAAGGTAGCTATTTCCATTTGTGGGGTCGATTTCTCAATATGAGCTACCGACCACATCTTTCGGTTAATATCTCTTTTCAGGGTTTTATAATATTTCTCGTAGTTTGAGAATTGCTCGTCGTACTGGGCGTTGGAGCCGTTGAGCTCATTGTCCAGCTCCCAGTGTAGGGTGTCTATAGCTGACCAACGAGTTTTCAAGGTTTTTAAGATGTCTTCAAACTCCCACTTTTCAGAGATAAGATTGAGGTCAATGTCAGCAGCTTCTCTTGAAAATGCCCTAAAATTAGTAGCTTGTTTCTTCAAGAGGTCTTCTATATTTGCGCTATCCTTAGGAGGATTATTTTGAGATGAGAGATTCGAGGTTTGAGATATTGAAGATGGTTGGAAAGTAGGGGGTTTCAAAACAGGGGTTTGAGGTCTGTCTGTGGAAGGTTTATAATTCTGGATGGCTGTTTTTATATTGCTATATTTTACCTTCATTTGATCATACTGATCGGTAGTAAAATACGCATGAGATCGATCACCAAAAGATAACAAATTCATATGATTGTTATGAAACTCCGTAAAATATTGCTCTAGGCTTTCTAATCGTCGACGTAGGTAGTCGGGGGTCTTCCGCTCTGCTCCATCTTTCTTAAAGTTGGAGTAAAGTCTATCTATGCCTTCAATGATTTGTTGTTGTGTAGCTAAAATATCTTCCATTGTAGCCATAGTAAAAGTCAGAAGAAAGATACCTTACTTGTAGGGTTTCTTCGGGGTCGAACAGGATCGCAAGATGAGATGAGTAGCGCCCTCCTAGGCACTGGGATCGAATAAAGTCGCGAGATGAGATAAAGTGGCGCCCTTCCAGGCACCGGGATTGACCAGGATCACGAGATGAGCTAAAGTGGCGCCCTCCAAGGCACCGGGATCACGAGATGAAACAAATTGGCGCCTTTCTAGGCACCGGGATTGAACAGGATCACGAGATAACGCACTGTATTTCCAAGGTTTCTAATTGCTTATAACGAAACCGGTAAAACGCACACACAAAAATCAACGCACAAAGCACAAGGTTTTGCACACGCGTTTCGGTCCCGCTAACGTGCTCGAAGGACCAATGTTCGGGGTTGGATTGAGATAGAGATAAAAGATGAAAGACAGTTTAAGATCAATAAATTGACTATATTGTCTGTTTCCACAAATATAGGATTAAGATTAATTTATACTAGGATGAATGGTGAAAGATATGGGATTATGAGCCACGCGTACGGTATGTCTCCGAACTACGTACTAAACTATTGCGGTGTAACTGCAATAATATAAATGATGGAAATGTACCGAGCGGGTGGCGCAATAATGATGACCCAGGCAAACGTACTGTACGGTGGTTGACCCGTACAATAACAGTAGCCTGATTTGGGTCTATAAGTAACCATATGGCAAAAAGGACTACCAAAACTTCCTCAGGCAAATAATTTAAATTCACACTGTTCACGGTTGACTTTTTTCATAAAACACCTCACACGAAGTATCAATGTAAAAAAGTAAAAATATAAGAAAATAAATTCTCTCTTTCATCGTGGAACAACGACAGACGAATAAAAATCTGAACAGCATTCATATCGGTTTAATGATAGCCGGGCTAACGTGAAACAAAGATAGGTATCGGAGAACCTGCTTCCTTGAGATATAGTGTTGGGTAGACGAAACAATAGGACCACCACACACGGCCACAAAAAAAAAGTGGTTACTAACATTGACCACCTTTTTGGGGTTTGGGTTTGTGATCGAATATGCAGAAATGATTTTATATTAAATACAGGCTTTTTTCGCGACTTTGGTTTCGTGAGTTATGCCCTAGAAAGTAGTATAAAAAAACTTGAGAGGTGTCAAGGGACACCCGGATGGAACGAAGTAGCTTGCAAACTTTGTACCTACCCACCAAAAATACAAGAAGTTTTTATTAGATTGTTTTTCCAACACAATCTTTTTGGATGGACAGCCTCATTAGTGTCGTGACAACTTTTCGTAAGAATTTTTTTTATTAGATTGTTTTTCCAACACAATCTTTTTGGATGGACAGCCTCATTAGTGTCGTGACAACTTTTCGTAAGATTTTTTTCCGTCTAGCCCCCTTTCACAACGCGCGATAAGGAACTTCGTTCCAATAAAACTCAGCAATAGTTTAGTTTTCTACTAGAATCAGAGTATTGTAATCGGATCAGTATTGTAATCGGTCAGTTTTTAAGTTGAGCTATTCGACTATTGACAAATGCTTGCACTGACTGGACAGGTCACTCAAATATGTTTGGTTCTTTCTTCAAAAGACCACTACAGACACAAGCTGCATGGTCCTCATATAGAATAATGTGAATGCGAGAACTACGAGTATGTATGTCGTTATATTCATGTAGATTTTATGATTGTCTGGCAGTTTGAGTATTTTTGCGGCCTACTCAAATGTCCTTACTTTGGTATTGTTCGTCGGTTCGTTAAGCTCCTCAAAGTTCTGAGTTGAGCTTCGCGATGACTGACAAATGCTTGCACTGTCTGGACAGGTCCACTCGAATTCGTGTGTTGCTTTCTTCAAAAAGCTCATCCCAGACATAAACGTACATGGTTCTCATATGATTTAACCAGTACACACTTTAAAAGAGACTTTGACCTCTGAGTTTGTTTCGGTGTTTCTTCTCAGGGTAGTCAGCTAGGAAACACCGGCCTCATCTAGCTTAAACTGACAAAAACCATTGACGTGTAAAAGTGTTCCTTGTAACCTATTTACTGAATAAACATCATTTATCATTTATCAGTAGGTACTGTAGAGCCTGTAGGGCTCCACGGACGCTGCTGTAACTTTGGGGAGCTGTCTCACTCGCTGGCTACGAGAGTGTCGTGAATGAGAGTGTACTTGATTTAATTGAGGAGTGTAAAGAGTAAAAACAAGGAGGGCGCGTTAACTCTTGTATTAATCAGATCAAATAATACACATGCATGCGCCCTCTTCGACGGGCGCACTAGAACTAACTTGAGACAAACTCTACGTCCTAGTATTAATATTCGAACGTCTCTCCAAATATTATGAGCTACCAGCGCTATTCATATGTGAGGGATGTAAGCCACAGTACCACGCACACGCCACAGTACCTCCAGAGATTAGCTTTTACATACATATTATATGACAGAATAGTTAAAAAAAATACTGTCTTAAAAGTAAAAATGAGTAAACTGTTTTGGTCCGCTCAAAGCTGTGGAATAATAAGTATTATTTAAAATAAATCTCCTGAGTCCTTTAACTTTCTTCAAATGAGTTGAGCCCCAACACAGAATGGGGATCACAATTCATGCTGCCATATAAAAAAACTTGACCTCAGTGACTGATTAAAAAAATGCTAACCAAAATCAGGCTGCCCATGACCACAAAATCCCAACCACGACAGTGTACCCAGCACTAACTGATGCACAGTTTGACATTTACTCGAAGGGCCCACCTTTTTTATTTTTAAGCGGAGAAATGATCCTGGGCTATTTCCTTCGGCCGAGAAATGCGGCCTTGGCAGGACACCGAACCTGCACTCAGTGTGAACAACTTTTTCTACACGAAAATAAAACAGTACCTACCTACATTGGTAACTCTCAATTAAAATTTGCGCACATAATGTATGGACGTACAGTCATGGTAAAAATGGGTTCTACACCGTTGGTAAATTTTTGTTTGCACGATCCTTGACAGAATCTGCTTTACTAACTTAGTCAGTGACATACAATGACACTCAGTTTTTCGTTAAAATATGACACTGACAATTGATGGAAACGAAATGATTTGTGTATATTAAAAATAGCTAGTCCATTTACAAAGTTTGATGCCAACTAGTTAAAGGTGAGATTTAAACTATTTGGTCCGTTATACTGTACTCGACACTACATCCTCACTCTTACTCTGGTCCTGACTTGATAAAGAAAAAAAATTGGAAACTGACAAAGATATATCGCCCAGACTGTACAATGTAGTTGTAATTATGCTGTCCCTTTTTTTGAGAATATGTAACTACATTTTATTTCTTGTCGATTACGCATTATGAGAAGGAAATTAAAACCATTATTTTATCATTTCGATTGACTAAAGGGCCTGTTTCAATTTGTTTCAGACCATTTATTTAAATTCTTTAAATTATGTGTGTTGGACAGAATATAATGTAGCTTTTATAATTAGCTTAATGGACGAGAGCAAACAGATAAACTCATAAATGTAATGTGTGTAAATATTATCATAATTGACAAGATAATAGAATTAGTAATCGTAGTGTGCTCTTAATAGTTAAGAACTTGGAGGAGGCTACTGACTTACATATACCTTTTTTTTTTGTGGGATGGGAAATCGTCCAATGACTTCTCCCGCTCTGGGTGGAGCGGGAGGGGTGTCGGACTTTTACTGACTAAAACCGACCCCTGTTCCTTCAGTTGCCTGAGTGCCCAGTGGCGCGGTAACTCACTGCAGCCTCTTAACACATTTCATCACTTTGTATAATTTTAAATTAATAAAGTAGCTATCTTGTGTCCACATAACGCATATCAAACTGGAGTTTATCCTGTGAGATAACTACTTAAACACTCCGCCATTATGTAGTTTTCAATCAATGAAATAAATAAATATTTTTTTTCATTAGATCAGTAGCTTCTTCCAGAGATCTGCCTAAATGCCTGCCTGCCTGCCTGCCTAGCCTTTTCCCAACTATCTTGGGGTCGGCTTCCTGTCTAACCGCATGCAGCTGAGCACCAGTATTTTACATGGAGGGACTGATATATATTTTTCTTACAGAGATTACCATTTACAAACAATTATAAAATGTTTCCTCTTTGTAATATTTACTTAAGATAAAATCATGAAAGAGGATATGGGCAAAATAGACACTACAGAGATGACGACTAATAGCGAAGTATTGAAGAAAAAAACATGTTGCGCCGACCCCAAATAAATTGGCATAAGGGCAGGAGAATGATGATGACTTGAGATAAAATCATAACCACCCCACTTGAACTCCTTCGTTCATAAGCGCGTTTGCCTTCCTTTTTTTCCTCCATTTGTCAAAAAAGAAGAGAAGAGAGAAGAGTTAACTGACCATAGGCTCTAGACAAGTGACATTCTAGTAACGAAAACGTCGCGGTAGTGATTAACATAAACTCAAAAATTATGGGATTGACATGTTCATCGAAATGACACGTAATCAATCCCTTACATTTTGACATCACCCCCACCATCACCTCAACCGTTGCCTGGGCCTGCGGATGGCGAGTAACGGGAGTAGGTGGCTCGCCGTCCGATCAGCACCAGACCCGAGAGTCGACGGCGCGTACTGTTCCACGCGCGCCTCAGAGTTGTCAGCAATAGCGACGGGGTCATGGCCGATGCCTGCCCAGGGGTTGAGGATAAATTCGAAACAGAGTTACCTCGCCCCTGGGCACTCAGGGCATGGAAGGAACAGGGGTGGGTTTTAGTCAATAAGAGTCTGACACGCCCTCCCGCTCCATCCTAGAGCGGGAGATGTCATTGGATGATTTCCCACTCCACAAAAAAAAAAGCCTCAACCGATGTTTTCAATAGGTAGTTAATCAGTTAAATAACCAAAAAATATTGGACACGTATTAGGGCGATACAGTGCGTTGAAATGTCACGTGATATCATGCGGCGCGACGCTTTTTACCACAAAAGTGACGTAACGAACTCCTGAACTTTGATGCGTTTTATCTTTGTCATTTTTTATTGTTTTGGTAAAGCAAAAAATACATGTCCAATATTTTTTGGTTATTTAACTGATGGACTAATTAGATTTTTTTTGTAAAATACCCAATTGGTTCAAAAAGAATATAAAATTACCATGTCGTAGTAAACGACTGTGGCAACGAGAAAACCCACACAGCCGTGTACATAATGCATAGTTTCTTTTTAACACCCACTCAAACCTTTCAATAAAGTTTAAAGATTTTGGATGTCTTTGTTTTAAAAGCCCGCTGTCTTTTTCTTTTATTTGTTTGCTTTTTATTGGTTTACGTCATTATGATAAGATATCTAAAAGGTCACAAATACTTAGGTATTAAATAAATAATCCAGTAGATTTACATTTTTAGGGTTCCGTACCCGAAGGGCCCAAACGGAGCCCTAATGCCTAATGTCACTCACGTGTTCGTCTATCTATCTGTTTGTGCAAAGTCTGACACGTAATTAACCGGTTTTCTTATTAGGGTTCCGAATCCGAAGGGTCCAAACGGAGCCCTATTGCTGTCACTCACGTTTCTGTCTGTCCGTCGTCTGTCACACACAGGTGAACGTTTAGAGCTACAGTCTTAAAATTTTCACATTTTATGTATCTTGTAGACCCAAAGCTATACAAATAGTCAAAAATACGTTTGGTATCGAACCCTAAATCTGCGAAGTCCGACACGACGTGACGTTGACGTGTAAAAGTGTTGTTAAGACCTATTTACAAAAATAAAATCATTTATCAATCCGTCGACAAATCGTTGTATTGGTCACTAGTTTCTGCTAGCGGCTTCGCCTGCGGGTAAGTTGGAAAATATTCCATGGGAAAATACTCCAGGGATTGAAATAATCCTGTGCCCTATTTTAGGACATGGTCTACCCGTAAGAGGTAGAGTTACTTTCGCATTTATAATAATATTATGGATTTCATGAAATAGTCTGCCATTTCATGAAGTTGGCGGTGATTTCATAAATTAGTCAGTAATATTTTTACATTTTCTACTGTTATTCTAATATTTTAGATCTACATGCAAAAGTGAACTCGCTTGCTGCAAACGCCGGATTGTAACCAGGATCACACAGCACCTAAAACCAATTAATAAATAACTAGAATGTACTTGTTTATAATTAATTTATGACATTATAATTTCTATAAAAGTATACTTTAATTAGTATAATCATAAGGTCTGTTAAATACATAACTACACATAAAATTGTTTGCCATTTAAAATTTATTCTAACTAAATGACGATATTAAGTTATTTCATATTGATATTAAAAATTTATGAAGTAATGAAAAATATTGATTACCAACCTTACCTGTAGTTATTTTTAACGATTTTATTCAAGTTTTCAAATCCAATTAAGGATTAAATTTAATCATTTGAAGAGGATGTTACTAAGAAAAGTGACAAAGCCGCTTTTAATTGAAATGGAAACATTGAAGCTTCACTAACTTTTTTAATTTAACATTGTGTTTATAACCGATTAAAATTATGTTGAACGAAGTGCAATAAAACTAGGTAGTTTGGTATCGGTCAGAAACACTATTGAAAGCTGCAAATTAAGAAAAAAAGACCCAATTAGAATCAAACAGGCGGACAGAAAATGCTATTCCACTATAAATGCGTCTGATAGCTAGGCGATGCGTGCAGAAAAATACCACCAATGAAGAAGACGTTTTCCTAGCCTAGCTTAGCGCAGCTCTGGTGGGAAAAGACTAACTATGCTGCGGACCTAAGTATTTGTAAATAAGAAAAGGCGAACAGTGTGTGCGATGGATGCGAGCAAGGAATGTGTGCAAGAGACGCGAGCGAGAAATGTGTACGCGCAGATCTGAAGAATCCACTTCCCATCCTCGCACTGCACAACTCCACACCGTTTCATTTCACGGATCATCGTACAGCACAAGCTCCTCATACAGCCTCTATTTCTTCGTTTCGTGTCGATTTTGACTCAAATTTTGTCCGATCAATATGTAGCCACTTAGATATAGCTTTGTTATTGGCTTTGTTTAAATCATTCAAGGTGCAGGTGGTTGTGTGTGCTAGGCAGGCAAGGAGGTGACGCATGTCCATGGCACTTAGTTTGAGATGGGTCAAGATTACCCCATTTTTTTTTTGGGTGGGAATTCATCCAATGACGTCTCCCACTCTAAAGTGGAGTGGGAGGGCGTGTTAGACTTACTGACTAAAAACCCACCCCTGTTCCTTCCCTGCCCTGAGTGCCCAGGGGCGAGGAGAACTCTGTTTCGAATTTATCCTCAACCCCTGAGCAGGCATCGGCCATGACGGGCCCTTTCATGAATGCTGACATCTATTTGAGGCGGACGTGGAACACTACGCGCCGTCGACTCTTGGGTCTGGCGCTGATCAGACGGTGAGCCACCCATTACTGGCCGTCCGCAGGCCCGGGTCTACGGTGGCCGGAAATCGTCTCTCGGCGTTGGAAGCCCCTGGCGTCTCCTGCGGTGGCTGCTGCTGAGGGCGTGAGGGTGACTCTGTTGTTGAGTCTCCCTCACCCATGCCGCCTCCCTCTACGCGAGCATTACTGCTTCGCAGAAGGAGAAGATGGCTTCCCATTCCCTCTCGCTCCGTACCATGGCCTGAACCAGGGCCGGGCGCGAGAGATCGCTGCCGCCTATCGCATCCACGAGGACACGGCGGTGCTCTGCCCAAGCGGGGCAAACCTCCACCGTTTGTCCTCCGGGCGATCCTCGCAGAGGATACCCCATTCGGCCAGATATTTCTACAGCGACCAACATGTGTCCGCAATCGGTTAAGAGATTTCCAGATTAGCCCCTGCAGTTTCTGTCCAGGCGGCAAATGTTCTGCCGGATTGATGAAGTGTGGAGGGGTAAGATATCTGTTCCTCCACAGTTCGCATCTTTAGTAGAAGCAATCACATATTTCATAGTGCCGCTACACATCCTCTCACCACCTAGCTACCTCGCCTTCATATTCATCATCTCTGGTTGAAAAGTACGAACGAGAAATCCATCGAAACATCACATGAGTCTAATTTTTATGCTGAACTGGGCAAATGCTTTCCTGTCCTGAAAATTCATCTGCTCTACATTGTAAACTTGCTTAACACAATATGACGATGGATGAATTTTCAAATTGATAGTATTGTGATTATGAGATTGCATTATAATTTTATCTTGGTTCATTATTTCATAACGTGGGTTTTCTTTTATCATTGGTCGTTTCCTATCTACTAAAGGACTACAACTTTAAAGATTAAGTTCCGTGCTTTCATCATCATTAGACAAATGATAGACACTCTAAAATAATATCCAATAATAACTTATCAGCGTATATTGAAATGATTAAAGTTCTTATTTAGTCTTTAATCTTATAACTAGGCCTAGGGTTGCCAGATCCTAAAACCGGAAAGCCAGACAGACCAGCCAGTTTAACCGAGCTTTTGGGTTTGTTTTGGTAAAAAAAACCGGTAACCTTAACCTCTTAGGCTCTGAAACTCGCCGGTGAGTTTGACAAAAAAAAAATATATATATATATTAAAAAAAAAATATCGGCTGGCAACCCGGGTTGTCGTCGGTCTTCTATTCGACAACCCGGGTTTTTCCGCGGAGCCTAGGGAAATATAGATTTCATTTATTTTTTTATAAAAATTTTGGACAAGTAAAAGTCAGTTAGTTTTAAAATGTTAAACATTATTGTATGAAGTGGACGGAAAAGACCACGCGAGCCGTCACCTACCCGCTGGTAGACCAGATCATGGAGTAAACAGGACTCACTGTGACCACTACCCTAAGAAGACCTGAAGACAGAGTGGCCCGGAAGCAGCTCGTCAGTGAATCCGTGGAACCTTTCCAAGACGGGCACGACCTTGAGCAATGAAGAACAAGAATGAGAAGAGGAGAGTTTATATGAAAAGTAAATCGTCTCACCTTTTGGAAGTTGAGACGTTGCTGAGTGGTTGACATTGAAAACAAAATAATAAGTAACAACTGTAATTAGACAGTCTTCTTTGAATTGTAATTATCATGGTAATCGAACTGACCAATAAACTGTAAAAAACCTACCAAACGCCGAACACCGTCTAATTTGGCCAGACACACATACATCCAAAAAGCCTACGTAACATACATATATCCGGCTTTATCCGACACTTGGCAACCTTAACAAGACCATTAGCTATTTAATAGAGCGATAATTATTTATATAATATCGTACTTAGTTTAGCCTTTCATCAGTGACGACAGCTGTCAACAAAGTATCAACTAGCGCACTAAATTGAATAAATAGAAAATGTAATAGAAATATTAAAAGGTTTTGGATATAATGCTTTGTATGACTGTAATGATATTATAGTTTATAATTGGCATTTCGATGCCTGCTTAGAATAAAGGTGATGCATTTTTTTCTTATTAATTTGTAATATACTCGGAGGTGCATATTTTCTTTAGAAGCACAACACGTAACTACAATATTTATCGCATTATATATAAAATAATATATTTGCCGCATACCGAAAGACGCAGTGTAGATGAGCTGAGACCAGCAGGTGTATTCGTTAACTCAGTTGACATCAATTTGATAGGCACTTTGCAGCACGTTGCTGATTTGCTCAGTAAACATAGATTTTAAGGCATCGCAGTCACTCGACATTTAATGGTTTTTAATTGAACATGGCGTCTAAACGACTAGTCTTATTTCTTTGAAAAATATATATGTTACTCTTGACAATTTTCGTCGTCATTTGATCTGAGAATATTTGAAATTATGTTTTTATAACATAGTGTAATTAATTTGTAAAGTTATGTCTAACGCGGATAAAAAATTGAGAATCACGCTAAAATTATAAAGCGTATTTTTATGAAAACTTCACCATTTTAAAGATCATTTAATTATTTATAATTTAGTCTCAGTGTATTATTTTAATGCCTGTTTTTTTATATGTAATAAATTAATAATGCGTCTAATTTCGAACAGCGGTCCTTGATGGGCGAGTCCTATTACTGGGTGGACGTACGACGCGTTACGTGAGCTCAGCACAGAACACGTGAGCTTACCACTCAAGGTCGTTGGCACTTAATAGCGCCTTAATCGGCACTACGTAGTACATTTTTGTTTCCCTATACGTCAAAGCAGCAATGTACTGCATAGTGCCTATCAAATTGAAGTCAACTGAGTTAGCGAATACACCTGCTGGTGGGGGCCGCGAGAATCTGCTGGATGCGAGAAGCACAAGACTGGTCGATGAGGTGGCACTTGAAGATGGCTTAAGTTCAGCAGTAGACGTCTTTCTGTTGAAATGATGATGGTATTGAAAGTTTTAAAAACATTTTGAAATTCATCAAGGTCTAATAAAATTGTGTGCTTGGTCGGCGCCGCCTAAGAAGAGGTGGTGAGACAACCTAGACGACTACCGCAAGGGCTGGTACGACGTGGCTCGTGAAAAGAATACCTAGAAGGATTTGGGGAAGATCTTTGTCCAGTAGTGAGACAGTATGGCCTGAATTATAAAAAAAAACCGCTCTTGACACGTGCGTTCATTCCTTGCCTAAGACAAGTATTAAGTTTTAAGAATAATTAAAAAAAAACAATTCTAAAACCGCCAGGAAACACGTTACTATTAAGACATAAACATCATTATCTAGGTAAATTATCCAGTATCCACCGTAGCTGATTACTAAAAAGATACTCAACAAAGTGAAAGATTAAACGTCAAATTATGGCCACTACTATCTTAAAAAGACAGCTGACATAAAGTTTTTCCCGGGTCATAGCAGACTACATACGTTGACTGTACAGGATGTAACGAAAATGCGTGCTCATATTTTAGATATCGCTTCTGCTCATGGAAATGAACGAATTTCATCAAGGAATTCATGGATAAATTAATTAAAAGACAGTTCACAAAAAAAAACTTTTTACAAAAAAAACAACGGACTTCCAAAAAAGAAAATACACTAAAAATTAAAAAATAAATTAAATTTCGGAAGTTGGTGTTTGTATTTTATTTCTTCGATATTTGACACCGACTTCCGAAATTTAATTTATTTTTTAATTTTTAGTGTATTTTCTTTTTTGGAAGTCGATTGTTTATTTTGTAAAAGTTTATTTTTTTATTTTTCACTTTTTAGTTGTTATACTTACCCTAGAACTAAAAACCCCAATAACATGAAACGTGGAATTTAAACATACTCGTAATTGGAGAAAACAAAAACGTCATCTAGGTATACGTACTTTTCGTTTTTGTTCAGTTTCTCAAAATGCGCTGAAGAAATTTCGATAAAATGAATATTTCGAGAGTATATTCTTTCAGAAAAAAAAAGAATTTTGCAAATCGGTCCACAACTGAGGGAAAAAAACATACATACAGTCGAACTTATAATCTCTTCCGTTTTCGAAAGTCGGTTAAAAAAAATTAGACCTCCCGTTATAATTTTCATTAGCTGACGATAACTTTGTACTGAAAGACCATTATTTTGGGAATTGACTATGACTTTCTTGAAGAAAGTGGTTCATTTCTATAGGCAGAAGTAGGGTAGACCGGGGCAAAATGGAATACTTAAGATAAAAACAATCATTTCAAGAAAATTAAACTGTTTATTAACATAAATTTAACTCAGGAAGCGACATTCGTAATTAAACTTTATATAATCAACCTGCTTTTTAGGCTAAATTAGATAATTTAGCCTAAAAAGCAGGTTGATTAAAAACAGGTTATTATTCCTAATTACCAAATAGTTAGGTAACTATTTGGTAATTAGGAATAATATCGAGTAACCCAAAATTCCCAATATGCCTTGTGTCCGTGACAAAACGGGCAATAGTATGGAATACAACCAGCACACATTTTAATCACGCTAGTAGCGTCCACAAATATGAGCTTCATCGTCTTCTTCATCAATTCCAACACAAAAATTATGGTTACAACCACGGCACACACTACAACTGCACATCCTTCAATTGGCTGGTAGTTCAATTACCCACAGTAGATACAAAAACAGTATTTTTTTTTCATAATGTAACCAAAATACGAGGCGACAAGTTTTTGTCCAGCTGACTGACGTAAGATAACTAAATTTCGTTCGAATAGCACGTTTGCCAGCACTGTTGCGTATGTCACGCACACTAACGCATTTCCCGTTCTGCCCCGAATCTCGTTTTGCCCCGGTCTGCCCTAGTATCTAAAATATGACCACACATTTCCGTTACACCCTGTACACCAATTTACAAGCATGAATTTTAAAACAAGAATTATCGTTATCAACGTACAGCAAATGAAAACTGAATTAGCAATAATTATACATAAATTTAATTGGAATAGCAACACAAGACAAATAGAATAAATTCTGAGTGACATAATGTGTTTGACGTTTGTATGTGCATGTCTGTTTGCGTGTCTGTCTGTCAATTTGTCTGTTTATTTGCTATTTGAATGGATTCTGAGCGTGTATTGGAGTGATTTAAAGTCTTAGAGAAACGAAGAAAGCCTGTGAAAGAGTGAAAGCTTATAAATCTATATTATTCAGTTATGCCAAGGCGACATTAATTGTCTTCTTGAGATGGAGTCACAATAGACTGTAAGCTATGTAATAGATACAAATACAAGCAACTAATTATATTCAGTACGTTTTTCCAAGAGTTGGTGAGCTTAACAACTGCATCTCATAGACTTTGCGTGAAGCGAAGAAATGGGTAAACAATGTTTTTTTTTTTAAGATATATGAAAATGATGTAGCTGTATCAGCTTACTAAGTCGTATACACTATTAAACAGAAATTTTCATATAATTTTATTTTAATTTCTCAACAAACTAAATAATAAAGTTTTCCAGCTGTTTTCCGGAGACAAACCCACAAACCAAGCTAAGTGTCACACATACAGGTGCACACATGTCTAAGCGAGTTAGATCTAAAAATAGCTCCCTAGGTGCAGATGCGCCTAAAGATGCACCTAACTCTTGAAAGGTCACTCCTATTTACATAGCAAATATGCACATAATATACCCAACCAATATATAATCTGCTTACAGCGTATTTTGCCTCTAATTAAACGTTGAATAAAATTAGTCTTGATGTAATTAAGGGCATATTTATCGCTTCCTTACTTCGCGTGCGTTATGTCAAGCCAGTTCCCACAATTTATGTTCAAATTTTTTGTGAGGACAGGGTATAAATAATGATTTGCAATGTTCTTTCGTTGAAATATTAATTGATTTATAGGGCACGGTAAATGGTGGGTCGATGACGATAAAATAGTCGATGGCAATATGGTCGGGTTAGCTTTTTATATCGGGATCAGTATCGAGTCTTGCCAGGTGTGGTTATATTTCAAAGTGGCGAGCGACTATCATCTGTCCCATGCAACCTTAATAACCTACTTGAATAGTATTAATTGACCACTGCTCGACTAGTTTTTAGAATTTCGGGGTGCAGAGAATTCAGGGATCAATCAAGCTTTTTTCTTTTATGGAGACATTAAAAACCGGCCCAGTATGTGTTGAACTTTGGACATTTAGGATTGCGTACCAAATGTACTTTTGAATATTTGTGTGGCTTTGGGTCAACAAGATGTGACTGTGAAAATTTGAAGACTGTAGCTCCAAACGTTTGGCTATAAAACCTGTGTGACAGACGAGGGGCAGATGGACAGACGGACACGTGAGTCATAGCCATAGGGCTCCGTTTGAACCCTTCGGGTACGGAACCTTAAAATTAGGTCCAATTTACATCATCATCATCTTCTTGCCCTTATCCCATGTTACTTGGGGTCGGCGCAACACGGTTATTTCTGCCATTCTGTCCTGTCAGCCGTCACGCTATCACTAACTCCCTTTTCTTTCATATCACTCCTCACACAATCCATCCATCCTTTCTTTGCCTCCCTTTCCCTCTTCATCCATCCACATTCATATTTATAACTCTTTAAGTTACATGTGTTTCATCCCTCCAATAGGTTCAATTTACATGAATCCCACTATTATTCAATCAGGCCCATTCATTAATTGGCGTGTTTATAATGTTCTCACTGCTGGGTGACCGGCTTCCACTCTATAAGAGGGAATGGGTCGTAACTTGTTATCCACCACAAGGCCCAGTGCCGATTGGTGGATGTCACATACCTTCGAATATGCGTGTTTAATAACTGTGAAGTTGCATGAAGGTATGTTGGCTGTGTAGCTATAGAGAATCAGTAAAATACTAGCGGTTTTATCTATACTCAATTCACAACAGCATTAGAAATAAACTCTACTGTAATAACCACAAAAAGTTCCAAAGAAGTCACTTTTCAAACTTTTATTACAGTCGGGTTTTTTTTTTAAATATTAATTTTTTTATTTTCTACATTTTAGTGACTTATATTTTTGGAATCGTATCTTCGAACCCTTTATTTTAATACCCCGCTTAATTAGTTCGTCGACTTAAATTTTTTTCTTTTTACAATATTATGGCGTCTGGTTGTCGCCATAATGAATTTTTATTACTGTCACGTCTATATTAACACTCGCAAGATTAAGACGAATCAACTGTCGTAAGAATTATCAAAATGGGCCAACAGGTGGGTCTCTAAAGTGCCACAAAGGTACATACATACATATATGTACAGGTTGTAAAAAGACACATCACAAAGCCGTTAGCTACGCATACTGGAAGTCTAACAAAGTAGTTTTGCGCAAAAATTATTGCTGGGAAACGACTAATTTTTAGGTATGAAAAATAAAACAATTTTTTATTCTGCGCAATGTAACGCGAACACAGGCAAGTGGAGTTAAACCCCACCCCTTCGCTCTCAGCCACGTAGGTACTTGTCGGATACGTTTGATATTCATTGCGTTTTCGTAACAGCAAATTTGTAATTTCGAAATTACGAAAAAAAAATCGAAAATTCAGGTAATGTTTGTTAGGAAAAAAGTTTAGAAATAACACATAGAATTCATTTTCGTAAAAAAGTTAAAAAAAAATGAGTCTTTGACCTTCGATATCTCCAGAACCAGTGGTTTCTCGGGTATGGTCTAGTGGAAAAAAATGATCCAAATAATGGGTAGAATATGTGGCTTTCGGCTTTGGAAACTGTCTTTTTACATCTGATATACTTAATAGCATTTTTGTTGGCATTTGGTTGGGCCAACAATAAATACATACTATCATTTTATTGTTGGCCCAAAAATAAATGCTATTAGGGTAGGCTTTTATTCACATTAGCCTCCTTTGCGTCGCACAGTCGGGTAAAAAAAAAGTTATCACAATTTATTAATTATTTAATATTAATTTTAAAACATTAACAAATAACAACAAACTCACGAAATTCAGCAATAACAATTAACAAGGCGTCGCATTCACAAGTATTCACATTGAATGACAATCACGGCACATTATTTACGTCAATTTAACAGACAAACCGGTAAAATTGTAAAAACCCGGCTGTCACAACTTATGAAGGGAATGGTAACATTTAAAATTTGGTAGAATTATAGTGCAACGAAAAACGTTCCGGTTATGTTCATTTCTGCTTCTTTTAGGTTTTTAGCATTGACACGGTAATTTTAAATTGGAATGAAATAATATACTCAATTACATGAAAGCCACATAATTTCATAAGATAAATAGTTATAATTAAGTGTGACAGCTGCTGTTTATATAGATAATACTAATCTATATATTATATAAAAGCGAAAGGTCACTCATTCAATCACTGATTAATCACGAAATCTCAAAAACTACTGTACCTACGAAAATAAATTTGGCACAGACGTAGATTATGAGTAGGAGACGTCAGCTCAGAAAGAATTTTAGGAAATACCCCTCTTTAAGGGGTGAAATAGGGGGTGGAAATTTGTATAAGAAATTTCAAGTTTTTCGCGTGCGAAGCCGCGGGCAGCAGCTAGTAAACTAATAAATTCGGCGTCTATTCGAACTGTAACATGTTTATTATACTTTTGTTACAAAGTGTGCATTAAAAATAACCTTTTTTTAACTTCTGTCAAATGCTATTGTGAATGGACTGTAACTGCATTTAATGGTTAATTTAAATAATCCATTCACAAATCAATATCTACAATCAAAAGGTCTGTGCTAATGGTGGAAAACTGATTAATTATGCATGATAATACAGTTGATTAATTAAATCTAACTGTGCTGGACTTATTGAATCATTTAAATACTACACGGAATACATTTCGAATAATAAATGTTTTTATATATGCCAAGGCAAACCGAAATGTACACCATAAATCTGCGCTTTTCTAACGCACAAATTAGACTATTAATTGGTTGAGATAAAATCTAAGATTTAATTATCTTCTAACTTTTGTGTTCTGGACTGTAGAGACCCTTTAAGATTAGCATAACATTTTTGTTATGAAAATGAAAAACAGAGGCTTTGCCTAAAAGTGACTTTCTATCAGTGGCCACATTAAGGCCCAGATCTCTCTAAAGCGCGGTCACTCTCGGATTGCATAGAAAATAAAGAGATGCGCTACGACAAATGGTCGCAATTTATTGCAAAATATGAAGTATTTTATCGATTTACTTAGGATTTACTAATAAATTTATAAAAAATAATCCATCACTGGATGCAACTTAGCATTTGAAATTTTATGGTATATTTTTTATTATGATTATAATTGTTAAAGAAGGGATAAACTGCTTTTAAAGATAATTTAGAGGTATGTTAGAAGATTTTTTTGATGCATTAAAGTATGTTAAATATGTTTCTAGCTCCATCACTGTATGCAAGTAGGACTTGAAAATATCATATTTTTTTTATTTCTCAAAATTATTTATGGTTTAAGAGGTACACTGCTTTAAAAAACCACCTTTTTGACCATTTTTGAGAACCTCCGCCTTAAGGTAGATAACTACCTGCCCAGGCGTCGTGAATAAATTCGTAACAGAGTTACCGTGCCCCTGAGCACTCAGCACAGGGAAGGGTCAGGGGTGAGTTTTAGTCAGTAAGAGTCTGACACGCCCTCCCGCTCCACCTAGAGCGGAAGAAGTCATAAGATGATTTCCTACCCCAAAAAAAAAAAAGCAAATAACTATAAAAAAATCTATTTGGTATTTGGTCCTTATATTCATCATCATCAGCCTTTTAATGTCCCCACTGCTGGGGCACAGGCCTCCTCTCTGTGAGAGGGTGTGGGCAGTAATCCACCACGCGAGCCCAATGCGGATTGGTGGATGTCACATGTCTTCGAATTTTTGGTTCTAGGACATGCCGGTTTCCTCATGATGTTTTCCTTCACCGTTTTGAGAGCAGTGGTGATGAAAATAATTTACACAAAGTAAAGCGCCTGCCTGGGTTTGAACTCACGACCTACAACTTGTAAGTCGTGGCCAATACCACTGGGCCACCACTGCTCTCAGGTCCTTATATTACCAAAAATTATTGCACACATATTTTTTCATTTGTCACGTAAACCAAAAATGAAGACGATACAGCGAGCTGAAATTTAGCATGACGTCACACCTACGTAAAAAATGTAACAGTTTTTACCTACAAGTGACCTCACTTCTGAACTTTGATGCGTTTTATCTTTTTAATTTTTTATTGATTTGATAAGTAATAAAATACGTGTTCTATAGTTTTTGATATTCTAACTTACGTACTTAATAGAATTATTATTTTTGTACCCAGGTACCATCCATAGTGTCGAGGAGTCAATTTTTGTACCCAGGTACCATCCATAGTGTCGAGGAGTCAATTTTTGTAACCAGGTACCATCCATAGTGTCGAGGAGTCAGTTTTTGGACCCAGGTACCATCCATAGTGTCGAGGAGACAATTTTTGTACCCAGGTACCATCCATAGTGTCGACGAGTCATATTGACCGAGTGATATTTTGGTAGCGCGTCGAGAGATTTGGTGTGTACCTGTGTATTTGAATCGAGAACAACACAGCTGGGTTTAAAATACTTATACCTACATTGATAGCAGTCACAAAATATTAGCAACATGCGTAGGAAGACCACCTATTGCATTTGTTTCTGTTTTTTTCCAGATGCATGACAAATTAAAGGATGAAAGGACACACAAATATGGTGATGACGTTCTCATGGCTTTAAAAGGACATGCCTTTTAAAGTTTTAGAAACAAATAAAGGAAATTACCAGTTTTTTTTTAAGGAATTATAATCGCTTCACTGTGTTTACAAATAAGTTAATTTGCTACTGAGATCGATTTTACGAATGGGGAAAAGAGACGGCCTTTAAAGGTAAAGGAATGGCAACACTAGATAGGTACTATCATAGTTGCTTAATCTTACAGAGTGCAGGCTAGCACAAGAACAGTTTTGACTACTTGCGAATTTAGAATTAGGTGCAAATAAAATTCTATAATTTTGCGTTTTCCAACCGAATCGCAAGTACTTTTTGAGCAAGTAAATTAGTGATTTCTTTTCAGCAACCAATTTGTAGAATGAAACAGCTTTTAAACATAACAGCGTAATAAAATCAGTCCTTTATAAATGTAAAGGACTGTTTTTTTTTTTAGTTAAATAACTAAAAAAAACCCGACTGACAAAAAGCAATTAAAAAGATCCAAACAACTCACTTTTCAAGCCGTCTGATGCAGTTTGTAAAAAAATATTATTAATCACAGATTTGTTGCATTGTGTTTTCTACTTAATAGTGAGTTATATTTTTGAAATCGTCTCTTCGGCTTATTTTGATACCACACAATATGACCATGTCACTAAAAAAAATCAGACTTCGCTTACTTACCTACCTATCTAACGGCGGTCGCTATTTTGTTTTTTTTTTTCATAATTCATATAGCAGCACTTTGGCGGTCAACACTATTAACTCATGACACCTTTAGGCTGCAGGGCGTGCCAAAGAAATAGACATACACACATATATACATACATACCTAATCTCGAAAACAGGGCAGTCAGGTAAAAAGATCCAAATAAGTATACCCAATAGGTATGACCATGTCACAAAAAAATAGGATTACACTTACCTACCTAATGGCGGCCGGTTGGGTTCCTCAAAATTCATATAGCCTATGTCACTTTGGCGATCAAGACTTAAATACACCATGATACCTCGTTTTTTTAAATTGTAGGCTATAGGGCGTGCCAAAAAAATAGACATAAAAACATATAATATGTACAACATACATACTGTAGGACCCCAAGGCACCAGTACGGCCTGCAGGGATCCTGGGACATTCTAGTTATTTCAAGGTAGAGCTCTCACTCGCTGGCAATGCGAGAGTGCGGTGCATAAAAGGGTAACTTGGCTACGGGCGGATAAGGAAAGAGCTGAGGGCGCTTTATATAACTATATTAGGTTTAATAAAAATAACATGTGTGGCCACTTGCAAGGGCAAAACTCCTGTCTAACATAAAACAGAAATTGAAATCTACTCTTTTAATTATAATTCCATCGACTCTCCAACATTCTTAACTGCCAGCTTAAAGCCGGTGCAGACCCGCTGAAAGTAGGCTGTGACTACAATCGTCACAATACTGTAGGACCCCAAGGCACCTGTACGGCCTGCAGGGATCCTGGGACGTTCCTCGAAGCCCCGGGGGATGTCACATAGCTTGGCGACTCGCTGGGCTAAGCGCGAGAGGACTATTCGAAGGCATACTGGCTACGGTTGGATAAGAGAAAGAGCTGAGGGCGATTTCAATTACATTGTATTAATTAGGCAAAACCATAACATCGGTGCCCACTTGATGGGGCCAAACTTCTATCTCACTGACTCAAACGTCAAGCCGACACACTCTCTAAATTCAAACGGCTCTCCGATAACTCTCGAACATTCTCATCAACCAGTTAAGGCCGATACACGCCCGCTAATATTAGGCTGTGTCTACAATCGTCACAATACCTACCTACATACATTCACTCGAAAAACATTAAAAAAAACTACAGTTACAGTGTAAAACCCTAACAATTATGACCAGGTAGGCATCCCTTAAAAAAGTGCTAGTTAAGGTATTTAGACCGACAACCTAAAGCGAATGGATCGCGGGCCCTTTGACCGTAACCAAAAATCGTCTACGTTCCAAAGTTCCGGTGATAAAATGATTTCAAAATTAATTTAAAATATTTTTCATTGTTTTTCTAAAGAAGGTAGGTAATAGAAATCTAAGAAAAAAATTAGAACTTTTACTTCAACTTTTGCACCCGAATGTACTTGATGTAGTTTTTTACAAATTTTTATCACCGGTCCTTTGCAACTTAAACGATTTTTGTTTACGGTCGAATGACCCAAGGGCAAACCGAATGGGTTTGGGCCGTTCAGACTAAATTACCCCTAGTTACTTAGTCAGATCCTGTGAGAGGCAGCCAATGCAACTATTATTTTTACCACAAATATACAGGCTAACATAATAAGCCTAGCTTTTCCACGCGGTCCGCTGTATGCAAATCAGTGTTTAAATGTCACTTGCAAGATTACTTGGAAAGGGTGATGACCTAGAGCGAAGTACTTGTATTATCACTGAGATGAACAGGTACTGTTATTAGAAGCTACAGAAGATTTTATGAATAGGTACAAGATAGGCGATGCAGTATAATGATGGGAGGGGAGTTTGTGCAATAGCAACGAGGTTACAAAGCACTACAACCATAATACCATAGGTGACTTGCTTAAATTAAAAAAGAAAACAACCGACTTCCAAAAAAGAAAATACACTAAAATTTAAAAAATAAACTTTAATTTCGGAAGTGGTTTTGTACTTTATTTGTTCGTTATTTGACACCGACTTCCGAAATTAAAGTCATTTTTTTTATTTTTACTGTATTTTCTTTTTTTGAAGTCCGTTTATTTTTTTTTTACTTTTTTATTTTTCACTTTTTAGGAGAAAACAAAAACGTCATCAAGGTATACGTATTTTTCGTTTTTGGTCCAGTTTCTCAAAAAGCGCTGAAGCAA
This sequence comes from Polia nebulosa, assembly GCA_951329385.1. Lineage (NCBI taxonomy): Eukaryota > Metazoa > Arthropoda > Insecta > Lepidoptera > Noctuidae > Polia > Polia nebulosa. The sequence continues at coordinate 8,239,547 of OX589588.1, read as the reverse complement.
TTTCGATAAAATTTATATGGGAGCCTATTCCTATACCTCGGGAGTATATTCTTTCAGATAAAAAAAGAATTTTGAAAATTGGTTCACAACTAACGGAGAAATCGCGTAACATACATACAAAAAAAAAACATACAGACGAATTGAGAACCTCCTCCTTTTGGAAGTCGGTTAAAAAGAGTTTGTGCCTGGTTTACATTATGCCACTATTATTGCAATCCAGCGCTGAATGCCACTGGAATAATGTAAGCCGGCGCTGGGATTAGGGTTGCCAACCGTACTTAATAAATAGAGTAATGTTCTCTATTTTATGTAGGTGTACTGTATAATCTGTAATACTAATAGAGTACGCTAAAATACTCTTTTTTCACAATGTTTACTATACTTAATACCAGTCATGTATGCTCATAGTCATAACCCAAAAATGTAACGTTTACTGTTAATATGTCCTTTGAAATTAAAAAAAAATAAGCTATAAAATTGATTAAGAATGTTTGGAGTCATACAATTCTTTTAAAAATTATGAAAAGTTGTTATGTGCCGCAAGAGGCACAAAAAGTATCTTTACAAAATTACAAAAAAAAAATGTTAGTACTCTTTTTTTAAGGTCTATTTAATCCTGTCTTTACACTGTCTGAAATCAGATATACTCTTTCTTTCTGCCTAGCCTTTTCCCAACTATCTTGGGGTCAGCTTCCAGTCTAACCGGATGCAGCTGAATACCAGCATTTTACATGGAGCGACTGCTTATCTGACCTCCACAACCCAATAACTGGGTAATACGATAACCCTTGGTAAGACTGGTTGTCAGACTTTCGGGCTTCTGACGACCCGTAACGACTGTCAAAGATCCACGATTGACAGCCGAGACCAACGGCTTAACGTGCTTTCCGAGGCACGGAGGAGTCTCGGTATGTAAAGATGGTCACCCATCCATGGACCAACCCCGGCAAGCGTAGCTTAACCTGATGGATTGACCCGTGCGGCTGTTATTACTTTAGCCACGAGCTCCTCGTAGATACTTCTCGTAAATCAGATAATCTATTTCTTTTAAAAAAAAGTTGGCAACCCTAACTGGAATGTACCCATTTCAGTGAGAAATACAGTCCAGTCACTGGATTGACGGTCTACTTTTTCATTTCAACTCGCCCATTCCTGCGCCACTGGAGAAGTGTAGACGGCCACTATAATAGGTACTGGAATGTCACTGAAATCATTGTCACTGTAGTCACTGTAGTGCTCAATTCAACAGCTTTTGAAAGACTGGAATAATGTAAATGATATAATCCAGTCCAGCACATCATCATCATCATCATTTAACAGCACTGGACTGGATTGATTCGCTGGATGGACTGCAATAATGGGAACCGGACATTATAATACGCGCACACTATCTCTTTAAAAAGCTCCTCACTTACTTCAACACCCGATCCTCACACCTTCTGCATTTATGAGCATCTCCCTGCCCTTGTCTCACGTCACTTGGAGTCTGCGTAACACGTGTTCTTCTGTCAACAGTCATGCTATCGGTTGTGCTCCCTTTTCTTTCATGTTCTTCCTCAAACAATCTATAGGTTTTTAAAGTTTCCGCATATATCAGTATTTTATTATACAGTATTCCGCTTATATTACCAACTAGCTTGTTCTGCCAGCGGCTACGCGCGCATTATAAAGAGTAGGCTTTGTTTTAATCCAGGTTGTAATCTATCTGTGTGCAAAATTTCAATCAAATCCCTTCTGCCGTTTTTGCGTGATGGAAACACAAACATACAAACTTTCGCATTCATAAATAATATAACTAGCTTCGTCCAGCGGTTTCGCGTGCATGATATAAAGTAACCTATGTTTTAATCCAGGTTATAGTATATCTGTGTGCAAAATTTCATTCAAATCCCTTCAGCTGTTATTGCGTGATTGAACACACAAAATAACAAACATATAAACTTTCGCATTTATAATATTAGTAGGATTACCAATGAAATTGCCGTTTTAACTGCACACCGAACACTTCACCACCTATTAAAAAAACCCAAAGAAACAAATGAATTACAAACCATATACATAATATATTTCTGCCTAACCCGTCAGGGAAAACAGGAGTGCTGTTATGAATTGTTGGTGATCTTGACAAATATCTCTTCCTGTATGAAAATGAAAAAAAAAAATATACTTAATACAAGTAGAAAATTTTCGTTTATTTTAACTTATAGTTCCAAAACAATCAGAAATTATTGCAGCTCAAAGTGCCCGTTTTATGAAACGGAAACATAGTAAAAGTCCTCCATATGAAAAGTTCTTTCGCTGATTCTATGAAATTGCATCCATTTTTTTTTTTTTTTTTTGGGGGGTGGGAAATCATCCTATGACTTCTTCCGCTCTAGGGTGGAGCGGAAGGGTGTGTCAGACTCTTACTGACTAAAACCCACCCCTGTTCCTCTCTGCCTCGAGTGCCCGGGCGCGAGGTAACTCTTTCGAATTTATCCTCCACCCCCGGGCAGGCATCGGCCGTGGCAGGCCCCTTCCCTTGGCTGACAACTCTTTGAGGCGCGCGTGGAACACTACGCGCCGTCGACTCTCGGGCCTGGTGCTGATCGGACGGCGAGTTACCCACTACTCGCCATCCGCAGGCCCGACTTATTTATTATCTTGCTTCTCCATCTCGCTTTCTCTCTGTCTATCTTTTTCTAAACTTTACTGTTACTAAGTTTCACCATATTATATTTCCAAAAGACTCAACCAAAAAAAAATAGAAAGTAACTAAACCTCCTTCATATGCTGGTCGTGTAAGCGCAATCTCCGAGGAGTTCTGTTTAAGGCTATCTCCGATCAACACCTTGTACGAACCTCGTTGGTACGTAAACGCGGCGCCATTGACGTGGCTGTGACAAAATTGACGGAAATGAGGGCCTTTTTATGGTGAGAAGATTTTACAGTGTAGCGTAAATCTGAGAAGAAGATTAATTGTCACTTTTAACAACAATTCGCAGAAAGTTTAAACGTCGCTAAAGTTGAAACTATCTAACTGCTACATAGACCAATCAACTTTGTCGTTTTCTGAGGTGCAAGTAACATTTAACCATTAATTTTCAATGTAGTGTAAGTCTGAGACGAAAGAGTGTCTCACTACATCATATCATTCCATGACCATCATCATCATCAACAGCCTTTTAATATCCCTACTGCTGGGGCACAGGCCTCCTCTCTGTGACAGCGTGTGGGCTGTAATCCACCACACGGGCCCAATGCGGGTTGGTGGATGTCATATACCTTCGATTTTTTGTTTCTAGAACATGCCGGTTTCCTCACTATGTTTTGCATCACAGTTTTGAGAGCAGTGGTTATGAATTTACGCAAAGTAAAGCGCCTGCCTGGGTTTGAACTCACGACCTACAACTTGTAAGTCGCGGCCGCTACCACTGGGCCACCACTGCTCAATGCTCCATTACCATACTATGACTGTATGGCCCTAGGTGATACGTTCACCGTTTCGTTTAACGGTGAGCATACGGGTTATAATCGAAAGAAGTTTATACGTCTTCAAATGTCCTCTCAATTCGTCACCTCTTTATTGTTCATGTTGCTTTAAAACAACGATCTCTTATCCCCGTTTGTGTCTCCCAGAACATTAATGTACAGAATAGAAGCAGGAACGTATGCCAATCTAGGCCAGTTAAAACTAAATTTGCACGAAATTTCCTTCTTTTCCTTGGGCCGTTTCTATACAACAACCTGCGTAACCTACTCTCATCACATATTCTAAGCAAAACAACTTTTAAAAGCACATTGACTGAATGGCTGCTTTCCTTAGATTATGCCCAAACTGAAGATCTTTTCACTACCGTTTCCTAATGTAATGTCCCCACAAACATCTACACTTCCACAACATATGTACACACACCCACACATACACGTACCTAATTACAAATATATATATGTATATATATATAAATTTTGTTGTTACAATCATATCTATAATGAATGTAATAATATGATTCAATTCAATTAATAAATACTATTGTGATTTTAAACAAAACGTCTCCAGCACAATATTTCTGAAGTAATAATTTGTTATGGGGTCCTGGTGACCTGACTTACAGGTTTTGAAAAAAACTTAGTTTAGGCACCAGTCTTCCACAAATTAAGTATAAAATTGTATTCTGTAGACTAATCTAACTATCTGCTGTAATTTGTGGTAAGATAATAAAATCTATTCTATTCTATTCTATAATCGCGTATGATGACCGTTATGCATGATACGCTTTTGATACGTTCTAATGCCCGTGTCGAGTTTCTTTCCGTGCTTGGTTACGTTCCTAGCACGGTCATGATATAATACGGTGTACTTAGCATACGTATCTAGCGTCTGCCAGTGGCCCGCGTGGAATTAGTACTTCTCCCATTATACATTATAATAGCCCATCTGCTTACTCCAGACTGTAATCTATCTCTGTGCCAAATTTCATCCAGATCCGTTTAGCCGTTCTGGTGTGATTGAGTAACAAACATTAATTTATCCATACAAACTTTCGCATTTTTATTATTGGTAGGATGAAAAAGTCAAACGTATGCGCAAATCACAGAGTACATCGGTATGTTGGTTGGTTGCATTTTCCGGATAAAAAACTCAAACATGGTACGAATCGTGAACTAAATCAAAATATCGCAACCGTGGTATTACTACAACAGTAGTAGTAATACCTATGTATGATTTCCTTTCTATTATACCACTTTTTTTTAAGTTCTTAATTGCATTGTAAGAGTAGTTAGTAGTCGCCCGTGTCGACTGTTTTTACACGACGATGCGAAAGCGGTGCACATCTCTGGGGCGCAGGCTCCGAGCCACCTCCAGCACCATCCTGAGCGTATTTGCGAACAGGTTTGATTGTCAGTACATTAACCATTGCTATATGGTTAATGTGATGACAAACAAACAAATGACTCAGAGGCAGGCGTATTATTAATTTAAAAAAAAAAAGAAATGTATTGTATTTTATTGTATTTTATTTTACGACTTAATTTAATTGTGATTTTGATTTTTGATTTTGATTTTGATTTTAATTTTGATTTTGTTTTTTGATTTTAATTTTGGTTTTATAGTTTTAAATTGTAATGTTTACTTTTATTTAATTAATAATTATATGGCATGTAATATTATTATAATTTTAATTTTATTTGGAATGAAATGATCTGAAAGTAATGGATTGAAATAAATGACTTTTGAATTTGAATTTGAATTTTTTTTTTTTAAATTTCTTTTGTACTTTTTGAAGTCGGTTAAAAATAGCTAGTCTGAGTTTGGGAAATGTTTAGAAAACCCTTAATTTATGACAAGCTTTTTAGAACCAATTTACTTAGAATTTGACCGGATTGAAAAACGTACCAACAATCAGCAATTTAATGTGATTTTTCATAGCTTCTATTTTGGTCTTCGATGGAAAGAAAAACATTGGCGTTTCTACTTATCATTCCAAGCAAGTTCTAAGGACCTATTGAAAACCATAGATGAGTATCTTCTATGATGAGTGTCTACGATGTTAGAAGGTGATAATTTATAAATAACAACCTGTCTGTATTTATGTTCTACGACCATATTTATAAAACTGTTTGCATATGAATAAGGAGGAAGAGTAACCGATGTTACGCCAATTCAAGCGTGAATATCAATTGATAATGTGGCTCGATTCATGCAATGGAAGTGCAAAAACGACAAGTGCAATTAATTGCGTAAGTGTTGCTTCAGGCAAAGTTCCCAGAATGATCATGATCATCTTCATTTCAGCCGAAAGACGTGGACTGCTGGACATAGGCCTCCCCCAAGTGTCGCCACAACGACCGGTCCTGTCCATCTCACATCCATCAGCTACCTGTGACCCTCACCATTTCATCGATCCACCTTGTGGGAGGCCTACCAACGCTGTTCAATGATACGCTTAATAATCTGAGGCTTTTTTTCTAAATACAAAATGTTGCCCCACACTAGGAATTACTCCTGTATTGCGGATGCGTTTACAAACATTTAAATTCACATACACAAGACCACCCAGATCCGGAACAACTATCTGTAGGTCATGAAAATATTTGTTCCGTGCGGGGATCGAACCCGCGACACGCAGCGCAGCCGCCGAACGCTTAACCACTGCGCCAACCGTGCCAACTAGCTGCTTGTGAAAATAGATGTTAGGACACCGTAAAAATTGTTCCTTAGAGCTGAAACCGTTTTCCGAAGGTGGCATAAAGATGCGAAAAGTACAGAGCGCCAAGACAAAATTACATTCTGTCAGTGAAAATGATTGTCGATAAGTCCAAAATATATCTACAGCGTGTAACAGAAGCCCGCAGCAGCAGCCGCTGCAGGAGACGCCCTGGGCGTCGGGGGTTGCGAGACGATCTCCGGCCACCGTAGACGCGGGCCTGCGGACGCCGTCCGATCAGCACCAGGTCCGAGAGTCAACAGCGCGTAGTGTTCCACGCGCGCCTCAAAGAGACGTCAGCAATTCAGGCCGGGGCCTGTCATGGCCGATTGCCAAGGGGTCGTGGATAAATTCAAAACAGAGTTACCGCGACCCTGGGCACTCAGGCAAGGAAGGAACAGAGGTGGGTTAAAGTCAGTAAAAGTCTGACACGGAGTGGGAGAAGTCATATGTTGATTTCCCACAACCACAAAAAAAAGTGTGTTACTGAAATGTGCGGTCATATTTTAGATACTGCTTCTGCCCAAGAAACGAACCACTTTTTTTATGGACGTCATAGTAAATTACCAAAAAAGAATTGGTACTTCCGTACAAAGTTATCATTAGCTGATCTGCTGCACTTGCTGTCTTGCCCTCTGTGCCCTAAAACATGCAGCATAAGTGACCTCTGCACTGCCACCGACATTGTCCCGGCAACGTTTATGGCCAAAAAAAAAACTAAAAGTACTGTGAGGCCAGCGACACAAAAAAAAGGAGATCAGCTGATCGAAATTAGTCTGGGAGGTTTTTTTTTAGGAGGAATTTTTTTTTGAAGTTATATTTCTTTTGGTGCGTTAGGGAAAAATGATGAGAGTAAATTTTTACGATGCGCGCGCACACCGTCACAAAAAACCGACACCCTGAAGTTAGCTAGAACCGACACCCTGAAGTCAGCTATAGTCTGTGGTACATGAAGAATTATTGTTTTCTTTTTTAAACTTTGTGACAGTTTAGTTTTTTATCTTGTTACGCCAAAGAAGTATAACTTCTTACGTGCGTACAAGGTACACACACACTTTTTTATGGTTGGTCCTTTCTATGGACATAAAAAGTATTTAAAATATGACTAGCCATTTCTGCTACACCCTGTATAGGTTCAAGATACGCTATCGATATGTAACGTGGTTTTTAGAACGACCAATTACTGGTTTATGGTCTTTATCACCGGCACTCTGTCTAAGCCTTCTGGACAGGTCGATATGGTGACAAAACCTATGTCCAGTAGTGATCGCCTTTTATTGAATTATAATTAAGGTAATCAATATCAACTAATCTCATATTTTTATTTGATTTATGTGACTACATTAAAGCATAAAATTTATTATTTGATGACAATATACATAACTAAACTAATAACTCATCATCTTTCTGCCCTTATCCCATGTTACTTGGGGTCGGCGCAACACGTTTTTTTTCTTCCATTCAGTCCTGTCAGCCGTCACGCTATCACTAACTCCCTTTTCTTTCATATCACACCTCACACAATCCATCCATCTTTTCTTTGGCCTCCCTCTCCCTCTGCATCTATCCACATTTATATTCATAACTCTTTTAGTTACATGTGTTTCATCCCTCCTCTTCACATGACCATACCAAGATAAGCGGTTCCCTTTCAACTTTTTTGTGACTCGCCACTTTTAAACAACCTCTAATGAACTCATTTCTCACTTTATTAATTCTCGTTACTCCACACATCCATCTCAACATTCTCATCTACGCCACATGCAATCTTTTTTCATCCGTCTTTTTCACAGCCGAACATTCTGATCCATACAGTACGACAGGCTAAACTAATAAATATCCTTAACAAACCCCAAATTACAACAAACGGGCCTATCCTAAAACTCAAAATACAATCAAATTCGTCAAGTAATACATTCATTGTTGTTCAGTTCACATAATTCAGTATTATCCTAACATCTCGACCACAATAGTCTGGCGATGTGTAGACAATCTAATACATAACGCTGTAGGCACGTTTAGAACAATGGGACCAAGCCTATCTAGTACGGAGATAGAACACGCTAATTGTAGGGCTGCCACGCTTTTGGTGATTAATTTAAATATTAATTATATGGGCAAACGTCTCCCAGCAATGGGTGCCTGAAAATGAATGGCGCTGCCGAGGTTGGCCTCGAAAGAGGTGGCAAGATGGTCGAGGACTGCCCAGGGATTGTGGATAAATTCGAAACAGAGTTACCGCGCCCCTGGACACTCAGGGCAGGGAAGGAACAGGGGTGGGTTTTAGTCAGTAAGAGTCTGACACGCCCTCCCACTCCACCCAGAGCGGGAGAAGTCATTGGATGATATACCACCCGCAAAAAAAAAATGACCTGGACGCGTACTGCGTGGGCTGGTTTGAGGAAGCAGGGAGAACAGTTCCTGGGAAGACTTGGGAAGTTGGGAGAGGCCTTTACCCAGCAATGGGACAGAGTAGGCTATTTAAAAAAAAATTACAAAAAGAACAACCGACTTCCAAAAAAGTAAATAAGTACACTAAAAATTAAAAAATAACTTTTATTTCGGAAGTCGGTGTCAAATAACGAAGAAATAAAACACAAACACCGACTTCCGAAATTAAAGTTATTTTTTATTTTTTAGTGTATTTTCTTTTTTGGAATTCGGTTGTTTTTTTGTAAAAAAGTTTTTTATTTTTCACTTTTTATACCCCAGAACTAAAAACCCCAATCACATGGAACGTGGAATTTAAACATACTCGTAATTGGAGAAAACCAAAGCGTCATCTATGTATACGTTTTTTTCGTTTTTGTTCAGTTCTTTAAAAAGCGCTAAAGCCATTTCGATAAAATTCACTATCGGCAACTGATAGAAAAATCGGTGAACATACATTACATAAAAAAAAACATACATACAGTAGAACATAGAACCTCCTCCTTTTTCGAAGTCGTTTAAAAAAATAAATAAATATGGGCAGTAGTAGCCCAGTGGTAACGGCCGCGACTTACAAGTTGTAGGTCATAGATTCGAACAGGCAGGCGCTCTAATTTGTGTGATTTGTTTTGTCACCACTGCTCCCAAAACGTTGAAGGAAAACATCGTAGAAATTGGCATACTCCTAGAACCAAAAACTTCGAAGACACGTCGTGACATACACCAACCCGCATTGGGCCCGCTTGGTAGATTACGGCTCACGCCCTCTAACAGAAAGAAGGCCTGTTAGGCAGGCTGTGTCCCACCAGTGAAAACATGCTATTAAATTATGTCGATCTTGGTAGTAATGAGAAGTTACTTTTAAGTTAACAACACATTTTTTTAACCTGTGTAACTGTATTGTAATTAGATTTTGCATGCCTGAATTGAAAGAACACAGTGAACTGCGCATTCAAATAACACCCAGAAGTCTGTATATATAAAAATGAATCCCTATTTCCTTGGTCACGGCATCACGCATGAACGACTCGACCGATTCTCTAATTCTGTTTTTTTTGTGTTTGTTATTGTCAGGAGAAGGTTTTTATGAAATAAAAAATGAAGAAAGTTGCGCAGAAAATTGGAAAATTTTATAAATCTTAACGATCTTTGCGAGTTTGACAGTTCGCGCGTCAGGACAACATTTGTCGGGTCAGCTAGTGTATTTATATATGTATTGTGTTCAACTATAAAGCTTTGACTTTGACTAACTGCCATCTTCTCATTTGCAGTGACTACCTGCAAGAGAATACCTGCGACGACGCGACAGCACGGTCATTGATTATCTAGAGCGATCATAAGGCCATAGATTATGATAAAATTATGTAACAGACAGCAAGGCTGTCATCGTTATCCTGATAGAACTCCAACCTTGATACTTACTGCCAGGGTCGCCGGAGAGTTTGAAATAGTCACCTACAAATTACGTGTCAATATCACAGACACACAAAACTTAAATAAATTTAAAAAAAAAAACAAGCTTCAGACCCTCGTCATATTTTGTAACGAAAAGTATTCGTGAACTGTCAACTCGTCAACTGTCCAACCATTTGCCATCAGGGAGTTACAGTCCTTACCTACGGTGAAATCATCAGATCAGCTCGATGATATCATAATATACATTGTCACCGGATTTAGATTAGTATTCCAAATTTCAGCTCTATCGGAAGTGGTCGAAAAATGGTTTTCAAATTATGAAGTACGATTTACTCGTACATATGAACATTGCAAGTCAAATAAAAGCTTATAATACATATTAAAAAAAAGGTAATTTTCGAACAATCCGACTGTAAAAAACAACTAAAAAGTCCCAACAAGTCACTTTTCAAGCAGTCTGATGCAGTTGGTGACAGTTATTTTAGTTTCAATAATTGATTTCATGCCACCAACTAATTGAAACTGCTTGAAAAGTGATTTGTTTAAACTTTTTAGTTGCTTTTTACGGTCAGGTTTCATTTTAGTGAGTTATATTTTTAGAATCGCCACCTCAAACCCTTTATTTAGATACCCCACTTAATATCTACTATACAGAAAAACAACAACAACAACCTGGGAGTCTTTAAGTCAAGAGTGAATAGGTTACTCGCGGTGGTCAAACGCGTGCCTATCAATAAAAAAAAAAATATATATATATTTAGTTCGTCGACTTTATTTTTTTTATTTTTCACAATATGGCGTCTGGTTGTCGCCATATTGTATTTTAATTACTGTCATGTCTTTAGTAGCATTCACAAGATTAAGACAAATCAATTGACTTAAGAATTATCAAAATCGGCCTACGCGTTTGGTCTCTAAAGCACCACAAAGGCACAAACATATATACTTACATACACGGGGCGATAAACACATTACCCTCTCTTGCGTCACGTAGTCGGGTAAAAAAAGTCCATGAAGCGGTAAACGAATAGACTCTCCGAGGCTCAGCACTCGGAGAAAACAAGTTCAAAATAAAAATAAATAATCTCGTAGATAATTAACGTCCACCAGCCCTGAATAACCAAAACTAGGTTTAATGTCACCAGTGTACTAGCAACAAAGCAACGAACACTACACCTACAGGGCAGTGTCAATCACGACTTACCTACAGCTATAAATCTTCTGCTATCTTCTCGATCTAATTAGCATTAAAAGCGGCAAACACAAGTACGTACATATTAGGTAAAATCTGATGATCGGTTGCCTTTCAAGTCCTTTAAAGGATTTTGTTGGAAGAAGTCTTGTTTGTAGAGTGAATGATATTTTAGAATGTGGTGTGTTTTGGTTGAGTATTTTATTACTTTATATTTACTGGACATAACATCAGTCCTGTATTTTTCGAAAGATTAAGCTTAGGTACAGTCAAGGGTCAAAAATGCTGTCACAGTCACCCAAAGTTATAGCCTCTAAAAAATATATATTTTATTTCTGGAAAAATTTCTTCTTTCTTTTTCTTTGAAGAAAACGTTGCTCCACACTAAGAACAACTCCTGTATCGTGAGTGCGTTCACACACATTAAACTCAGAACAACTATCTGTAGGCCATAAGATACTTGTTCCTAGCGTGAATCAAATCCTCGACACGCAGCGCAGCAGCCGAACGCTTAACCATTGCGCCACCCACACAGACCCACTGGCACGCTGTGCCTGTCCATGATAAGTTTAATCAATACTTGACTGCCTCGTTGGTCTCATGTTCGTAAGCGCCACTCCTAAGCGTGAGGTCCTGGCTCGATTCCCGGGTCTGTTAAAAAGTGCTATTGGGTTATTCCATTAGGAGTTACACAGTAGTATCCCGAAGTTTGGAAGTTGGTGGTGTGACACCCGCCGTTCACCTGATCTCTCCCCGGTCGTGTCGGATTGCCGTCCCATCGGACTACGAGAGTAATGGAACACAGAGTGCACACGCTTATGCACTATAATTATCTCCTGCGTACTTGGCTAATCTTCCTTGAGATAGGCCACCGTTTCCGAAATTCGGCCGGGAAGATTATTATTAATCAATACTTCAGATTCCATCATCATTATTTCAGCCGATAGACGTCCATTGCTGGACATAGGCTTCCTCCAAGTGTCGTATAACGACCGGTCCTGTGCGTCTCGTATCCCGGGGATTCCCGCAACCCTTACCAGATTACCGGTCCTTCTTGTGGGAGGCCTTCCAACGCTACGTCTGCCGGTACGCAGTCACCACTCCAGAACCCTTCGGCCCCATTAACCATCTATTCTGTGAGAAATGTGCCTTGCCCTCTGTCACTTAAGTTTGGCGATTTTTCTTGCTATGTCGGTAACACTGGTTCTCCTGCGGATCATTTAATTTTCCTAATTATTTAACTTCTTCTACAAAGAAATTATAGGAGACTGCACTTTTGCTCCTTAATTGTTCCTACAATAGTACACCCACATTTCGCCAGTTATGTTTTAAGTACCATGTATTAATGTATAGTTTGTCGTAGGTCGTATATTTACGTCGTAGGCGGTCCTAAGTAGGAATGTAAGACTTTCGTGATTCTGCATAAACAGTAGACCATTGTAAACCTAAATACCTAGTTGACATCTATATTATCTTCACAATTTATATATGAGCGTCGAAAGGTTCCTTGCCTTGTCTTCTCCTAGAAGAAAACAAATCCAACTGGTTATTATAAGAAAAATAAATATTTTCAAAAAACACGACAAAAAAAAAACAACTTAAAAGTTCCAAACAAGTCACTTTTCAAGCAGGCTGATGCAGTTGGTGGCAGTTATTTTAGTTCAATTATTGATTTCATGCTACCTACCAACTGCATCAGACTGCTTGAAAAGTGACTTGTTTGGAACTTTTAAGTTGTTTTTTACAGTCGGGTTTTTTGAAAATATTTTTATTTTTTATTTTCCACATTTTAGTGAGTTATGTTTTTGGAATCGCCTCCTCGAACCTTTTATTTTGATACCCCACTTAGTATAGTTCGATGACTTTAATTTTTTTCTTTTTCACAATATGGCGTCTGGTTGTCGCCATATTGTATTTTGATTACTGTTAAGTCTTTAGTAGCACTTGCAAGATTAAGACGAATCAATTGACGTAAGAATTATCAAAATCGGTCCACGCGTTTGGTCTCTAAAGCGCCACAAAAGCACAAATATACATAATATTATATAGGCTGATAAACACATTATCCTCCCTTGAATCGCGTGATTACAAAAATATATCATTCCTTCCTACAACCAGATCCTAAGAAATATCAAAGGATTTTTAATGAGTCAGAAACATTCTCTTCCTGGAAAACACTTGAAAGAGAACGTTCCAATGCCGACCTAACGATTTATCAAAGGCAGCTTTCCCAGAACTAAACCTTAGTCATTTGATCTTGGGGAAATTTCGGTGTCGGTCATCATAATCAATAAACTGTACAGCTAATCCCATGATCTTAGCACGACCAATAAAATCGGCCAAGCACATTTAGGGTTCCGTACCAAATATTGCTATTTTTTAGTAAAATATACGTAATAATAAACATTATCACCAAATTTCAAGTTCATATGTCGATGGAAAGGTAAAAAATACTTCGGAACAAAATTTTGTGACAGATGACGGACAGAGACAGACGGACAGATACGTGAGTGACACCAATAGGGCTCCGTTGAGATTCTTCGTGTACGGAACCCTAAAAACGGTTTCTATAACTTTTATCCTTTTCAATTGTGGGCGTCATTAAAGGTATAAATATCTGGTTAATTTAAGTTTTGTATGGTCATCACCATCTGCTATGGTGGGTTGCCTTCCAGTAGAACTGTAACGGATGTAGCTGAATATCAGTAAATTGTGTGGACAGAGCGACTGTTGATTTAATACAAATACAGTAGAAGACCAGCGCTGGGGCTCTGTCTCGCATAGGGTCACAGCATTATGCTGAGCGATGGCCCAGCTTTTTCTTTTAGGGTTCCGAAGGGTCCACATGGAGCCCTATCGCTGTTACTTACGTGTCCGTCTGTCTGTCTGTCCGTTGTCTGTCACACAGTTTTGCCAAACAGTTGGAGCTACAGTCTTCAAATTTTCAGAGTATGAGTATCTTATTGACCCAAAGACATACAAATAGTCAAAATACATTTGGTACGGAATCCTAAATGTGCCAAGTCCGACCCGCACTTGGCCGATTTTTTAGTTGTGTTTGGTCTTTCTTTGCGTCATGTTTACCGAAAATAAACCTATTTTCTTTCTTTCTTTCTTAGTGGGTTCTCACTAATCCGGTAGTAGCAGGGCATAGAAAAAATCAAAACACTTATAATAAAGCGTTTGGAATGTCGTAAGGTACCATTATTATAGGAAGCGGTGTGGTAGGCCTGGGTGGAGGGTTGCCGGAGTACCTACTGAAGTTCCAGATTAGTGAGACTAGTATTGTCACCAAGAAATATGATGTCTATTACATAGATATTTCAGGGAGGAGCTCGTAGCTAAAGTAATAACAGCCGCAAGGGTCGAGCCATCAGGTTAAGCTACGCTTGCCGGGGTTGGTCCATGGATGGGTGATCATCTTTACGTAGCGAGACTCCTCCGTACCTCAAGAAGCACGTTAAGCCGTTGGTGGGTCGCGGATAAATTCGTGACAGAGTTACCGCGCCCCTGGGCACTCAGGCAAGGATCCTACAGGGGTGGGTTTTAGTCAGTAAAAGTCTGACACGCCCTCCCGCTCCACCCAGCCGTTGGTCCGGCTGTCAATCGTGGATCTTTGACAGTCGTTATGGGTCGTCAGAAGCCCGAAAGTCTGACAACCAGTCTTACCAAGGGGTATTGTATTACCCAACTGGGTTGTGGAGGACAGATAGGCAGTGCTCCATGTAAAATACTGGTATTGAGCTGCATCCGGTTAGACTGGAAGATAACCCCAAGATAGTTGGGAAAAGGCTAGTCAGATTGATAAGATAAATACATCACAGGTTATGTAGGTACTTAAAACGACAGACTCTAAAAACTGTCCTTACTTTTACGGTCTACCTTTGTTCAAACAATCGTAGCACATACCATCTGTGAAGATTATTCACCAAACATTTCTAATAACTCAGAACAAAATTGCCAAAGCTGACGTCACTTAGCGACAGTACCTACCACGAAGTAGGAAGTAGAGACAGTAGACCCACTTCCTACCAAAGAACTTACACGTAAAATCATCAAGATAATCTGAATGTTTTGTCTTTTTAGAGTAAATTGGAATTAGTGTACCTAACGCATGGAAAAATTACTAAGAACTTTAGGACTTGCTTTTGAAAACCGATCATGGCAAAATTACTAAGAACGTTAGGACTTGCTTTTGAAGAGAGATCATGGCAAAATTACTAAGAGCGTTAGGAATTGCTTTTGAAGAAAGATCATGGCAAAATTACTAAGAACTTTAGGACTTGCTTTTGAAGAGAGATCATGACAAAATTACTGGAAACATTAGGACTTGCTTTTGAAGAGAGATCATAGCAAAATTGCTAAGAACTTTAGGACTTGCTTTTCAAAAGAGATCATGGCAAAATTACCAAGAACTTTAGGACTTGCTTTTGAAAACAGATCATGGCAAAATGACTAAGAACGTTAGGACTTGCTTTTGAAGAGAGATCATGGCAAAATTACTAAGAACGTTAGGACTTGCTTTTGAAGAGAGATCATGGCAAAATTGCTAAGAACTTTAGGATTTGCTTTTGAAAAAAGATCATGGCAAAATTACTAAGAAACTTAGGACTTGCTTTTGAAGAGAGATCATGACAAAATTACTGAGAACGTTAGGACTTGTTTTTGAAGAGACATCATAGCAAAATTTCCAAGAACTTTAGGACTTGCTTCTGAAAAGAGATCATGGCATAATTGCTAAGAACGTTAGGACTTGCTTTTGAAGAAAAATCATGGCAAAATTACTAAAAACGTTAGGACTTGCTTTTAAAGAGAGGTCATAGCAAAATTGCTAAGAACATTAGGACTTGATTTTGAAAAAAGATCATGGCAAAATTACTAAGAACGTCAGGACTTGCTTTTGAAGAGAGATCATGGCAAAATTACTAAGAACGTTAGAACTTGCTTTTGAAGAGAGACGGTTAAGAAGACCAATTTTTTGACCAACAAATTGGATATACCAAAGAACTAGAAAAAGTTTCTTGGGATCTACAGCTCTTGAATACACCTTAATAGCTCGGAGACTACCTAAAAACAGGGCAGTAATGAATACAAACAAAACTTTGATTAGTATTTTCACGTTGTTACCTTGATTTCTAGCAAAAAATAATATTAGAATTATTATTTTTAAAAAATAATAAAATTGGAGTAGTTATTTACATGCTGCACAATTTCTGAATGACGTGAAAAACCCCTTCAAATTTTCGTTTATACGAGTATTCACCGTTTTTTTGTTTTTTTTTTTGTTTGGATATCATCAAATTTCTACTACGCGTCCTCCCGCGACCGCCCCGTCCCGCTCCATTCAGAGCAGGAGGACGTTTCAGACTCTTACTGACTAAAACCCACCCGTGTTTTTTCAGTTGCCCTTGCGCTCCAGGGCTGCGATGACTCTTTCAAACACTCTCCCGCAACCCTGGCAGGTATTGGCCCTAGCGGGGCCCGTTAATTTTTGCTGACATCTCTTTGAAGCGCGCGTGGAACACAACGCGCCGTCGACCCGGGCCTGGGGGTCTACTCCGAAGTGTTTTCACGAAGTATCGACCTACATAAAATTGTAGCGAAATGGCATTACGTATGTTTTTGGTGGAATAAGCTTTAAGAGAAGAGCTACAATTTAGGTATGGCACGTTCACTTTAACTCTTCTCACAAATATGTCCGAACATTCGGCCGATACTTCGTAAAAACACTTCGGAGTAGACCCCCTGGTCCTTATCCGACGGTGAGCTATTCTATTCATCTCAGCGTTCCTATTCACTCAGTTTGACGGCACCTATTCATCGTCTATGAATTACACAATCCTGTCCACTTTTTATCGAATATTCTTTGACCATAACCCTAAAGTAGACCCTTAGTTCCTGTTGACCTATTGAAACACTTACAAAGCCCAGTAACATCCATTTTATGATATGGTCCTTCTGTGTCCTACTTTCCTAGTACATAGTTGTCCTAATTCGCTAACCAATATGACGTAACTTCGGCCGCAGCTGAATGGGGTCGAGCTTTGCGCACGCGTCGATTCTCTATCGAAATATGTTTGAGGTTTGAGTGTTATACAGCATATAACAAAAACCCTGTCCGATCCTGAAGGGTATTACTTGGTATCGTACTGCGTACACATATACGAAATCATTTAATGGATACGAGATAATTATTTTTCCCCAATGAAAATAATAAATTTAAATAAAAAAAAAACTTATTAAAGGCAACACTGAGCGCTCGACAAAGTTCACCTACTGTTTCGCTTCAAAGACGCCACCTGAGCGAGAGTGCCTACAGCGCGGCTAGTGCAGGGCGGTATCGTTTGAAATAAAAATAGGTAAAAATGAAAGGTAAAAAAGAAGATTTTTCCGGCCGGTGGAGTGTTGTGAAAATTTGCCATATTTAGTGTTTTATTCCGCATATTTTATAAAAATAAAAAATTTATAACTTTTGATTTTTATGAGTTACATTTTTTTACATTTTTTCTAGTACGTATGTTAAACCAGGAATACGCCTTTATTGGCTCGGACAGGGTTTTTGTTTCATGCTGTACACTTTGATCAGTAATCGAAGGTTATACACATAGCATCACACTATATTTCCCAAAGGATAAGACAGAGATGTTTATTAAGGACCATAAATTAACCATTGTGATTAGTTTAAATACTGATCAGCAGGTTCTTAATTCAAAATTTTCCACCCAGAAGATGGATAGATGTGGGTGGTTAAGTACTGACTAACAATTTGTAGGAGGTTTTTTGCCTATAGAGGAGCTCGTGGCTAAAGTAATAACAGCCGCAAAGGTCGATCCATCAGGTTAAGTTACGCTTGCCGGGGTTGATCCATGGATGGGTGAAAGAAAGAAAGAAAGAAAGAAATCATTTTTTTGCTGATCATATAGGTAAGTATACATATAAGTTGGAAGGTTTCTGAATTGACCATCTTTACATACCGAGACTCCTCCGTGCCTCGGAAAGCACGTTAAGCCGTTGGTCTCGGCTGTCAATCGTGGATCTTTGACAGTCGTTACGGGTTGTCAGAAGTCCGTAAGTCTGACAAGCAGTCTTACCAAGTGGTATCGTATTTACCCAGTAACTGGGTTCTGTAGGTCAGATAGGCAGTCGCTTCATGTAAAATACTGGTATTCAGCTGCATCCGGTTGGACTGGAAGCCGATCCCAAGATAGTTGGGAAAAGGCTTGGCAGATTTTTTTGTCCTATAGGCAACTGAATGTGATGAATGAGACGTATTTTATCTTGAAATGAGAATCTTCTAATTGGTATTTAAACTAAGCATATGTTTAGCTAGTTTTATATAAAAGGCCGTTAATATTTAGTAATGTCAGTGATGATGGACCGATCCCAGTACAATTTGATGTCACCATTATCGAGAACTAGGTCGGGCACATACCTATAGTACGGCACTTCCTCCTTCGATTCTACAAGAGAGTATTTCAGAGCAAGTTGCTGATGAATCCTGGCTACAAGGTTGTGCCTATGCAAGTACTCTCCGTTAGCTAGACGAGAACAACCAGGGACAATGTGGCGAATTGATTCTCCCGGACGATGACATGCCTGACAGATGTCAACCGTGCCGTCCTTCACAATAAATCTCCGGTAGTTTTTCGTCATGATATAATTAGTAGTATTCATTATTATTAAATAACGCAAAAAAAAAATATTTAAACGCCGCGTTACCTGAGAGGTGAATAACCTCTAATAACATTTTGGCCGACCCGAGAATCAAACCCAGCACCTCATGCTCAGCACTAGCGCTTTCCGATAGATCAGCGGGGCAGCTCGAGTGTTATAATTACGATTTAAATTGTACAACGTGTTAAATCACAGGTTGCTTGAATGGAGTTGCGTGTTTAAAGGTATTCAAAGGGATTTCTTGAGAATTCTTGGTATATTGCAGAATTTTAGTATCGTAATCGATAGTAGAGCAGGTGGTCACGAGGATTTAGAATTAGAAGTGAGGATTTATGGGATCGGTAGATATGTAGTTGAGAGAGAATCAAACGTCGAAAAATGTAAGGTTATGAAGGTGATATGATAGCCTAGAAGTAGTTTTTTCCTGGCTTTAATTGAAAACTCCTATCGCCCTCCACCAGATAGACCGGATCAGTTGGAGGCAGACAAGTTATAGTCACAAAAGAATCACGATCCTCAGCAATGGGCAAACGATTGAGACAAGAAGAGAGAACTGAAAACTACTGCTTTCAAAATAGCAATAGAGTTTACACAGTTTCTAAGGACTGAAACAGGTAGTAGTTTATATCAGCCTCAGTGGTATTGACTGAGGCTGATATCAAACTATTATTAGGTTGTGTTCCTCGTCATCATCATCATTTCAGCCGAAAGACATCCACTCCTGGACATAGGTCTCCAAGTGTCGCAACACCCGATCTCTACTTTGTGAGGGTCCTCACAAGGTCATCGGTCCACGTTGTAGCTTTCCAAAATGTTGCAACTTTGTAATCAATTTCTTCGACTAAAGAAGTAGATATTCAGCTATTTCAAGGAAGACATCTAAAATTCAGGAAATAAAAACAGGTTGTACCTAATACTAGCGCAGAATAGCATTTGCTATTTATGACAGGCTGGTAGAAAGATCCAAGGTTTCTGATCATGTGATCAAAATACGAAAATTATTCTACCAAACAATATTGCCAAACATTCCACGCAAAACAGTTTCACCTGACCACAGTAATGTTCTCTACAAACAAAAACGCAAAAGTAAAGTTGCTTAAACATTCAGCCAAAAAAACGTCGAAAATTTATGTTTATAAAAAGTAAATTGAGAAGCATTTCTTACGAATGGGTACGTTTGAAAGTCAGTGTGTTTTGTAACGGCCAAAGACCTAAGTTAATTAGAGATAGGGCGAGCAAGGTTACTGTGACAGACGGACAAACTGTAGGTACTCGTATTTAGTGCAAGATTATTTGTGGCTATAACAGTTTTATGGAATTGGAAATTTTGGTTCTCATTTGCTTGACATTCCATGCATTATTTTTACTGGACGAGACTCTCACAAAAATCACAGCACCGTTTGGGAATAAAGGTGAAATAGTTTACCCATTTTGCAAAAGGTGGTGTTTGGCCAAAATCCAAAATAAAGCATGTCATTGCGCTAAGCATCAGCATAATTAATCAGCTTAGAACGTTCCCGCTGCTGAAACAGAGGCCTCTTCTCTGTGAGAGGGAGTGGACCATAATCTTTAGACCCAATGCTGGTTGATGCAGGACATATGTCTTCGGAGCCAGTCATGTCCTAGAATTTTCGTTTCAAGGACATGAATGGCTCCTTTATGTTTTTGAGAATCGTGGTGATGAAATAAAAGTCCCAAAGTTGAATCTCTTCCTAGGTTCAAACCTACGACATGTACAATGTAGGTATAACCACCAAATGGCCACGTGTCCACTGCTCACGGTAAGTATTAAACAAACAGTGGTGACTGAACCTCATAGTGCACTACATCAATACATGCCACATGAACTGATCAGTTTATACACTACAAAAAAGCATGATGTTGACCACGGCGAGATAAAACGTCGTGTCTGGCAATAAATCTAGATCTCGAAGCAGCTAACCCTGCCCTTACGAGTGCTATATCATTTGATTGCATTTTCCTCAATTAATCCAACACTTGTAACATAACGGCTGACAACTGGCGATCTGTATCTAGGAATGTCTTCCTATTTATTGTATAGCAGTGTTATGCAGTGAGCTTTTTCAATGATAGACTACTATGGAACGAGTATGTAGATTAAGATGAACATCCATTACATACCGATATTTCTCCGTACCTCTTATAGCACGTTAAACCGTTGGTCCCGCCTATCATTTATAGATCTTTGAAGTTGTTGGGGTTAGTCAGAACAGGTCCAAATATCTGACAACCAGTCTTGCCAAGGGCCTTCGTGTTTCCCAATAACTGGGTCGTAGCGTTCAGATGGGCTAATGCTTCATGTAAAATACTGTTCTACAGCTGCATGTGGATGGACTAGAAGTTAACCTCAACTTAACTGGAAACTGGGAAAAAGGCTAGGCAGACGAGTATATGAAAATAAACATATATATACATAAAAGTCAAAATTGATTGACATTTTCGCAGTCCGACAATCTCTATCGCTGGTTGCATGACACTTCGTCCAGGTGTACCTGTTGTACACACACATTTTTCTCGATAAGTTTAAGTCCCATGTAACCATGGGGCTTTGTTGCATTATCCGGGAACCAATCCAGACTCCGGGCTGCTGCGGACTACGGCCACAAGACCAGAAAGGCAAGAAGTGTTAACAGTTGATATAAATTCAAGACCAAGCAAAAACGTCCAAGGCTTACTGTGAAAAGACCTAACATAATCTATTCATTTCACACATCCTGATCTTATCAAACCATTTTTTATATCTGCACGTGTCCAAAACATGCAAACCAAAGTAAAGAAAACAACCTCAAAGGAAAGACCGTGAGGATTGCGCAGACGGAAAAAAAAATAACATGTCGGGCAAATAATCTAACAGTAACTATTAACAGTACCCTTCGCTCTATTTACAAACGAGGGGAAGACATGCTGACCTATATCCTGTAGAGCATAAAGAACCACTGTCCTAGCACACACACATAGCTACACCCGTCACTACTTGCGCTACAAACACCGACGACGTGAATCACGGTGAGTATGTGTTGTGTGAAGCGTTAGAAGATGGCCTGTGTATGTGCGTCTTAGAATGACATGTCTGTTTCGTGTACTGTGTTGTGCAGTTATAATTATTTTTCAGTATGTTTCTACGTTTGCTGTTTGGTAGTTTAACCATGTTAACTAGTTAGAGAATAAGTAAAGTATTTCTAAAATCAATTACTTTTAGACCATTTTCCCATTCGTTCTTTCTTCTTTATGCCAGATTCTAGCTGGAATGAGGAACTAAGTCGTGATGAAGTATCTTATAAGAATCTCATTTAATAAACTCTCTAGGCTTAGTATTCCATTTTTTTATTGTATATTCAGCTTACAGCTTACACCAATATTTACTGTTCCATAGGTTAATTGATTTATACATAATATGTATGTAGTTACATTGGGTACTTTCAAAATACGAAAATTATAATTTCAAATCCAAGATTTGTAGGTTCGTCTGAACGTAAAATCAAACCTGTTTTTGGTTAACTTTGACCACAGACAAAACTAGCCCTAATAACAGCCATTTGCATTTAAATGGCACATTCAACTAAACTACGGTATTAGTCAAAGACATGCAACATTGTATGAACTAAAATACACGATGCTTGCTTAGAAAACAGGCCTCTTGACCCGATATTATACATAGTAGTTACATAGAAATATGGGTTACACAGATAGTAAACCATTGCATCATAAACTCAAATAGGTACCAATAATAATATTAATAAGTCAATCCGAGTTCGATGTGCTTTCCCGTAGCAGGGCAAAGGCAATCCTTTACTTTAACAATCTTTTATTATTTATTAAATTACATAACAATGTTCGTATGTAAGTTGTCCGCTTCAAAATTGCAAACCATTTTAGTGTTCCGTACCCGAAGGTTCTAAACGGAGCCCTATTGTTGTCACTCACGTGCCCGTCTGTCTGTCTGTCCGTCCGTCGTCTGTAACAAAATTTTGTTACGAAGAATTTTTGAACTACAGATTGACTTATTTTCTTTTTTTTTGTTTGGGGTGGGAGATCATCCAATGGCATCTCCCGCTCTGGGTGGAGCGAGAGGGCGTGTCAGACTCTTACTGACTAAAACCCACCCCTGTTCCTTCCTTGCCCTGAGTGCCCAGGGGCGCGGTAACTCTGTTTTGAATTTATCCACAACCCCTGGGCAGGCATCGGCCATGACGGGCGCCGTCATGAATGCAGACAACTCTTTGAGGCGCGCGTGGAACACTACGCGCCGTCGACTCTCGGGCCTGGTGCTGATCGGATGGCGAGCTACGCATTACTCGCTGTCCGCAGGCCCGGGATTGACCTATGAACTTGAAATTTGGTGATAATGTTTATTATTACGTATACTTTACTAACAAATACCAATACTTGGTACGGAACCCTTAATGTGCAAAATCCGACACGCACTTGGCCAGTTTTTCTACCACTTGTTGGTTTCCGATAGGGCTAAAATTTGGCATAATCCTACTTACGTAAGTCACAATGCAATATTATGATACCATCGAGCTGATCTGTTGATGGCACCGGGATGTAGGGTCTGGAACTCCCTAATTGCAAATGGTAGGACAGTCGAATTTGAGCTAGTATGTTTTGTTATCATGGGTACCAACTGTACATTACGCATGACTACGAAGATCTAAAACTTTTAATTCTACTCAAATCAAGTATGTCAATGTTCTACACCTGATTGCGAATACGAACAATCCGCACATCATATCATTTGGGAGCGTACTCTTTGGCAAACTGAACGCAATATTATGTTGGATAGTATTCAGCTTACTTCTAGAGTTGTCTATTACACGGACCTTGTGGAAATTAGAACGAATTTTCATGCGTTCAAGCGTTTTTGCCATACCTTTGGAATCAAATGTAACAGCTCACAATTTAGGACCCATTAATATAAGGGTTTTAATCCGTGGTGCTTGGTAACTGGGATAACTACTGTTGTAAATACTACCTTTGTGCCTAATGGCTAACTTTGTTCTGTCTCCCGTTTGATTAGGAGGCAAGTGGAAATCATGTTTTTCTTACTTCTCCGCTGTTCTTTTCTGATTAATTTCGTTGCGGGACCCAAGACAGTTTAATCGTTTCTCTGGGACTCGTCGAGCTTCATTACCTCGGCGTTTTTTCTGGTGGTCGCCACTGTTGATTCTGGCTTACAGAATTTACAGTGGTTTGGGAATAGTGTGGCGGGCTTGTCTACTCAAATCAATCCTGAGCTAAAATAGATCAATCAAACCTATAGGCGATAAACTCTTCTGGCAATAACACCACATAACCACCGAAAAACTGTACCAACCTACTTTTATAATGTCACCCTTCTAAATTGAACCGTATCAATTTCCAATTAGAAACATGAATATTAATAGAAAAGAAATCTCAAGTATTGATTTCCAAACCTTTCATTTGCATAGATTTGCATTTTCCGTTAATAGTTGTCATTTTACTAATAATTGTTTAATCACACTCATTTAGAATCGAATTGGATTTCTCTTCAATCTGACACAACGACGCATTTCTAAAGGATTTTACAATGAAAAATACTTCCG
This sequence comes from Polia nebulosa, assembly GCA_951329385.1. NCBI lineage: Eukaryota > Metazoa > Arthropoda > Insecta > Lepidoptera > Noctuidae > Polia > Polia nebulosa. The sequence goes on along the minus strand of OX589588.1, from coordinate 8,215,059 downwards.
CAATTAATTATCATTATCATCATAATTGACGACACGATTGGCGCAGTGGTTGAGCGTTCGGCTGCTGCGATGTGTGTCGCGGGTTCGATTACCGCACGAAACAAATATTTGTATGGCCGGGTCCGGGTGTCTTTTGTATGCGAGTTTACATGTTTGTGAACGCACCCACGATACAGGAGTAATTCCTAGTGTGGGGCAACGTTTTTTTTTTTTATAAAATGAAAAAAGAATAAAACTAATATTTTAAATGCGAAAATTTAGATGGAGGAATGGATGTTTGTTAGTAACTCAATCACACCAGCCAGTGTATTCGCTAACTCAGTTGACATCAATTTGATAGGCACTATGCAGTACATTGCTGCTTTGCTCAGTGGACATCGATCATTATAGGCACTACGACGTGATATCAATTTGGATATCAACTGAGTTAACGGATACTCCTTTTTTTTTGTGGGCTTGGGAAATCATCCAATGACTTCTCCCGCTCTGGGCAGAGCGGGGAGGACGTGTCAGACTTTTATTGACTAAAACCCACCCCTGTTCTTTCAATTGCCTGAGTGTCCAGGGGCGCGGTAATGAAAAAATAAAACCAAAAAACACTCTCCCTCACCAAAATAAACGTGATTTCCAGGTACAAGGCCCTAGTTTAACGTTCGTCCGTACAACATACAATAAAAAGTAGAATATTTAAAGGACATTGGTTCAACGGAGTGTCTCCATAATTGCATTAAAGAGCAATCGAAGATCACTCTCCTGACCTTGGGAAGCAGCCTTTTTCTTCACATGCCTATCCACAAAAACTTATTTATGTATTGAAATTGATTGCTGTGTGAACAAAAGATTCTTTATTTAGTTTGGAATACATAATTACTTGTTTTTGTGTCTTAATATTGTGTTTAGTTTTGCTGTGGTGTAAGAAAAGTGCCGAACTCGAAGGGAAACGTTGTTTTCCTTTTTTGCGATTTTTAAAATGCAATTCTTATTTTTCAATACGTCATCAAATCTTTTAGTAATTAGATAATAATCAGGCAACAGCTGGAAACAGTTTTATTTCTAAAATATTTTTTTTTTTCCAACAAGACGTTCGATTTTCGTTGAGGTGAGGTATTATGTCTATTTTTTTAACCTGAATTATGTAGGTACAAGGTAGTTAAAACTTTTTTTACAAAAAAATACACTCACGGAAGTCGGTGTTTGTATTTTGATTCTTCGTTATTTGATACCGAATTAAAGTTATTTTGCAATTTTGTGTATTTTCTTTTTTGGAAATCGGGTGAAAAAAGTTTTTATTGTTAATTTTTTTGTTGTTTTAATTACCCCTGAACTAAAACTAAATATTAAAGTTAATTTAAAAGTAAGTTTATTAAAGTAGCAAGTTAGGTAGGTAGGTTAAGTAGTTTTTGTTTTGTTTTTTTAGTTAAATTTGATAAAATTTATATGGGACCACCTCTGGAGTATGACCTACCAAACAAAAAAGAATCATCTAAATCTATACCCAAGTGGCGGAGTAATCGCGTAACAAACATACAAAAAAAACCTACAGACGAATTGAAAACCTCAAAAAATTTTTGGAGTCGGTCAAAAAGTAAACAGAGTGGAGATAAAATTTTGTGGAGAGGAAAAGAAAGCAAACTACTCTTACGAATCAAAAATATTATCTGCACGAATAAATATGTAGGTAGGTGTAGGTATTACTCGTATGTTCTAAAAAGGAGATGCGAACTACGAATCCAATCCTCAAAGAATCCATATTTCTGAATCCGTGAACCAAAAATTTCTTATAAATAAACACAATACAATTCGTATAAATCATATAAAATTTTTGCTAAAAATCCAAAAATTTGATCAGTTCGACCTGTATACCTTAAGCCACACGTGTTGCGCAAGGTATTGTCTAAACCATTGTTGTTATTATACAAAAGCATATTTTTTCAATAGTTTATAAAAACAATTCTAAACATGAGAACGCTTTTACTTTCTTTAATATTTTTTGTTGCTTCAGAGAGGGGAATCGTCGCTGCTCAGTTTTCTTAATTGTATGCTTACCTACATTTATTGCTGATAAATTTGACTGCCCTCTAGTATAACATCAAATTAGGATACTGACGGAATAGCGTTAGCAATATTACTCAGTTAATTGATTTATGACAATTATATTTTTCAAATTTTAATTTTAATTTTGAGTTTACTACCACCTCTATGATAACTTTTTTACTAACTATTGGACCAATGTTGTCTTTTTAATTAAATAAATAATTAATACTAACCTTACATTTGTTAGCATTTTTGGCACATTATGACTACACATAGAATACGGTAATAAATAATTTACAAATATTTATTACTTAACGTATTCTTTGTTTAAATAATAATTTTAACGTTCTTTCGTTCTAGCGTTCAGTTACTTAAAAGGATTATAGACGCGAACACAAGTATATTTCTACTTCGGTGTCTCGTCGAGCAAGGTTGATTAAAAAGCTTAGTAAATAAAAATAACTATCCTGAAAAACTGTATTCTCATTTCCTCACCCTTTAAACATTCTATTAAAATATTTTACTAAATCTGTAAAGTTCTGGAGTGGCCTTGTAGGAGGTCTATGTCCAGCATTGAAAGTCGTTCGATTGAAATGATGATGATAATGATATGGCTGGTCAAATACTGTAATATGCTGAAAGAAATAAAACATGTAATTATAGATTTTAATTCTATTTTAGGATACAAAATTAAAGATGCTATTTAAAGATGTCACTAAAATTAGACTGTTTGTTTAAATAATGAAGCAAGTAGACAATGATTCATAGTAAAGATCCTTGAACATGATTAGCGTTTAGAGTACTTTTGCTTGTCTCTTACGTAATTTTGGAACAAGTGTTCGAATTCATCAATGCATCATATATACCTATTTTCTTAACTGCACACACAAAAGTGAACCACAACGATTCCCAACATTTGTTTGAAAGCATATTGCATCGTTACCTGCACGCATTCCCACACTTCATCTCATATTGTCTCCTGTCCCTTTCACTTACACTACTGTTTATATTTCCGTCTCACTCTAGCAGAATATTCACTCACGATTCGACGTCATCTTTCACTCTCACTATCGATAGAAGTATACGTAAAAATATTAGATGCAAATTAACTACTTAACAGAAAACAATGGAAGATTTTTTTCGGAATAACAAAAAAAATCGACAATTCCGAATAAAAGATGCTGATGGAATATACGAGTATTTATTACACTATTATTTTATTATGATTGTAATAAGTAATAAGAGTTATTTTTTAGTTTGATTACCAATTAAGTATGTATTTCTATAAACGTTTACTTTTTTATTTTAAGTTTTCTACTTTTGTTAGAATTACTGTCATAGATTATAAAATCTAAGGTACGTAATTCAATCATTCTGCCACCTGAGTCTTATAAATAATGTTTCTGATATATTCTAAGCTATTGTATTGATTACATTAGACTCAGTCCACCAAAGCCAAACACAAAAATATGAATAACTGTCTAACTTCTTCCATATACTATGTGTGACGTAAATCCGTTCAACTGGATGAGCGCGCACTTTCTTCAAAACGAGACAGCGATACTCTATTATTTACGTTAGAAAGAGACGGGGTTAGAAAACAATGATGCTTAAGTTTTTTCCCGTGCAATGATACTCTGGCGTAACATCACTTTCTTTCAATTTTTAGGAGTCCGTAATTGAATGGGTCAATTAAATCACTGTGCGCTTCGGTTTTGAACGTGCTGAGCAATTTTGGCACTTAGACGGTTTCAATCCAATATGAATGAAAATAGTAAGAATATTAATTTTATGTTCGATAAAAGTAGATGTAGGTAAACAGTTTTCTTTTTTTTAGGGTTTTAATCAATTAATCAGTATTCAGTTTACTAAGCTTTCATATAAACAGTAGGGACATATAATTTTATTTGTTGGGCCGACTGTAATGATGACTGTGAGATCAGTGTTTAGCTTCCGTAGATTCTATGGGCCACTTACTACCCGTAGTGATAAAATTGACCTATTTCTCAGTCTAGAAAACGATTACTCCATGAAGAAAACAAATGAAAACGAGACCTCGAAAACCGTCTCCCGATTCGAACTTGGCCGCTTTTTCTAAGCTATCGTGTGCGATCCATTGACTCCAGTTAATTGGTGATAGAGTGAGAGTTTGGTGTCATTGTGCATGCGCCACTTTCGACTCCGATGACTGATGATCGATAGTTTTTCTCCATTTAAACTGTCATGCTTGGAATGACTCGAGTGAAAATTGTTTTACTCCTTTGTTCTTTAGTTTGTTGATGCTTTCTCTTTAAGAGTGCAGTTTGGTATGTTTATTAAAGGTTTGAGTTTTTTAATTAATTATAAAATACATGAACTTTTTTAGTTTTGTTTTCTAACCCAAATGACAGATGGCGGGGCGAGCTTGACACTTACAGACATCACTGGTCCCTAAAACCCAGACTTGTTTTTTTTTTCCGCTAAACAGAGCCAATTCTATACCACTCCATTTTTCCGAGGTGTAACTGAAGTGATAACAGACGCTTGCGCTTCTCGGTGTAGCGTTGTTATCCACCCTCAACTTTAGTCCTTACATTGAGGCAAAGGCTCCACTGTCTGCCGATATGTTTCGAGCATCGACGCCGACTTGCTAGTCTGTCGGTTTTCTATCAGTTGCATTTTTCGCCATACGTCTAACAGACAAAACGTTTTGTGAATATACATTCATTATACGTACAGCTATGGAGTGGAATTCCCTTCCTGAGTCTATGCATCCTGATAGCTACAACTTGGGGGTATTTAAGTCAAATATGAATAGATTACTTCTAGCTAAGCGTACTCCAACGGCGATCGCCATCATCACTTACCATCAGGTGAGATATAAGTCAAACACGAAATTATCAAAACAATAATATAAAAAAAAATCTAAATGTTCGCGTTATAAGTGTAATACTTATTCCTACGTAAAAATTGTTTGTTTATTGGAGCCATAATTCTTATTTGATATGCATATTGACTGGTAGCTATTTTCCCGTTATTCAATGGCCATTGATAAAATACTATTCAATATACCATGCTTGATTAGAAGATAGAGCTATCATCACATAACTATCAAGGTGGTTTATCATGAACTTAATTCCTATAAATAAAAACGTTCTGACACCACACACCTATATAGCATTTTGTTTTCAAAGTTAGTTATCATAATTTAAGGAAATTACATCCCAGCGTTTGACACATAGAGATTACTGTCTAGTTATTTTTCTATGCAAAGGTGAAGTGCACCTGTAGTTTTTTAAATATAGCTAGATGCTAAATAGGCATGCATAATAGCTTATATAATTACTCTTCATTCTCCCCACACACCTTCTAAGGAAGAAGCTGTATTTACTTTGACGCTGAGAAACAGATAGAAATATATTATGATAATCTATTGACCATATTATGGTTAACATATGCTTCTTTAATAAATACATATGCATTAAAAATCCTCTCGTCTTTTTCTCCGCATGTGTGTGTACCCAGGGACCAATTACGTTCTAAAATTTCAAAAGATTAAAATACACACGGATTTGTTCAATTTCTTCGCTTCGTTCGCTGGGTTTATAGAGCCTTTCAACCAGACAATGAACACGTACAATACCTATTTATCCGTAGACACACGTAACCTGCAATTTGAAAAAAAAAACGCGATACATTTTTTTTTGCTCCCATTATTGCCTCACGAACGTGCTCACAAAAACTACTGCCTGATCTAAATCGGAATTCTTAAGGGTCGCTTATAGAAAAAAATAGAAAGAGACAGGAGAAATCAAAATTTTTTGTTCGTCTGTCTTTCACATAACTTTCCCCAGAACACAATGGAGCCAGGTAGGCGGAGGCAAAAAAAGGACCGTTTGGTACCCTGATTGTGTGATAGTGACATTTTATATATTCGAGGTCATGATTCGAAGGATTTTTTCTACCTTTTATTGGAATAGCCTCGAGTTTTAAAACTACTAACTTAGGTGTGAGTGGCCTTTGTTCCCTATTTTTTTCACGGAGTTTCGTATGGCGATCGTTACTATGTCGTTGGTGATTCATTTCTAAAAATATATCATGAGACTAAAACAGGCGTGTTTCTGGGCTAGATTACTAAAGCAGCAGCTTTTACGACTATTATAGCACATGTTAAATGTTAGTAATTAAATGTAAGCGGCTCCTGACAGCTTGCGATACATTATTAAGGACTCTAATTCGGTTAGTTCAACAGCTGAATAAGAGATGGCGGTGGCAGCTAGCAAGAACTCGTGTATTTATCAAGTCTTACAAAACTTCTACTTTGCATTCATTTGAAAAAAAAAGCATAGAGATTACAATTATATTTATAATCATTTGATTTTCAGTTTCCTGACAATTTTGTCATCATTAGTAGGTACTACTTAGAAATACTAAGCAAAATCGCACATAACTGAAGCTTTATTGCATTCAAAATCACATATTACTTTTACCAATAGAAATACAATTCTATGATCCTAGCACACTCTTGTTATTTTTCTATTTATCTAAAAACATCTTCAAGGAGCGCCGCGAGCAAATATGCCAGTCATAAGGCACAACAGAACTAATAAGTCTAATGTCAAAGCAAAGGTTACGTGTCCCTTATCAATTCGACCCTGAAAGACCGTCAACCTTCGCACATTCTACTTATGTTTGTCCACCATGTTTGTACATTTGCGCAAATAAGTATACTTTGTAGAATATTTCTTCGGCATTTTTTGCCAGAAAGTTATTCCGAGAAGTGTATCCTTTAGTCTTTTCCTGATTATTAATCATTCATAATTCTCCTGCCCTGATCCCAATTTATTTGGGGTTGGCGCAACATGTCTTTTTCTTCCATACTCCTCTATTAGTCGTCATCTCTGTAGTTACCCCCTTTTTACCCATATCCTCTTTCACACTGTCCAACCATCGTTTCTTTGGCCTTCCTCTACTCTTATAGCCATCCACATCCATACACAAGACATTTATTATGAATCATTATGTCAAACTTAACTACACACGCTTTATAAAATTGTTCAATATCTGTGAGAACTATGCTCGGGCTCATGGACTAACGTATAATGCTAGTAAAAGTGAGCTGTTGGTTTTCAAGGCACAGAGTAAGACGTATGAAGTGGTACCACCAGTCTCGATATGTGGTACAACTCTAAACAGAGTCAAGCAGTTCAAATACCGTGGTCACTGGGTCACAGAGGATGGCATTGATAATTGTGATATGGAGAGAGAGCGCAGGGCGTTGGCTGTAAGATGCAACATGCTGGCCCGCAGATTTGCAAAGTGCGACAATAATGTCAAGGTACAACTCTGTTTAAAGCATATTGTCAGGCTTTTTATACTTGTAGTCTGTGGACCAGATATACGCAAAAAACGTATAATGCCCTACGTGTGTAATATAACAACGCGTTTAGGATACTGTTGTCGCTGCCACGTGTCTGTAGCGCGTCGGGGATGTTCGCGGCAGCGCGTACTGACGATTTCTTTGCGATCATGCGTAGGAGAGCTGCATCGCTACTGCGTCGGGTGCGGGACAGCGACAACGGTCTCCTGAGCATTGTTGCAAGTAAAGTTGAAGGCCAACTGATGGGGCACCTGTGTGCAATGCATGTATTGTTACCAGGTGTCTCCAGAAGGTGGAACAATAATATAAATTAATATTAATTTAATTATAATTGTACTAACATAGTTTTTAAGTAATACTAACACATATGGGTATGTACCTGAGGTAAATATAAATAAATAAATAAATATAGCATTTTCTATGAAAACGCATTGAATAGTCGCGTTCTGCTTGACTTCTGGAGCCTTTAAACGTCGCAAAATAACTGACTATTTAGTATTTTAATTAACAAGATGAAGTAATGTCCAATCAAGCATGTTAGCGGAAACTGTATTCAATGAGATGGAACTTTGGTTAATTACTTTCTCAACGACTTTAACTACTTCAGGTTTTGCAATCTCTTAACTAACGAGTGGGTATTTATAAACATCCAAATAAAAAGCTTCAGTAACGGACAAAGGAACTATCACTTGGATCTTAAAGTTCTTAGAAACGATTCCGAATTTGGGACTACCTAGATCGTAAAAAGTCTATTTGGATGTCTATTTTTGCTACTATTTTTTGCAACATGTACTCGTATTTTCAAATGTTCCAAGACTTTCGGTCAGAAAAGATGAAGAATGGCTTGAAATCAAAGTCGATTTCACGAGAATCAGAGTCATTAAAATAAATGTTCTCGAAATATGGATAACATTTAAGCCGTTGCTCATCCAGTAATATTCATAATTAAAATGTCACGATAATTTCGCAATTTCATAAAGAGATCTAATCAGCATGATTTGCAAAACATGTCCTTTCTCACCGCAACTACTTGCATCCAGCGATAAATTGCCAACTAAACACAGATGGCCCCCTATTTGCGGAGCCTTTACAAGCTTACCACATAGAATTGCATCAAAATCCTCTAATAAACCTCTTGTAGATAACGTAGAAGTTATGAAAACGAACACGTTGAAAGGAAAGTGGCTGTGCACCTCAGTTGTGACGAAACATCGACTCATGCTAGCAATATGTGAAAGGGGATCTCGTATCGATATAGCCTATAAGTACTAACTTTTTATTTCGATTATTAGTCTAGCTACTTAGTGGTTTTAAGATCTAGATAAAAATAATGTAAAAGAAAGAAAGAATCTTTATGAACAGAATGAGAAGTGAGCAGAAGAGACTGTATTACATAAATATTGCAGAAAGAACTCAAAAGTATTTTAATCGAAGTAGTTAGTACTGCATAGTTACAAACAAGAATAGCATCAAAACTCAATCAATGAAAATAAAAACGAACATCAAAATAAACAGAATCTATTTATTGAGCTAAAAATACAAATGCTAAATATAAATTCGCAAGAACAGCATGGACCTAGAAGATGTGCGATGATTCACACGGTGGTCGTAATCTTTGTAATCAAAGTTGGAGCTGTGACCCAAATCCGTGCAACCGCCGAGTACTTTCATTGTGAACGCTAAACTACTCTCACACTTACATAAAATACTAACACAAACCTAAAATATTCTGTAACAACGCAAAACATACAAACACTAGCGTAAATACTTCGCACACTGACGCAAATATGGATATAGAATGTACACATTGAGTTACCAACACAAACGCAATTTGTGTCTCGATAGACGTATGCGTGAAAGACATTTGCATATATAATGAATTAGGTATATTAGGGCAAAGGAATTCTGTTTTGCTTAATTTCGAGTCCATTGCATATATAACGGTATTATTATATATGGAACTTATCACAGAACATAATGCACACATAGACGGACAGTATAGGACAACACAAGAACACGTGTATAGTGTAAAATACATTGCGAATGTGTGACAGTAGCGTATTGTGCTTCGGCATTAGAGCGAGAAGAGATGCGTATAATGTATCATTTAAGATCTAGGACATCATTCCCGCCTTGTTCTAATTACACATGAGAATGTAAAATTGATTGATGACGACAGCTAATATAGCTACTGAAGAATTGTAAGGAAAAAGAAAGTGGGAAAACCAAATTGTGGGTCAGTAATGAAAGACTTGATGACAAGGTTTAGTATGTTAGAAAATATATAATAGTGAAAGTGAAGACCATGTAATTGCAGCAAATTGTATAACACTGAGCACGATAGTGTCACAATGACGAACATCATCAAAAGACGATTAGGCAAATAGGAAAATAAGCATAACAAGGCGGGTAAGTTTGTCGTAAGGGTGTGTGTAATCGCATTTAGTAACGTTTTGCTAACCATCTCAACATTTTAACCGCTACAGTTAAATTTCATGTCGTTTCTAATCTCGTTTCTATGCAATTTTAGTGGAACTAACTCGAACGTAGAGCTGCAATAAATTCGGAACATATTATTTTTATTACAGGCTTGTAATGTGAATTTTATTATGCTAAATTCGAGTCATCGTGTATTCAGAGCACGCTTTCTGATTTCTAATACACTGTATCGGTTACGTCAACTAAAATCTTTTTACGTGACCTTTAGATTTTTAGGCAGAAAATCCTTTGTATCCAGTTTGTAATGACTTAATTAAGATTTTATCACTGATCAAAAATTAAGACACTTTAATATCTCGCAATCGACACCGGAAGCGAATCCAAATGAAATTGATTACTTCCAACGATTATTCAAATCAGTGTCATACAGTCATAATCTCTTCACAACAGTTGCGTAAGTTGTGCTGGCGCTGCCGTGACGTAACCGAAACGAGCTCAGCGAAAGTTGCTACGGCAATTTCACTCTCCTACCTATCTTTCTCTTGAACTGCTATCTCTGTTGCACATGTTACTTTCACATCATCGTGTCTTGCTTCCACTTCGAAACGTTTGCTGTCTTTATCGTTTGTATTACTTTCCGATGTGTTGCCTTCTCTCTCTGTATCTTCTTCACGCTTGGTGTGGACCATTTTTTCGGTTTCGCACGCGTTGGAGGCGTTGCCACTACGTAATCAATTGTCTTCTCGTTTGTTTATTCTGCGGTTGCGCCTCGAGCGAAATGTTGTCATCCAATAAATATGTTATTAAGTACAATCAATACACTGGTAATTGACGCAATTACATGTTGTTAAGTTTAAGGTTAGATGTAAGCATATAAACGTCTTTAAATGCTTTTAATATAACATCTTTGATGTTTGATTATCATTCCGATATGATTTTTATGAATGATTTATTGAAGTGGAGGCAATAAATAAGGTTCACTTAAATGCCGAGCCTATTTCCGCATATTTCAGCCGTAGATATTACCTTGAAATTTGCCCTCACTCACATTCAAATTTCTAGTACTTACCGTGTGATGAAATCCGGATAATATTTATATTCATACTGCAGATACCAAAATAATCAATGAATGGTGTCTAATGGTTTGATTTGATACAAACAATGTGAAAAATTGAACAAGGAGATTTTTTTTTTGTGATTAGGAAATCATCAGAAAACTTCTCCCGCTCTGGAGCGGGTGGGAGTGAAATGTGACCAAGAGCCGTGGTGCTTAACTCTTTCGAACAATCCCGATATTCTGGCAGATGAAAGTTCGCACTTAGGTCGACTGGCTTTTTTGTTAACCATACCTTACCCCGAAAATCTTTGAAAAGGAGATAAAAATATTAATAAACTATCACCGATGTAGACAACACAGAACAAAAAACACGTAGGTACTTTAAGGATCCTATATTTAAAAAATAATCATACCAATGTTGTCTATATTTAAACACAAACTGCACCTACTCTCAAAATTGACCGCCACTCCATTCAAATCCTATATTTCTAAACAGCCACGGAAATAGCCTGCACGGAGTCAAAAGGGCGTATATCAAGGATCGGATATTTCCATGAGATTCGAGCGATTGTGGCTGCCTCAAGGTTGGTGATGAAAGTAGCCCCGCTAGCATTCCGGCGACGGTTCACGACGCACTTTCGTCCCACAAGGCTGCCAGCTCCCAATGAACTTATAGCGGTTTTAAGTTGCTGTCGTGTATGAAAATGAGAGGAAAATATTTAATATTTTGTGACTTTTGGATAATATCATTTAACGTGAAGAGACGACTGAAGCTAAGGACGCAGTTAAAAGTAATGTAGCAGATGTTCATCATCCGGTACATTATGAAAAGGTTACAAAAGCCAAAGAGGTCAGACTAAGTAGAAAATCTACCTATTACATTACAAATATATTCACACGTAGGGCTATCTTATAGACTTTTATGTTATTTATGACAAACAGGCTTATTTGTTGTAATTGCCATATTGGATAGGACTCTGATTGATTTATCTGTTTACATCCATGCTAACATAGGAGGTGGTGAGATCCTGCTTAGGATATACTTATACAGGACAAATCCATCAATAAGATGAGAAAGGAGTTTTATTACCTATACCTAGACATGTTTAAAGCCTTTTTAGGGTTGCGTCCGTTCATCCATCTATTTATCAGCGGGCTGTATCTCATGAACCATATTGAGTAGTCAGTTGAAATTTCCACAGAGTGTGTATCTCTTTTGACACTTTTACAACTAATAAAAATCGTAAGGAGCTCTGCGTATGCGAGTCGAAGTCGCACTTGACCAGTTTTTTGCAATAACGGAAGGTTAACCTTGCTAATATTTTGCATGTTTATTGGAGACTAAAGGGTTTAGAAAAAGTTTTATTCCATCAGCGACAGTAATTTTCGAAATGCCAAAATGTTTGGAATTGACCACAGTGAAATTCACTTTGAGACAATCGTTGTTGTAGCCCGAGATTTCGTAATCAACAAAGATATGAGAGAGATAATTCTCATGTATTACAAATACAAAATGGATTTGACTTTAATGAATTGCTCCACTAATTGTCCTGTGCCAGACACAATTATAAATTCCGTTTACCAACTTCCACTGAATATTTACGACTCAAAACAGCAATCCTTTGCCTCCCAAATAGGATATATATCATCATGGTTGAAGTAGTGGGTGAGATAAACTACAACTGCACACCTGTTAGGCCAGCCTAGCAAATACTCAAATAGCTGGGAGCGCATTGCGAGGCATCGAAGATTGCCAGGTTAGAGTCATGGATTATCTGATTCTGGTCTTTGGTAACCAATGTTGTTATCTTTTGTGTTTTATGTAAAGTATCCATCGGATAAAGTAATTGTTTGGGTTGTAAATAGTTACTATGGGAATTTGTTTTGGCTTCTTGACGTTGGTAGTTATTTTTGTTTTTTTTTTCCAATATGGAGATAAAGTTAAGTTTTTTGAACAGTCCTCCGTCTCTTAGGTTATTAAGTAATAAGATCTGCTTTTTGTCTAATCCGATGCTACTTGTGTGATTTTACTTACTCCAAATAATAACCCAGTTACTACATGGGGATTTGTTAGGTCTAAGTACTTTAATTACCTATGTAATTTCTCCAGTTCTTCTTTCTTTTCAACTCATCATCATCATCAGCCTTTTAATGTCCCCACTGCTGGGGCACAGACCTCCTCTCTGTTAGAGGGTGTAGGCCGTAATCCACGACGCGGGCTCAATGCGGGTTGGTGCTCAAATTTTTGGTTTTAGGACATGACGGTTTCCTCACGATGTTTTCCTTCACCGTTTTGAGAGCATAATGATGATGAAATAATGTACACAAAGTAAAGCGACTGACTGGGTTTGAACTCACGACCTACAACTTGTCAGTCGGTGCCGTTATCACTGAGCCACCCCTACTCTTCAACATTTTCTTTTCAACTCATACATTCATCTTTTAAAGAAACGATATCTTAGAACAGGTATTTTAACTTTTTAATCCTTCATTCGAGCTAAATAAAAGACTTCCTAATGGTCTAATTGAGTTACATGATTAGACCTTCCACCTCCATATACATTTTTAAATTGAGATATTCTCAAGTTCTTATCCTAAAGTTAAATGTTAGTAGTGGTACAATTATTACTTGGATGTAAATAGAGCTAAGCTGACTTGATAACGAGATGATAGGTGGCTATCAAGTTACTTGCAGTTTATTGCCTGTCATGTTAGGACATGAATTAGTGTTTCAAACTAGTCTAGGCTATAAAAGCTCCCTTAAATGGATATTAATGATCAAATTAACAAACTTATCGCTAAGGAGCTTTTGTTCTTAATTCATTAAAAGAGCAATAAGCATTGGTCTACAAATTAACGTCCTCCGAAGAACAATATCCTCTAATTAATCACTCAGACATCTCACTATTAACTACTTCTCTGTGAGGATTTCAAAACGAGAAAAAAGGTGACCAATCCTACTCCCTACTGACCTAGGATGGAAGGATATTTGTTACTCATCATCCCACTGCTGGGGTACAGGCCTCCTCTTTGAGAGGACTTACTCAATCACATCATAACTGCTGAAGGGATCTGGATGGGCACAGAGATAGATTATAGTGGAATAGCACATACGCTAAAATTTATAATGGGGAAAGTACTTATTAAACGCAAGTGAAGCCGCTGGCAAAAGCTAGTTAGGTATTCTTCTTTGTCGTCACACTCTTGGCAGAGTGGTCGTGGTCGTCACATCAGCGATAGTGGCAAGCTTCACTACCCGTCGCCATTCCTCCCTTACTACAGCTCTTCTCTAACATTAGTGAAATGGACCATTGAGTGCAGTTTTGACTTGGTCGGTCCAACGCATCGATGACCTGCCGCACGCTCTTGTGCCTTCAACTTTGCCCTGCACCACAAGTCGCTCCACAGATATGACTTCTCGACGTGTGATATGTCTAAAGAAAGACAGAATACGACATTGGACGATGGAAGAAAGACACTGTTTGATACAGAGTGCCTGCAGGATCGAGCCGTTGGTTCGGAACTGTCTAGGTTATGCCAAGCATTCTTTTCCAACACCACATATCTAAAGCGTCTATCACCTTTTTCTCGCTTTCTCTTAAAGTCCACGTCTCAGCACCATGCAGAAAAATGGAAAACAATAGCGCCCTGACAAGTTGCATCTCGGTGGCCTTTATGATGTTTCTGTTTCTCCATATTTTCCTGAGCCGATCCATGGAAGATTTCACGATAGCCATGCGCCATTTGATCTCATCCGCACATCCTCCACTATTTGATATCAGTGCCCCAAGGTAGATGTATGATTGAACGACGTCGCAATTTGCAATTCTTATAACTTCGGGCAAGTTATTGTTAGCTCGATCAACAATCATGATCTTCGTCTTGCTGCGGTTTTATTCAGACCGAAATCAAGGCTAACCTGTTCCATCCGGAAGAAACTAGTACAGAAATTAAAACAAAAATACACCCATTTACAAGTTCAGAGAAATCTCAAAAAAACTCATAAGTTAACATCATGCGTCTTTATAAACAAGCCGTCCACACACGATGACATAACGTAACATCACCCACAGATAATTGATAACAGCTGATCGAGTGAAAGTCGCTTAAAGAAGATAAGTTTCCCACTACTGTTGAAAAGTTCTCGTGTCGATTTTTACATAATGGTCGGTATAAATTCGTGATTACTACCATCGTTTTATTCGAATGTGTGAAAATAATTGACTTCAACGTGGGAGCTAAGAAAGTAAAAATAAAACCAGCCAAGTGCGTGTCGGTCTTCGCAAATTTAGGGTTCCGTACCATATGAGGGAAATCAATGTTTCGGTATTTATTAGTAAAATAAACGTATTATTAAACATTATCACCAAATTTCAAGTTCATAGGTCAATGGGAAGTTAAAATATTCTTTAGAACAAAATTTTGCGACAGACGACGGACAGACGGACACGTGAGTAACAGCATTAGGGCTCCGTTTGGAACCTTCGGGTACGGAACCCTGACAAGTGGGTAACAGACTTACCTACCAATAGATATCCAGTGGTGGACTCTGAATACGATTGACAATAGGGTGTTATCCTTTGTTCATTTTTGTACAATATTTTATACGAACTAGGAATGAGTACCGGGGGGGTGCCGGGGTCATGTTTACCGTAAATAAACGTATTTTCTTTCTTTCTTTCTTTTTCTTATATTACAGGAAGTCTGAAAGTGGCACCGCTGACTGAAAAGTGGTGTGGAAATCGGTAGTCGTGGCATGGGCATGTGATGCGGAGGAATGAAGAAAATGTCGTGAGGAAAGTCTTGTGTATGGATGTAGATGGCTATAAGAGTAGGGGAAGGCCAAAGAAACGATGGATGAACTGTGTGAGGATATGGATAGAAATGGCGACACTACAGAGATGACGACTAACAGAGAAGTATGCATAAAAAAGACATGATGCGCCGACCCCAAATAACCTTGGATATGGGCAGGAGAATGATATTTTATTACATAAATATATTTTATACCAAACAGCAAATAACACAAGAGATATCTAAGCCAAAAAACAGCATCAATATTTGTCATAAAATGAAGTAGCAAATATCATACCTACCAAATATTGGTATCAGAAAGAGTGGGGGCGTGGTAGGAACATCTCTTTTTTACGCGCGTAACCCAATGGCGGGAATGTCAGTGTGTGTATCCTTTTTCTGTTACTTGACAGTTTTGGAAGGTTTCTAAATTACTTAATTTTGAACGAATTTGAAAAATTATTTCTATTTGTTTAAAGTTACTTTTTGATTCAAAATTGAGTCAACTACACTTTAAGGAATTTGATCGAAAGTTTTTTTTTTTTTTTATTGTAATTATCATACTCTCCGATTTGTGTGAAGTACATCATGACAGAGCATAACAATATAATGGCAGAACTTCTGCATTTGCCATATTTTTTTACCTGTTCTTAGCAAATTACATGTAAAAGAGCGTGAGTCTATAGACCATAATTGGGATTTGTGCCCAATTATGGGCACGTTCAAAACTGTTGCTGATAATTTACTGATACAAACTTTTTGTTTGGCGATAACGATTGTCGAAAAGTCAAAATGGGATTAACATACGCTATCCAAATCTTGCTAATTGCTCGCAGAACAGATGGTCAATGGAGCCGAAAGGTTCTGGAGAGGTGACAACGTACCGATAGACCTCCTGAGAGGCCTCCCACAAGGTGAACCGATAACGTGGTCAGGGTTGCGGGAATCTTAAGGATTCGGGACGCACAGGATTGGTCCTTGTGGTGACACTTGGGGGAGGCCTATGTCCAGCAGTGGACGTCTTTCAGCTGAAATGATGATGATAAGGGCGATCCAAATCTTACGTGGTGAAATCCAAACATTGTCGCATTTCTATAGCTGATAAAATTAATGTCACTTTGTCTGGAGCCTCAGAAGATCATAGCAAGGACCCTCCACATATAGCACTCACACCACGAAAGAAATACCTATCCATTATTGTGTTTATTACTAGGGAACTAAGGACTAACAAACAACTATAAGCAGTCAGTGATAATGAACAAACACATGAGACCTAACACGTAGATATTATTTAGGCAGACATGACCTATGGCACTAAACTTACATTAAGCTGAGTCCTGATAAAATGTAATAACATATCGAAGAACTTAAAATAATAGTGTCGAATCTTGACCTATTGACTGCAAGATAATAAATTATTATTATAATATAAATTGCGTGAAGTAATTCGGAACTTTACACATAAAAGAATATACCAAAACAAAATGAATTTTAAAGATCACTACGTATGCTGCATTTTGCTTTGTTTCAAGAAGATTTAAATCTCCTGTATCATTTATATAGATACTTAATAGTAAGACTTTAATTAAATGAATTAATTTATTCTATATCCTTCAGAGTGCTTAATTTATTATTCTATTAAACTCAAAGGATGCACTGAATTTATTTCGCTCGTCAAGGAGCTAATAGATTAGTTTCAAACACCTGTTAAATACCTAATCATGGATGCTGTTAGGATCTTGACCTGATAAATGTGGATGTTGTAAATATTACCAATTACCATTTGTCTAAATTAACATTAAGACGGTCCTAGAAGATGAAGATACAGAAGGTGAAATGAATGGGTCGACTCGATTTACTTGTAGATTTTTCGGTACTTGCCCGTAGCCCCCCAGTCTAGTCGCCCTTGGAGTACCACGATCAAATATTTATGCCCGTGGAACCAACAAGGGGGACAAAGGGGTACCGTGGGCAAATTATTTGGCCGTGGTACCTAATCGCCAGTTATATAAGATGCAAATACAATCTCTTTACTTAATGCATTAAGTGACGGATGACCTAATATACTCCACCTACTGGCAATAAAAATATATTTTAAAAAAAGATTGTGGGGTTCCACGGGCAAATATACTTGCCCGTGGCGACCACGGGCAAGTATTTTTGCAAATGCCGAGATTTTCATCGACACAGCATATAAGCATAGCATAATCAGTCTTTTAATGTGCCCACAGCTGGGATACAGGCCTCAAAAAATTTCTCCGTATCGTCGACTGGAAGTGTGCCCAAAAGACTGGCGGCATTGCCACGTTGTATGGCAATGCTTAACCTCTGGCCGAGGAAAAAGCCAGCCCTTGGGTCACACGAAGTGTCAAAAAAGCGTTTAGATAGATCTTTGAAACTTAAGTAAAATAATTACAATGATATCATACACAAGATTATGTTACGTTCATAATACACCGACGTTTTAAATCTGTTCGCGTTGCACCCAGGTTGACAAGTTGCGCTAATGAATAGTACAAAAGATGGAATAAGCATAAGCGAAAGAAATAAAAGCAAGTAAGTAGTAAGTGAAAGAAATAGAATTGTTTTGTCGGGGCATAGATTATGACAAAACGTCCCAATTAGGACGTTTTCGACTCTTCACGATGCGCGCGCTAGAGACATATCTGATTGTATTTATCTAACGTTCCCGCTGCTAGGACAAAGGCCTACTGAATAAGAGGGATTGACCTTGCCTAATTTTGGAAGTTAGTGTTTATAAGTCGTTTCTTCGTTATTTGACAACGACTTCCGAAATTAAAGTTATTTTGCAATTTTTTGTGTATTTTCTTTTTGGAAGTCGGTTGCATTTTTTTATAAAAAAAAAAGTCTTTTATTTGTAGGTAACTTGTTTACATTGATATCTATATTCACAAGTGGCGGAGTAATCGCGTAACAAACATAGAAAAAAACAAACAGATAAATTGAGAACCTCCTTCTTTTTGAAGTCGGTTAAAAATGAACACTTTTCAATTCATAACTCACAGCTTCTGACAATACCATTATTTTCTTTTTAATTTAAAACCTACACTGCTGAAAAGGTCCGTATTTTCAAGCGACCTCCTCACATGTCACTATAACGCATCACGAAAATTATAGTGAGTTCTTTGGCAAACTTAAACTTTTGTAACCTTTGCATTAAGGACTTACTAATACGTAGACTCAATTATTATAACAAATTAAATACAAGTTGAACCACCTTCAACCAGAGGCCAAACCAAAGAATCTTCCGGTCAGAAAAAAACACAATTCACTTCAGTCCACATAAAAATAAGTCACATCGCATCCGTGTCATCTGGACCACTTTACCGCGTTTTTGCAGACACATGACGGACATTATGCGGACAAAATACCCTTTAAATCTTCCAATCGTATCTCATCTCGCCAATTTTGTCCCGAGTCACCTTTAAACTGACTCATATCGGTTTCTGCGACCTTTCCTTCTTATTTTTAGGTCTTAAATAACCGCCGGAAGTACCTAATCAGGATTCCTGGGCACCCTTTTTGGTAATTTTGGCTTTTTTGTTTGGTCTAAAAAGTTTTGGGAATTCCGGTCCGGATTAAAAGGTTTTAATGTCGTTTTTGGTCGTGTTAGCGGGCTTAGAAAGCTTGGGTTTTATGGATCCTATAAATGACAGTGCACATTGTTTTTTTCGAATTGATTCAAGTAAGTAAGGTATGCAAAAGGGGTTGGCATCGCCGGTTTGTAATTGATTCGATAGACTTTTTACTTTATCGTTCCCATCGGAGATAGGGACTTGTAGGATACAATAGTTTATTTATTCCTTGGGATTTGAATATAATAATATATAATAAAGTGATGAGTGATGATGATGATTTTTTGGATTTCGTAATCCTAACAAGGACAAGAAATCATTATAGCTTCGGTCTGTCCGTCTGTCCGTCCGAGGCATAGCTAACGATATGTACGACGAATAAAGACAATAACGAAATAATAAATCTAGAAAAATATTTTTTTATGTTAGTTCCCATACATGTAAAGTGGGAGTGACTTTTTTTCTCGCCTATCCTATTGTGTGGAGTAGTAAAATTTATGTTAAACTTTAAAGTGAAATTTTTGCCCCCCCCCCCCCTCGCCCTCCCACCACCCTTAACAACTAAACTATAAGCTTGAAAAATCTAAATAAATTCGTGACGGTAGTATATATAATGAACTTTAAAGTAAAACTATCACGGCTTAGTTAGCTCTGTTAATTTTAGATTAATTGTCGCTCAAGGTTTATGCTTGTTCGTACAAAATTCTTAGAAAATAATTACTAAAGTGAAGTTGTTACTTATTTATTATTTAAAACGTGTAATAAACATGTACATTTTTTAAAAATAAACCTTTTTTTTCGTTTTCAACTTACAAGTAAAACTGCGAACTTAAATTAATAGGTATACAATTATGTTCATAATAATAAACATAAAGCCCCCTTCTAAGTCTGCATATTGTAACGGGTGGCTACGGAACCTTATCATGCGCGTGGCCCGACACGCACTTGGCCGTTTTTTTTTGTTCTTTTTTTTTCAAAGCAAAATCGCCTTACAATTGCATTAGTAGATAGTCCTCATATTTTTATTGTAATTTATATGGTGTACATAATAAAGAGAATTCTATTCTATTCTATTCTATATTGCATCCTTAAAAAGGAAAAAAAAAGGAATAGAAATTATCTACATAATGTAGATGTATATTCTATGTATTGTTTATGAAATCTAATAACTTCTTGTCAAACGAATTCGCCACAGTTTATGAAGGGGTCATTATGCATTACCATTAATTATCATAAATCGCCTGAGGAAGTGGTAAGCTGAGAGAAAGTCGTCGTAATTCGGAAGCCGGAGGTCGTGCCTCTTCAATGAAAGCTTGGTTACGTAGGCCCGATACTTTATCAACACTACATTATACAGATTTCAAGAGCGTATAAGTAGGTAATTTTATTTGGTGTGATAGTACTTATCTAAATATACTCGTATTATGAGATCTACTGCTAAACTCAATATTCATTTTTGAGTTCATCACCACTATCAAAACGGTGAAGGAAAACATCGTGAGGAAAGCGGCATGTCCTAGAACCAAAAATTCGAAGACATGTGACATCCACCAACACGCATTGGACGCGCGTGGTGGATTACGGCCCACACCCTCTCCCTGAGAGGAGGTCTGTGCCCCAGCTGTGGGGACATTAAAAGGCTGATGATGATTCCTTTTTGAGTAGATACTAAAGGTAATATCAGATAATTCACTTTTCGTTCATTTGCGTCTTTCATTCGGCTACTTTCACTCGAAATGAAACGTTTAAACACGGAATGAATGAAAAGTGGCTACTGAATTCATTAGTGAACCGATCTAAAAATATTGAATATTGGCATTTGGCATCATTCACTCTACTTACTTAAATGAATAGTTTAAACACAGAGAGAACATTCACTCAGATTCGATTATTTTGTCTTCGGCTTTGCGGAAAAACGATATTCAAGTGGAACGGTCAAAATACGCTGCTGTTTTTGGAGATTCAGGATCTTCATCGGCTAGTTCTCTCAACAATGTATCTGAAGCTCCTAATAGATTTCTTCTTGCAATCCATGGTCGCACCCACCACCGTCGGCGTTTTCTTTTCTTCTTTTTTGTTAATTCCATAATTAAATAATCACTAATTCCAAGACGCACAACTTCATTTGACGTCATATTGAAAGCAAAGAGCAGTTGAATTTTCTTTTCTATATCACTACTGCTTACGGCCGGTTTCACCATTCGCTCTATAAACTAAGTTATACTGAACTAAGCTTAGCGTCAAAAATAAAAACGATAAAAAAGATTATAGTGAGACCTTAAAAGATAGACATATGCTGTCGCAGACTTTTTTTTTGAACTTTAAAAGGAGAACAATTCCGTCATACATAATTTTTGCGTAACTTTAACCGTTTGCGCAGCGCACGCAACTGAAGCTCTCGAAAGGATTTTTTTTTCCCGTTTTTGCCACATTTTTCATTGATGCTTCGCTCCTGTTGATTGCAGCGTGATGTTACATAGCCTATAGCCTTCCTCGATAAATGGACTATTCAACACAAAAATAATTTTTCAATTCGATCCAGTAGTTCCTGAGATTAGCGCGTTCAACCAAAAACTATTCAGCTCGCTTAAACGCGTTTTAAGTGTTGGTGAAATCGTCCCTTAGTCGTGTGAATATGGAAAGTAAGAAAAATGAATGTCTGATTCCGCCTTTATCAACCTTCTAGAGTGCAAGCTAAAGCTTCTGTTTTTAAAAAACAAAACACGGCCGGCCATATTGCGTCATGACGTAATTTCTTCGAAACACAAATGTCACTTTGACAGACATGGAAACAAGATTGAAAAAGGAGTGAATCAAAACATGACACATACAATAAGAGAAGGATATTCTGGACCCTTAATACAAATTCTAGGAAAGCGGTAACAAAAATATTTCTTTATACTTTTTCCTCTTTCAATACCTACGTATATTTTGGTGATCTTGTTTCAAGGTTAAATGTCCAAAGACATTAGAGGTCGTAGTCGATTTATGATTTTAGAAGTCATGTGCATGACTGTGCATAAGCGTTCAGATCCTTCCAGATGTCTGACAGAGTACCTTTTTCATTTTGTTGGTTTTCATAGCACATTAGACTATAAAATTGTATGGTCTAAGGAGAAAGCAAGAAAATATTGTCTTGATAAGCGATAGGGAACAGAAAGAGACAGTCCTTTGCTACTTATTGAGTATTATAGCAGTTCAGATCTGGAACGAAAAGTATCGCAACATAAGTGTTACTAATTGTCAATTTCAATCACACTAATAACAAAAAGGCGAAAGTTTGTGAGTGTGTGTGTTTGTAACTCTTTCACGCAAAAACTGCTATAGGGATTTTGATGAAACTTTACAACAATATAGCTTATACATCAGAATAACGTATAGGCACGGGGTCTCATCTCCAACAAAGAAAATTTAGTTTAAATAAATCTCAATAGATGGCGTAATATTCATCGATTTCTTATTGAAGTTTAAGTAATATTAATACTTTGTAAATGGTTATAGTAAAAACTTTATTTTCTTGTTTAATAAAGTGCCTTAAGCATAAAATTGTGGAATAATTGGCTTGGAATTCAAATTTAGACGATTATTGGAAAGAAACCTTATACATCTATATTTCTTGTACCAATAGATGGCACGGTTTGAAGTTTTAGAGTTTATCCGTTCGCCGCTTTATAATTTGAATAGTGACATATTTTGATACAGTAAAACTGCTATGAAGAGCCAAAAACACTATAAAATAATTCCTCAATGTGTGAGAAAATATTGGTAAGACTTTAGGTAAATTCATTCAGCTTGCAAACCGTCACTGCTAACACTATTAGCGAGGTGTACAGGACGGGCCCGAACGAAGAATAAAAGTTACTTGTGCCAGACGAAAACCCGTAGTTACGGCGGTACCGTTTCTTTGTATGGGATGAGACATCTGTACGCTAGTATTATATTATCTGTGGTATAGGCTATAATTTAGTATGAGGGGAAGTACTAATAACACGCGGCCGAAGCCGCTGGCGGAAGCTAGTAGTCTACAACATCAGTCGACGTCGATGATTTCTTTCCAGAAACCGTTTGTTAAATTGGATACCATCAGTCGTTATCGATATTTTAAAATAGCAACTTAAAATTATAATTAATAATTCTTCAATGGTTGGACATTATTTTTAACCGTCTTCAAAAAGAAGGAGGTTATCAATTCTGATGTTTGTATTTTTTTTTTAATGTATGTTCGAGCATAACTCCGTCATAAAATATATAGACGGATTTGCAAAATTCTTTTTTTGTTCGAAAGTGGTTTATTCCGAAATGGTCCCATTTAAATTACATAGTGATTTGATGATGAGTTTCGGAGACAGACAACGGAACTCTTCAAAAAATGACAGCAAATCAACCGCGATTGCTGCGACCGTATGTCTATGTATTGTTATCACAATATAATGGGGAACAATAACTAAAAAGGAAAAAATAAAAACTTTTACAAAAAAATTGAGCCCACTTCCAAAAAAAGTGCAAAATAACTTTAATTTCGGAAGTCGGTGTCAAAAAACACAGACGAAAAAAAACCCAGAAAAACCGTTTTTTTGTTAAAAAAAAAGTCTTTTGTTGAAATAAAATTCAAGAATAAGAAATTGATTTTGTCACTAGCTTCTGCCGGCGGCTTCGCCCGGAATTAGTACTTGCGCCATTATAAACTAAAGCATTTGTGCCATTCTAGACTATAATCTATATCTGTGCCAAATTTCATCCAGATCCGTTCAGCTTTTCTGGCCTGATTGAGTAACAAACATCCAGCCATCCATCATCATCACCACCCTTTTAATGTCCCCACTGCTGGGGCACAAGTCTTCTCTCTGTGAGAGGATGTGGGCCGTAATCCACCACACGGGCCCAATGCGGGTTGGTGGATGTCACATGTCTTCGAATTTTTGGTTCTAGGACAGGCCGGTTTCCTCACGATGTTTTCCTTCACCGTTTTGAGAGCAGTGGTGATGAAATAATTTACACAAAGTAAAGCGCCTGCCTGGGTTTGTACTCACGACCTACAACTTGTAAGTCGCGGCTGTTTCCACTGGGCCACCACTGCTCCAGCCATTCAATCTTTCGCATTTACATAAATAATATTAGCAGGATCAAGCAGAGGTACCTAATAACAAAACTTCAAATTAAAAAAAAAAAAACCCAAGAATAGTAAATTTACTTGTTAAAGGTTTCGGATATTTATATAGGTTATATGACCCTTTTCACCTTCGATAGATCCGTATGAAAGTCTAGCTGTTACCTAACCTTTTCCTTTTCCAATACGTTATATTATGTCTGAGTAATCTAAATTCAAGGCGAAATAGTAAATTATACCAGTCTGGGAAATACCTAAATTAATTTCAATGTCAAAGCATGCAGATTATTTCAAAGGAAATCCTCGTGAATTTTTCGATCAAAATGTTAATAGGTTTCTATGACATAATGTTATAACAGCTTCTGTGTTTTTTTATTGTCTATAATAAAAAAATTGGTAGTAATAATATTTGAATTCGCAATGAAAATTATGCTACCGGATGTTGCGACTTAATGGGTAAATTTTTTTTACAAAAATAAACAACCGACTTTTAAATAAAAACACCAAAAAAAAAAAAACTCAAAATAACTTTCATTTCGAAAGTCGGTTTTTCTGCTTTTGTTTCGTTTTTTGACGCCGACCCGAATTGGAGTTTCAATAATATTACGTACATATGTGTCAAATTTATAACCTTTTTTTTAAAGTAGTTTATAAAGTCGATTAAAAATAAAGCCGATGTTTCATTGCTGGATATGGCTACGTTACGCACTAGTGTTTAGGAATCAAGAAGTTCTTTATAATTTTTTAACTTTTTAGAAGTCTGTCAACAATAATAATAATTTACTAATAAAAAGTCAATAATAATAATAATTTACTTATCTTTGTTTTTTTTTAAATCCTGTTCGTATCTTTTTTACAAATGGTCAATTTAACATTTAACATGAACGCTCGAGTCAGTTTCAATTATAGCTATACAATAATTAAATATCTGAGACTTATTATTATTTTATTAGAATTAATAATTGACACCAGTGCAGGAAGATGGTTATTAGGTACAACTTCTATCAATCGACTTTATTAATTTCTACAAAGCGCTCGCTTCCTGAGAATAAAACGTGTTATTTATCATATTAAATTGACATATTAATTTTATATAAATAAAGATGAATTTAATCTTTTAACTACCTATTTCATAATTGCTCGTTATTGTTCCTATGAACAAATAAACTTTTGTAAACTTTTTTTCAGACTAGCAACTTTTTCGCCACAAAAAGTCGCTGACACGGTCACCCGTTCTACTATTTTGATTTATTTTGTTGGAATGTTATCTACAGTCTATTAATCAAACTAGGTAAGTGTGTTATTAAAAATAAATCATAAATATTGGTTTGATTCAAGGTGAATAGTAGTAAATTAATACTAGTAGACATAAATACTGCAATATTTCATTTGCAAATTGAGTCTGATTGTAGGTACCTACTAATAGGCAGGTATGTAAAACACAATTGAAAGTAATTCAATAGCAAAAATCTTTAATGAACTCCAATCAGAGAGAAACTCCGCTTACCATCAGGTCAGATAGTGGTTAAACGCGAGCCTATCAGTGATAAAAAATAAACATTTTGTAGCTACAATAAAATTATTTTGTATTTTTATAAAGATAATATCATTATTCGGAAAAGTTGTACAAAAGTTGTTGTCCATCTGAACTAAGCTTTAACAATGCGATGATTTAATCGAATCTTGGTGATACTTTATTATCATTACATTGACTAGTAATTAAATAGCTAACATGCACATGATACTATAAATTGTATGACTTACAAGTTTAATTCTGACATCATTTAAGTAGAATTTGTAGCTGTTTACGGAAACACCGCTAGTAAAAATTTATAAAACATTGTTTTGGATCACCACGTCCAACCCAGCTTGTTGAAAATCCATAATATGTACTAAAAGTTTATACTTATATTGTATGCAGTTTGAAAGCTCCCGTTACAATAAGTAACTATTCCTATTCCAAACCTGAAGATTAATTGACATACCTGCCATGTACCTACCTACTTACTGTCCTTTTGTTTAGGATGGAAAATCATCAAATAACTTCTCCCGCTCTGGGTGGAGCGGGAGGGCGTGTCAGTCTCTTACTGACTAAAACCCACTCGTGTTCCTTCAGATGCCTACGCCACGGCCGAGGTGATTCTTTCAAACACTTGCACGA
Organism: Polia nebulosa; assembly: GCA_951329385.1. NCBI lineage: Eukaryota > Metazoa > Arthropoda > Insecta > Lepidoptera > Noctuidae > Polia > Polia nebulosa. The sequence goes on along the minus strand of OX589588.1, from coordinate 8,188,512 downwards.
CCCTCGCTATTGTACAGCAAATTAGGCGACAGTGTGCCATCTCATCATGAGAAACAATTTCAATTTTAATTGTATTTTTAATCGCATTTTTATTAAATTTAATTTTGAATTGTCTTTTGAATTGTATTTTAAATTGTATTTTGAATTGTATTTTGATTTGTATTTTGAATTGTATTTTGAATTGTATTTTGACTTGTATCATTTATTTTGAATTCTATTTTAATAGTATTTTAAATTGTATTCTTAATTGTATTTTTTAATTGTTTTTTTGATTGTATTTTCGATTGTTATTTTTATTGTAATTTAATTTGTTTTTTCATTAGTATTTCAAATTGTATTTTGTGGTAGTAACATTGCTTTGGCGTTATGCTGTTAAGGTGTTATTTACGTAATTTTTAATAAATAAATAAATAATCAATAAATAAATAAATCTAACTCTATCCTCGACCACACTCGTCTGGCTCCTATTTAGTTCCGCAAGAATCGTCGCTCCGTGAAGCCTGGTCGTGGAAACACAGGGTAGAGCTTAGGACAGAGGAACCGATGAAATGCGAAGGATCCTTATTCATTCAATATTAGATACAGGCTGTAAAAAAACATATCATAAAGCTGTCAACTATACGTAAACTAAACATTTAAAAAAAATGATTTGCGTAAAAGTAATTGCTGAGAAACGACTTTTATTTCTAGGTATGAAAAAAAGCTATTGTTTAATGTGCGTAATGTAACGCGAACCCTGGAAAGTGGAGTTAAGCCCTGCCCTTTCACTCTAAGCCGTGTAAGTACTTGTCGGATACGTTTGATATTCATTGCGTTTTTATAACTTCAAATGCGTAATTTGTTAAGAAAAATCGAAAATTCAGGAAATGTTTTTTTGGAAAAAAGTTTACTAATAACACTTCGAATTATTTTCGTAAAAAAGTAAAAATGAAATTGCGAGTTTGACCTTGAATATCTCCAGAACTAGTGGATTCCCAGGTATGGTCTAGTGATAAAAAATATCCAAATAATGGTTAAAATATGTGGCTTTCGGCTTCGGAAACTGTCTTTTTACACCCGATTTAATATAAGCGTAAGTCAGCGTAGTTTTCTTTTTACGTTCTCCACAGTACTCCCTGCTAGGACACAGAACTCCTCTCTGTAAGAGGGTAAGTGCCATAAGCCACCACGCGGGCCAATGCGGATTTTTGGATGTAAATAACATGCTATCGAAGTTTTTGATTCTAGAGCATCTCAGTTTCCTCACGATTTTTTCCTTCACCGTTTTGAGAGCAGTGGTGATGAAATAATTTACACGAAGTAAAGTGCCTGCCTGGGTTCAAACCCACGCCCTACAACTTACAAGTCGCGGTCATCACTGGGCAACCACTACCTTCACTTCCTTAAGGCGCAGTTATACGACTTTTAATGGTTGTTAATTGAACATCACGCCTAAACGACTAGTCTGGTTTCTTTGAAAAAAAATATATGTTACTCTAGTCAATTTTCGTCGTAATTTGATCTGAGAATATTTGATATTATATTTTTATAACATGGTGTAATTAATTTGTAAAAATATATCTAACGCGGATAAAAAATTGAGAATCACACAAAAACTATAACGCGTATTTTTATGTAACCTTGACCATTTTAAAGATCATTTAATTATTTATAATTTAGTTTCAGTGCTTTATTTTAATACATGTTATTTTATGTGTAATATAGCGCTCCTTGATGGGCGAGTCCTATTACTGGGTGGACGTACGACGCGTTACGTGAGCTCAGCACAGAACACGCAAGCTAGCTCAAGGTCATTGGCAGTTTATAGCGCCTTAAATATTATTTCTTCTGCCAGCGGTTTCGCCCGCACGGGATAAGTTCTTTACCCATTATAAATTATAGCCTATGTGCTATTCCAGACAATTATCTACATCTGCGCCATATTTCATCCAGATCCGTCCACCCGTTCTGGCGTGATTGAGTATCAGACACCAACCATCCAAAGTTTCGTATTTATAATATTTGTAGCAAGTAGGATACAGTATGATTACTTTGTCTACCAGATAATCTTTATCTTTTATCCGTTCATCCGTTCTTTTTTTTTTAATAAATAAATAACGTTGAACACTAGGAATTACTTCTGTATTGTGGGTGCGTTCAGAAACATTTAAACTCACATACACAAGACACCCAGACCCGGAACAATTATCTGTAGGCCATACAAATATTTGTTCCGTGCGGGGATCGAACTCGAGACACGCAGCGCAGCAGCCGAACGCTCAACCACTGCGCCAATTGTGCCGTTCTGGCATGATTGATAGAGTATCTGACAAACTTTCGCATTTATAATATTAGTAGGATTCCAAAGAAAACCACTATTAAAATCACTAGCACAATAAATATAGGGATCTGTGCTACCCACGCTTAAACACCGACCTACATGAGCATCCTCAAAGAAGTCAAAGTTCGCTTCACAACCTTCGAGGTCCCCGAGGTACCAATCAACTATCTAACTAACTGGCATGCGAAATAAATTACATGCATTCAACATTGTTAATAAATTTACCCATGGGCGTAACTACGAATATGTTTACGAGCCATATTAGATACATAAATATGTTATGTATGTAATATATCAGTTAATTATGTTAGTTGCATTTGCATACGGTGTATGATAAGTTCCTAGCTGTGTATCTGTTAGAATGTTTTTGCTGTTACATGTAGGACACGAACAGATGCTCTATAGCTAGTGAGGACACAAAGTGACATTTTCTCAGCGATAACGATTTTTGAAAAGTCAGAATAGAAGACTGAAAAAAAAAGGAAAAACGTGACATTTCACTGACGCATGTGAGTCCCATACATTTAGGATATTTTTGACAATCGCTACCGCTGTTTGCTAGTGTCAAAGCTAAAGCCTTTTTTAAGGTTCTGTACCCGAAAGGTAACCAACGGGACCCTAGGTCAGCGGGTTGTATCTCACGATCCATAATAGCTACACAGTAGAAATTTACACAGAATGTGTAGGTATTTCAACTGTCTATCTATTACGGATCATGAGATACAGTCCAAAAAAAAGTGGTTTTTTTTTTTCAGTTTATGGTACGGAACTCTTTTTTGAATGGTTGGAAATCATCCAATGACTTCTCCCGCTCTGGGTGGAGCTAGGGTAGGGCGTATCAGACTTTTACTGACTAAAACCCACCCTTGTACTTTCAGTTGCCTGTGCCAAGGGCCGCGATAACTCTGTTTCAAATTATTTATCTGCAACCAGCAGTACTCTGTGATATGATTGCCACATTCGTTAGTCAATAGTCCCCAGTTTGATCCCTAGGTTAACAAACTGCAAAAGATTTTTTTCCATTTGGAAATTGTAATAAGTTGCCTAGTCTAGATTTTTACTATTTAAAGTAAGAAGCTCGCCCCTATATCATAAAACTTAACCATTATAACTCTAACTAATATTATAAGCACAAAAGTAAGTTTTTTTTGTTCGCTTGTTACTTTAAACGGATACGCGTACACTCCTAAACCAATGAACCTATCATCATGAAATTTTGCGTAATATTCTAATAATTTTACTCCCGTGCGAACCCGGGGCGGGTAAGTAAATAAGTTATCCTCCTATCTTTGGGTTCAAATATGGCAAACAGGTCTGATGCTCTCCCATCAATCTGTATATAGTAAATTCAAAGTCCTGACTGACTGACTGACTGACTGATATATCAACGCACAGCTTAAACCGCTGGTCCTAGAGACTTGAAATTGGAAGGATGTGGTCTTTGGAATGAGTAAGTATTCTCTAAGAAATCGTTTTTCGAATTTCAACCCTTAAGGGGGTGAAAAAGGGGTTATAACGGGAGAAGTACTAATTCCACGCTGGCGAAGCCGCTGGTAGGAGCTAGTTAATTATATAGGTACTTATTACATTCTCATTTACATGCGCCATTAAAATATGTCGGCGGTTATTCCCGCGTGTTTAAAAAGTTAATTATAGGCAAAGGTATGTCGTTGCGTGGACCGGAACTGTCAATATTTATGTTTTTAAAAATAGTACGTCTTTGGCATTACACCTGGTCGGTTGCGCTTAGTTTCTCCGCCTGAAAAAAAATTAATATGAAATAAAAAAATGCTTTGCTGTTTAGTTAAAATTATGTAGATTTGGCTTTTCAAGCGCCAATGTAAGGATCAAAAACACTTTTTTAATTTAAAAAAATATTCTAAGCACACTTCTTTAATGAGTTTTCTGTGTGGTCTAAACTCAGTATCGAGTTGTATAGACCACCCGTAAATGTTATAGGCTAAGCTGGTTTCATACCAACCTGGTTCTACCAGGTGTTCGCTACAGCATCCACCTGTGGACTTACTAATAAGATTATAACGCACACATTTTGAGCCTATTAAGAGAGGAATAATATTAACTTGGCAAAAGTAAAGATGGAAGAACTTTGTCGCCATAGTTATTTTAGTTGAATTCAGCTTTTTGTAGAATAGTTAGAAGATAAAGATTATTTGGTAGACAAAGTAACAATAATACTACTATATCCTACTTTCTACAAATGTTATAAATGCGAAAGTTTTTGGTGTTTGTAACTCAATCACACCAGAATGGCTGAATGGAACTGGAAGAAATTTGGTACAGAGATAGATTATAGTCTGGAGTAGCACGTAGGTGTCGTTCTCTTGTTCAATAACTAAACTAAAGTTAGAGAAGCGCTATCTTTTACTAAAAGGCAGTGCGAGAAAAGGATGGATAAAGCTATGAACTAAGTTAGAGATGTCAAACTAGTTTATGCTTTGCGTTTTACCGTGTTTTTAGTCGGCATGTTTTTACGTGTACCCTTAATTTGTATGCAAATTTTAGTTCAACTAAATTTGACAGCTCTAATTTACGTCTGTCTCTTTCTTGTTTTAATAGAGAGAAAAAGATAGCAATAGCCTAAATTAAGTTTGGTTTGTGCACAACAGAAGCGGCACCATAGGCTAATTTATAGTGGGGGAAGTATTATTACACGCGGGAGAAGCCACTGGAAGAAGTTAATCTATATTAAATCTTCGGCAAAAAATTAATGCAAGGCTTTATAAAATGTTAAATCATGAAGAATAAGTAATATTATGAAAATATCATTTGAAAAGTTCACACGATATAGGTAATTTATTAAAAAATTATAAAGACTTAATATGCTAGCTGTAATGTAACTTTTTTTGCAGAGCAGTTGGTATGAGTAAAAATAATCACGACTCAATCAAAGCATAAATTATTTGCCTTTTGTTTCCTACAGTTTATTTATTAAAAAAAAAATCTGTTTTCGATATTGCTAGTGCAAATAGGTACTGAACATGAAAATAAACAGAATCTTAAATAGAAAATACAAAAAATCAATCAATCTGCCTTTTCCCAACTATCTTGGGGTCGGCTGCCAGTCTTACCGGATGCAGCTGAATACCAGTATTTTACATGGAGCGACTGCCTATCTGACCTCCACAACCCAGTAATTGGGTAATACGATACCCCTTGGTAAGACTGGTTGTCAGACTTTCGGGCTTCTGACGATCCGTAACGACTGTCAAATATCCACGATTGACAGCCGGGACCAACGGCTTAACGTGCTTTCCGAGACACGGAGAAATCTCGTTATGTAAAGATGGTCACCCATCCACGGACCAACACCAAGCGTAGCTTAACCTAATGGATCGACCCGTGCGGCTGTTATTACTTTAGCCACGAGCTCCTCCTTAAATAGAAAATACAATCTCCAACAAAATACGCAACTCACATAGCAAACCACCAACCAAATCTTTTCACACATCTACATTATTAAAATTTAATAATTTAAAAGCTTATTTGCATAGATAAAATAATACAAAGGAAAATTGCTTATTCTGTGCATCGTACCCACTGACCTCTGGCGGTAATTTCGCAAACCCATGGCCGGGCATGGTCCCATGATGGTGTGGTAACCCTTTGCACGATGGTTGTGAAATTTTTGTCACTTTGCCATGCCGGGATAATGGTACATGCTTGTGCTAAGCAGATAGATAATAAACTGTGGGATTATTATTTGTTAACATTTGAGAATGTTGTCGTGAAAAGGATCTGTTGTTACGCAATTTTAAGACCTTTTATGATGAATATTCACGAAAGGCACTTAAAGAAGAAAATTCTTAGTTCAATTTCCATTTTATGCAATCATTATTTTACTCCTCTTTGCTAATAAGAACTCAACATTATACGGACTTTTTTGTCATTCGTCATAATATTGCCAATTTACAAAAATAATACAAATTAATTATATTTGATGTTGTCAACACCAAACTGTTTCCTAATCTAAAATCACAAACGTCACTAAATTAAACTTTTTTTTTTTAATAAACCCATATTTTCCTACAAGACTGCTCCATACTTTTAATCAGAAGTTACTCCAGACTTTCAAGGTTATCAGAGCTAATTAAACTTCACTTAGCAACAGCATTAAGTTGCATTAGTGCATGTTAGTACATGTTAAGCAGCTCTATCACTGTACCGTCAGCTAATAGATTACTAATATTATTTACACCGACTTTAAAAACGGCCATACAGAAAGTATAACTGTGCTAAATTAAAAAAGTTAAAAACATGTCCAATAGAAGTCATCATCATCATCATTTCAGCCGAAAGACGTCCACTGCTGGACATAAGCCTCCCCCAAGTATCGCCACAACGACCGGACTTGTGCGTTTCGCATCTATCGAATTCCCGCGACCCATATATTTTTTTTTTGGGGTGGGAAATCATCCTATGACTTCTCCCGCTCTGGGCGGAGCAGGAGGGCGTGTCAGACTTTTACTAACTAAAACCCACCCCTGTTCCTTCCTTAACGCGCGGTAACTCTATTGCGAATTTATCCGCGACCCCTTGGCATGCAGACATCGGCCATAATGGGCCCCGTCAGTGGTGGCTGACATACATCACTTTGAGGCGAACGTAGAACACTTCGCACCGTTGACTCTCGGGACTGGTGCTGATCGGACGGCGAGCTACCCATTACTCGCCGTCTGCAGGCCCACGTTTACGATGGCTGGAGATCGTCTCGCTAGCCCCGACGCCCAGGGCGTCTCCGGCGGCGGCTGCGACTGCTTCGCCCAAGCGGGGCAGATCTCCACCGTATGCTCTACCGTGTCCTCTGGGTGATCCGCACAATTGTCACACCCGGGTGTTTCCTCCCGCCTTATCCGACACAGGAACCTCCCGAAACAACCGTGCCCGGTGAGGATCTGTGTCAGGTGGAAGGTGAGGACGCCATGGCGCCTCTCCAGCCACTCCTCAAAAAGGGACCCTACCGCCGCAATGGTGGCGTGCCCAGCGCTGGGTAGCGACAGTCGCTCTCTCTATATCGCCATGAGATCCTGCCGGAGCTCCGTCCGCCGAGCTGTGAGGTGTCGCGGCAGTGGAGTTTCGTTTCGCTACTCCCAGAGGAGTGCGAGGACCTTGACCTCCAGATCCCATGGCGACAGTCCGGCTAGGAGGCTCGCCGCCTCATCGGAGACCGTGAGGTATCCCCGGACCTGCCGGATGGCCATGATCCCTCTGGGACGCGCTCAAGCGGCGAGCTGGTCGCCGCCTCAAGGAGCGCGCCTACACCGTTGCCCCGTAAAGTGCCATGGACCGCACGATCCCCGCGTAGAGTCTACGGCAGGAGGCATTTGGACCCCCCAGATTGGGCAGGAGCCGCTTCAAAGCAGCCCCGGCCCGCTCCAATCTGACAGAAAGAGCAGAAAAATCCCCTGATTTAATAAATAAAAAGCTATTTACTTTTACACAATTTAAAACTGCACGCGTGACCTTGCCAAATTTACATCAACGACATCGGATGTCCGAAGTTGCAAAATTCCAATGCGCACACGCGCTATATTGCCAAATTTGTAGTTCACACAACATAGCTTGTGAGAACAAAAGAGGTTTTTATTATTATTATTTATTTGTGATATTGTTGGCCACACGGGATTTTCCATTAGAAATCCCGGAAAGATCCATATTAATATCAACATTTCGATGTGGAGTTGCCCAAGCGTGTAAATAGCTGTGGTTCTCTGCAGGATGGAGGACAGTGTTACGGCCAAACACTTGGATTGAATGCTGGCCCAAAATTGCCTATATTTGTCTGTTTAACTTCAAGTTAGGAGTGGTTGGCAGTAGACGGTGCATGTGGCCCAACTCTAAGCTAGTAAGAACAAGCGGTACCTGACTTTTCCTTTGGCAGCCTCGCAGAATTCCGACGAGTGGCCAGTCGATTCTCTTCACACCAACACTCCTGGTTATTCTTGTTCACTAGTTACACGGACGCGGTAAATATGGTTTATTTATTATTCCCGGAGAATCCCCAACGTTTACGGGATATTACTCGGGATTTTAGTGTATTTGCGGGGACGATGTTAATAAGACATTAATTTAGTCTGCGGTGAGATGCGCTCGGCTTCGCAGCGGAAGGCGCACTGATTGCCTATGGTTCCCGTAAAGCCGGCTACACACTTGCCTCACATGCTAAAGCAAGACACACACGCCGTGATACCACACCCCATCCAACTTGCAGAGTGGCGGCAACTCGCCACACCATGCTCCCCGCCTTGAAAGGTCCAGGAGCTTTCAAAAGCTGCTAATCTATGCGGCGCGAGTGAGGTTCAAGAAGCGGTGATCATATGTAAGCATTTACTTGTTGAAGAGCTTTGAGGGAAATCCAAGCAGCAGTCCGAAACACCATCGCATTGATATAATGCTCGGGAAAAATAATTATCAGTGTCCTGAGAATGAATTGCGGTTCGACTTGACTATGGTAAGTCGAATAAACTAAATTACAACTATGTAATGGCGTACCATTGGAACGTATACTATGAACCCTAAACTAAATTAAACTAAATTACGTAGTAATAATAATCTATTGAGTTGGCAAAGGATACAACTTAGTGACAGGACGTTTATACGTGCCTGACGCGGTTTGAATGTTTTTAACAGAACCATGACTATGTAGTCTGTTTGTAAATTTAAGAATGTACATAAATACACGTAACAGTTTACTCCATGAGCAAACACGGTCAGCTATAGTATCTAAAATACGCGGTTCAGTATTCGAAGTTCCTACAAGAAAAACCTTTGATTTAAACTCCAGCAATGTTTCACATTGAGCAGGAGAGAACTTTAAAGGCCACTCGCTCATGGGCTGATGGAGCCATGTGGGGCCGTTCCACCACAACGAGTGTCTTATTAAATCCGACGGCAGCATGCCGCGAGACAGACAATCGCTAGGATTCTCTTTCCCGGACACGTGACAGAAACAAGCGGCAGGTAAGTTTTCCTGTATTTGAGCAATGCGGTTGCTGACAATAATAGACCATCTATGGGGAGATGAGTGGATCCACGAGAGAGCTATGGTGGAGTCCGAGAAAGCGTGGACACCTGCAATAGGTACACGAGCGGAAAGTTTTTCCTTGACTACGCGAACAAGTTTAGACAGAAGTAAAGCGGCGACAAGTTCTAATCGAGCTAGCGTTGTTATTTTAGCGGGGGAGACTTTGGACTTTGCACATAAGAGTCGGACAGTGATATCACCTGTAGGGTTGGTAATGTGTAAATAAATACAACAGCCATAACCAGTAAAGCTGGCGTCGCAAAAGGCTACGATGTTCACTACAGCTTCTCTAAAGACGCCAATGTGGCGAGGAACCTTTAGAGAAGAGAGTGAAGGAAAATCGCGCGTAAAAGCGGCAAACCGATTTGTGATGGATTCCGGAGGAACCTCATCCCATCCTACTTTAGCTAACCAAAGTTCCTTAATTAATACCTTCGCGTACAGCACAACGGGTCCTACAAGGCCAAGTACGTCGAACAAGCGGGCAACTAGCGATAGAATCGCGCGCTTCGTGCATTTATCATCCACGGCGATTGTTGTCAAAGAAAAATAATCATCAGCGGGTTCCCAGGTTAATCCAAGGATTTTGAAATTATGGACATCATTATCCATGCCAGAAAAATTAACTGGTAAGCGGTGAGACTCTGGGAGAATCTCTAATAAAGCGGGTGAATTGGTAGCCCATTTGACTAAGTCAAAGGAACCTACCTTCATTAAATCAATTAAATCGCGGGATAGACGCATAGCTGTCTGTTCGTCCGAAACAGAGTAGACGTAGTCGTCCATGTTAAACTGAGTTTCTACCAATTTAGAAGCCTCAGGAAAGCGGTCGCTTTGCTCACACGCCAAGTTACGCAGTGTGCGCATCGCTAAATAAGGACTAGGCTTTAGTCCAAAGGGAACGCGGTTAAAATGAAAGGTGCGAATAGGCTCACCTTTGCTAAAACGATACAAGATTCGTAAATATTTGCGGTGGTGCTCTTTTACACCGATACGTAAGAACATTTGTTTTATATCCGCTGTCATCGCGACAGGGAATGTACGAAAATCAAGTAATAACAAAAACAAGTCTGCTTGCAAATTAGCTCCGATATGCAAAATGTCATTGAGCGACAACCTCGAGTGAGTTATATAATCCGCGATAGTTTTATTATAATTCTCGCGGAGGGTCATTAACGTAAACTTACGCTCGAGCGCAAGTAAGCGCCGATGGGCGTAACCGTGCGAGCTACCTAGCCCGCCGGGTGAGCGCGCAAAAGGTAGATCGACAAAGTATCTGCCGTCTTCAAATAAGACTAAAGAATTAAAATTATTTTCACACTCTAATTCGTGCGGACTAATAAAACGTTGAGATGGAATTTCCTCTAGCTCAAAAAACTTATGTAAATTTGACTCGACTTCAATGTCGGCCTGCGCGGTAAACGAAGATGCAATGTGTGTCACATCACTACTACAACAATCAATATCACCCATAAGTACATAACCGAAGCTAGTCAGTATAGCAGGGGGGGCGCGGGTGCCTGAGTCGACCCTGTCTCCCAGGTAAATAAAGGGGAACAATTGTGCTCCAAGCACGACGTCTACCGCGCCCGGCACGTTCCAGGTGGGATCAGCAAGCGGCAAGTTATTTAAGTATGACATGTTATCATTGTTATTTAATCTTATAAATTTCGCGGGAGGTCTATCTGTAATACAATCAACAACTAACGCTTGTATCGAAAACTTCGTATGAGGATCAAACCGAGATTCTATGTTGAGATGAATAAAACCGTGTACTGGTTTCGATGTCATTCCAACACCTTGTAAAGATGAATTGCCTAATTTAATTATGGGTAAATTCAAACGTTTACAACAGTCCACAGTAATTAAATTATTTTGCGATCCGTTATCTAGTAGGCACCGAACCACCTCCTTATCCCTGATGTCGCTATAGTATGCAAATAACTGCGCGGTCGCTAGCAAAATAGTTGACCCAGTTTTAACAGCTGTAGTGAGCGAAACAGATGTATCCTTAGTAGGCACTTGTGGCTCGGGCGATAATAACTCATCTTTTTCTCGGAAATGTAGGAGAGAATGATGGGTATTTTTACAAATTTTGCAAACGTTTCGTGACTTACATTTAACCAAAGAATGGGACAAACTTAAACAGTTTATACAGCCACGTTCAGCTTTAATAAATTCAAAACGTGCAAGCGGTGTTCTAATATTTTTAAACTGCGGGCAAACGAACAGCTGATGTTGTACGTCATCCTTATCGCATAGCGTACATTTGCTATTTATTACGTGAGACGAACGATTTAGCGGTGTTATTTTTTGTTTGATGATTAGCTGAACTAGACGTAGCGCGCGGTTCCGTCTGTAAATTATTACCGTATGAGCGTTGTAGTACTTTAACATATCCTTGCATGAATGTTATAAACTCCGCATAGGAAGGTAATTCTTTTTCACTCACACGGGATTCAAACTGTAAGACAGTTTGCGCGTCAACCTTTCTTAAACCACAGTGTAATAAAACAAAATCCAGTAAGTCTGGAATGTCTAACTGCTTCAAGGCTGCGACGGACGCTGAATATCGTTCCACAAAAGTATTGAGGCTCGCGGCATTTCCGGCGCATTGTTTAATGTCCAGTATATTATTGAGATAATGAATCCCTAAACTACGCTTATCTTGATACCTTTTAACGAGACTGTTCCACATAACGTTGTATGTATCACCTGTAGGAACAATGCCTGCGGTTAGTTTTAAGGCATCATGAGTCAATTTACTGATCAAGTACTGGACACGCTGCGAGTCAACCAGATCGGTATTTAAATGAACATTGCTGCGAAACATTTCGTAAAATATGGGCCAGTTTTCCGCTTTACCGTCAAACGATGGCAAATCTATGGGCGGTAATTTTATCCGAGTACCCCCTTTGTGTTCCGATGTTTCGTTTTTCGAAAGTATGAGATTACGTTTATATTTAATATTAGAATATAAGTCTTCAATAGAATATAGACTCGAATAGTCTGGTGCGGTTTGGTCAATTTCGAATTGCAATTCATTCATTTGTTCTACTATTTCCTCAAATTTGTTGTATTGCTCAGTAATTGTTTCTGACTGCGCTAAGAATGTCTCATTTGAACGTGAATCAAAGTTCGAGATGTTTCTGAAATCATTATATATGCGATTAACTCGCTCGAAAATCATTTGTTTTTTAGCGGTAAGCTGAGCCAATTTAGCTTCTTGCTTGCGGGACGCCATTTTGGGGCACTAATAAAGTTATGTGCCTACTGTAATGACTTGTTCTTAATTTGTACTGAATTTTACTGATGCCTATCCAGGCTCGAAAGGACCATCTAATGGAGTTGCCCAAGCGTGTAAATAGCTGTGGTTCTCTCCAGGATGGAGGACAGTGTTACGGCCAAACACTTGGATTGAATGCTGGCCCAAAATTGCCTATATTTGTCTGTATAACTTCAAGTTAGGAGTGGTTGGCAATAGACGGCGCATGTGGCCCAACTCTAAGCTAGTAAGAACAAGCGGTACCTGACTTTTCCTTTGGCAGCCTCGCAGAATTCCGACGAGTGGCCAGTCGATTCTCTTCACACCAACACTCCTGGTTATTCTTGTTCACTAGTTACACGGACCCGGTAAATATGGGTTATTTATTATTCCCGGAGAATCCCCAACGTTTACGGGATATTACTCGGGATTTTAGTGTATTTGCGGGGACGATGTTAATAAGACATTAATTTAGTCTGCGGTGAGATGCGCTCGGCTTCGCAGCGGAAGGCGCACTGATTGCCTATGGTTCCCGTAAAGCCGGCTACACACTTGCCTCACATGCTAAAGCAAGACACACACGCCGTGATACCACACCCCATCCAACTTGCAGAGTGGCGGCAACTCGCCACACCACGATGCAAGTATATAAATAACTCTACCTAATGCCGACCTCTGGTTACACAGCGAGTATAACGTCCTTGCTTCTACCAGCGGCTTCGTCCACGTGAAAATCGAAAATCATCCCAAGGAAACATGTTCCTGGGAAAAAATAATCCTACGTGCTATTCCAGACTATAATCTATCTCTGTGCCAAATTTCATCCAAATCAGTTCAGCTATTCTAGCGTGATTGAGTTACAAACATCAAACCAAACTTTCGCATTTAAAGTATATTAGTAAGATTATGTAGTCTTTCAGAAACTTGGGTTCAGATTATTCAGGCATAGGAAAAACTGGCGTTCTGACTTGAATCTTATCATGACAGTTTGGTCAAGAGGTCTAGGCAGGCTGGGCAGAGTAGGTAGATACCTATGGTGTTTAATCGATGATCTTCTATAATTGATCTGTGTTTAAAAGTTGTTTAAATATATAATAACCACGAGATTCTGCAAATAAATACGATAAAAGTGAAGCTATAAGGACAATAACGAAGTGAAAGCGTTATCCAAAACATTAGTGACGTAATACAGTTAAAAACTTAAAATTAATGTTACTGCGTACAAAAATTCAAGTGACAACAACATTCTACAGTGCTGATCAAAAACCCCTAATTCTAACAGTGAATCATAAAAACTATTCGCCGTCAAAACTAACACAGTGAACCAAAACAGTGAAAACCATAAATAAAGTGATAAAACTTTTGTGCAAAAGTCGGTGAAATGACAGTTATATGAGTCAACGGCTTTTAATTTGAAAAAATAAGAATTGGCGGCTGCAAGATAAGACCGCCAATTTCACCTTGTTGACTAATGTTCACATAGCGAGAACTGTGGCCGATGTGGATCTGTTAACAGCTTGTCTCGAGTTCGAATCCAGCCAAGTGTTTCTCTTTTTGAATATTCATAATTTCTCATCTACTAAAATATTAGGATGGCAAGCAAAAATAACCGTGCCAATTGCATGAGAACGGGCAATAAATCTAAGTGTTTGACAAATAGTCCTACAACGACAAATTTTAATGTAACATATGCTGATAATATAACGTTGAGAAATAAATCTAAGCAAATTACTTCTAAAAATGATTCATTGGAGGTAGCTGCCGAATTAACAGAAAAAGATGAGTACGCATCATTTACTTCGACACCCTCAATTAATGATCTTAACCAAAGCTATCCTGACTTGTACTTTAAATCTAATGACGATGTAATAGAACTTAAAAATAAAATACGGCAACTTGAGGAAAAGTTGGCAAGCGCAGAAACAGAAATAGAGAACTTACTATTAGAAAATAGTTCTCAATTCAAACAAATCACTGACTACAAACTAAAAATTGACAAATTGACACACATATGTACAAGCACAAAACAAAAGACATCCTCGGCCAAAATAAAGCGTAACAATCTTATTAGAACAAGGTTAAACTTTAAATATGGTCAACAAAGTCCTGATGAAGAAACCGAAAACATAATGCCATCATTAGTCTCAAACACGATTGAAGAGGATCCTGATGTTGTCTACTATGAACTACCATCCCAAGTAACCACAGAGCACTTCTGCACTAGTGTACAAAGAGACACATTAGACACAATATCTCAATACGATTCCAGCTTTAAAGAACATAACTCGTATAAATTATGTATAATTAGTGATAATAATGTCAATAATATACTAGGTATTGCCGAAACGACTTTTCCGAAAGCCAAAATTTGCCACTATTGTATGCCAAAGGCAGGTATTGTGGAACTTTTAGAAACATTAGAAAAAAAACTTGTAAATTACAGTTTATATGACTATTGTATAATTCTCTTAGGTGAAAAAGATTTCTTAGTCTCAAATAAGTATGAGGAATTAGTAAATCACATAAAAAATAAACTTGAGAATATAAGGCATACCAATGTTATTTTGTGTTCTCCTAATTTTAAACTAAAATGGAATGTTAATCTATTTAACACCAGAATAGAAGCTTTCAATCGACTTCTATATCGTAGCAACCAGACTTTTAAATATACTTATACTTTTGATACAAATAAGCATCTGGAATATACACACGAAATGTTTTCCAAATACACGGGCAAAGTAAAAAATAGGGCTGTAATTACTTTTTTCCATGACTTAAAAAATTATATAAAGCTATTCCAATATGCGGATAACAACTGTAATGATTTAAATGTGATACACAGTCATGAACATAGTGAATTAAGTCACTTAAAAGCTGGTACTATACCTTATTACTTTAAAAAAAGGGCTAATAAAGCTGAGACAAACAAATTCGGCGATGAGACTCAGTCAAATTCATCGCTTTCCTTAGTAACTCAGGCGGTGGGGTCTGTACCAACATCGAATTTTTTTCGTCAATCACATTGTATCAAATGACTATAGTAACTTAAACATATTTCATCAGAATGTTTGTGGAATTAATAACAAGAAGACTGAACTAGAAGTGTACGTACAAACTCTAGATAAAAAGCTAGACTATATATGTTTAAGCGAGCATTTCCTGAACGAAAACACAGCAATTTTAATTAATATAGACAACTACAAACTAATGTCATACAATACCAGGAAAATTAAAAAGAGAGGAGGTAGTTTGATCTTAGGTCATGTGGATGGACAAATAGAAAATATTGACGCTATAAATAAGTTATATAGAGTAGAATGTTTTGAAATATGTGGTGTTAAAGACGTTCTCACTGGATTGTATGTTTGCTGTATTTATCGAAATCCTGTAAATAAAAATTTTGATATGTTTTTAGAAAAATTGGAGAGATTACTCGATTACTTATTTAACAGGAAATCTATAATATGTGGAGACTTTAATGTTGACCTACTAGTTGACAGTAAAAAGCGCATGGAATTTCTCAGTTTGCTAAGGTGTTATAATTTCAGGCACCAAATCGATTCTGCTACTTTCATTCGTAATAATTATAATTCGTGTATTGACAATATAATTACCAACTTGCCCGATTCGTGTATTCTTGGATGTGCTGTAGATCACAATGGTTTGGCTGATGGCCATGGAGGTATTTTTGCAGATATTCGCCTGGATAATGTAAACAATTCAACGCGAAATGAGTATCCAATTATTGTCACAAATAAAAGAGTTTTTAATAGTAATAATAGTGCCAAATTTGTTCAGGGTATTAAAGAAAAAGATTGGAGTTGCATGGGTATAAATTCGTTTCTCAAAACATTTCAAAAAGTATTCCAAAACAGCTATAAAAAAAAAGATTATAAAATAAGCCTCAAGAAAAATAGACAGTTAAAGTGGATCACTAAAGGAATTAGAACATCAAGTAAAATGAAACGGTTCTTATGTACACGTAATGGTAACAACCTTGATTCAAGTGTCTTAGTTTATAAAAACAAGTATGTTAGACTGTATAGACAGATTGTGGTAAAGGCTAAAAAACATGCAATAATGGAACAAATAAATAATTCCAATAATCTAAGTAAAGAAGTGTGGAAAGTAGTGAGAAAGTGTACAAATAAGGAGAAACCGATAAAACCGGAAATTCGTCTCAAAGTCAATGACGAAATTGTAGTAGATCCGGTAGCAATAACTGACATTCTAGCAAAACAGTTTAACTACAAATGTATACCTAGAGTAGAAAGAGACCAAAATACAGGATTTTTACAAAAGTATACAATCGAAAAAAATGACGAAATGACAATTGCTTCTGTCACTCCAAATGAGGTATTAACCATAGTCAAAAGTATGGAGAACAAGTATTCTTGTGGTTATGATGAGATCCCAATATCCGTAATTAAGGAACACATCTCCATGCTAGCTGAGCCTCTGTGTGATTTTTATAATAAATGTATTGAGGAATCTATCTTCCCGGACCAGCTTAAAGTAGCCAAAGTAATACCCGTCTACAAAAAAGGTAGTAGAACCGATCCTAAAAACTACAGGCCGATCTCCTTGCTACCGGTACTGTCAAAAATATTTGAAAAGATCATAAAAAAACGACTTTTAGCTCACTTGCGTGTAAATAAAGTGTTAAACCAAAGACAGTTCGGTTATCAAAAAGGTGTTGGCACTTCTGACGCTATATATACTTTACTTGATGACGCAATAGTAAAAATAAATAATAAAATGAAAGTAGCCGGCATTTTTCTTGACTTAAGTTCCGCGTTTGACACTATAGATCACGAATTACTTCTTACTAAGATGACACATTATGGTATAAGAGGTAAAGCCTTGAAATTATTCTCGTCATATCTCAAAAACAGAAAAATGTTCGTAGAAATTGACAAAATACAGAGTGGCTACAAAAAAGTTTATAAATCAGGAACAGTAATGATGACTATGGGTGTCCCGCAAGGATCTATATTGGGACCCGTTTTATTTATCTTATTTATTAATGACTTAATCAATTACATAAAAACAATTCTACCTGACATTGATATAGTTATATTTGCAGATGATACAAATGCCATAGTAGCAGCAAATGATATAGATAAATTAACAGAGACTGTAAATGCAGCATTACAAGCATTTCACGAGTGGTTTACTATGAACAAATTGTTAATCAACACTGCAAAGACTAAAATACTATTATTTCGAACGACAGCCCGTAATAAGGATGATTTAGAGGTTGCTTTGAAAAATGATAAAATTGCTCTCGTCAGGGAGGCTACATTCTTGGGTATACATATAGACGACCAGTTAAATTGGAAAAAGGAAATGGATTCTATAAATGCATCAGTATGTTCCGCATGTTATGCTTTAAGATCACTCAGAACAGAGATTGGCATTAAGCAATTGAAAATGGTATATTTCGCATTGGTAGAATCTAAAATTAGATATAGCATAATGTTTTGGGGAAAAAGTTATGACTACAATATCAAAAGAGCCTTTGTGTTACAAAAACGTGCAATTCGCACATTGGTCCGTATACCGCAAAGAGAGAGTTGCCGTGAATATTTTATAAATCTGAATATACTTACAGTGCCGAGCATTTATGTACTTGTACTTCTAAGTAACATGGCCAAATATATGCATGAATATGAGACAGCAGAAGAACGAGAGATTAGAGAAGGCACACGTAGACAAGACATTATACTTGGCAAGATACAGCCTAATTTGAATATTGTGAGGCACAGTCCCAGATATCAATCGGTTTTGTTATTTAATAAGTTGCCTCTAGATATAAAAAGCGCTATCTACTCAAGCTCTTTTAAAAAGCAACTTAAAATTTTCCTGTTGAATAAGTGTCTTTATACTATGGAAGATCTTTAACAAAATTCCATATATGATGTAATACGCATTATTGTAACATTTAGAGTTTATTTTTTTCCCTTATGTAATTTAATTTAATTTTCTTTTTTTATATCATGTAATTTCAGATACAATTTATTGTTTATGAATAAATGACTTATGACTTATGACTTATGATGGTCTATTGAAGTATTCGATTTAAATAAATCCTAGAAGTCCAGAATCTTAGACTATGAAAGGTTTCCAGAATATTACTTATACTTTAAAATCAAATACCAAGTTTTATAAAACTAACTTATTATGAGTAATGGTAAAGGTGAAGTAAAAAAAACCGGCCCAGTGTGTGTCGGACCTCGCACATTTAAGGTTCCGAACCATATGAGGGACATTAATATTTTGGTATTTGTTAGTAAGTTCAAGTTCAAAATCAAGTTCATAGGTCAAAGGGAAGTTAAAAAATTCTTCAGGACAAAATTTAGTGACAGACGACGGACAGTTTACAGACGGACACGTGAGTGACAGTAATAGGGCTCCGTTTTGACCCTTCGGGTACGGATTCCTAAGAATCCACAAAGGAACATAATTTTCACTCTATACGTTGGACTAGGTTTTAGTTTTCCGAAAAATAAAAATAAGATTGGGGAAACATATTTTTTTGGTGTGGAGTGACTTTAAACTCGACAAACATACTGTTACGAGCTGGGTATGGGATAAATTATTTTACACCAATTAATTAACCAAATATCCTTTATTAACTCAACAACTTATTTACACAAACACTAAATCGCTTATAATAACTATTCTCTTCGTAATTGCTTGTATTCGCTTCCGTTCGCATCCGTAGTCGAAAACAGACTGACTCGCTCGCCGCCCGTCCGGCCTATTTATACAGCCATAGAAGTTTCCAGAACATTGTCGAACTATCCTATAGTGGAATATTCTAGAAACATCCATGAACTTCTACATAGTACCACAATGGAACGTTCTCGAACGCAGTGGAACCTTCTGGAAACTTCGACCACATTCTCGAACGTTCCAGTGTAATACGGTCGACGTAACAATACTTAGGTACTAGATACCTATTCTTTGCAGACGTCTGACCTAAATGCACTAAATTAACACGCCATAAATTATAACAGATGCTAGACATACCGCCCTTTTGTCATGTTTTAAATTGGGTCATAAAATAATTTCAAACACCAAATAAAAATTCAGCATGTAAAAAGTCACGTGTATACAGAAAAAAATTACAGGTAAGATTGATAAATATATGGAACGTTTATAAATTTCATGAACAAAGGGGATAGACTGCTTACATATTACATTTTTACATAAATCACTATAAAATACAAAACATTGTTTCTATTTTCAAACTAGGAATAATTTGAGATTTATCAGGGAAAAGCGTGTAGAATAACTTTTCTCAAAACTTAGCTTACGAGCCTAACTTAGTTTGGCTTAGTTATTATATTCTTGTGTGAGGTACGAATAAAATATTCTTTCTTTCTTTATTTCTTTCTTTCTTTCGCTCTTTCTTTCTTTCTTTCTTTTTTTCTTACTTTCTTTCTTGAAAAATTGCAGTAGTGTTCCAGTGGTAACGACCCAACTTACGAGTTGTAAGTCGTAGGTTCAAACCCAGGCAGGTGCTTTACTATGTGTAATTTATTTCATCACCACTGCTCTCGAAACGGTGAAGGAACACATCGTAAGGATACCCATACGGGTATACGGGTGCGAGACATACGTCCTAGAACCAAAAATTCGAAGACATGTGACATCCACTAAACCGCACTGCGCCCGCGTGGTGAAATTATGTATATTAATTTTTATTTGTAGGTATTTTATATAAAATCTGTCTGTTTATTTTAACTATTTCAGTATATACTTTCGTACCCATTTTAATATTTATTTTATTTTATGCACCGGTCCTATTATCTCTCCACCACCTTTGATTGACTGGTAGAGAATGCCTAAGGCCTCAAAGTCCGCCTTTGTACATTTGTGTTGCATTAACTTTTAATAAATAATTACGTTACATTCCCTCTCCTAGAGAGTAGGCCTGAGTCGCAGCTGTGGGAACATTATAAATACGTTTCATTCCCTCTCCTAGAGAGGAGGCTTGAGTCGCAGCTGTGGGAACATTTTAAATAAGTTCCATTCCCTATCCTAGAGAGGAGGCCTGAGTCGCAGCTGTGGGAACATTATAAATACGGTTCATTCCCTCTCTTAGAGAGGAGGCCTGAGTCGCAGCTGTGGGAACATTATAAATACGTTCCATTCCCTCTCTTTGAGGGGAGGCCTGAGTCGCAGCTGTGGGAACATTATAAATACGGTTCATTCCCTCTCTTAGAGAGGAGGCCTGAGTCGCAGCTGTGGGAACATTATAAATACGTTCCATTCCCTCTCTTTGAGGGGAGGCCTGAGTCGCAGCTGTGGGGACATTATAAATACGTTCCATTCACTCTCTCAGAGAGGAGGCCTGAGTCGCAGCTGTGGGAACATTATAAATACGTTCCATTCCCTCTCTTTGAGGGGAGGCCTGAGTCGCAGCTGTGGGGACATTATAAATACGTTCCATTCCCTCTCTCAGAGAGGAGGGCTGAGTCGCAGCTGTGGGAACATTATAAATACGTTCCATTCCCTCTCTTTGAGGGGAGGCCTGAGTCGCAGCTGTGGGGACATTATAAATACGTTCCATTCCCTCTCTCAGAGAGGAGGCCTGAGTCGCAGCTGTGGGAACATTATAAATACGTTCCATTCCCTCTCTTTGAGGGGAGGCCTGAGTCGCAGCTGTGGGGACATTATAAATACGTTCCATTCCCTCTCTCAGAGAGGAGGCCTGAGTCGCAGCTGTGGGAACATTATAAATACGTTCCATTCCCTCTCTTTGAGGGGAGGCCTGAGTCGCAGCTGTGGGGACATTATAAATACGTTCCATTCCCTCTCTCAGAGAGGAGGCCTGAGTCGCAGCTGTGGGAACATTATAAATACGTTCCATTCCCTCTCTTAGAGAGGAGGCCTGAGTCGCAGCTGTGGGAACATTATAAATACGTTACATTCCTTTTCTTGGAGAGGATGCCTGAGTCGCAGCTGTGGGAACATTATAAATACGTTCCATTCCCTCTCTTAGAGAGGAGGCCTGAGTCGCAGCTGTGGGAACATTATAAATACGTTCCATTCCCTCTCTTTGAGGGAAGGCCTGAGTCGCAGCTGTGGGGACATTATAAATACGTTCCATTCCCTCTCTTTGAGGGGAGGCCTCAGTCGCAGCTGTGGGAACATTATAAATACGTTCCATTCCCTCTCTTTGAGGGGAGGCCTGAGTCGCAGCTGTGGGGACATTATAAATACGTTCCATTCCCTCTCTTAGAGAGGAGGCCTGAGTCGCAGCTGTGGGAACATTATAAATACGTTACATTCCCTCTCTTAGAGAGGAGGCCTGAGTCGCAGCTGTGGGAACATTATAAATACGTTACATTCCCTCTCTTAGAGAGGAGGCCTGAGTCGCAGCTGTGGGAACATTATAAATACGTTCCATTCCCTCTCTTAGAGAGGAGGCCTGAGTCGCAGCTGTGGGAACATTATAAATACGTTCCATTCCCTCTCTTAGAGAGGAGGCCTGAGTCGCAGCTGTGGGAACATTATAAATACGTTACATTCCCTCTCTTAGAGAGGAGGCCTGAGTCGCAGCTGTGGGAACATTATAAATACGTTCCATTCCCTCTCTTAGAGAGGAGGCCTGAGTCGCAGCTGTGGGAACATTATAAATACGTTCCATTCCCTCTCTTAGAGAGGAGGCCTGAGTCGCAGCTGTGGGAACATTATAAATACGTTACATTCCTTTTCTTGGAGAGGATGCCTGAGTCGCACCTGTGGGAACATTATAAATACGTTCCATTCCCTCTCTTAGAGAGGAGGCCTGAGTCGCAGCTGTGGGAACATTATAAATACGTTACATTCCCTCTCTTAGAGAGGAGGCCTGAGTCGCAGCTGTGGGAACATTATAAATACGTTCCATTCCCTCTCTTAGAGAGGAGGCCTGAGTCGCAGCTGTGGGAACATTATAAATACGTTACGTTCCTTCTCTTAGAGAGGAGGCCTGAGTCGCAGCTGTGGGAACATTATAAATACGTTCCATTCCCTCTCTTAGAGAGGAGGCCTGAGTCGCAGCTCTGGGAACATTATAAATACGTTACATTCCCTCTCCTAGAGAGGAGGCCTGAGTCGCAGCTATGGAAACATTATAAATACGTTCCATTCCCTCTCCTAGAGAGGAGGCCTGAGTCGCAGCTGTGGGAACATTATAAATACATTCCATTCCCTCTCCTAGAGAGGAGGCCTGAGTCGCAGCTGTGGGAACATTATAAATACATTCCATTCTCTCTCTTAGAAAGGAGGTCTGAGTCGCAGTTGTGGGAATATTATAAATACGTCCTATTCCCTCTCCTAGAGAGGAAGCCTGAGTCGCAGCTGTGGGAACATTATAAAGCCTACACCTACATCATGAGCACATAACATTACCAGTGCTAAAGACTAAGGCTTTCTCCCTGTAGGAAGAAGTTCTACCAGGGTCCAGAGCTTCTTCTTAGCGTTTCAATGGCAATTTTTAGGGTTCCGTACCTCAAAAGGAAAAATCGGAACCGGTTATAGGATTACTTTGTTGTCCGTCTGTTTATATGTCTGTCAAGACCCTTTATCTCGTGAATGCGTGGAGGTATCGAGTTGAAATTAAAACCATATACTCAGGTATACCGTACAGTCCCTTGAAACTGTGAAAAAAAATCAAACTTCTAAGTTGAAAAAGATACGGTCGTTTATGCCGCAATAAACGTATATTTCGACACTCTCAAGGGAATCAAATTATAGGGAACTTTCCGTTGACATGAAATTTGGCAAGAAGCAATGTCTTTTAACACAAGTTAAGGGAAAAGTCTGAAAATCGTATGTTTTTAATATCACAAAATAGGGTCTTTATACAAGGAAAAATTTCGAGTCTAAATTTTAAATTGAGGCGACCCTATCATTAGTGTATCGTATGTAAGGACTTTATTAGCACAAGCTGAAACTGATTTAAAATTAATGAAAGGACGTCTTTTTTTTTTGGTGGGGTGGGAAATCATCCAACGACAACAGCCCTCCCGCCCCACCTAGAGCGGGAGAAGTCTCCCGCTCTGGGTGGAGCGGGAGGGCGTGTCAGACTCTTACTGACTAAAACCCACCCCTGTTCCTTCCCTGCCTGAGTGCCCAGGGGTGCGGTAACTCATTTTCAGATTTTATCCGCCACCCCTAGGCATGCAGGCACCGGCCACGTTGGGCCCCGTCAATGAAAGGACGTCTAATTTTCCAATTACACCGAAAAATTTAAAAAAAAGTTTTTCTGATTGATGTTTAGGCAAAACATTTTCGAAACTCAATTCCCGAACTATTTACCTACATACCCGCAAGCTTGTACGGAACCCTTGGTGCGCGTGTCCTACTCGCACTTGGCCGGTTTATTATTTAAATATATTGATTGACCCAGTATTCAGCAAAGGCAACAGCATTTGCTGTCGCAGCCATAAGTCCTCTGCCCGGGCCGGGGGTTGAGGATAAATTCGAAACAGAGTTACCTCGCCCCTGGGCACTCAAAGGCAGGAAGGAACAGGGGTGGGTTTTAGTCAGTAAGAGTCTGACACGCCCTCCCGCTCCGCCCAGTGCGGGAGAAGTCATGGGATGATTTCCCACCCCACAAAAAAAAAAAAAAAACAAAAAAAAACATAAGTTCCTGACATGTACAGGCGACAGGAGATGCGGCGCAAGATGAGAGGTGGGCCATGGTCTGCGGAGAGAGGCTGCATAAGCACAGAAGATCGTAGCCATCCGAGATCCTTGTGGAGGTTGTCTTTACTGTGGCCGAACTGAGCACGAAGGTTACTGAGTACGGGGTTGGTATATGACATACAGCTTGGCAAAAAAGAGTTTGGAATAAATGAGGTCGCTAGTATCGCATCTGTGGCAACCCGGAACCCTACGACTCAACAGTTGTTGGTACTTGTTATTTTTGGGGATATGATTTCAATCCCAAGTGGGTGGTTCAGTCCCTCGGATGCTACGCAAACACCATGGGCCTTCAATGTCTTGATTGATTCTTTTTTGCCAAGCTGTACCTGCTCTGCAATTAATTGGTCCTAGAACATGTTTTGAGAGCAGAAAAACATTTAAACACACCTGCTTTGTCTACGTAAAAGATACAAACGACTTTTCTAACGTAACAAATTACATTTGACGCGACTCGATAACAACTGCTCATTAGCTAATAAGTGTTGAATAATTTTAAAAGAAATCGACAAAGTGCGAGTCGGACCCTCACACGAAGGGTTCCGTACCATAAGCCATTAATAAAATCACGTTCCTTGTATGGAGGCCCCCTTTAATATTTAAATTAATGATTTTTTTTATTGGTCTTTATAGCGGCTATAGAAATATACATTCTGTTGTAACTATTACGGTTCATAAGGTACTGTGACAACCTTATGTTGGCAACCTTATGTTGCCGACTGGCAGGTTGGAAGTTTCTAGAAACTCTTGAAAAGCCGTTTGAAATAAAATTAGAAAAAAGGTTAGGCTTGACGTTTGTGTCAGAGAGAGTTTAAGGGTCCGCGATCCCGAACGTGCGGGCTAATTTTGTGTTCAGAAATATTATTATGAATATACTTAATTGTAGTCGCCCTCAGCTCTATTAATCAAGCGCCCCGTAGATAGATCCCATCCACACAGTCCTCTCGCACCGTGCCATCGAGTTGGAGTGCTACGCGACGCCCCCGATAACGTCGTCGTGCTTCTTGAGTAAGGCGCCCTACAGCCACAAGAGGGCTAGGGTTCTTACAGTACCTACCTACAGCCCGCTAACAGTCAGACGAACAGACAAGGGAACGGACAGCGGACGATAAGTAATAAATAGGGTTCCGTTGGTTACCCTTCGGGTACCTCTTTGCCTCAATTAACCAACATTAAATGAAAAAGTAGTTTTCCACATTTCACGGAAAATTACAATATCAATTAAAAACCATTTAACTTAACTCTAAACGTTAAATATAGCACAATTAGTTCAGTTTCACTTTCGAATAGTTTATTTCTAAGCATGACGTCATTCCGAGTTTAGTTAACCTTCATGGTTAAATACGGATGAATAGTAAAGAAATTGTTCTCAACATTGTTTCACGTTGATCTGGATACGGCTAAGTTGTCGAGGTTATGCGTAGGCTAGTTTGAAATGAATTAAGATTCAGTTACAATGTTGCTTTTTCACGTAACTTATGGCAGTTTAACAATAAAGCATGGTTGTGATGTGTTTACAGATCTACGATTACTAAGGTATACAGGGTGTTTTTCCGAAGGGTGGTGGTGGTGGACAGGGTATACACGGTGGGTTCCGTTCCCGGTTGTCACCCACGTGCCCGTCTGTCTGTCTGTCCGTCGTCTGTCACAAATTTTGTTCCGAAGAATTTTTAAACTTCCCATCGACCTATGAAGTTGAAATTTGGTGATAATGTTTATTATTACGTATATTTTACTAATAAATAATAATATACTAATCAGATTTTTTCTATAAAATGAGAGAATCATTTGGTACGGAACCCTAAATGTGTGAAGTCTGACCCGCACTTGGCCGGTTTTTTAAAGTGATAAAAATCTTATTTTTATTTTTGCATTAACTTTTACATGCGTGAAAGTAGATATTTTGTTTAAAACTTACCAAAACTTTTACATAAATCTACCAAATACTCGGCACTACATAGGGAAAATTTCAAAAAATTATACTGAACGCGATCCTTTAAAACGCGTTCAAGAGCTGTCAGTGTCAATATTCTTCAAAAATAATGACACTGACAACTCTTGAACACGGTATAAATGCACTGCTGTAAGAACCACATCGTGAATTCGCGGGTAATCGCATCAAAGACCGGCTGATCACATTCAGTTTCATTGATGAAAAATTCCCAAATTTTTCAAGCCAAACCTTCAACCCTTTACAATTAAAATAGTAAAATTGATGCAAACATCAAAGTAACATTCGCAAAGTGCGTCCGATTCTGAAAGCATTCGCAATAAACAATCTCGATCGACCCTGAGAGACGCACGTTGGCCAAGCACAAGCAACACGGAAGCAGCTCTAAAAATTCACGACGCAAATCTGACGCTAGTAATTTTCGGTGGAGTACGTGTTGAGTGTCTTCCTCGTAAGGCCTGAGACGTACCGGTGTCAGAATAAGCCTGCCGGAAGATACGAGTAATTATAAGTCTCGAATGAAGATCGTGAATCTATTTTTCGAGGTTAGAGAATGTTTCTTTTTTAATTTGCCTGTCACTGTGGTGTTTTGATTTGATTTTGGCGGGTACTAATAAAATTATAAGTGACGTTGTGATGGGATTGTCTTTGGCCAAAGACCTTGTTTAGTGGCAAACTTTCTGATTGAATTTACACGGTTTGTTGCCGCTTTCAATGACATTCTCTTTTGATAATTGCCGTTTTTTAGGGTTCCGTACCCGAAGTGTTCAAACGGAGCCCAATTGTTGTCACTCACGTGTTCGTCTCTCTGCCACAAAATTTTGTTACGAAGAATTTTTTAACTTCCCATTGACCTATGTACGTGTGTTTATGTATGTGTATAATTTTGCAAAGCTTTTATTTTGACACAATCAAAAGAAAATAAGTGCATGTTTGAACCACCAAAAAAATAAAAAATAAGTAATGAATTTTAGTTCAGTTATTGATTTCATGCCACCAACTGCATCAGACTGTTTGAAAAGTGAATTGTTTAGAACTTTTTAGTTGTTTTTTACAGTCGAGTTTTTGAAAATATTTTTTTTTATTTTCAAAAACCTGACCCGAGTTACATTTTTTGGAATCGCCTCCTCAAACCCTTTATTTTGATACCCCACTTAATATAGTTCGTCGACTTTCATTTTTATCTTTTTCACAATATGGCATCTGGTTGTCGCCATACTGTATTTTGATTACTATCATGTTTTTAGTAACACTCGCGAGTTTAAGACGAATCAATTGACGTAAGAATTATCAAAATCGGCCCACGCGTTTGGTCTCTAAAGTGCCACAAAGGAACAATTATACATACATACTTATGCTGATAAACACATTACTTCCATGCATCACGCAGTCGGGTAAAAAAGAAGCACCCGGTGTGCCTCCGAGGAAAATCCTCGGTGCGCGCCGGGGCCTATTTTACTTGCGCACAAGTCGCTCCAACGTCTGCGCAGTCCTTTGAATGACAAATTTCATTGGACCTTGAACATGTACATATTTTCCTCGTGCGTGATTCAAATGTAAAACTTTTTTAAATGCGTTCGTTTTTGAGAATAGGCTTTTCGTTGAATTTTAACAATTGGATTTAAGTCAATTGATAGACTTGTTACGTGATTTAATTGACATTCTTTGTTTGTTTTCAAAGCTATGTAAGCTACGTTATATTTTTAGTCAATAAAAAAACAATATTTTGAGTAAGTACTTTTCACTGTTAGTAAGGCCGTTGGGCTTATTTATAATAAAAAATAGCCATTTGACCATTTGTCAAAATTTTCTAAGAAAAAATTAAATATCGAATCCGCTAGTATTTATATATTACTATGAAAGGTTATAGACGGAACGTCACTGGTCATTAAGGGCCGATTTTTCAAGAGCCAGATAAATCGTCAGATAGCTAACAGTTCAATAACTTTATCTGAGATTTTAACGAACGATTAAAGAGTGTCAATTTTTCGAAGCTCAGATAATAGTCAGTTAGTTACCTGACTGATTTTTGCGACTAGCTTCACACTACATCTGTGAGAGCGAGACGCGCTTATGTACGGTTACAGACTTTAGAAAGAGACAGAAAACTTTCAACGTAATGACAGCGGTTGTCACAATAAAACGGGCATCATAACCTTAAACCTCGTCGGTTTGTCTCCGTGTTAATATTTTGTTTCCGTTCGAATATCTTCTGTTTTGTGATGTAGAACGTAAAACGTGAACGTTCCACGAATTTTAACAAGAGCAAAGTGAGATTGTTGACCGAATTGATGGCAAAACATCGCATAATAATAGAAAACAAGCAGACCGACGCTGTAACCAATAAAGAAAAGGAAGTAGCTTGGAATAAAATTAGTTCTTTATTTAATGTCGCTACAGGCTTTACAGCAAGAAATACGAAGAGCCTAAAACTAAAATATGAGAGGATTAATAAAGATTAAAGATTAGTCCATGTTTAAAATCAAATAAAAAAAATACCAAAGAAGGAGTGACTGCAAAACTGGACCAATTAACAAAATCTCGCTTAGAGTTAGTGGAGCTACAAAAAGAAATTGCTAAGGCAATTTCTTTAAAAAAAAAAACAAAAAATCTTATTAGTAAAAGAAGAACACAAATTAAAAATGCTGCATCTGCAGGATGATTCAAGAAGAAAACAGGAAATGCATGAAGTTCTTTTAAGTGAGCACCGTAATAGCGTACAAACAAATATTTTAGATGTTAATAAATAAAGATTTATAAACTATGTATTTCTTTTTATTTGCCTGTGTAACAATACGAGTACATTTAAAACAAGGATGGCTAACTAACATAATATAGTCCATCTGTTGTAGTGGTGGTCTCATTGGCCTATGAACATTTTAAGCACTTGTATATTGATAACGCTGACTACAAACCCAGCCCATTGAAGTCTGATAATCCTATTCAAAAGTAGTGACAACCTCATCAAAATTATTGAAAATAATTGACTACGCTTTCTTGTAAAGTGGAGGTATAATAAAAAGAACACATTGATATTATGTTTTAATAGTTAAGTGTATTATACACCGTATAATCTTCTTCGATTGTTTCATCGTCAATAGAATCAAAAATATCTATAGTTGTACAATTTAAGGAGTACTAACACAAATATAGCCTACAAACACTGACGCGCGCAATGACAGAAATGTCAAATACTCGACAGATAACGTGCTAACTGGGGTGTAAAGAGCCAGATAAGTTAATTCGCTAGTTAGAGAGCTTAACTGGCCGTTAGAGCCTATCTGTCAATTGAAAAATTGAGAAACTGGTTAACTGTGGAATTAATCTTATCTCGTCGTTTAACTGACCATTGAAAAATGGGCCCTAAATGAAGCAAGATCGTTAAAATGTGTGAGTGACCTTGACGAACGTAACGATGACGTATCGGCTTCTCTTTGTACAGATACAAGCCGGCTTCTCATTCTGGTACTTCAGATTGCTTTTTTCTTTTTTTTTCCACTCCGTCTATAACCTTTCATAGTCTAAGGCATACGGTTAGCGTGTTTTATAAATATGGTTGAAGATGTTTTATATGTCTAAACGATACTGGAATAAAAAGACCCATTTAGATATTGAATAGTGTATTTTTTTCAAAATAACTGAAATAAATAATTACATAAATGAGTGTATTAGTATTCTTATGCTACAGATGTAGAGAGCAGATGGTTAACATTGAAACCGGATCTAGACTTTAACAAATAAATAATATTAACAGCAGTTAGGTACGAACGACCAGTTGGAGCAAAAATTATTTAAATTGTCTAGATTAAAATAAAAAAAATACCGTTTATTTTTTTGTTATCATGTGGAAGAAGTCCAGTTTTCATTTATAATTTACTAGCTTCTGCCAGCGGCTTCGCCCGCGTGGAATTAGCACTTCCTCCGTTATAAACTTTCAACCCCTTCTACAACCCCTTAAGGGATGCGTTTCGAAAAACCCTTTCTTAGTGGATACCTACTCTTTACAAAGAACACACCCACCAAATGTCATGTCTCTAGGACCAACGGTTTAGGCTATGCGTTGATATATTAATCAGGCAGTCAGTCAGTCAGGACTTTGAATTTTATATAGATACAGATCTATTTATCTGAATACTTTTGTTTCTTTTTTCTGCAAGATCAGTTCAGCCGGAAATGCCAGCATACCGGCATTGCAGCCAAGGAACATCTTCCACTCCGTCGACCGATCTTTGAACGAGGTCTATTTCCAGCTGTGGAAGATATTAGACTTTAGAGAAGCTCATGGCTAGAGTAATAACAGCCGCACGGGTCGATACATCAGGTTAAGCTACACTTGCCGGGGTTGGTCCATGGATGGGTGACCATCTTTGCATATCGATACTCCTCCGTACCTCGAAGAGCACGTTGAGCCGTTAGTCCCGGCTGTCAATCGTGGATCTTTGACAGTCGTAACGGGCCGTTAGAAGCCCGAAAGTCTGACGGGGTTTCGTATTACCCAGTAACAAGGTTGTGTAGGTCAGATATGCAGTCGCTTCATGAAAAATACTAATATTCAGCTGCATCTGGTTAGACTGGAAGCCAACCCCAAGATAGTTGGGAAAAGGCTAGGCAGATTGGAAGACTTTAGACCGCAAAAGCATAGTGAACATGGATTTGTTTTCCAAAATTATTATTCCTGCGGCATATTATAAACGCAAGGCCACTCATGGTATATACTCGTACGTTTGATATGGGATGAATCAGCCCTTAACCAATAACAGTGGCAAGATGTGAAACTTTAATGCTCCTAAAGTCCTCTAAATATGATATATGATTAGAGAAGCATCTCATATTATGCAGTCTTCTAAGATATTCTTAAAGATACATAGATGTGTGTTTATATTGCGAATAATGCTTACTTTTTTAACCAAAAGTTCTGTCACCTTTTTACCGTGTTACTTGAGGTCGGCCCAACACGTTTTGTTCTTCCATTCCCCTCTTCCTACTCGCATCGTGTTCTTCAGTACTGAGGGTCGTGATTCGGAAGAATCAAATTGAATTCATGTAATTCATTTTCTTTACGATGCTTCGCCATCTGTACTTAACTTTGGCATTGTGAAGCGCGTCGTGGAATTCAGCGTCAAGGGATGAGCGAATATGGTCAGATCATCAAAAAAAAAATATAGAAAAAAAGTCGACAGTCAATTAGACAGCGGCCCCTCGGCCGCTAACCTTGCCAGTAACCATTTGATGTTTAGGTTATGTTCATCCTTTCTGACTTCTGACTCCAGGATCTCCAGTTCATTTCCTTATCGTTCAAGTCGTTCTTACACTTAAATAGAGCTCGTGGCTAAATAATGACAGCAGCATAAGTCTTGCCGAAGTCGGTCTGTGGATGGGTAACCATTCAGTACACACTAATACTTCTCCGTGCCTCAGAAAGCACGTGAAGCCGTTAGTTCTGGCTGTCATTTGCAGATACCTGATAGTCATTACGAATAGTTAGAAGCCAGAGATTCCAACACAAGTCTCACCAAGTGGTAACACAGTAGTGTTAGCCAGTTACTGGGTTGTGGAAGTCGGATAGGAAGTCGCTTCATATTAAATACTGGTATTCCGCTATATCTAGTTTGACTGTAAGTCGACCCCAATACTTATAGTTGGGAAAAGGCTTGGCAGATTGGTACCTTTTATTACTATCCATCTATTGACTCTTTTCCAGAAGTTCTGTACTATTAATTAAAGCCAGGGCCGGCGTCGACATCAATGCGGCGGGTGGGTGGACAATTACAGAGTGAGCAAACATCTGTGCCCACCTAAATACCTACCGCAGGACTAATTAATGATTGTTATTACAAAAACAATGTAACTACACTTGCTTTGCACTTGTCCTTTGAAGTGAGGATATGAGTTTTGTTAAGAATGGGATAATATCATAAGAAAAAAAAACCGGTCAAGTGCGTGTTGGACTTCGCATATTCGTACGCATTCACGTACTGTAACGTACTGTAAAATAAGCGAATACGTACGTATTCGCATATTTTACACCGATTAATTAACCAAATATCCTTTATTAACTCAACAACTTATTTACGCAAACACTAATTCTCTAATGATCACTATTTTCTTCGTAATCGCTTCCGTTCGCATTCGTAATCGAAAACAGACTGACTCACTCGCCGCCCGCCCGGCCTATTTATGTCATAGAAGTTTCCAGAACATTTTCGAACTATACTATAGTGGAATGACGTAACAATATTTTGGTATTTGTTAGTAAAATATACGTAATAATAAACATTATCACCAAATTTCAAGTTTATAGGTCAATGGAAGTTAAAAATTATTCGGAACAAAATTTTGTTACAGACGGACAGACGGGCAGATGGACAGACGGACAGACGGACAGACGGACAGACGGACAGACGGACAGACGGACAGACGGACAGACGGACAGACGGACAGACGGACAGACGGACATACGGACAGACGGACAGACGGACAGATGGACACATGAGTGACAGCAATAATAAGGCTATGATTGAACCCTAAAAAGTAAGACAGAGGAATGGTCAACTAAAAATGTTCAGTTGCAAGAAGAATTGAACGGCGAGTACCGTGCGACATATCAAAATGTAATGAAAGTAATATTTTGTGAGGGTCACAAAGAAATTTTTTTTTTGATAGGCACGCGTTTGGCCACTATCTCACCTGATGATTACAATATACATAACTAATAAATAAAATAGGGTCACAAATGTATTTTTTTTTCGTAATTTTAAAATAAATAGTTTTAAAGTTATTTAATAAAACTTTTTTACAAAAAAAAACAACCGACTTCCAAAAAATAAATACACTAATAATTAAAAAATAACTTCAATTTCGGAAGTCGGTGTTTGTATTTTACTTCTTCGTTATTTGACACCGATTTCCGAAATTAAAGTTATTTTTTAATTTTTAGTGTATTTTTTTTTGGAAGTCGGTTGTTTTTTTTTTGTAAAAAAGTTTTTTATTTTTCAGTTTTTAGTTGTTATATCCCAGAACTAAAAACCCCAATAACATGGAACGTGGAATTTAAACATTTGGAGAACACCAAAACGTCATCGAGGTACACGTATTTTTCGATCTTGTTCAGTTTCTCAAAAAGCGCTGAAGCAATTTCGATAAAATTTATATGGGACCACCTCGGGAGTATATTCTTTCGGATAAAAAAATAATTTTGAAAATCAGTCCAGTTAAAACAAAACCTGGCACTCCGGGAGTACCGTCAGAAGTAAAAACATAAAAATTGAACAAAAATGCCCAACACGCCTCGCGATCCGCTACTAGCAGTCTCGTAGTGTACAATCGCGTAGCGGTGTTGGTGGCGCGCGAGTTCAATTGTTTTTTCCCATCTCAAAACTGCCCAACGCGCCAAAGAACTTTTCACTTCAAAAATATATGATTGATTTGGAACCTTTTGCGAGCGAGTCCGACTTGCACTAGGCCGGTTTTGCGCGTAGTGTTCCACGCGTGCCTCAAAGAGTTGTCAGCAATAAGGACGGGTCCCGTCATGGCCGATGCCTGCCCGGGGGTTGAGGATAAATTCGAAACAGAGTTACCTCGCCCCCGGGCACTAAGGGCAGGAAGGAACAGGGGTGGGTTTTAGTCAGTAAGAGTCTGACACGCCCTCCCGCTCCACACAGAGCGGGAGAAGTCATTGGATGATTTCCCACCCCACAAAAAAATGCCGGTTTTGACAACAAACCATAGCTTAATATTCGCTATCGCTGATAAAATGTCACATTATTCCTATTTTACACGAATCATGGTGGCGCTACTCAAACGGTTGTAGGATAACGCCACGTTGATAGTACGTGGGCACCGATTTGATTAATTGATATGGGCTTATAGTCGCTTAATTGCTTGTTCGCTTACACTAACAATGGGGTATTCAAGTGTTTATGATAATCTGTTATTGTGCGCCTCGTTATGTTTTCTGAAGTGGATTTTCTAAGAGGCACCGCTTTCAAAGTCTCTTATTTTATTTTCGTTGAACTACTGCTGTTGCTTTGCTTGGTAACAGTTAAATAGTTAAAAATCATTTTTAGAAACAAGCTTTATACCGTCTATCATAATTAGATGTATACAACATACAGGCTGTAAAAAGACACATCACATAGACACATCACGCCGTTAACCACACATACTGTACGTCTAACGAAGTAGCTTTGCACAAAAATTATTGCTGGGCAACGACTATTATTTTTAGATAGGTATTATGAAAAAAAAAACTATTTTTTGTTGTGCTCAATGTAACGCGAACCCAGACAAGTGGAGTTAAACCCCAACCCTTCACTTAAAGCTACATAGGTACTTGTCGGATATTTATTGCGTTTTTATGCTAACTCCACATGCGTAATTTCGAAATTTCAAAAAAAAATCGAAAATTCAGGCAATGTTTGTTTGGAAAAAGTTCAGTAATAACACTAATTGGAATTCATTTTTGCTAAGTAATCCTGAATATCCATTCAGTTCATACTTACCATTCTATTCGTTGACATCGGAATTGAAACAACGCGTAAAAGTTCAACCCCATGAGATAAAGGATATGGTTGTAATTCAGTTTGCATGATTTAACCCGGACAAACAAACATGGTAAGTTAAATAAAGCTTGCAAAAAAGAACCGGCCAAGTGCGTGTCCGACTTCGCACTTTTAGGGTTCCGTACCAAATGAGGGAATTATCAATGAAAAAATCAGATTTATCAATATATTGGTATTTTTAAATTACGTCTGAGTAAGTTTAGATTAGATACTAAATAAGTCGATGGAAACATTTGCTTTGGAGGAAACATAAAGCATGATGTGTGGAGCACACGGTGGAGATCTGCCCCGCTTGGGCAGAGCCCCGCCGTTTTCTCGTGGAGGCGATCGGCGGCAGCGACCTGTCGCGTCCGGCCCTGGTCCAGGCCATGGTACGGAGCGAGAGGGAATGGGAAGCAGGCTCTTCCTTCTGCGAAGCAGTAATGCTCGCGAAGGAGGAGGCGGAACGGGTGAGGGAGAGGCTGCAACAACAGACTCGCCCTCACGCGGGCGGAGGACGTCGCGAAACCATCTCCGGCCACCGTAGACCCGGGCCCGTGGATGGCGAGTAGTGGGTAACTCGCCGTCCGATCAGCACCAGGCCCGAGAGACGACGGCGCGTAGTGTTCCACGCGCGCCTCAAAGAGTTGTCAGCATACATGACGGGGCCCGTCATGGCCGATGCCTGGCTAGGGGTTGAGGATAAATTCGAAAGAGTTACCTCGCCCCTGGGCATTCAGGGCAGGGAGGAACAGGGGTGGGTTTTAGTCAGTAAGAGTCTGACACGCCCTTCTGCTCCACCCAAGAGCGGGAGAAGTCATTGGATGATTTCCCACCCCTACAAAAAAAAAAAAAAAAAAAGCATTCCTGATGTCTCTATTAACGATGACACTTAAGGTTACGTCTTATAGTTATAACTCCATCGATCCTGATAAGTATGAACAATTTCTCTTTCTATAGAAGGGTCAGTCAAAATATCGATCGGTGCCGTATGTGGAATACCTCAGGTGCCGTTAAAGCGGGTGACCAACGTTGAATATCTCATCTATACCTTTTTTTTTAAATTATAAAATGAACAGATAGGAAACAATTCTAAATAGGAAACAGATTTAACTTTCCAGAAAATGAGACAGCGTTTTTTCATCAGTAGCCCCTACATACTCAGCACGTTCAATTTTTGCTAGTCGCCAAAATGTAACTCAAGCCCCACGCGTTTATAATAAAGTAAATCGCATACTTAACATTTACCCTATGCAGCTGTATGAGTGTAAGAAGACATTGACGGAATGGCTCTTCACACTTAATTATGATGCCGTGGAAGACATTTTGGCGACTCTGAGTTGATCGTCATGCATATACACACGCACACACACACACACTCACTCCAACACACCTCCATTCATACACACACACTCTCCAGCACACCTCCACACTCATTCACACATACACACGCCCACTCACACACACACCCACTCATACACACAGACATACACACAAAATACTTATACATTCACACACTCATAAACACACGTATAAACACACATTTATACAAAACACACTCTAGTTTTCACACACTGCCATTAACACGATTTTCATTTTTTATATAATTATATCACAAGTATCTTCGGATTACTTTCTGGGAAGCCCCGGCAACTTAATTGTATATAGATTTAAGATAATAAACACATTTTTTTTTTAATCATAAAATGAAAGACGGATAGGAAACAATTCTAAATAGGAAACAGATTTAACTTTCCAGAAAATGAGACAGCGTTTTTTCATCATGCATACTTGACGATGGCGCAGTGGTTGAGTGTTCGGCTGCTGCTCTGCGTGTCCCGGGTTCAAAAAAAAAACTTTCCTATTAAATGTTATGGAAATCGACCACAAATTGCCGTATGCAATGTCGTAAATTATCACCGACAAAATATCAAAGCAGGCACTATTTTCTCGCAGCTAATAAATCGATATAATTATTACCTTCCTATTTCAGTCGCCATAGAAACAACACAAATACTTAAGCCTACATACCTAAACCAAACACCTAACTTCCTACATTTCAAAGCAAACGAATAGCCCTTTCAATGGCTTAGTTTCCTTACACCGCTGTGTCGTACGAATGCGCCTGGGCGCTAATTATCCATTGAGTCGCGATAATATCGGACAGGGCGCTATTCACACCGAGAGCGTTCACACTCGCGTTCAATTAAACGCGATAGATACGCAACAGCTATTGTTTTTGCGGTATAAGTGAGAGACGATAAAGACAAAGACGAACTACATTTGTATGTTTTGTTTCAATGAAACAGTATAATCAAATTTTTAAATCTTGGCAAGCCCATAACACTTGTACTATTTATTCTGTGCCATAACTATAACGCGTCAGCGCGGCGTTCAGCACTCAGCGTCAGTAAAAATCTTAAGGCCCAGATGTCTATAAAGCGCGGTCACTCTCGGATTGCATAGAAAAGAAAGAGATGCGCTACGACAAATGGTCGCAATTTATTGCAAAATATGAAGTATTTTATCGATTTACTTAGGATTTACTAATAAATTTATAAAAAATAATCCATCACTGGATGCAACTTAGCATTTGAAATTTTATGGTATATTTTTAATTATGATTATAATAATTGTTAATGAAGGGATAAACTGCTTTTAAAGATAATTTAGAGGTATGTTAGAAGATTTTTTTGATGCATTAAAGTATGTTAAATTATGTTTCTAACTGCATCACTGTATCCAAGTAGGACTTGAAAATATCATATTTTTTTTATTTCTCAAAACTATTTACGGTTTAAGAGATACACTGCTTTAAAAAACCACCTTTTTGACCATTTTTGGGAACCTCCGCCTTAAATCCAAACTCTACGGTACACAGGGTGTAAAAATATACATCACAAAGCCGTTAACTACGCATACTGTACATCTAACAAAGTAGTTTCGCGCAAAAATTATTGCTGGGAAACGACTTTTATTTTTAGGTATGAAAATACGCGCAATGTAACGCGAACCCAGGCAAGTGGAGTTACGGCGCGTAGTGTTCCACGCGCGCCTCAATGAGATGTCAGCCACCACTGACGGGGCCTATCATAGCCGATGCCAGCATGCCAAGGGGTCGCGGATCTGCCTAGGGGTTGAGGATAAATTCGAAAGTGTTACCTCGCCCCTGGGCATTCAGGGCAGGGAGGAACAGGGGTGGGTTTTAGTCAGTAAGAGTCTGACACGCCCTTCCGCTCCACCCTAGAGCGGGAGAAGTCATTAGATGATTTCCCACCCGCCCAAAAAAAAAAAGGGGGTCGTGGATAAATTCCTAACAGAGTTACCGCGCCCCTTGGCACTCAAGCAGGGATGGAACAGGGGTGGGTGTTAGTCAGTAAAAATCTGACACGCCCTCCTGCTCCGCCCGAGAGATGTCATAGAATGACTTCCCGCCCCCCCCAAAAAAAAAAAATAAAACAAGTGGAGTTAAGCCCTGCCCCTTCGCTCGTCGAATAAGTTAGATATTCATTGCGTTTTTGTAACTTCAAACGCGTAATTTCGAAAAATTTTAAAATTCACTTGTTTGGAAAAAAAGTTTAGTAATACACTTGGAATACATTTTCGTAAAAAAGTAAAAAAAAAAATTGCTCGTACTTTCATCTTCAATATCTCTAGAACCAGTGGATTCCCAGGTATGGCCTAGCCACTGACACGGGGACACGAAAACTTGCTGTCACTTTGTACGTCGACCCCCCGCTCGGCAATTCCTTCCGCGCCAGCACCCCGTGCCGCTTCCAACTTAAAGCTTAATATCTATTAAACTGCTGCAGCTACACACAAATAAAAATACGTGTGTATAGCTGAAACTATAGAGAATTGACTTATGTGAA
This sequence comes from Polia nebulosa, assembly GCA_951329385.1. NCBI lineage: Eukaryota > Metazoa > Arthropoda > Insecta > Lepidoptera > Noctuidae > Polia > Polia nebulosa. The sequence continues at coordinate 8,149,822 of OX589588.1, read as the reverse complement.
TACTAAATCACAACACTTAGTCCTAAGTACTTCAAAAAAAAGTTAAACTTGAGATTACGGGTTGAAAAACAGCAAAATATATGTTCTTACTAAGTTTTTACTAATATCTTTGTAGTTTTTATCTCTTGAACCTATTTATAATGAAACTAGATTATATAAGCTTTCTTTTGATATCCCTATGTCTTTACTTTGACTGTTTTATGTAGCACAATAAATGAAAACAAACCACCCTTTCCCTCGTCAATTTCATGCCACCTGCGCTAGCGAAAATGAGGTAAAATGCGGCAAGATGGCCGCCCGTAGGGCTCATCCGCAAGGCTGTACATGATTAAATATAGTTTGTTAGGAATTATTTATTTTGTGATTCTTATTGAAATGAAACAATGATACATGTACATAGTTATTTAATAATAATATAAAAGTATTTTACATTAAAAATAAACTTTTTTTACCATGTTTTTATTTTTATTTACATAATTACCTAAAACGATCACAATAGACACACATTACAAGGCACTTATAATAATCACACTAATATTATAAAGGCGAAAGTTTGTGAGTGTGTTTGTTACTTCTTCACGCTCAAACGGCTGGACCGATTTTGATGAAATTCGGTATATAGATAGGTTATACCCTGGATTAACAAACATTTTTTATACCGTTTTACGCGGGTGAAACCGCGGGGCGCAGCTAGTTGAAAATAAATCAGCCAGCGAAACTCCGCAGACGTGGAGATTATCGATCATAGAAATTTTCTGCCTGTGTAAGATACATAGTTAAAAAAGATACGTACGCCTGAACACCTTGACCTTGCCCACGCCCACGTGCACGCCCCGGCCACGCCCACGCCCACGCCCACGTGCTGTTCCTGCCGCCTCTTCATCACTTGAAGATCTAAAATATAAATTACAACAAAATTACATACTACTTACCACAAGCTCATAACCAATCTCAAGTAAAAATACTCACGGTTGGTATAACGACGACCCCTGATCAGCCAACTCATCGCTCTCCGCATCTCCAGCCTCCGATCAGCCAAATTAAATTTTGTGACCTAAAATCGAAACAAACTAAAATTTAGATTACATAGATTATTTTTAATATAAGACAGCAATTAGGCATTAAAAAAAACACTGTTCTCATGCCCAAAACCATTGAAAGACAAGACAGAAAAAAAAACTGCAAGAAAAAAGTCATCTCTTTAGTAGTACCCCGTAGTTGGTTAAACCGTTGAAAAAATCTAAGAGGAATGAGCGTTCAATTATATCCATAAAATTAGTAAGCATTATTAAAGACATTTTGCTCGAGCTCAAATCTTAACACTCCGTTTTCATAGTCAGTTAAACCGTTGAAAAAATCTAAAAGGAATGAGCGTTCAGTTATATCCATAAAATTAGTAAGCATTATTAAAGATATTGTGCTCGAGCTCAAATCCTTTTTCATAGTCGGTTAAACCGTTGAAAAAATCAAAAAGAAATGAGCGTTCAATTATATCCATAAAATTGTAAGTATTAGTAAAACATTGTGCTCAAGCTCAAAACATAACTCTCTTTTTTCGTAGTTGGTTAAACAGTTGAACAAAAAAAAATGCAATCATAACCCATTAGTAAGCATTAAAACAAAAATTCTCAGGCCCAAATCCATAACCCTTCGGGATTTTTAGCGTGGTCGGGTAAATCGTTGAAAAAAACATGCCATCACACATACGATTTACTTGTATATACGAACCCTTACTGTGAAACCTAAAAAAAACCGTCCTCGCCATTGCCGCGGTGCATATTGTCAACCTGAGGACTGTAAATTTTAAAACATGGAATCTTAACTATTTTCGATGTATTTTTACTGTCTAAGTGTGTGTAAATACTAATAATGAACTAATTTCCATATTACGAGCACCATTATAATAGATTAGATAGTAAATCATACAAAAGTTTGACGAAAATGACCACGGCGTTGTTGCGGCGTCATGCCGCCAAGTACCTGGTTTTATGTTTCGATATTTTCGATTCCAACACACTTTGAACTTACAACATGTTTAGTTTCTCGTAAAGCTTAAACCTTGAGGATTCTTTTGATATAATACACTAATACACAGGGTTTTAAATAAAATTGTACTTACATCTTTAACGCAGAGATCTTTCCGTTGTCCACTGACGTGAAAAAATGACAGAACATAGACTTTCAAACATTTTTTTAAATTATTAGCTATGGTTGCATATCATTTTGCCTAGTGTCACGGACGCAAAATTTAGTCGATTATTGTCTCAAATAGAGCATGGCCAAATAAAGTTGACGACTGCAGATAAAAACCGATTTAAAGTGGAGGAAGCGCGTTTGACCTCCCGAGCGGTGTGTGCGTTGGGTAGACGCGAAAAAATAACCGCGCTACGGGTTTCTACGTTCGAGTGGCTAGTGAAAAAAATTATCCAAATGGTACAATATATGGGTTTCGGCTTCGGAAACTGTCTTTTTACACCCGAAACCTTCACGCTTGTTTCACCACCTTCGGTAGGCCTAGCCTTAGACTATGAAAGGTTATAGACGCAACGTCATTGGACATTAAATGATGCAGGATCGTTAAAATGTGTGAGTGACCTCGACGAACATAACAATGACGTTTCGGCTTCTCATTTTGTCTGTGTGAGCTTATTTCGCGTGTACAGATACAAGCCGGCTTCTCATTCTGGTACTTCAGATTGCTGGCTTTTGACACTCTGTCTATAACCTTTCATAGTTTAGGGCCTAGCTTTGCCAACACTTAATTTTAATATCGAACATAATTTTTAATAACTGGCGGCGTGTAGCTCCGTCTTGGTACTTCCTTAGGAGTGTTCTTACGTGAGGAGTGTCATCAAAAAAACACCAGTCTTCAATACTTGATTACAAATTATTATATTAATCCATCTTATTCCATAAACAACGTGCACCTTACTGGCATAATTATGACAATACAATATATTTTAAAAATCGAATTACTTTTAATTTCTTTTATTCATAATGTGTCATGATTTCTAAACCCTCTAAAGAGGTCCTGATGAAACAGTCTACAATATAGTACGAAATGATCGACGAAATAAAACCTAACATTATCCAAAATTTGTGTAATGGAATCTTGGACTCTAGCTAATAACGATTGTCTATCTGTATACTCGTATCTAAAATTTTTGAGATAAACCACGGGGCATTTTGGAAACGCACTTCATGCCCAGCAAAATTTTCAGGCCCCGCTTCAAACCATCGGCCCTTGGAATGACACTGATGCATAGGCATTCATCTGTAGTAGTGAATAACAAAGGCTAAAGATAGAAGGAAAGGTATCTTCTATCTTTTTTTCTCTAGTAGTGGATAACATAGGTTAAGAAGAAGAACGTGTACTTATTCCCGTTCATCCTACCACCGAATTATTCTAAAATCGCTGTCACTCATGCCTTGTGACAAGGAACTATGAAAGCACTAGATTTTATGTTTTCCGTGTCGTTCGTTAGTAGCCATTGAACAAATTGTCTGCATGCTAATAGTTGGCGAGCGATGATTTAGTGTTAAAATAAGTTAATCGCTATCATTACATGCAACCATAATGCCATTTGTTATATTTTGGAATGTATCTGTCAAAAAAATTGTCTATTGTCTACTACTGCTATAGTCTGTGGAATATACGGTCATTCCTTTTTCGCTTGACGTCTTTGTACAACCGGTGTTTCATTTTTCCTAAATCTACAACTAAAATACTAGATCACTATTTTGTTAAATAATAGGAACAATTAAGAGGTTATGGGCTATTGTTACTCCTCAAATAATAAAATTAGTGTTCTACCGAAATAGTTCCGTGATTCAGACAGATAAAATTTGCTCAACCTCACAAAGTTTGCAACCACGCCGCGTAGGATTTCTTCTTTTCTTTTTTTCAGCTAAATCTAAAAAAACATGGCTTCACAAATATCAATTGGTACAATTGAGAAGCTGGTGGGCAGGGAGAATTATCCTACTTGGAAATTTGCCGTTAAAAATTACTTGGAGCATGAGGATTTATGGGACACAATCGAACCCAGTGCAGAATTTGTACATGACAGCAAAAAGGATATAAAAGCAAGGTCAAAGATAATACTTCTAATCGATCCGATCAACTATGTCCATGTGCAGGAGGCCACCACGGCTAAGCAGGTATGGTCAAAGTTAGAGAAGATATTTGATGACTCCGGGCTCAGTAGAAGAGTAGGTTTGCTGCGTGATCTGATTTCAACCACTTTAGATAGCAGCTCTAGTGTTGAGGATTACATTAACAAAGTAATGACAACAGCTCACAAGCTTAGAAATATTAATTTTGTAGTAGGAGACGAGTGGCTTGGTACTTTGCTGCTCGCTGGCCTCCCCGATGTCTACAAACCGATGATCATGGCTATTGAGAGCTCCGGTGTGTTGATTACTGCGGATTTTGTAAAAACAAAGCTGCTACAGGATGTAAAAGTGACAGATTCTTCAGCCTACTATATTAAGTCTAAAAAAACCCAAAATAAGTCTAAGTCTCATAAAGATTCACCAGATAACAACCAACAGAAAGGCCCACGTTGTTACAATTGTAACAAACATGGTCATTTAAGTAAAAACTGCTATTTTCAGAAGAAAAAGAAGTCACAACCAGACAATAACACTAATAATAATAATGGTTATTATGCCGCTTTTTCAGTTGCAGAAACATTGGATAAAACCAGATGGTACATTGATTCTGGAGCGTCGCAGCATATGTGTAGAGAGAGAAAATGGATGTATGATGTTTCTCCTACTACAATAAATAATATAAAGGTGGCAGACAACAAGACTATAGCAGTAGAAGGATGTGGAAATGTGAATATGAAAATAAGAGACTCTGAAGGCAGACCTCAGACCATTCAAGTAAGAAATGTGTTGTATGTACCTTCTTTGACAACTAATTTACTTTCTGTAAGTCAGATGACAAAAAATGGGTGTGAAGTTGATTTTGAGAAAGACTACTGTAAAATTTTCCAAAATAAGAAATTAATAATGACCGCTTTGCAACATAATAATATGTATGTATTGAAAGATTTTTCTGAAACATCAGCATTGTTGTCAACAGTAGATGAAAATGATATAAATTTATGGCATCAGAGGATGGGCCATCTTAACTTCACAGACTTGCAGAAAATAGAAGATAGTGCTGAGGGGGTAGAATTATCCAAAAAGGTTTCCCAGATTTGCACAACATGTATGGAAGGTAAAATGAATAGACTACCTTTTAAAAATATTGGTACACGGGCCAATGAACCTCTCCAATTAATTCACACTGATTTATGTGGTCCGATGGAGACAAGCTCTGTAGGAGGTGCCAAATACTATGTCACTTTTATAGATGATTATAGCCGAAAAGTGTATGTCTACTTTATAAAAAATAAATCTGATACTTTAGAAATGTTTAAGCAATTCAAAAGCTTAGTAGAAAATGAAACTGAAAAAAGAATTAAAGTACTTAGATCAGACAATGGAAAAGAATATATAAATAAAGAATTTAAATTATTTTTAAATAAATTTGGCATACAACATCAAACTACGAACCCGTACACCCCAGAACAGAATGGGTTGGCGGAGCGAATGAATCGCACACTTGTAGAAAGAGCTAAATGTATGATTCTTAATTCCAGTTTGAAAAAACATTTCTGGGCTGAAGCAGTATCCACAGCTGCTTACATAATTAACCGGTCACCAACCAAGGCCCTGGACTACAAGACGCCATATGAACAGTGGTCAGGTAAGAAGCCAAATATTAAGAATATGAGAATTTTCGGATGTGATGCCATGGTTCATGTGCCTAAAGAAAAGAGGCAAAAATGGGATTCAAAAGCAGTCAAAATGTTATTTGTTGGGTATTGTGAGTACACAAAAGGGTACAGGTTTTATGATAGTAATAAAAAACAAATATACAAAAGTAGAGATGCAATATTTCTCGAGCATACAATCATAAATAATAGCGTTATTGTGCCACTATCTGAGTTGAAGGGAAATGTTTCTGAAGAATCGTCTCAAACAGTTATTAGTCACAGTGAGTCTTCAACTGACACACCCGAGACTCCCAGTTCAGAGAACACGACTCTAAATGAGAGCATGAAGAAAGTGGAATCATCTGATGATGATGGCAGTTATCACACTGATAATGCTGATGATGAGTACATGCCAGATAGAAAATTAAGTGATGTATCATCTCGTAAAATATTTTTGAGACCTAGGAAAAATAAGCATAATACCTACTTATGTGAATGCTTGAATGAGTCAAAACAAGCAATTGCTTTATTGGTTAAAGAGCCGGAAACTATGGAAGAAGCTCTTTCAGGCCTGAATGCAAAAGAGTGGAAAAATGCCATGAATAATGAGTATGAGTCACTCCTGCAAAACAATACATGGACATTAGTTACTCTACCAGAAGGTAAAAGAGCCATTCCGTGTAAATGGGTCTACAAGATGAAAACTAATGCTGATGGTGAAGTTGTACGATACAAAGCAAGACTGGTCATTAAAGGATTTATCCAGAAGAAAGGAATTGAGTATAATGAGATATTTGCTCCGGTAGTTCGTCATACTTCAATCAGATATTTATTAGCATTGGCGGTCAAATACAATCTATTTATTGAACAGATGGATGCCATTACTGCTTTCCTACAAGGTGACATTGACACAGAAATATACATGCTTCAGCCACCATCCTATGAATATGGAGAAGAAGTTTGCAAATTAAATAAATCCATTTATGGTTTGAAGCAGGCAAGCAGACAGTGGAATCTGAAACTTACATCTGTATTAAAGGAATTGGGACTGAAAAGTACATCTGTGGATCCATGTATATACTATAAAACGTATGATAGAATAATTCTATTTATACTCATATATGTCGATGACCTGTTATTATTTTATAATAATGAAGAAATTGGAAAAGAAATTAAACAACAATTGAAATGTAAATTTGATATGAAAGAACTTGGCTGTGTTCATCATTTTATTGGTTGGAGGATTGAACAAAACTTAGCAAGAAATGAAATTTGCATCGATCAGACTGTGTATATTGATAAAATTCTACAAAGGTTCAATATGAGTAATTGTAATCCAGTTCATACGCCATGTGAACCTAAAGTTAAATTAATTAGTACAGAAAATAAGAAGAATATACTTACTAACATACCATATCAAGAAGCCATTGGAAGCTTATTATATTTATCTCAAGGAACTAGGCCAGACATATGTTACATAGTGAATAAACTAAGCAGTTTCAATAACAAACCTGAACAACAGCACTGGCTAGCACTTAAGAGAGTACTACGTTACATAAAAGGAACTAAGGATTATAAATTGATATTTAGCCAAAACAAAGAAGATAAAAGGGTGTTTGGCTACTGCGATTCTGATTGGGCGTCAGATATTAATAGTCGAAGGTCTTGCTCTGGCTACACTTTTATGTTTCAGGGTGCAGCAATTTCATGGTGTTCAAAACGACAGAGCACTGTTGCATTATCAACCATGGAGGCAGAGTATATGTCACTTGCAACTGCTACACAAGAAGCAATGTGGCTTAGGCATCTGGAGTCTGAGTTGCACTGTGATTCAGGAACTTCATCCACTGTTATATACTGTGATAATCAAAGTGCAATTAAATTTGCAGGTACAGAATCCTACTGTGCCCGCAGCAAGCATATTGATATCAGGTATCATTTTCTTCGAGAGAAAATTGCTACAAATGAGATAGAAGTTATATATGTTGGTACTGAAAGTATGGTCGCTGACATCCTAACAAAATCTACACCGCAGATGAAGATTCATAAATGTTCAAGAGTCATGGGTTTGCGCTTAAAGGGAGGATGTTAAAATAAGTTAATCGCTATCATTACATGCAACCATAATGCCATTTGTTATATTTTGGAATGTATCTGTCAAAAAAATTGTCTATTGTCTACTACTGCTATAGTCTGTGGAATATACGGTCATTCCTTTTTCGCTTGACGTCTTTGTACAACCGGTGTTTCATTTTTCCTAAATCTACAACTAAAATACTAGATCACTATTTTGTTAAATAATAGGAACAATTAAGATTTAGAATGTACCTTATCATTTACATAACAACGCCAATAAAATAAATTAATTCCTATTGTTTTTATATAACAAAGGATCCTTTATATAAAGAGTTTGAGTTATGTTTTGTTTGTGTTAGTTACAGTGCTATAGTGTTAAAGTAAGGTTGTTCTCTGTTGATTTGATATTATTTAAGTTCAATGTTATGCTTTTTCCGAAAGGCTTTTAGCTGAAAGCCTGTATCTTACTAATATTATAAAAGTGAAAGTTAGTGAGAATTAATGTATAGATGTTTGTTACTCTTTCATGCAAAAACTACTAAACGGATTTTGATGAAACTTTTCAGTAATATAGCTTTTACATCAGGATAACATATAGGCTATAATTTATAATGGGGGAAGTAGTCATTTCAGGGGGCAAAGCTAGTAAAAGGAATAACATTGAAGAGCATTTTTTTAAATCGATGTAATTTGACTCGTCTAAAAACAAAATTCATCAAATATTTCGTATTTTTTTTATAACCCGTAGAAAATGGTAGCTCGCTGTCTCGCATATGTGTGCTCAATTTTCTCTTGACTGATAAGAAGTTACGAGACGGCCGACAGGTTTCTGGGCCTGCGGACAGTGAGTAATGGGTAGCTCGCCGTCCGATCAGCACCAGGCCCGAGAGTCGACGGCGCGTAGTGTTCCACGCGCGCCTCAAAGAGTTGTCAGCAATAATGACGGGGCCCGTCATGGCCGATGCCTGCCCAGGGGTTGAGGTTAAATTCGAAACAGAGCTACCTCGCCCCTGGGCGCTCAGGGCAGGGAAGGAATAGGGGTGGGTTTTACTCAGTAAGAGTCTGACGCGCCCTCCCGCTCCACCCAGAGCGGGAGATGTCATTGGATGATTTTCCAACCCACAGAAAAAAAAAACGGTCGACAGGTTAGAAGAATATTTCAAATTACTATCGCCCCGGGTCATGGCCTAGGGCTTGGTCCTAAGGCTAATAATTAAGCTACTGGTGACGAGATAGCTATATGTATACCTACAAACTAATTCATTCCCTTAAAAGGATTTTAATAATTTCAAATGCAAGTTGCGTTCTTTTCAAAACCAAATCATGCGTGCTTTCACCGAAACAGGCCTGATTCAGTAATATTATGAAGAGAAACTCCAAAATCTCTAGAAATTTACCCTCCTTTGGAGATGTCCAAAGGTGTCGGGTGAAAAAGAACTTGTTACTGTTAAACCAACAAGACATGCGATGTCAACACAACACTGAGATATGCCAATACAATAGTGACAATAACATCGAACTAGAGCAATTTATTCGCCATTGAATAGACATCAAGCACTCGATCGGACAAGTTTATTATAGGCCTCAAGTGTTAACTCGTTAATTATCGCTGTTTATTGCATTCTACATATTAATGAAGTGCTAAATATTTAATATTGTTCGAGTAAAAGGAATATGATACGTTTTATGGTTTTCAGAAGGTTTAGGGCGAATTTCTCTGAGCGCGATCAATACAATATCTAAACCAAGTTCAAGAGCTGTCAATGTCATTGCTGAGGAATATTGACAATGACTCTTATACACTCGCGAGCAATTAATTAACTGGAATCACTTCATCGCGCGTTGCTCAAAACAATTTTTTACAATTTCTATGCAATGAACTATGGATTGTGGTATATAATTCGAAAGGTAATTTTGTTAGCTTTCAAATGTTATCAAAAAGATTTAATTTAATACCTAAATTTGGGAAAATATTGCAATAGGTCGAATGCAGTTGGTGGCATGAAATCAAAAATTGAATTAAAATATTGAAAGAGGTTGAAAGCTAACAAAATTACCTTTCAAATGATATACCACAGTCCATAGTTCATTGCATAGAAATTGTAAAAAAATGTTTTGACCAATATGCGATAAAGTGATTCCAAGTTATTGTTCGCGAGTGTAGCTCTTAAACACAGTTCGGATGTGCTGATCGCGTCCAGTCGGTCTATTACGTAAAAATCTCACCGTGGAAAATTAGGTGAAGTGAGCGCGAGGATAACTGTCATTTCGCCTGAAGCCATGAGTTGACTTGAACAGTCAAAGGCCTGAGATGGTGGAGTGCCGTATTGCAGCTGCCGTAGAGGGTAACGGGATCCGCATAAGTTCATGCGAGCCGATACCTAGCCCGCAGCGTGACGATATGCGCAAGCACTCCAGCGCCCAGGCCAAAGGTAGCTGCAAAACACGCTGTGGTTTTAGTCTGTAAGAGTCTGACAGACCCCTTCGCCCAACCCAGAGTGGAGGACATCCATGAGGACTTACAAACGAAAAAAAAATGTGACTGTCAGCTCACTTCAAGTTCATAGTTACAGAGTAGCACTACAGTTTCATTGGTGAAATGTGCAATACGATCTGGATTGAGAATACTTTAATTTAAAATTTTTTTTTTTTGGCAATGCCTCTCAATCTGCTAACCTTTTCCCAACTGTATTTTTAATTGTGTTGTTGATTGTATTTTTGATTGTTATTTTAATTGTAATTTATAATTTGTTTTTTCATTAGTATTTTAAATTGTATTTTGTGGTAGTAACATTGCTTTGGCGTTATGCTGTTAAGGTGTTATTTACGTAATTTTTAATAAATAATAATAATAAAAAAACTATCTTGGGGTCGGCTTCCAGTCTAACCAGATGCAGCTGAATACCAGTATTTTACATGGAGCGACTGCCTATCTGACCTCCACAACTCAGTTACTGGGTAATATGATAACCACTTGGTGATACTGGATGTCAGACTTTCGGGCTTCTGACGACCCGTAACGACTGTCAAAGTTCCACGATTGACAGCCGGGACCAACGGCTTAACGTGCTTTCCGAGGCACGGAGGAGTCTCGGTATGTAAAGATGGTCACCCGTCCATGGACCAACCCCGACAAGCGTAGCTTAACCTGATGGATCTACCCGTGCGGCTGTTATTACTCAACCCACGAGCTCCTCTTTTTTTGGCAATGCCACTGAGAATGAAAATACCCAATCATAAAAGTCCTGATTATAAAAATTTGGTCCGGTAAATAATCTTGTAAAATATAAATAGAATGTTGATTCAAGTAAGTAGATTTACGTCAGATGGTTTGTTGGAAAAAGTCACTCGGTTTAATATGCATAAAATATAGGCTAGCAATCTGTACCGGGTTTATTATAACTGTTTATATTATAAGGTATGCCCCTTAGCCTTGTCTTTGCCTTTTCTTCAAGAAGCGAGACCATAATTTGATATAAATGTATAAGTACAATAAATAATCTATTAAGTAATACCCACCCAAGCCTTTTTAATACCTAATACCTTTTATACAATTAATTAACATTCAGTCACTAACTATGATTTATGATAACACGATCGCCTTAAATAAATGCGATATTATGACGGTTACCCTTAATTGATATACAATGTAATAATAACTGATAGAGTATGCGATTGTTTTAGACTTAATATCCATTACTAGCATAAGATTAAGTGGTTCAACGTATTAGAACTAGAGCATCCAATCTCGATACACCGAGATCTCGAAATACCGGGATCCCGCATGATTATCGGATCCCGTAAAGAGCGAAATTACTTGTGCAGGATCCGCAGAATTTGCAGAATTCGGTAAGACGTTCTTTTGAAAAGGCTAGCGCATGAGTGATTCCGTGGTACTCAACTGACGCGCCCTGAAATATATTCCGCTCACTAGTGTGAAACCTTTGAGATATTTTCTGCTGCCGACTATTTGGCTTGGAATATCCAAAGCAGCCTTGCATTCAAAACGTTGGATAATTATGTAAACAACAACTACAACAACACCTAGTTGTCTGGCATTTTGCTGAACTGGACCTTTTTAGCGCAGCCGGGCGGCACACAATGTAATTGTTTTAAAATTAAGTTTATTTTCATTTGTACCTACATTGTGTGTATCTATGTTACCTATCATATGACCTGCCCGGGGGTTGAGGATAAATTCGAAAGAGTTACCTCGCCCCTGGGCATGTAGGGCAGGGAGGAACAGGGGTGGGTTTTAGTCAGTAAGAGTCTGACACGCCCTTCCGCTCCACCCTAGAGCGGAAGAAGTCATAAGATGATTTCCCACCCCCCCGTCATGCGAGTACATGCACTACCTACCTAAATTCCTACCTCCGACAGGCCACCACGAGTTGCCGAAAGGCTCGTCGTGCATCTGTCGCGTGTTGTTCCCGACCTGGCCGATTGCCAGTATGGCTTCCGGCGGCAGCGTTCAACAGTAGATGCGATATTACGCGTCCGCTCGCTGTCGGACCAGGTAGTGTCCCGGGGTGGGGTGGCGTTGGCAGTAACTTTGGACATCGGCAACGCATTTAACTCCTTGCTCTGGGATGCGATTAGGGCGGCACTAGTATATCATAGAGTGCCCCCTTACCTGCAGTGTATCATCGGGGCTTACCTACGCGACAGGCTCATTCGCTATATGGGTCGGGATGGTAGTGTTCATCTATGTGTGCCAAATAAACTAGTTTTCTTTCTTTCTTAATGTTTCTAGCAGGAGATGGGTTAATGTGTCCAAAGATTAATGTAAGTTTAATCAGCCTTAATTTTATTTTTATTGTTGATAGGCACACGTTTGACCACTATCTCACCTGATGGTAAGCGATTATGTAGTCGAAGATGGAGCACGCTTACCTAGAAGTAACCTATTCATTCTTGACTTAAAGACTCCCAGGTTGTAGCTATCAGGAAACACAGACTCCGGCAGGGAAGTCCACTCCCTAGCTGTACGCACAAAGAATGTGTTCATAATATTTAGTTTTAGTTTAATTTTTTATACGTTGCCCCACCCTAGAAATTACTCCTGTATCGTGGGTGCGTTCACAAACATGTAAACTTGCATACACAAGACACCCAGACCCGGAACAACTATCAATAGGCAATATAAATATTTGTTCCCACTGCTGGGACTCAAGAGAGGAAATGGGCCGTAGTTCACCACGCGGGCCCTATGTGGGTTGGTGGATGTTACATGTCTTCGAATTTTTGGTTCTAGGAAATGCCGGTTTCCTCACAATGATTTCCTCAACCGTTTTGAGAACAGAGGTAGTGAAACAATTTACGCAAAGTGTTGGCCTGGGTAAGAACCCACGATGTACAACTCGAAAATCGGGGCCGTTACAACCTTAGTCAGTTATAATAAGTCTTAATTTTGTATAAACAACAAATTAGTTTTTCGTCAAAATTGAATGTAAGTATTGCTGATACAAAATTAAGACTGAAAGAAGACGAAGGTTGTTATTATTTTACATATTTTGCCGCATAATTCTGACACACACCAGACAGCTGCGTAGGCACTTCCACTTGTTTTTCTGTTTCGAAAAACAAGTGTAATTCAAAATAATCCTCCTGACTTTATCCCAATTCTTTTGGAGGCGGCACAGCATTTCTACTCCTTCCAAATAGCTCTATTTCCCGTCTCCATACTCATCTGTTTTCTTACTAAACCATCTTTCACACAATCCATTTATCATAGCCGCGTGTCTCTTTATTTATTTTTGTCTGTCTGTTCGCGATAAACTGAAAAACTACTGAACGAATTTTCATGCGGTTTTCATCAATAGACGAGAATAGTGTGTAGAGAATACTGGGATTCATGAGAAAGGTTTAGGAGTAAAGCTATGGCGGGTCGCTAGTCATTTATAAATAAAAGTAATAATGTATTAAGATTTTTAGGGTTCCGAAAGTCCTAATGAAAAACGGAACCCTTATAGGATCACTCGTGTGTCTGTCTGTCTGTCCGCCTGTCACAGCCAAACTGCTGGACCGATAGAGTTGAAATTTGGTACACACATGAATATCTGTGACCCAAATACGGACGTGTACCCTAAATAAATTAATTCGGAATATGGGGGTCACTTTTGGGGTGAAAATCGGATAATTAAAAATCAAAGTGTTTCAAACTGTGTTGTGCGACCAATCAAATGAAAGAGCACATTGTGTGGGTCACAAATAATTTTTTTTCATTATTTTACAATATATCATTTTGAAGTTATTTAAGAAAATAGATGAAAAATGACCATCCCCCCCCCCCCTTTATCTCAGAAACCTCTAGGCCTAAAATATTGAAAAAAATACAGAAAGTAGTTCTTTACTTATAGATTACAGGAAACCCTATAAAGTAGAGGCAGTTTAAAAAAAAACCTGAAAAAAATATAATTTATTCGGAACCCTTTTCGCGCGAGTCCGACACGCTCTGGGCCAGTTTTTTCTAACTAACTCAAATGATAAGTGTCGATAAGGGTTAAGTTATCAAAATCATATTGTTGTATATGTCGTTAATTTGTGGCAAATAAATACTTTTTCTATCTTTCTTCTTTCTAAATGCAGGATCACAGTTCTTGGGCAGAGCACCGCCGTGTCCTCGTGGATGCGATAGGCGGCAGCGACCTCTCGCGCCCTGCCCTGGTTCAGGCCACGGTACGGAGCGAGAGGGAATGGGAAGCCGTCTCCTCCTTCTGCGAAGCAGTAATGCTCGCGAAGGCGGAGGCGGGACGCGTGAGAGAGCACCAACAACGGAGTCGCCCTCACGCCCTCAGCAGCAGCCGCCTCAGGAGACGCCTGGGACTTCCGGCGCCGTGAGACGATCTCCGGCCACCGTAGATCCGGGCCTGCGAACGGCGAGTAATGGGTAGCTCGCCGTCCGATCAGCAACAGGCCCGAGAGTCGACGGCGCGTAGTGTTCCACGCGCGCCTCAAAGAGTTGTCAGCAAGAGACGGGGCCCGTCATGGCCGATGCCTGCCCGGGGGTTGAGGATAAATTCGAAACAGAGTTACCTCGCCCCTGGGCACTCGAGGCAGGAAGGAACAGGGGTGGGTTTTAGTCAGTAAGAGTCTGTCACGCCCTCCCGCTCCACCCAGAGCGGGAGAAGTCATAGGATGATTTCCCACCCAAAAAAAAAAAAAAAAAGGATCACAGTTCACACTTCGGAATCCCGTAAATACCGTGATTACAAATAATCTACAGAATTAGATGCCCTAATCAAAACAATAAAATATGCCAGTTCAGCAATAAAATTAGTTTAGTGTCTTACAATAGAGTAGTTGATACTAATAAACACGTGAATTATGAATACTTAATACCTAATAAATTTAATTATTTGGTCACGAATGTGTCCGGTTTAAAATAATTCTTAGAAAAAGTGAAGGGTGTGCTTTGAGTTCCGTTTTTAGGTATAGTAGATGACACTGAAACTCAAATAATTGACTATGTTTAGTACAGTAGAGTTTCACTTATCAGGCACCTCAATACTCACAACACTCAACATCCATTAGTCCGGCACTCTCCGCTCGGGCCTACCCTAACGCTTCTTAAAAGGTACCTTATTATAGTAAGACATTCTAAAATGCTTTATTTTCATTATCTTGATTTTTAGGGTTCCGAAAGTCCGAATGAAAAAACGGAACCCTTATAGGATCACTCGTCTGTCTGTCTGTCTGTCTGTCCGTCTGTCCGTCTGTCACAGCTAATTTGCTCCGAATCTGCTGGACCGATAGATTTGAAATTTGAAACACACATGAATATCTGTGACCCAAACACGCACGTGTACCCTAAATAAATTAATTTGGAATATGGGGGTTACTTTTGGGGTGAAAATCGGAAAATTAAAAGTCAAAGTTTTTAAAACTGTGTCGTGCGACATATTAAATGAAAGGGCACATTGTGAGAGTCTCGAATATATATTTTTCATAATTTTAAAATATATTATTTTGAAGTTATTTAAGAAAATAGATCAAACATGACCATCCCCCCCCCTTATCTCCGAAACCACTGGGCCTAAAATTTTGTAAAAAATACTGAAAGTAGTTCTTTACCTATAGATTACAGGAAAACCTGTAAGGTAGAGGCAGTTAATAAAAAACTATTTTATTTGTTCGGAACGCTTTGCGCACAATTCCAACTCGCTCTTGACCGGTATTTTCTATACAATCCAGTAATCCGAACATTCCAATAATCTGGCACCCCCTGGTTTTAATACTGCCGGAATATTGAATATTGAGACTCTACTGTACTTTCAATCAATACTGAATAAACGTTTGGCTGACGGTTAATGAAAATTATTAACATGTAGAAGAAACTAACATTCAGAATTAAATCTACTATTAACTGACTTTAATATATATTTTATTGCACCTACTTAGGTTTAAAAATCTCGCGTGACTGAAAACTTTCAAATCTAAAAAATCGTTTAAAATTATTAGAAATAAAATAAAATGTCTAGAAGCCCAACCAACGCTACTTATCTGTGTCTAGGTCTAACAAAAATAGCTTGCCTTTAATTTTCTTCTAACTATGACGATCAAAGCAAAAACTCTGCAAGAGCAATTTATTTTCAATGTCTATTAACCAACAGTAAGCAAAAACAAGTCATTTCTACAATTGGAACAAAAAGTTTAATAACAATATAATAAACAAAGCTACAATAATAAACATAGTAGCCGTCGTACTATAACTTCTTTACTCAAGGTTTCTTGCAAGCTATACGCAGAAGGGCCATCTCTAAAAGTTTATTTACCACTGTCATTTATTTTTTTGTTGTTGATAGGCACGCGTTTGACCACTATCTCACCTGATGGTAAGCGATGATGTGGTCGAAGATGGAGCACGCTTGCCTAGAAGTAACCCATTCTTGACTTAAAGACTCCCAGGTTGTAACTATCAGGAAACACAGAGTCCGGTAGGGAATTCCACTCCCTAGCTGTACGCACAATGAATGTTTTCTCAAAACGCTTGGTGCGTATGGATGGCATGTCCACCATGAACCGGTGGCACTTTGCCGTACGTGTTGTGGTCCGTCGCACACTCCCCAAAATGTAATCGATAGAAAACCGACAGGATAGCACTCGGCGTCTATGTTCAAGACTTTGGAGTTTCGACTCAACGAACCTATCATTGCCGATGATCCTCTTGGCTCGTTTCTCAATCGACTCAACGACATCAAGCTGGTATCTGGCAGATCCGTCCCAAAGATGAGAGCAATACTCCATATAACACGATCGAACTTGCGCTTGATTTTTTTTTTGGGACAAGCCCAGCTTTCTGGAGTAGGAGTGGTTGGGAATAGTGTGGCTATTTTCAACCACTGCAACTCTTGAAAGCTACAAATTAACAGTTGCAACCATCAGAATAACACCGAGGCAATGAAGCTCGACGAGTCCTGGAGAAACGATTTTACAGTTTATGCCTTGGGTAACATAATTTCCACTTCTATCTTTAAGGCGCAGTTATACGACTATTAATGGTTTTTAATTGAACATCACGTCTAATCAACTAGTTTTATTTCTTTGAAAAAATACATGTTACTCTAGACAATTTCCGTCGTAATTTGATTTGAGAATATTTGAAATTATATTTTATATCATAGTGTAATTAATTTGTAAAGTTTTTATGAAGGCGCTCCTTGATGGGCGAGTCCTATTACTGGGTGGACGTACGACGCCTTACGTGAGCTCAGCACAGAACACACAAGCTAACCACTCAAGGTCATTGGCAGTTAATCGCTCGGTTTTGAGAGTAGTGATGATAAAATAATTTACACAAAGTAAAGTGCCCGCCTGAGTTCGAACCCTTGACCTACGCCACGTAAGTCGGAGCCGTTACCACTAGGCCATCACTGCTCTCCACCTTTTTTTTTGGGGGGTGGGAAATCATCCAATGACTTCGCCCGCTCTGGGTGGAGCTGGGCGTGTTAGACTTTTACTAACTAAAACCCACCCCTGTTCCTTGCCCGAGTGCCAAGGGCCGCGGGAACTCTGTTTCGAATTTATCCACGACTCCAGGCAGGCATTGACCCTGACGGGCCCCGTCAGGTATTGCTGACATCTCTTTGAGCGCGCATGGAACACTACGCCCCGTAGTCTCTCAGACCTGGCCCTGTAGACAAAGTAACATCGCTTCGTAGCGAAACGATATCTAAATTCGTCATCGTCTCTGAGATATCGATAAACATTTCCTAGCGTTAGCGTTCCTTCGTTATCTTTTTTGGCGATCACGATCGAGGCGAAGGCGAACTCTGAAAGCGCTGCTTGTCTACGCATTTGTATGGGATAAAGACGATAGCAGTTCGTTTCTTTATGGTTTCGTTACGAATTATAACATTGTCTACCAACTTGCGATAACGATGTCGACTGAGTCGACTGACCACGTGACTTAGCGCGGTTTATGTCAATCTCATACATTTTAGTCTTTTCTAACTTCGTTATCGTTTTTAAATTGTTACTTTGTCTAAGCAGGGGGCTTCCTTATCGGATGGTGAGCTACCCACTACTCGCCGTCCGCAGACCCGCGTGCTGGAGACGCCCTGGGCGTCGGGGCCCCCGACGCCCAGGGCGTCTCCAGCGGTGGCTGCAGCTAAGGGAGGTCCCTCACCCGTTCCGTATCGTTGCTTACCTTCATGTTTTGATGAGGCTCGTACTCGCTCATACCTCGATCGTCAATTGTATTTTTTCACTGGGTGCAAAACAGAAAAGAAAGGTGGTCCACCTCAAAGGCAACTAACCTTTCTCTTATTTACTTGCAATATATTACTGAAATTTCATCAACCTTTTCATCATAAATTGTTTGACAAAATATTTGCCAATTCCGACTTTCCAAATGTTAGGTTTTGTTATTTAATCTGAATATTAATTGTTTATATTTGACTATTTATTGCAATCGACTAATTGTGCTGGCAGCACCGAAACGTTGAATTTGTGATTGTCTGTGGAAAGTTGTCGGTGTAGCGTTATGGCGGGCAACGGCTTGAAGAAAGGCCTTGTTCCCTTGGCGCTCGTCGAGATCGGTCACACAATTGGTCTATTGCCTTATTGGTGTACAGTTAGCATAATTTTATATTAAAGCTAGTAGAAGTAATAGCTCTATAATATTGTATTATTGATAAAGCTGTAAATATAATATTCTATACTGGAGTGAGCGGTTTTATTACAGTTCAGAAGTGTTTTATGAACTTCGCACCATGCCACGCGATGAAGGGACTAGCTCGTGGCGCTTATCGACGCCGACGAGGGGTCAATCGCACCATACAACTGAAGCCAGATCGATAGCAACTAACGACGGCAGTGCGAGGCCAAGCAGTAACAGGCGCCCTCGGATTCGAAGTCGGCATACAGCTCAAGCCAGATCAAGAGCTCGTAGCGGAGGCAATGCGAGGCAAAGCGGTCTCAGGCGTCTCCGAAGTCGAAGTTGCAGTCTTCGCCGGCACCCTACGTCGTTGAGTCTACGCGAGAAGGAGGAGCTGGGACGAGAACGAGAGCGTCTCAGAGTCATGGAAAGCGGGGTGAGCAGTGCACTTAGTCGTTTATCGTCAAAGCGCCGTTTTCGTCCACATTCTCGTGAATCGTCTGTACATCGTGAAAACTTTACGAAATTAAGTCGTCACGTTTAGGCGCCTACGACTTCTGATGATTGTAAAATTGAACATCACGTCTAAACGACTAGTTTTATTTCTTTGAAAAAATATGTTACTCTAGACAATTTTATTCGTAATTTGATATGTGAATATTTGAAATTGTAGTGTTTTATCATAGTGTAATTAATTTGTAAAGTTATGTCTAACGCGGATAAAAAAAAAATTTGAATCACGCAAAAAAAAAAACATTAAGCGTATGTTTATGAAACTTTCACCATATTGAACATAATTTAATTATTTATCTTTTAGTATTTTAGTTTCAATGTAGGCGAAAGCATAGCTGATTCTCGGTTTAAATCCAGGAATGATTCAGATAAAACAAATGTGCCAACAACTGAAATCAATGATTCCTCAGTTTTTAACTGCTTCAATTGGGTATTTTCTGTTACTGATAGTTTCCCCTTGCACTAGATTTGAAAGGTTTCTAACTTACTTATTTTTAATGCATTTCAAAAGTTCTTTCTGTTTGCGATTTCAGTTTGTTTCTTTTGATACAAATACCTAATAAAATAAATTAGAGTCAACTACCTAAATGCAAGGAAAAGGAACATACTTTCTCTAGATACCCAAAGCCCCTCATAACGTGTACAAAGTGTATTTAAAGTTGGTCATAGTGCTGAAGAATGTTTTTCTACTTCAAAAACAAATTAGGTTTAGGACTAATTCCATAACTGATATTCAGTTTAGTGAAGCACAATATTCAATGGTTATGCTGTTAAGTAAGTAGTGCTAATTGGTGGCTTACACTCAAGTATAGGTGATTCCAAGTTGAGTAGATACATGGTCTTAATCTACTTTCTATCACAATCATGGACGTAGAAATGTTAAGTCTTTTACATTGGTGATAAACAGCTATTATTAATTATAGTTCAAATTAGGGATGTCAGTAAGATATATAATCATACTAGCTGCGTCCCGCGGTTTCACTCGCGTAGACCGTGATAAAAGTTGCCTATGTGTTAATCCGGGGTATAAGCTATCTACTTACCAAATTTCATTCAAATCGGTCTAGCCGTTTGCGCGTGAAGAAGTAACAAACACACACACTCACAAACTTTCGCCTTTATAATATTAGTGTGATAGGTATTATGTAAATAATAATTGAATAAATTAAGATGTCAAAGAGCCATTTAAGTAGTAATTTAAATTATAGCAACATTACTTTTTTTCATTTCTTTTTCAATCTAATCGTATATTTTTAAAATTTTATTATAAACTAGCGACCCGCCCCGGCTTCGCACGGTTGCAATTTTGTTTATTTGATTTCCCATAATTTTCTTTGATACAGACCTTGTCCTGACAAACACGAACAAAGAAAAAGAATGATCAAATTTGTTGCAGTCGTTCGGAAGTTATGCGCGTACATACATTTCGGCGATTTATTTTTATTTATATATATTTGCGGGGATCGGCATAATAATTATACTTTTTCACATTAGAGCTGTACTGGCTTTGCATCAGCGTAGCTTGTTGTTTCTCCTGTTACGTTAAACAGTATCAGATGATAAGGCATCTTTGGATTTAATCTTACAAATAAGTTTCAAATACATATATACAAAGCTTGTAGTGTCAGAATTTTGTATTTTCTGAAATATGGTACCGAAAAGGGCATCAAGCATGCGTTGAATGCTGTCGCTAGCCCACAATCGAAAGAGTAAGTAGAACGGTACAACTGGACTATTCTAAGTTCTTAGATAGCTCAGAATCTCGGGGACGACAAAGGGTTGGGGATACCAAAGTTGGCAAAATTCAATGAGGTTTAAACTATACCGTCCAGAAGATGACGCGAAACCCCAGCGGAGGTAACGTTCGGTACTCACATGAATAGTAAAAATGATCCACGTTTGAATGACATATGAAAAGCTACTATAGAGACGCGACTAATCTTGTTACCATTCGCGAGCAGATAAAAGGATAGTTATGATAGTAATAGACATCCAGCTCGTAAGTAGGAAAATTAGTAAAGATTACAAAAACTACATTTAAAAAAGAAAAAACTATGGGCCTATGTAGGGTCTTAGCGGGTAGTTGCGTCGCTCGGAAATGATAGACAGAAGTTAGCCGCGATTCCCGGATTAAGGAGCTCGAAAAACAAAAGAATCTTACCATGGGTTCATGTAGCTGCTTTAGATTTTTAATGAGAGTAGTAGTAATTGTGAATGTACTGATGATAAATTTGATGATTGTAAAGAAAATTAGAACAAATAAGTAGATAAAATATTCAAGTTATTGGTTGTATAATGTCAATTTGCTGTTTATTGAATTAATTGTTTGAAGTTTATTAAGGTTGCGTGATTTCTGAGTTTGTTATAAAAAGAAAATGGAGAAGAGATTGTAAACTGTTAAGTTGTTTGTTGTTGTTTTGAGTGATAATGAGTTGACTGGTGGGAATGACTTGTGGGAATGACTTGTGGGAATGACTTGCGGGAATGACTTGTGGGAATGACTTGTGGGAATGACTTGTGGGAATGACTTGTGGGAATGACTTGTGGGCATGACTTGTGGGCATGACTTGTGGGCATGACTTGTGGGCATGACTTGTGGGCATGACTTGTGGGAATGACTTGTGGGCTGGAGACTTATGGGGTGACTGGCGCTTAGGGAACTCCATGCAAATGTTGGAGGACTCCAAAAGTTGGAGACTTATGGGGTGACTGGTGCTTAGGGAACTCCATGCAAATGTTGGAGGACTCCAAAAGTTGGAGACTTATGGGGTGACTGGCGCTTAGGGAACTCCATGCAAATGTTGGAGGACTCCAAAAGTTGGAGACATATGGGGTGACTGGCGCTTAGGGAACTCCATGCAAATGTTGGAGGACTCCAAAAGTTGGAGACATATGGGGTGACTGGTGCTTAGGGAACTCCATGCAAATTTTGGAGGACTCCAAAAGTTGGAGACTTATGGGGTGAGTGGTGCTTAGGGAACTCCATGCAAATGTTGGAGAACTCCAAAAGTTGGAGACTTATGGGGTGACTGGCGCTTAGGGAACTCCATGCAAATGTTGGAGGACTCCAAAAGTTGGAGACTTATGGGGTGACTGGCGCTTAGGGAACTCCATGCAAATGTTGGAGAACTCCAAAAGTTGGAGACTTACCTATGGGATGACTGAAGCTTAGGGAACTCCATGCAAATGTTGGAGGACTGCAAAAGTTGGAGACTTATGGGTGACTGAAGCTTAGGGAACTCCATGTAAATGTTGGAGGACTCCAAAAGTTGGAGACGTATGGGAACATCAGAGTAGTTTGGGTAGCTCCAAAAATTGCACAACTTCAGTAACTTCAGGAGATAATGGGTAACTCCAAAAGTTGGGGACTTTAAATTATAAAAAAAAAGAGATGTATTAAGCCTTTATAATTGATTGATTTGTAATTGACTTCACTATTTGTATTAACACTAGTGTATATATTTTGAAATATGTGTATTGAGCCGAGTGTTAGGTTTTAGTCTTTACTTGATACCGTATATGAGGACATACACGTTGTCAGGATGGACGAGTGTTAGGTTTTGTTATTTAATCTGAATATTAATTGTTTATATTTGACTATTTATTGCAATCGACTAATTGTGCTGGCAGCACCGAAACGTTGAATTTGTGATTGTCTGTGGAAAGTTGTCGGTGTAGCGTTATGGCGGGCAACGGCTTGAAGAAAGGCCTTGTTCCCTTGGCGCTCGTCGAGATCGGTCACACAATTGGTCTATTGCCTTATTGGTGTACAGTTAGCATAATTTTATATTAAAGCTAGTAGAAGTAATAGCTCTATAATATTGTATTATTGATAAAGCTGTAAATATAATATTCTATACTGGAGTGAGCGGTTTTATTACACAAATAAGGAAGCCTTGTGTAAGAATTTTCCCATGACTTTGTTCTGAATCATTTATTAAAATACATATCTAACATGGTGAGTAAAATGGATTGCTATAAGAGTAGGAGAAACGATAGATGGAGTCTGTGAAAGATGATTTAGCTGGAAATGAGGAGACCACTGAGATGTGAGTTAACATCTCATACAGAAGACACCCAGAACTGGAACAAATAAATTAACTAAAAAAACACGTCATCCTAAATTAAGAACTTATTAAATACAACAATAATTATGGTATGAGAACACACACCTAATACTACCAAAAATAATAAACGAATTTCCTGTGGACATACCTCTGCAACCCATATAAAGTAAAAAGTGAATTAAAAGAGAATTTTATGCAAATTACACATTATGAGTAGGTATGTACTCATAAAGTGTATTTTTTTAGTTTGATATACTTACTACCATCTACGAGTATAAAGTACCTACTTAAAAACATTATTAGAATGTAAAACTCACAAAATTATCATCTGTTTCTAATTCGTATTAATAATTAATAGTCTTAGAAATCATTATTCCGAACTCAAAAGACATATATAAGCCATCACAGGCTTCTGTGTTTCTTATCATATATAAACATATTTGATACTCTGCGATATATATTTTGAACATAAATAAAAATAAAAAACTGCTATCTGTTGGCCATAATTATAAATCTTTGTTCCATACGGGAATCGAACCCGCGCACGCAGCGCAGCAGCCGATCGCTCAACTCCTGCACCAACCGTGCTGTCAGTCGCCGGCGTGCAGTCAGACATGCAGCGCTTGCCCCAAATAAATTGGGATAAGGGCAAGAGGATGATGATGGTTTTTCAGCGTACTTTTTACCCGCTTTCGCGACGCAAGGTGTTTATCAGCCTATGTATGTATGTTTGTTCCTTTGTGGCACTATAGAGACCAAACGCGTAGGCCGATTTTGATAATTCTTACGTCAATTGATTCGTCTTAATCTTGCAAGTGCTACATAAGACATGACAGTAATCAAAATACAATATGGCGACAACCAGACGCCATATTATGAAAAAGAAAAAAAGTAATAAGTCGACGAACAATATAAAATGGAATATCAAAAAAAAGGATTCGAGGAGGCGATTCCAAATATATAACTCACTAAAATGTGGAAAATAACATATTGAATATTTTCAAAAAACCGTATATTTCCAAACAAGTCTCTTTTCAAGCAGTCTGATGCAGTAAGTGGCATGAAATCATTATTTGAACTGAAATAACTCCCACCAACTTCATCAGACTGCTTGAAAAGACTGCTTGCCGTGGTCGAAATAAAGAGTTATGAAGAAGTGCCTTATTATTCTAGGCCACGAAACACTTGAACGTATGAGCTTTGCTTGGCCCTATGTCAAACAAGACTAACCATATTATAGTACAAACAATATATATCGAAGCGCAAACTCGGTATGCAAATGATTTTAAAAGCCATTAATGTAAACATTGTTATTTGGTACAAGTCTTAAGCAGATGAGGGAATTGGTGCCATACTGTCTGTACAAAACTCTAATACTATTATACCTACTATCTTCAAACGAGCCAATAGAGGTATGCTTGTAAAAGTTAAAAATATTGTGTAGCCTAGTAATATTGCCAAAAATATTATCATAATCACCGCATTATTCCATAAATTTTTACTACAGAACCAGATTGGAGGAGTGGAGGAGCAGTGGTGGCCCAGTGGTAATGGCCTCGACTTACGAGTTGTAGGTCGTGGTTTCAAACCCAGATAGGTGCTCATTGTGTAATTTATTTTCATCACCACTGCTCTCAAACCGGTGAAGGAAAACATAAGGAAACCGACATGTTCTAGAATCAAAAATTCGAAGACATTTGGTATCCACCAACTCGCACTGGGACCGTGTGATGGATTGCCACCCATTCCCTCTCCTACAAAGGAGGCCAGATTCCCAGAAGTGGGAACATTTTAAGGGCCGGTTACTCTTATATTATTACTTATTACTATAATCATCTTTAGAAACATTAAACCATGTTTTGCTGGAAACATTACATATATAAGGTTTCCTAGAGAGAAGGCGTCGCAACAGTGACAGTACTGCATGAAAGGCAGAAAAAAAAAACAGAATATAGAAGGTAATTAGCAATCAAGAGAACGCTACTGTTCTTTCTCTAGAATATACCTTATTGTCGTCTTTTAAGACAACTTCATGTAAAGCGTGGGAGTGCTCCATTTGTATCAAAGGCTACTCAAGAAACATAACACCAATATTACATAATAATAATGTCAACATAAACACAATACTTATAAGTATCGCAAGCAGGAATTCTCAGCTTGGCATTCAATTGAAATAAACCAGTGTACCTACACTATTACTCGTAGCATTGTCTATCTGGTATTCTTAAAATGTAGAATGATAAATATTATTTTACTGTTGTGTATAACTTGTAATTATTACGATACCAATGATTTTTGATGTTTAGCTATGTTACTATTATAGAGTCACTTCACAACATATTGTAAAGGTGTCATATATTTGTATAATCTACCTTGGTTCACTATAATCATCTGCTAAGAAACTGGGAACTAGAAATCCTATTTCTATCAAAAACGGCTGAATTTCGATTAATACAGGCCATGGCTCCGTAGCAAAATGTTCTTGACTATATTCATATGCATAATATACCTACTTGTAAATATTGTCTGCCTGCATTATCAACTTCATTCGTCTAATTCCGTGTTTTTTTTTTCTCTACTATGATCTATTTTACTATCCACTCCTTACAATTTTTCCGAGACCACGCGTCCCCATTGACAGTCAAAAATAAATACGACATGGATTTTGATCTTCCGTCTGTCTTTTAGATAGAGCATCCCAAATGTAGCAAGGAAACTGCTCAGGTATACAAAAATACACACTTCTTTCATCATTATCCTCGTCACCATTGTTAGCACTTTCCTGCTTCCCATCTTCCGCTTCCTCCTATGGCATGTTACCACCATAGTCCATAAGCCCGATGGTTACAAATAGTTGGAGACAAAGCCGCAGCCTTGAGGCAATTAATTAGATTCAGTGCGTCGACATGCATAACGTATGCTGAACCTTATATTTATTGATATAAAATTCTTTTGAAGTCCGATTACTATGTTGTGGTTACGATAATACAAGATTTTATTTTTGTTTCTTCGTTGTCAATTTTCTTATTTTTACGGTTCTGTACCCCAAGGACGGAATCCTATTACTACGTCTCCGCTGTCCGTCCATCCTTCCCTCTGTCTGTCTATCAGCGGGTTGTATCTCATGAACCCTAATAGGTAGACAGTTAAAATTTTCAGTGTGTATTTCTATTGCCGCTATAAACAAATATTAAAAAAGAGTAGTTTTTGGTTTATGGTACGGAACCCTTCATGTGTGAGTCCACTCGTCCAGTCGCATTTGGTCGTTTTTTTTTGTTATTTTCAGAACTTTCCACATCTTGCACCTGATAGTAATTATTGTCGTTTACGTGAATATATTCCGTGATTTTTCAAGAACAACGTAGATTTTGTACAGATATTACTCCTTAACCTTTTTTGGTAATACCGATTTGGTCAGAAGTTCGGGTATTTCTGAAAGGCCCCACTAAATAAATGAATGATCAGAAGACCTACATTATTAAGATGTAATGATCGAAGAAGAAGATATAAAGACGGATCCCAGTATCAAGTTTACAAAAAATCGATAAACCCAAGACTGGGCATGTATACATGATACACGTTACCTATTTCATTCTAAATCTCCAACATCTGGTCGAAATATTACACAATTTTCAAGTAAGAACCTTACCAAGTACACTATGAGAAATTCTCACAAAGGAAAAATTACGTATTCCATTCAGCGTAGACCGCCTAATTTTAGACGCATTATTAACGCATTGCAAGGTCTTCCTTTGTGTACAACAGAGGTCTATTGTGCCTAGGCATTAATGTGCTGGTCTAACAATTTCAAGGGAGTCCTAATTAGATAGACTGTGTGTGATTGACTTGTTTGTAAGTACCCATTTGATGATTTACTTGAACATAGCAAATAAAAAATATCTATGAGAAATGTTGTGTGGTGTAGTCTTATCCGACTTCAAAAAGAAGGAGGGTCTCAATTCCAATGTATGTTTTTTTTTTACTTATGTTTGCCTTTCCAGTTATCAATCACCCAATGCGTCCGACGGTCGTTATTTTGGTCTTATATAAAGAAAAATTTGAATATACTTTTCTTGCTGTATTATACTGAAAATATTTAATAGGTAATTACACTAATCACGTTTCTTATATCAGTGCCTAGCAATGAGTCTCGTGGGTTTCTAAAACATGTGCATTGACAATTTCTTAAATCAGGTTTTAGGAATTTAAAGTTTCATAATGCCCAAATGCACAGTTTCTATCCAAACCGCTCTAATTAAACAAGTGAACAATTCAGAGACACTTGAACGCGGCGCAAACGTATCCACTTTACAATTAAACCGTATAAATTGCTGTCCTATGAATTAAACATTTATCAGGATATCAAAACTAACGTGAATGCAAAACGGAAACACTAGATCACTTCGATACGATCGACAAACCAAAACTGCACTTGCCGTTTTTGGGCGACAGGTGGCGCTTGCAACTAACTCTAATCACGTACTCACTGACAATGCAACATTACCGACGATACAAGCGAAAATAGTCGCTATAGACAAATAACTAAAGGTGACCGATCCATTTTTTGCTCGCAAAAATGTACCAGGACTGCATAGACGTAACCTTGGGGAGTCGGGGTATCGCAGCATATTAATAACGTATCATGTATGCAATCACCGTTCAGAAGACATAGCCAGCAAGGTGGAAGAAAGGGCATGGTATGTCAGCTAACCTCAAGGCCGACCACTCTGTATAAACCAACTATATTATGTACCACGTTATTTAGAGGAAATCGCAGCACGTATTGTACATACTACACTTCCCCGCATTATAGTTAATTGCCTGCAGTGTGATGTTCTCTTAGAAGGTAAATAATGTTTAAGTACGATCCGAGGTCGAGATGCTTCTTTTCTAAAATGTCAAGGGTTTCTCTCTAATCTTCATTAAGCGTAATAGTTATTACGGACGGTATTTTGTTAAATCGTCTAGAATTATTATGTATATTATTGTGTTGTATTACAATAATTTCGTCGGCTTTTCTGATATGTTTTGAAGTGTCAATGCCGTTGGTCAGCTTCGCGTCTCGCGTTGTGTTATTCAACAAAATTGACGTTATGTTGCGTTTGTGTAATGTTTTTCACAAGTAAATATTATTGACAATATTGTACCTCTATTTACTTGGCAGTAAGTACTTTTAGATTTACTGCGTTGCGCAGATGTTCACATAGTTAGGTTCTATCGTCATTTACAAGACAACCTAATTGTTTTACAGTTTACACATGATACTAGTAGTCCTTGGTTAATATTTTATATTCCTGCTACCTCATTAATATGTTTATCCATACCGATTTAGGACTATTTCTTCCATCGGTCTCTATCAACGTGCTCTCCTTTTCTTGCTTTATTATTATCTTTCACAGGATATTTTGATCGATAAATTGCTAACATCTGTCTCAGGTCTAATAATACGAGGGTGTTGAAAGTTTACCTGACCAAGAATTTAAAGTCTTACGAAACTAAATTTTTCTACGTAATCACCATCAAGCTCAAGACAAGCTCAAGATTATCGGAACATAAGTCAAACTGTGTTGTTTATTCAGGAGTGTGAGGTTTTGAACACATTAAAACCACCCCGGTGATCACCATCAGTATGGAAAATGCTCAATTGAAGGCAAAAAAAAAATCGTATAATCTAACAAATTATCGCACACGTTTCAAACTTCGCAAAGTTAACAAGTCTGAACTGAACAAAATAATGTGTACTAAGTAATTTATTTTTTTGTTTTATATTGTAATATTTGGTATTTTTTATAATATTTATTAGTACATTATTTTAACAAATATAGGTATTTTATTATCGGTACATATTTTCGACTTTAAGATTTTTATTTTGTTTTATTTGTTGTTGTACACCTACCACAGAGTAGTCTATTTAACCCAAAGGTTGACTGGTAGAGAATGCCTTGTTGCATTAAGTCCGCCTATGTACCACTGTTGTACATGAAGTTTAAATAAATAAATGTGGGTAGTTGAGATATTAAGAATTGTCTGGATCTGTGTCAGGCAGAGTACTTTCAATCTACTTAGGTGGATTGAAAGTTAGCTACCTACTTAAAGTAGCATGCCTTCATTTTGATACATTTTCATTGAATATCAATAAAATAAGCCCTTGATTGAGAAACTGTTTTACACCATTGATAGCTACCGCACCTTTATCGATTCCTACTATTTAAATTCGGTTTAAACTAAATTGGATTGAATTGATATTATTACGATATTGCGATTCTAGTTACATTCAATTCGGATTTAAGTTAAACGAGATCCATTGACTCTAGTTCTATAGCTATCAAGCTATCAACTTAGTTTGGTATACCTTCTAGTGACGATATTATGATATCAAGGCAATCAGTCACCAGCCTCGCATTCAAAATAAATTTGAATTAAAATTTCGAGATAATTAACGCATTTTAGAACAAAAAACTTGATGAGATACATGACACTGTTCAAATTAAATTGTAACCTAAACTTTTTTAAGAGTCTTTTTAAAGCAAATGTTCACTTAATCATAAACTTATATTACACATGGCTTAAGTCGATACATGACTATCGTTTGCAATAGTCTCGAATTGTGAATTAACGTATATTTACCTACCTACTTAAAGTCAGTAGTCACATGCCTGAAGCGGGGGTTCTAGGCGTATTATGGAAATTTCTACTATGGGTGGAAATAACGATATCCTTTTACAGTACATCAATTTCAAAACTCTACTCATAACAAAAAATATCGTCCAAGTTATCTCACATTACCTTAGCTATGTAACGAACAACACATATAAAACTTTACATAAAAAACTTGTGAGGGTAAATAACTTGTACGACAAAGTAAATCAAGTATTTTCTAACATCTATAACAGTGAGTAAATTATTTACTGTTCAAATCAATTATTTGTACTATTCAATAATTATGCTATAAATTGCTATCCTTTACTTCTAGTATCTATAGGGAAAAACTATGCAATGGAAGTACATTCGTTGAGTTATTTATTTGTAGTTTAATAGTAAGTTATAACCATGGTTAGGTGAGTTATGGGGTAAACAAAGACAATAGTCAATGTCAGTTGAGGTTTTAGATTGTGTGCGTTTTGTTATGTAATGAAATTTTGTTCTTCGAAATCTATTTTCGTAGTCAAGAGACCGATAGGAAAAACTATTGACATAACCTACATTCATTTCTTATTTATTTTTCAACCGATCTGCCATCTTAATTTTCAACAAACATCAACATTCTTTTCAAAACACTATGTCATAATGCTTTAATATATCAATGTAGTACTCGATCCTGTATCAATGAAAATCAAAACATCCAAAAGTTTGCAAATGTCCACTTACATCCTTCCATTCTCACACCTTCCACTTTTCGACTCCCACCCTCCCATTCATAGATAGCGTAAACAAACAATATACCACCCCACTGTACTCAAATACGATTGATTGCGACATACCAGCATTCATACAATTACGGGCCATTACTTCGCTCCATATCCACAAGGCCGTCTTCGTGTGAAGTCGACGGCTGATGCGTTGGTACAGACGAGGAAAGAATTACTAAATATGTTTTCTTTGTGACAGTACTTTATGTGCGCAGTATGGTTGTAAAGATTGTTGGAGCTAGGCGTATGTCCGTAGTACATTAACAGTATATAAGTACTTGGTGACGGCATCAACTGCGTTCGGTACTGTTTACATACTAAATTTGTTGTTATGGGTAAGGGGAAAATATGTAATACGAAGGACAGAACGAAGGAATTAATATTATGTCATTCAAGATTATGATTGGCTTCTGCTATTAACTCCATCTCGTGTTTAGCAAATGTTGTCTTATTACTAGACGTTTCTTTTTCCATAGAATTGAATAGGACTATTAATATTTGCTCGCCACTTTTAACCACTAAATTGCCACTATATTTTTCTTACTTATCTGTCCTCATTCCAATGCCAAGTATAAAGAATCTTACTGAGTAACGTCCTAATATCTTACCTTCTTGGTCCTTAACTTGGTCTTATGCAAAGTTACTACATTATCGTATCTAGCCTGTACTGTCATCATCAGCCTTTTAATGTCCCCACTGCTGGGGCACAGACCTCCTCTCTGTAAGAGGGTGTGGGCAGAGAGGAAGTGGCCTGTAATCTACCACGGGGGCCCAATGCGGAATGGTGGATGTCACATGTCTTCTAATTTTTGGTTCTTGCACATGCCGGTTTCCTCACGATGTTTTCCTTTACCGTTTTGAGAGCAGTGGTGATGAAATAATTTACACAAAGTAAAGCGCCTGCCGGGATTTCCCAATTCTTAATGAAGACATCTAAGGGTGCGTTTCTATTGCAGCTTAGCTGGGCGGAGCGGAGCGGAGATGTGCAGGAATCGGCCAACTACAGACGAGACAAGTGACGCGATGAGAATTTCAACCATTGTGATTGGTCAATTCCTGCTCTACTCCGCTCCTCTCCGCTCCGCTCCGCTCCACTTCAGTGGAAACGCACCCTAAGTCATCCCGCCGTCTCCTTCGTGGTCTGCTTCTACATACTTATATCGAAGTGGTATCCCATTCTTCGTCTCTTAGACGAATTTCAACATTCGTCCTGCTAACTACTTTAAGAATTTAAATGAGAACGACCCTGTCAATCTCTAGCAATATGCCCCCAATAAAATTTAAAGGACCCAGTAACTGATTAGGTAAACAGTAGCTATTTACCTAATGCAAGAACTGCAGACTAAGAAGGGCATGACCAATTTCATTTGAATGCAAGTTTTACAAACAGACGGCCAGTGGACGTTACAAATACAGTAAATAATTTAATGAAAGATGTAGAGCTCCCGAGATTGACTCACAATAGATACCTAATGGCTGTATTAATTTTGAAATGTATTTACCAATATTTGCAATCAATATTAATTCGTGAAAGGTTTGATAGAATAATTTTCATCATATTTATCTTGTCCTTATCTCAATTTATTTCCATGCTATCTGTTGTAGTCTTTTTATCCTTGATAGGCACGCGCTTGACCACTATCTCACCTGATGGTAAGTAATCATTGCTTATTTGCAAGAGCGAATATGTTACTTCTAGGGAAGCCCCTAGAAGTAACATATTCGCTCTTGACTTAAACACGCCCAGGTTGTAGCTATCAGGAGATACAGACTCCGGCAGGGAATTCCACTCCTCACTCCTAAAACGCTTTGTGCCTACGGATGGGAAGTCCACGATGTACCGGTAGTGCATCGCCGTACGTCTAGTGGTCCAATAATAGACCGGGTTAGTTCTCACCCTTCTTAGCTATATAATCTTTTACACAGTCCATGCATCGTTCCTTTGGGCTTCCCACCATTTCAAATTCATGCTCGAAACTTTGCTCATGATATTTTCCTAATTCCTTCTCATAACATACCACCCATCCAAACCACGCCATGACATCCGATTTGTACACAACTTTTTCATATTACCTAAAAAAGTACCGTCAGGCCTCGGAATAGCAGACACAATTAAAAACTTACTGTCGCGTCTCCGATTGGAGACGGATTAAGCTCCATGCATAATTTTGTACCTAAGTCTGAAAATATAAAAATATATACATTCCCCTGACTAAAAAATGTGGCTAATTTCATATTTAACTTTAAAAATTTAGGTTTTAACGAGACACCATTCCTTTGATCCTTTCAGCATGTATTATGTATGTATGATTATCATACATTTATACATGCATGTGAGCTATCTTATTTACATACATGCCTACATAATGTAGACTTATGATTCTTTGGAGGGTAAGTAGAGTTACAATTACGGGCTGACGACCTACTCTGAATTATAAGTTGATGATACATGTTTTGTATTAAGTCATCGATCAATTTTACTTATTGATTAACTTGAAGTAAGGAATTTTTAGTTTTTCCGTCCGTAGCTTGTTCAACCAGCTAACGGTCATCGGCTCACCTTGTGGCCCTTCCACCGTCCAACGCTGTGTCTTCCGGATCGCGGTCGCCATTCCTACACCTTTCGGTACACTATAACTGGAACCTACGTGTTATTGGAGCTGCTCAAAAAATTCTTAAAGCTGAACAAAATTTGAGATTTCAGAGGTTAGTCAATAGAAAGGGTCAATATCATCATCATTTCAGGCGACAGATGTCAACAGTTGGACTGCCCCGTGCTTGTCGCACAGGCGACAGATGTCAACAGTTGGACTGCCCCGTGCTTGTCGCATCCAGGAGTCATCGGTGGTGATCCGGAAGACGCAGCGTTAGAACGCTGCGTTTTCCGGAACACGGTCACCATTCCTGCACCTTTCGGCACACTATAATAGGTACATGCTATTGTCGCCAATCTGTCTTCCAAGAGTGGTGTTAATTTAATTCTCCCCTAGAGTAAATGTTATATCGTGTTCATTTATAACTATCCATACCATACATTTTGAGAACAATAAAATTACCGTAAATCATATTAAATAAAATATTCATTTATTCATAACATCTCTAAACTACTTCTCTATTTCTCAATAAGGTAATAATATAGTTGTCTGACGAAAAGGTCATTGAAAAAAATTGTATTTTTGTACAGTTGACTCACTTCCGTAAAGTCTGCAGTTTTAATTTGGTTATGATGATCTTTTTTGTGTGAAATTAAAACGAGTTAAACTACATTTTAGATTTTAAGATAGCAGCAAGATTAGTCATAGCTTTTAGACTTTACTGTACCTGATTCTGAAAATTAAATAGATAATACATTTAAATACAAAAAAGAGGAAAGGATTTTTCTCCACTTGGAATCAGAAAACTATTTTTACCTAATTCCTTTTCATTAGTCTTTTCGGGAAATTCTACATAGTAAACTGTTGTCATAATGTATATAATCTGATGTATAGTGACTTTAGCGGAATCTTTTTTAAGACTATCATAAATCGTATAGTAGATGACATTGAACTTTCATACTTATAAACTCTAGGGCCATGGGGTCCGAGTGCTTATAAGTAAGTGCATATCAGCAAGCTTTTAGTCGAATCTTCACGTGAACAGAGGGCTGGACATTTCTTTGGCCAATGAATCAGCATTGCTATTCAACGTGGCAATGCTACTAGTGTTCTGCGCACTTGTTCCATTGACAGCGATGTGGATGAATATTTTGATGCTCAATGATTTGTTTTCATACGCATTTGTACATGTTAGGTATTATTATTAGTTTGTTTATATCTTTTAAGTTATTTCATACTTATTGAGTATTTTATGTGCCTACTTGCAGTAATTCCCTATCACTGTTAAATGTTTGATTTGGGGTTTTCAACTTTCGTTTTTACAAATTTTATTAAAAACTAAATACTGTCTTATAATAAGAATGATATATGTCAATGAAGAATTTGCGGAGTCATGTTACGGACCGCGCGAAAAATTAAGAAGTTATGATGTGCTCAATTCACCTTATGTTGCTATCTACAAAGCGGAGGAAATTATTTCTCCACCCAGCACTAAGGTAGTACAGGTAAGC
Organism: Polia nebulosa; assembly: GCA_951329385.1. Lineage (NCBI taxonomy): Eukaryota > Metazoa > Arthropoda > Insecta > Lepidoptera > Noctuidae > Polia > Polia nebulosa. Next base: position 8,114,783 of record OX589588.1, on the reverse strand, counting down.
TAACTGAACTATACTGTTACCTACACCTCTGAAGGACTGAATTGCAGAATAGAAAAGGCGTATGTGGCTACAAAACTATGATTATCCCAAAAATTTTAAATTAAACTTTAAAAAAAATATGTTACAACGATAGATTCCTTCCGACTGTACACGCACGTCGCAAGTGCGTCCGCGCACCGCGGAATGGAGAGGAAGGTCGGAAGATTTACAACCTTTTGTGTAGCTCCTAGATGCGTCTGACGTTTGAGCAGTTTGCGGTAACATACAATAGATTGTTTATTAATATGATGTTTCTGTCGATTCTGATTAGGAGTTGGTTGGTTGTTGTGCTTGCGCTTTTTACTTGGAAATAAAGTTTTACTCAACTATCCTTCGCTTTTGGGGCATTCATCAAAAACAAAAACTGCATGCATGGAGAGGAAGATCAAGCCACAGAAAAGGTGAATGGATTGTGTGAGGAGTGATATGAATGAAAAAGGAGTCAGTGATAGCGTGACGGTTGACAGGACAGAATGGAAAAAAAAGCTTGTTGCTCCGACACTGTAAAAGGCAGGTCCTTTGAAACAAATAAAGCTAACTGGAAACAGCAATACCTTCCTTCGGGACTATTTACTCAACTATCTAATAATTAATTACAGAGATGACGCTGACGCCAGGGTCCCCCTGGTACAGGCATCTGAAGGAACACTGGTGGGTTTTAAACAGTAAGAGTTTCCCACGCACGAGAGGTATGTATATTGATGATTTCCCACCCTAAAAAAAAAACAACCGACTTCCAAAAAAATAATACACTAAAAATTTAAAAATAACTTTAATTTCGGAAGTCGGTGTTTGTGTTTTATTTCTTTGATATTTGACACCGACTTCCGAAATTAAAGTTATTTTTAAATTTTTAGTGTATTTTTTTTTTTTGAAGTCGGTTGTTTTTTTTTGTAAACGAGTTTTTTATTTTTCACTTTTTAGTTGTTATACCCCAGAATTAAAAACCCCAATAACATGGAACGTGGAATTTAAACATTTGGAGAACACAAAAACGTCATCAAGATATGCGTATTTTTCGTTTTTGTTCAGTTTCTCAAAAAGCGCTAAAGCAATTTCGATATAACTTAAATGGGACCACCTCGGGAGTATATTCTTTCGGATAAAAAAAGAATTTTGAAAATCGGTCCACAACTGACGGAGAAATGCGCGGACATACATAAAAAAAATAAATAAAAAAAACACACATACAGTCGAACATAGAACCTCCTCCTTTTTCGAAAGTCGGTTAAAAAGAGAAGACGCTCTTTGCTGAAGTTTTTCGTAAACTCTGTATAATATAATAACATAACATAATCAGTCTTATAATTTTTCCAATGATAGGACTCAAACCTCCACTGTAGGAGAGGAAAAAAAAGGGAGAGGGGAGAAATCTTTATACCTAAATATTCTTCCCATTTATTTTTCTATATAACTGAGTAGCGACCACAAAAGAACAAAAATATAATTAGTAAGTCCATTATATTCAAGTAGGTATTTTTGTAACTATCACAGACATCCGTTTTGTATAGTGTACTATGCAGGATGAACAGATCCGCAACAAAGTAAATTATCTACTTGGCGTAATTGTTGACGAAGATAGACAGAAACAAGAAGGTAGAAAATTTAATGTTTTCTTGATTAATCGCATGTCCTACGTATTTTTTTTGCAGTAGTGTTCTTTGTGGAAAAATAAACATGTAAAGCACCGAAACTACTGCCTATTGATTTTCTATTCAACTTTAAACTTTCTTCGAAAACATTTTTGGACAAGCATATTTAAAAGCATCATCATTAATCATTCAAACCTAAAGATGACCAGTATAGGACGTGAGCTTTCCCAAGCATTACCACATCGACAGGCCCTGTGATTTTGGCCTCCAATGGATTCACATGGACCTCACCGATGACTTGCCCTCCCAACGGTACATCTTCCTGTACACCTTTGCCACTCCAGAACCTTTCTGCCCCGGTCATCCATACTGCGCTTTTATCCTCAACAAATCATAACACCTAACATAATTGTGTAAATTACATAAATCATTTTGTAAATTTCCAATACCACTGTCGCCGACATTGAACTGTTGTGACATTTACAAGAAGAACATGTAAATATAAATAGCTATCGATGTTTCAAGGAAAAACCTACAAGAAATATAGATGTATATATGCCGATTGCCTAATTGTCATGTGTTAGAGGATTGGCAGTTAGTTGAATAGTTTCTTATTAATGTTGTTGATGACGTTTTCTTCGTTTACGTCTTTGCAATGATTGTGGGTCGTGACCTTAGTGGAAAAGTATACGCTACGATTGTTTTGAAGAGAATACAGTAATCAGGCGAGGTTTCTCCAAGAATATTATAAGGACTTGCCTTGTAACTCTCTATATGGCTACTTAAGTTGTTGTCACAAAGGTTAGGAGGTCATAAAAGTGCTAGAATCCTCACCAAATTTTGAACTTTTTAACAATTTGTCAATAAATTGAGATAAAAATCAAAGTTAAAAAAAAAAACATAAAGACTCCAATGGCATTTAACCTTCTTAAACACAAAAATGCTGCTTGGCGGTAGATATATAAAACCAGCATTAGAAATAAAGTATCCTATCCTGAGTGATAAACCACTGTACTAATAAGCTGGTAAGCTGTCATTATTAATCGATATTTATTCACCTCAGCTCTCGATACAACATAAAAATAAATATGTAACGATATAATAAAGCCACTAACGCTAACTGAGCGGGTATACACTTGGCAGAGATAATTGATTAAATTAAGTGTTATATGGATAATTCGTTCAATATGGTAACTTTACGCGATATGTGAGAGTCGCAGTTAGATTGGAAAATGCGAGGTTTGTCTGATTTATCTGTTAACTTCTATTTTACATCAGTGGCTATATAAACTATGAAGTTTCGTACTGATGTAAGACATAGAACCGAAATTCTATCAGCGTTTGCTGTTGACGTACGTTCAAAATATTTGTTCTTAATCACGTGACATTTCACAAACGCTTGTCTATACATTTGGACTTTTTGAACATTAATATCACTTGGTCTAGGCCTCCAGCAGTGCTGTTAGACTCTTAAGATTCATATTCAAGCAATTCCAGGTTTAGTAAGGTTTATAACGAATCGGGTAGCAGGAGCGCAGTGTTCTAAGGGTTCCGCACTGATTACAATAACTGAGCTTACTCCAATTTCTCGTTATTTTCACAAAACTTGCTGCTAACAACCTCAACAAACCTTAGTGGCTTCAAAACCAACTTTTGTTAAGTTAATTTGCTGATACTTTTCCAACCCACTACGCAAGAGCTAAGGCAGCAAGAAAAGATGGATATTGTATTTCCTTAGACGACGCCTTTAATAAATCCATATAGATGATAATCCAATTGTACAATCATCATCGTGTGAGCTACGTAACCAAATCGCAGATATATTCAAACAAATATCTTATTGCCGATGCTGTCTCTCTAATAGGAAATCTCTACTTTTCCATTTGACTGCAACACAATCCATATCGCACTACTAGATTATGATAATGTGACAGCCGGCGCCACTTGCAGGC